>BSYO01000018.1:13468764-14191264 GCA_033239525.1 Nepenthes gracilis | reverse complement strand
ACTTCTAATCTAACAGATCTAACAAGATTTAGCTCCGAAATCTTCTTCCTCCTCTTTCTTTCCTCTTCTTCTTCTTCACCTCTTCCCTCTCTCTCCTTTCACCTTCACCAGTGAAAACTTTACCCACAAAAATGACCAATAGTGTACGCAGACGCATTTTTATAACCTAATCAATGCACAAGCACCAGATAAGCGTGCATCAGGCACCCTTAATCTGCCTCATCTATGCACAATATCATGTCCAAATTGCGCAATAGCACTACATAGTGCACATCAAACGCCACTCATTCAACCTAAAATACGCACAAGCTTTACACGGGCATACATCAGGTGTCATCAATCTACCACTAATGCACATGAGCTCGTAGAAGCGCACATTAGGCGTGTGGCTTCTGCCTTGGACATGCATGAACACGAATCAGGCATTGTTCATGCGCTAGGCCTTCTTAGAATCAAATTTCTCCTCAATTTTCATTATACAATTATTTTTTAATTGACTCAAAAATTATACTAATAACATCATAATTTAATAAAAAAAACCAGGCACTATAGTTTCATAGCCTACGGTACAAGCTAATGTCTTCAATGTTATCTCTTTCCCCTTGTTGGGAACATCCTCTTCCCAGCTCTCCCCCCAACCCCAAAAGTAAAAAACAAAAAGAAAGATATAAGCGAAAAATAAAAGAAATTATAAAAAAACAAAATGTTCATTTTCCTCTTACGATAAAATAAGCAAGTAGAAAGTGAAAATGATCTTGCATAGAGCTCCAACATCATCATTTTTCTATCTCACTGAAAGTATGGGACTTGTATTTAAAAGAAATTGCCAAAGGGTAGGATTTCCATGGACATGAAATGCACATCCTCAGCAAAAAAACATTTGCAAGTAAGCTTTAGCTCTAAAAACAAAATTGCCCCCAAAAAAAAAAAATAAAGAGAGAACGGCATTTTGCTCTTCTCTTGAAAACGAAGGGTCAATCTTTTTAAAGGTCCTCCTATTTCTCTCCTTCTACATGGACTAGGGGTCTTCTCTCCTTTGAAAGGCCCTCTTATTCTCTGGTTCCAAAGGGCAACTAGAGGTTTTCATCCAACAAGCTCTTGTTCATCCTGATACCAAAACAGCTCCAACCCCATGGTGAAGTTGACTGATTGTTAACAAAAACACCCACCAGCAAAAGGCAAGCACCACAGGACAATCCCCCGCAAATCGTCCGCACATCTAGCGCTACTCTTTCAAAGGAAATAAATGAACAAACCATAACACTATTTCTCCTTTATTGGCTGGTTATAACTCTCACTCCTTTTGATTATGAATAGTATTGATGACTCTGGCTGAAGAAGCCTTCCAAGTTACAACAAAAATGGTCTTGATAGGAAGAAGCCAGTTTTCCACACCAGGCATCACAATAATAATGTATGGCTCCATGATTCACCAAGAGTTGATAGTGTAAGAATCTTACAATAAAATATTAACCGATATCCGCTATATCGGGCCCTTGGTACCGATATTTCTCAATACTTCAGTAAAATCATGATATATTGTAGTATCAATAATATAGCATAAAATATTAGCTGATATACCCAAAATTTGATATTTTTATGTCAGGTAACAATTTGCAAAAAAATTTTACTTATAATACTAATATGTATAATTCGATACCAATACGGTTGTTATCGATAAAGATACCAGTGTTTTTCATCCATGATAAGAACTTTTAGTATATCAAAGAAACTAAAGAATTCAAAATGCCACTCAAAGCAATCCCAGAACACCTGCCTCCTCTCCACTTCACCCAACAAATAAAAATAAAATAAAAAAGTAAAACTTCAGATAAAAATTATAGCCATCAAAATGGTTCTACATGAAGAAGTCGTCAACATCATTAGCGCATTTGCTCCTTGAGTAGGGTTAGGAGGACAGTTGAAGGCAAATTTTTGTGAGGAACTAAATAATGTTATCCAAGGGATTTCATAAGATAGAGATGAATTTTATTGGTGGAGATCTAAATGGTTATGTTTAAGATACAAATGGGTATACAATTATTAATGATCATGGGAAGAAATAAAGAAAAAGAATTTTCTTGTGGCTCATAATCTTACACTGGCTAACACACTCTTTAAGAAATGGGAGAAATTTTTTATTACACATAAGAGCAACTCTTTTAAAGACTCAAATTGATAACTATGATGTGAGCAACAGAACATCTATGTCATAAGAACGACAAGACAATCCCTAGAGAGTTTTAAGTATGCATCTCAATAAATGTGAGAGCCAGAGGAGGCAGCTACTGTACAAGCACCGTAGAACCAAATGGTGGTACTCAAAGCATGACCAGCAAAATCCAAAGAGAAGCTAAAAGAAGCAACTTGGGATCTTAATAGAATACAAAAAAGATGCAGATGCTGTATTGGAAGGCCAGACAAGTTTAGGAAAATCAAAAGGAAGTATACCATGCCAAGAAAAGTCAGGAGGAAGTGCAAGGAGGTGCAACCAAAAGTGAAAGCTAAGCAAGAATGGCAAAAGCCGCATACAAGTATAGAAGTGATGAAAAATTGGAAAGGTATAAAGGTGCTAAGAAAAAAACAAGGAGGATGGGGCATCAAGCCAAGTTTCAAGTATATAAGATATGTATAAGCCGCTTGACACATGATGCTTTCAGATTAGCTAAAGCAATAGCGAGAAGAATAACAGACTTGAAGCAAGTTAAATGAATCAAGGCTGATAATAAGAAACAGGTACTTGTTGCACATGAGGATATCGGAGAGGGATTAATTTTCACAAGCTTTATAACAGAACTAGGGAGAATACCATGATATGGGGGGAGCTGGCGTCTCTGGGGGCTGAGGAAAATTAAAATCACTCATATTATTGACAAATCATAAGAGGGAAAGAGAATGAGGCAATGAAGGTGATGAAGATCAGGAGAACAGTTGGAAGTTATGGTATTCTATTTAAGACATGAGAAGTATTATGGGGAAAAAGGAATTTTAATCTTTGACTAAATTGCTTGGAAAAATCCTGAACATGCGTTGCTACCCATTTCCAAGAACAAAAGAAATATACAAAACTGTGCCAGCTACATAGGTATGAAGGTGATGACCATACCATAAGTTATCAAACTAGGTGAAACAGATTTGGATACATGAAAGGCCAAGTCTAATATGGAAGCTTCTAGTTGTTAAAGCATCTAATGACCCATATATAGTGTTTATTAATTTGGAGAAAGGCACAAGATATTCCAAGAGGAGTCCTCTAAGGAAATTGAAGAAAAACAATTTATGTTGCATACTTGCATGCATCCAACTTAGAAAAGAAATGAAATGAGAAGCAACGACTTACGCGAAGGTGGGGATGTAAAGCTTAAGAGGGACCATTTCAAACATTTGGGTCTAGTGTCTAGAACGATGGACCAGCTGATGAAAATATTACTCATGGAATCAAGGTGGGTTAACCGAGAGAAAGAAATACATCATGAATCCTGACTAACCAAAGAATGATGATCACACTTAAAGGTAATTACCATAAGTTGTCTTAAGGCCAGCTATATTATACAAACTACAAAGTAAATTATTAGTCGGTAAGTATCAATATATTAAAAAGTGACAATGGCAAAGATGAATATGTCAAGATGTATGCACGGTTATATAAGTAGGGATATGATTTAAAGTGATAATCTTCAAGAAAAAGTCAAGATGGGACTAGTTGAAAATAGTACTGAGACACAGTTGAGGTGACTTGGTCACATAGAGAAGATTAAAGTGCACCTATGAGGAGATGCGAGGGGATGGAAAATTTCACTATAAATGAGTAAAGGAAAATACAAAAAGTTCGAAGGAAACCATCAAATATGATCTTAATAATTTAGAGCTAATAGATCAAATCCATCACACTTGCCCCTATTTGGCAAAATTATTTACAAGGTAATTGGAGTAAAAAGGAAGTTGGTGAAAAGGAGGTGAATGAGGATACGTGACACAGATTTTCCCTTGTATTGCTATGATGTCTTGTTTAAAAATGATGGATATAGCTTTCTCTTGTTTGGATATATAAGAAAAAATAAAGAAAAATAAATATTAGTATTAGTTTTAAAGAGAAACTTCATCTTATCAACCATAGCTTCTTTCCATCTAGGGCCTGATAGAGCTTCCTTCCAATTCTGCTAGCAATGGGGTATAACAGTTCAGTTGCCAAATGACCTATTGCATTGGAGCTGGTGGACACATCATGCAAACGTTCAAAAGTTCATGAAAGCATGTACGTGCCGTTTGCACAACATGCAAAAAGAAAACCAAAACATTCAAAAAGTTTGTAAATCAATAGAAGATAAAAGCCAACAAACACCACTAAGCATTCCATGCATGAATTGCGGAAACTTCACAGCATAATAGCATATTTGCAAGGATCACAAAGTAAAGAAACATGCTTTCAAACAAATGGGTGTCCATTGAACCTCTCCCTCTCTGGCGGCACTCACACTTAAAACTTCAAACAAATAAAATACAAATCCATGGACTCACATAAACTATCAAAATCAAAGAATTAACAATAATAGTTATAAGTTACATTTTATGTATTTTGAGATGTCGGAAAGATGTGCACTTCACATGCAATGAATTGGAACTCCAATCTCTCAATTCAGATTTATCCATCGCCACCAAGATGGTCAAACGAGTTCTGCAACGAGATGACTGATAAGAAATGATAAGGGTTGAAGCAAAAGGATTTTATTAGCTAGGATCAAAATGTAATTTTGCTTCTCAATTAATTGGTTTCCTTTCATATCCTTTTACTACTCACCAAATTGAAGAGTCATTTTTGTGGGCACATTGTGTGCAATGTAAATTTATTTTGCTTTGCATTCCTCTCTTTCCCTTGTTTTACCTCCTAAATGATTGAAGCCAACCAAGTGAAAGGCAATTTACTTCCTTTCAATTCACTCCATTTCCCTCCCTTACCTTCAAAACAAACAGAGAATTAGAGAGAAAAGGCTTCTTTTGGTTTGGTTTGCTAGCAAACTAGAACCGTCTTCTCTAATCCCTGATGGATAGCCACCCAATTAGAGAGCCAAGGATGGTAAGAAAAGTTCTATTTTGGGGAGGGAACAGCAAGCAGGCATGCTTGTAATATATTTCTAGCATCCATCTGGTAGTGAGAAATCATATAAGAGGAGACAATATTTCAAAGTTTTTGGCATGGTTGTGTATTGAAGCAGCAAACTTGTTTGAAAGTTGTGAAGAAAGGGGGAAATGATGCAGATCCAGAGTCAAAGGGCTCTGTAATCTCACAAAATTTCTAGCATCCATCTGGTAGTGAGAAATCATATAAGAGGAGACAATATTTCAAAGCTTTTGGCATGGTCGTATATTGAAGCAGCAAACTTGTTTAAAAGTTGTGAAGAAAGGGGGAAATGGCACAGATCCGGAGTCAAAGGGCTCTGTAATCTCACAAAACTAGGTCCAAAAGGCAGTTATCTGTAAGTAATTCAAAATACTAAATTGAACTGAATGCAAGGAACAAAGAACTTAGAGAGAGAGCCATCATGACATCCTTAACACATTAGTCTTTTATTTCTTCATGACAGGGAAGGAAGGAATTCACAATGACCTTTGTAATCATTTCTATGCAGTTAGGACAAATATCCTTACCACTCTGAATAATGAAAAAAAATTTTCTAGAACAGAATTGTTTGCATTCATGAATTGATTTAAATCCATAACATGCTGAAGCAACAAAGCAAACCAATTTTCTGGACAATCTCGCCCCTCCCCAGGCCCTGGGAAAGGAAGAAAACCATGGGATTACTGTCTGACAACAATAGAAGAATTGAGTACAGAGTGGCAAATCCAATACTTGGAAGCTCTGCATGATTTTGAAATGTGACAAGCACAAATACAGAAGCATGAGGGTTTAGGTGACGTTAGCCTCATCATAACAAAATAATTCCACATAGATGTTGCAGTAGTCACTGTGTTATGTCACTTACTTCTCCAAAACTCCTTTCAAGAAAGGAAACATTTGTCCAAGCTTTTCCAGATTAGCCAAACCTTGCACAAGAGCAACAGGAAGGAGAAAAAAGAGTAGAAGAACTGTAGTAGCTACAGTCGTTGCTATCTTGCGCATCCAAAACTGCCTATATGGTATACAAAGATTTGACCAATAGACATCACGTGGTTCTGGCGCCAACTCTGTGACCCATAACATGGGGTTTGAT
Organism: Nepenthes gracilis; assembly: GCA_033239525.1. Taxonomy (NCBI): domain Eukaryota; kingdom Viridiplantae; phylum Streptophyta; class Magnoliopsida; order Caryophyllales; family Nepenthaceae; genus Nepenthes; species Nepenthes gracilis. The sequence continues at coordinate 14,185,052 of BSYO01000018.1, read as the reverse complement.
GATTGAAGAGCCTGTGCAACGGAAGCAGCAGCGTATCGAGTTTTGAAAAATACAAAAGCAGCTGCAGACTCCTGTAAGGAGAATCACACTTCTAATAATGGTCATTTATGCCAGCAAAAAAGGTCACAATTGCTTTAATGTACTATCTAATTTTGATCTTTACCCATTTGAAGCCAGCAATAAAAACATAAAAGACAAATAGAAACAATAAAAGATGAGCCTTGGCACAATGTCAAGATTATTCCATAATAATCGGAGGTCATTGATTCAAATAATGAATAAAAGTCTCTCAGCAAAGTAAGGGTAAGGTTACATATATTTGATCTTCCCTGATCATAAAATGTGGAAATCTCAAGTACATTGTCGCCCTGAAGAAAAACATAAATTTTCTCAAAACAAAATAAACAAGCAGAGAGAGAAAATTGACTAAATAACACAATTACCACTATATGCAAGAGTTCCAAGTATAAAAACCTACACCTAACAGCTTCAAGTTTTGGGTTCAATGGATATTTGGCATGGCAACAAACCCCTTTGACCAAATGATCTATGCTTGAAATCCAAAGAAACCCCCCCGCCGTTAAAAGGAAAAATCAACGAAAATGAAAATGATGGGCTAGTGGTTCTTTCAAACTTTAAACCAGAAGGTTATTCATGATTCATGTGAAGGTGTATGTTTAGAGTATAAACCTATTATTGGATGACCATCCAACAACTCAAGCTTTTAGATTGAGTGGTTTGACACAATGCATAAAAAACGTGAAATGGCATAATGTCCTATCATCTTTGTCATCCTAACAGTAGTATTGTCCTTCCTATTATCTTTTATGGTATATTTAATTGGAGAGAACAAGTTTTCGAATGAATACTTATTCCCTATATTGGTTGGATTTTCAGATGAGAATATTTATTACAGTGGAAACACTTATCAGAGATATTAAATTTAACAATAATATGGTAAAGGTGGAATTATTTATGGCCACCATAATGAGAATAGATACTCCCACTTGCTAGCAATCATCGTGGCAATACGTGTGACCATGATGGTGATGGTGATTATGGTGACTATAGCAATGGTGGTGACGATGGTAGTGGTACTATGGTGGTCATAGTGTTGCTGACATGACCATGGCTAAACATTTGTGCAGTGGTAGTGGCAACTGTAATGATGACCACATTTTTTGTGACAGTAATTTTGGTGGTAGTGATAGCTGTAATAGTTATTACGAGACAAATTAATTATTTTTTAGATGAGCCACATAATGTAAAATTTACCCCAAATATAATGTTTTAGTGTATGAATGTATGCCAACAGCAATCGGCCTACAAGCACTACACTATTCTGGTATTGCAAGTTTTCCCTTTCATATAGGCAATCCTAAATAAGAAGAGGTGAATATTATGTACCAGTACAATCCAACCTTTACTCATAATTGCACTTTATACCTATGGATTCCAACCACACATTCAATCACTGACAGTCATGCATATTTCTTCAATTTACTACAGAGTATGGCCTATTTAATACACTAATTTTAGCTGTATTTTTATAAACTAAACTAAAAGGGCCAACAGAACTGCCAAAAGTCAAAGACACTGACTCCAGACCCTAGAGATATGGCCAAAACCTATGAGTCAAACTTATACTTCATCATTATGTGCTTTACAATTATACAAATTACTAGAAGGAAGACACCAATTGAGAACGGCCAAACATTTGAAGACACCACTCCAGACCCTAGAGATATCACCAAAACCTATGAGTATGTGCTTTACAGTTAGACAAATTACTAGCAAGAAGCAACCAATTGAGAACAACTAAACATTCTGTTACCAATCCTAAACTACACACTCTCTCTGTCTCTCTTTCTGCTGAAAATTATACACTCTTATAGACTCTTTCAGCTGGAAATTACATTTTTAAAAATGCATGGCACCTTCTGAATTTTTTAATATATAATAGTATCTTACTACATTTTCTTCTTGGTTTTCAATAAACTCCATATTTCTAAATGTTTTGGCTTCAAGCACTTGACACTTCAATGCCAAGCAATGCACTTTGCTAAAAGTCTTTGAGCGAGTTGAATACATCACTTGGCATGACATAAATTATACATTCACCAATCAATGTCCTGGATGAAAAACTTATCTTCCCATTTCCCTTCTTATGCTTCTAACGTAGTTCCACACTCTATCTATTTAGTCAAAATTGATTCCAGGTACCTACACAGTAAACATAACAATCTAATGTCCCATCAATTTCATGACATTTAGACATTCTTTGACATGTCAATATCAAACTACTTGAAACAGCAGTATGAAACTGAATATGGAACGACTTGAATCATCACTATGGAATGCCCACAAAATTGCAGAAAGCAACTGATCAAAAAAATAAGTTTAATAATAAATTCAGAGATAGGATATCTATGGCGGGATATATGGGGAGGATCAAAGCAGGTGGATGTTTCAACAGCAGATGCCATGATCTAGCCCCAGGAAGTTCATGGTTTTTTGTTTCAATGCTGCATATCAAACATGACTCATCTGTCACTTAGTGGCTTGCTGTAATGATTAAAGCGACCTAAAATAATAGACCTAGATCTTTTGAAAATATAGTACTGATAACACTCATTTTTAGTTATTAAGTCATATAAGTCAATGTGGATGGACACAAAAAATACAGCCATTTCCTTTTTAGAAGGGGAAGGGTGAACAAGGAAGAAAGTCAGTTGCCTCAGACACACAAGCAATAGTAACTTCTGTTATTATTCCTAACCTTTCCTCCTCCACGCAAATTGGTAGTGTTAAGATCAATTTTCCCCTTTTCAATCACTTCTGGTTCATTAGGAAGAATGCTGAACGCATTTGACCGTCCCCCACAGAAGCCACATGGTGCACAAACTTGTTGACTGCTGTGATTGGAGAACATGTCATACATCTTCCCAGCTGTTTTCTGCATGAGGAACCATCAAAAAAAAAAACAGTGGCAACCAATAAAAACAGTGTAAAAAAGGTTATGTGCAACAGAAAAAAAGTAAGAGAAAACTACAAAAGGAACAAATTAAAATTGCAATGAATCAATCAAACTCCAAACCTGTCTGAATCGAACACCATCAACTATCTAGAACATAGCTCCAGATATGCCAGTAGCACAGCCAATAGCGTTCTTAGGTGAATGCAATCATACTAGGTAATGCTATTTCTATGTTTCTCATGTCTTTCCTTTTTGGAGGGGGGGAGGGGATACTATAACTAGTATGTACAGATCAATCACATCAGGAGTATATTCACATGAAAATAAATAAAAATTCTTAAATACAGAATGGAGAAAATATATTTATCAAACTAGTCCATGGAAACCAAATAACACTTGGCAGAGTTATGCTCACAAAAGTTAATGTTGACACAAAATATCCAATTAAAATAATTTGCTCCACCTAAGCAAACCTTTTCTGTCAATTAGCTTATTCATTTAAGAAGTAATATAAAGATTAAATCAAATAAGAAAATATATAAACAAAACAAAATCTACTGTATTTACAAAATTTAGTTTTCCAACAAAAATGAAAGTTGAGTAATCTGCATATAATTTCTCCCTTTTCTTTTCTCCCGTGTCATCTACCGTCATCGTGGGATATTTAATTAGGAAAGATGTAGCTACTCCAAATTCAATTCTCCACCTCTTTAATCCCCAAATATCTCCATGTATCTACTTTTCACTTAAATGATCAACAAGAATGCTTGGTCTTGGCATATTTCCGAACGCATAGAAGCTCCTAACATTGGAAACAGGATGTATAATAATTGATAGTTGTGTTCTCTAATGTATTTTTTTTTTCAATTGCTGTGCTGTCATTTCAAATCTATCCACAAATGAAGCAAATGTAGTCATACTACATTCAATTGATCCTCATTGCAGTTCAGTACTCATTAGTAAGAAAACACACAACACCGTCCAATGGAAAGATAAGCTAGTTATAGTTTATATAACTCACAAATGACCAATCTTTCAGGTTTCATTGGAAAAACAGATTTATTAAGCGAGCAAGGAACTCAAATATACATACAAATATATATATATATATATACAGGGACGTATCACCTACATACCACTCCATTTCACGGAAGAAGCAAGTCCTCCAAATGGAGCCCTGATGGGAAAGGCACTAAGTAGATTTCTCATCATTAGGAGTAAAGCCAATAATCTCAGCATATCATTGTCATTCAGAATATTTTTGAATTATTGTAATTTTTCTAAACGTTTTAGTAATTTTCATATTATTTGTAGAGACATCATAGAATAAATGTTGAATATGATTTTTTTCAAAATTATTTAGGTCTTAAGTTTCCTACTTCCAGATATTATCCCAATTTAACAAGGACTCTGTATATCAATAGTAGCTTTTGTATTTGGTTTATTCATATCAAATTATGAATTGAATAGAGTTTTGAGTTCTCCAAATGATCAGAATTGGTTTGGCTGAACCCTAACTCCTTCACATGATATGATGCACTATATCTGTGTATAGAAGTTAATCACTGGCAGCACTAACCACTAAGCTTATGAATTAGCACTGCAAATCCCACAAATCATATCATAAGAGTTTCGTCTAAAGCTTACTTATGTTCAATGGATAATCAAAGGAGAATAGGTTTGCCAGGAATACACATCAATAACAAGCTGAGTAAAGCTCAACCAAAGTAAATGCATACCATCAGCTTTTGAATCTTTCCACACTGATAAACCATCTGGTGTGATAGATAACGAGATGGATAGTTTTTCATGAAAAATCTTTTCAGCAAATCACTGTATGACTCTTCTGAAGACTGTGGAATACCACGAACCAGAACTGCAAAATAGCATGGATTCTGGGAAGATCCACTAATATGTGACAGCCTCATTTCAATGATGCTTTTGTTCTCCTGCAAGCAAAGGGAATTGGTTCAAGTGATAGCATTATCAAATAAGAAGCTGCAGGAATAGTTTAATAAAGTTACAACAGATGATGCAAGTGGTTCACAATTCTTACAAAGTAAAGAAGAATGCAAGCGGAGCAGGAAATGACATATAAAGCGAGAGTGTGGGCCCAAAGCCTGGCAAGGAAACAATTAGGAAAAGAACGAGAATTACTCCATAGACCACACAAGGCAGTACAATACCAGAAATTAATGCCTTATAGTTGCATCACACAAACGAAATAAACCCCAAGAAGTCAAGTACTTGATCACATATCTTGGGAGATAAAATTTATTTTAATAGATCAGTTTCGATCCACACCATTTCCATAAAAAATGGATCACTACTTCCCATACACACTCATCAATGAATAATGGAAGTGCGGTTAGCAACATCTTTTGCCTGTAATATTAAAGAACAAATAAAATATGTGGAAGGACTTTTCATGTCTCATACTACATAGATATCACTAGGTCAATCTTTACTATTTTGCTGAGACATTACAAAGTTAGCCTTCATTTTCCTTGTCATTTGATCAAATGATTTTAAGCCAAGGATGTGATCATGTCTGCATATCTAAGCATCAAACACTTTCCCAATTTTTAATAAACCTGTCATAAAACTTAGAACAGCATGAAAAAAAAAAAAGAAAATGGATTAATAATGGACATAAACTTCCACTATATCATTCCTTCTTTACAACAAGATTCATCTTGATTAAAAAACATATTAATCCAACTATCCAAGACAAGAAATCCTAGTATCTCATGATAGACAGAAAACAGTGATATGGAACTACACAAAGCAAAAGCTCTTTAATATAATGTAGAATGATTATTATCACCCACTTTGACAAGCAAATTGGTGGATTCAAGTGATTCTAAAATGCAGTCCCAAGTGACTAGTTAAATTTTTGCATCTATTTCTATTTGAAAATGTATAGGAAAGCGTAAATAAAAAATCTTATGAAAGACTACCATACCATCTGGATCCCTCTTTGACATTTTGAGTAGTAAATACTTCCAAGGATTCGGAAGGGATTTCCTTGTGCTGCATCTCTTTCCCAAAGTAATTTAAGGGAAGCACAAGAGCCATGCAAACAATGGAGGAAATGGAGAAAATTCTTATACTGGAAACAAATGTCACATGTTAATTTCGAAGTCAAAAAATGTGATGAAATTTCAGCTATATAAGATCAGGATAATCAAACGCTCCAGTTAGTGCACCAAAATAACTTTAAACAATAGCAAGAACCCAAACTCTATAAAAAAAGCAAATGACAGAAGAGAGGCAGAGGCTTAAGAAAATTCAGAATAATCAGAATGTAGAGCACGGACAACACATGCAAGTTTTTCAGCATGAAAACATACAAAATGAAGGTAAAAAGTGATAATGATCACTGCAGTTTAGGTCCAGATTATGTTACTATCATCACTTTGTGCTCAACATCACATCCAAAGATAGCTCTTCTGTTTTTTATTTTCTCAATTGTTCTTTTAAAGAGTAAACCTTGGGAAAAAGGTAAGGTTGTTCCATAACAACTAAGAGCCTATGAGTTCAAACCACAGAAATAGACTCTTTACAATCCAGGAATAAGGTATTTTCCCAAATCCCACAATATGGGAGCCTGGTGCAATAGGATGCCCTTTTCCCATTTGGTTATTTTGGTAAGGGTAGAAGGTCTCAAATAAGGTACCAAAGACCAGACAAATATTCATAGGAATTTCTTGAATCTATTTATACTATTTGCTATTTAGTACCAGACATGGGAAGCTAACCTAAAGCTTTCCCAGTGAATAATCATTACATGTAACTTTATTTTTCAGCCTAACCATCTTCGGAGAGAAGGCATGTTCTTCCCAATGCAAGTAAAAAAAATGCAAGAAAATTAACTGAAGCATAAAAGGAACTTAAGCCTCAGAATCCATATGCCTAGGATATCCATCCAGATCATTAAATGACTACCACAAGTTAAAATTATGGAAGAACCCATGCTTCCTAGAGGTTTCTTTCTTTTTGGTAAATTATAATGCATAAATAACTTGGGAAACCGTTTTTGTTTCATGAGCATTTGTGTACTACTAAAGTTGCTTTATTATGATTTGAAAGTCATGAATCAAAACTATAGGAACAATGATTGTACAAGTTGAGAAAGACTACATCCATGCGACCCTCACTAGAGCTATAAAAAGTGGGAAATCTCGTGTAGTAAGCCACCCTTTATGAAAGAATATTTATGGCAAATTGGAAATATCACAGCTCCCATTTCTTATATAGTCAAATGGAAATGAAGTTGTTTGTGATCCCTTTCATCCATATTGTGATTGAGGGGAAAAGAAACAATTTAAGTGGTCCACAACAAGGAAAAGAAAAACAATTTATAGTATATCTCCAATACCACAAAGGAAATCCACAATATTTTTCTCTATTGTTTAGGAGGGGATTGAGAAGAACAATTTAAGGGTGAGCCATAGTGCAGGAGATCACAAAGTTCAAAATACATGCAATGGTAAGGTCGCATATGTTTTCTCAAATGGACCAATAAACCTTGGCTTTAGTTTTCCTCTCACCCTGAATCTGGGCGTTCCTTTCAATGGTGATACTTCCACAAAGAGATAATCGCCAACTTCAAATTTTAGATCCGATTTCCTCCGGTCGGCGTAGCTTTTGTGTTGACTTTGGGCTACTTTTAAATTCTCGTGGATCAATTTAATTTTCTCAGAGGTTTCCCAAATAATTTCAGGTCCTAATAGCCGTCTGCCACCAGTTTCCTTCCAATGGATTGAAGATCGACATTTTCTTCCGTATAAAGCTTCAAATAATGCTATTCAGATGCTCGTTTGGTAACTATTATTGTAGGCGAACTCCACCAAAGCTAAATGATTGTCCTAGTTAACTTTCATCTCCAACACCAAAACCCTTAGCATGTCTTCCAGAATTTGAATGGTGCATTTCAATTGGCTATCTGTTTGCAGATGGTATGTAGTGCTAAAAAGAGCCTCATGGACAACACTATTTTATAGGGGGTTGAGAAAAACAATACACACTTCAACCTAGACTTGATGCATAGATTTTGCTGGGTAAATAACAACTGACAATCAGATGGCACAAGCGCTCTAATATAAGAATGAGCTAAAATTTGTATACAAGTAGTAAATCAACATAACCTATAACAGAAATAATGGTTTGAAAATCATTAGTAGTCCCAGATGTAGAGTTCTTAAGGAGCATTTTACAGTGAGCTTATTTGCTACACTTCTAAAAAGAGAACGATGAAAGAAGAATAAAGGAATAAAACAACTTTTCTCTGCACAACCTTTTCAAAGCTACTTGAATCCCTATTTCCAAGTCAACTCACCAGCCAGCACCCAAAAAATCACAGTAAGTGAGCAATCCATGAACCATAACTTCACAACCAAATAACAAGGCAACCAAAGGGGATCAACCAAAAAATCAATCCCTCTTGTTCTCCCTAAACTACACCCAGTCTACATACGTTTTGACCCTTCTTAGACATTGTCAACAATTGTTAACTAATGCAGGATGAAAAATTGGGAAATTGATAAATCGAAAGAAGACCAATAACCTGAAAGATTTGGAAACACTTTGACAAACAGTGTGGAAAGCTTGTTAGTGACAGCAGATTGTGTTGAATGTGTTGGCAAAAACTAATTCACAATTAAGAAAATAACTTAGTAATTAGCATAACAGTGGGAGATATGGAGATGAATCTGTCAAAATAGACATTGAGAAATGGAAACATTTAATATGTCGAAGGATAGGATAGTCGTCCCGGAAGGAGATTATAAAATGGGAAGGGACTCACTTAACCTTCCTATGATCTACCTAAGGACTAGCTCAATCTCAGCAATTGGGACTCACTCACCAATTGGAGGATCAAGGACTCCTTAAAAGGTAAACTATTCTTACTAGACAGGATTTTTTTCTTTCTTCAACTCCACTTACAAATGAAAATAGCTTCTCAATTTAAACGGGAAGAAGACTGCTTCTGCAGTGGGGGAGGGGCTGACATCCTATTCTCGAGAATTGGTTTCTTGGAAGTTGCACTCAGGGCTGCCATTGTTGTTGTATTTAGAGATGGAGGATCAGCTGCCCAATAAGAAGAATATTGAAAACAGATGTAATGCCACACGGTTGCGCAATTAAATTCCTTGAGCTCATTTCACTCATTAATGGCGCACGGTTGCCAGAGTGAGTTTCAAGACCACTCTTAATTGTGGCTTTAATGAGATTGATAGGTTCATCAGTGGTGCCGCCTGCATCATTAACCTCTCTCAAACTGCCATGGAAAGAGAAAACAAAAAAAGAAGCATCTCCAGATAGATTTTTGATTTTCCACAGTGCTTTCCCCAGGAATTGTTTTTTTAACATCAGCGCAGGTAAATGTGTTAACACCAGCATCAAAATAAGCACACATTGGTAGCGACAATTCCCTATCTCCTCCTAAGATAGATACAGGAAGAAGCCATCTGTGAAGGATAGTACAGCTACTAATTTTCATACACTTCATATAAGCTTCAATCCCTTGCTCTGTCTTTCAGGCTAGCTAAGCACATGCCCTTTCACCTTGATTTTTCCCCGAGCTAATTAAATCGAATTTTAAAAATAACTGACTACAAAGTTCTCAGCTCTGCCATACTTCCATCAAGATTTTTGCTTATCAGGAGCCTACGGAAATTACATTAAGGGAGCTTTGAAAGAGAAATTGAATACATACTATTGTTTCTTCAATCTCCCTTTCAAAAACTTCATATTTTAACATTCTGGAATCCTTATTTTAATGTTAAGCTCAAGATAGCAACTCAATAGCTAGGACTTAGGTGTACACATTTACATCAAAGTCAAATAACTCTTAGAAATGTAGACAACAGCAACTTAGTGATTGAAACCAAAGTATCAACATGAGCATTACAATAATGAAAATTACTCTTATTTGAAGCAAAATTTCATGATCTCAGAAGAACATTTAGGGATAGTTTAAACCAATAAAAACCTAAATAACACACAATGATAACACAAATTCACAGCACCGCACATATAAGCTTTTCACAGTGAACAAGTTCAAAGGAAGAACTATCACCTGAAAACTAGTGTCCTGACAAAAACAACAGCATCCAAACCACCTATAGCCAATATTTCTTCTTCTGGTAGCTCCCAGGCCTTCACAATCCAACTAGGCGATGGAACAAATCTGTCAAACCAGTGGGGATCATGCCTTCTTGATTGCATTTGCGCAAGAGAACGCCCAAAGTAGACATCTTTGTTGCTAGGCTGTTTCCTTAATATAGAATACAGTGAGAAAAGAAGCAAGCAGAGGCCTATATTAATCCCAGCTGAGGTTAAAAGAGCAGATAACTCCATCTCAACCACTCTATCAAGAAGTCTCGGGCATATTTTAATCCAATAATAACACCAAGAGAGGTGATCTATGTCATTTTGGCATACTAGAGTCCTTGGATCCAATAAGACACAATACTGCTTGGTTGGATGCAAATGCAGCTGCTGCAAGATTGTTGCAAATATGAGCCAGGAAAGGTTCAGTTGATTGACCAGGTTCTAGTTGTGCAGAAAATTCTAGTGATATGCGAGACACACAACATTCCAAATGATTGCAATTTAAATCACCATGGAATTTTATCAAGAAAGTGAGCACGAAAAAGAAAAGAAGAAAAAAAACAACAAAAAAGTTAACTACACACAAGGCAGGTAGGTAAGGTTGGCTATGTTTACCATACCGCCATAAAGGATCCCAATAATTGGAGTGCCAGTATGCATTAGAAACAAAAAAAATTAAGGAAAGGTTAAAAAAAGTAGAATCATTACTTACATGTGTCTGAAGTCAAGTTTGTGTATAGCATGTTCATTATAACAGAACCTACATAACCAATCAAATCCTCCATTTTCTCTCCCATTCTTTTAGTTTCCTGCTTAGTTTCCTCTCTTTGCTTTTACAGCAGGAAACTTTTGCAGGTATAAAGAAAACAACACAAACAATTACTGGGAAATTCCACTTAAAAGGAAAGAGAGAGAGCATGATCATTGCGTTGCCATTGTAATGATGGTGGAAAACCACCGTGGAACCAACTTCTAATAACCAGCTACATAACCTGGTAATTCCTTGCGCCAAACAGAATATTAGTCCACAGCTAACCATTGAACATCCCCCAACAACATTTTCTAACATGAGGTGCTTACTATGCTATCACCCCACAAAAACAAAGGAAATACCAACATGCATAAGCAAAGAAGAATTTTGAGTTCATTATCATAAGGCTTTTTTTATGTTGATAAGGTGAAACATAACCTAAGTTGGTTAAGACTGAGGCCCTGAAAACACAAGGTCTCAGGCTCAATTATACATCACCTAGCAGAAAAAAAGGCTTTCTTTACATGCCTTGTTCCTCTTGGTCCCTGTTTCAACAAATTTCCTAGTTCTATCAATATACATACATTTACAGAATCCAAAGCTGAGGAGCATTGGCCAAATAAGAAAATAGTAATTTAATCTAGTTCACTAATGCAATACTACATCACGGAACTAAAGAATGAATTGACAAAATTAAAGATGCCATCGGCACTCTACTTTTTTAAATATCCAGCCACCATTTTTAGTTATCCATCATTCTCCCTTCTGTACCTTAAGATATGCTACAGGTCAGTGCAGATAGCAAAAAGGGAATGCAGATAGCCAAAAGTGAATGCAGATATCGAAATATGGGTGCAGATAGCAATTTCCGAACAAAATTGGCCATAATTGTTACAAAGAAAATAAGTAAACAACAAAAAGAATAATTTGAACACAAATTAATGAGCATTGACAATAGAATGAGCAAAGGAAATAACAAACGACCAAAAAAAAAAAAAAATACCAAGCAACTTTAATCCAATTGCGCCGGAGGAAAGAACAAAACGGGAGTTTAAAAAACAATGTCTGTACAGAGTTGCCTTCTCTGGTGTTTATAGCGATACAATCACAACAAGCGCCAAGGAATGCACCATAGATTGAGTTAGGAGCGAAAAATGCATGCTTTACTTCCACTTAATACGCATCGAGAAAGAAGAGGGCCAGACCTAAGGGAACGAAACCCTAAAGAGGAGATTCAAGCGTACGGAAAACAAATTCGTAAAATGAGAGCAGGAAGCAACCAGAAGATTATGGAGTTTCTTTTTTCTTCGTTTGCGAAAAAATGGGTTTGGAGAGTCGATCAGGAAAACGATCAAGAGAAAATGTGGCATATTCGGTTAAGCGAATGAAGAAGCTTGAGCGTGGGGATGGGCGAGGGAGAGCAACGGACCATCCTCGTGGAGGAGAGAGAATGAGAGATCGGTTGGCCAAGTTTTTGAACCGCCATAACCGTTGTTGAGTTGTAGAAAGAAGATTCGGATTCAAAACGGACAGAAATTCCATTTACATAATTGTTTCATATAATTTTAATTAAATATTACATTTTTAATTAAAAAATACTTATAATCCTTCTTTAAATAAATTTTATCGGAAATAAGCAATTATTGTATAAATTTTTACTTATTGATGAATTAATATAATAATAATTATGTCATATTTTTATATAAATATTATTTATACATTTAAGAAATAAAATATAACTACTAACATCTCGTAAGTTAAAAAGTAAAAAAAAAAAATCCATCCGAAGAGGAGCTCGTATTATTTGAGAAAAGTGGTGTTCGGATCAGACCTCTTTTCCTTTTTTTTATTTTATATGTTTTTTTTTTATTATTTTTTAAAATTAAGTCAATGAACCAAAAGAAAATATATGATTTGTTTGATTATGATCATTTAAATAATATATATATGGTGTGCATTTTAAATATAGATAACTGTTTGAATAGAGTGGGGTTAAATTTTTTAATTTTTACTTTTGAATCCTCCATACGACAATATTTAATAAGATATTAAAGAATAGAAAACACATTTTAATATATTCTTTGCTACTCAAATCTGAAATTAATAATGAAAAGGAATGAAAACGATTATGTAATTTGTAGGTTCTATAAATGGTTAAAGGACTAAGACTTTGTACTTGTTGTCTTTCGAATTATTTTCCTTCCTTCTTTTAGGAGAAGAAAGCATATTTATGACCTTATTGTCAATTTATAGCGATTTCTTAAAGAAAAATAATTGATCATTAATTGAGCAATTATATTGATTGGGAATCCAATAGTCTAACCGTTTTATATATTCTAAATCTAATGCTAACCGCTAAGTGTAATAACGGCTTATTTGAATCAACCATTCATCCTTCAATTCATATAATCATTATTATGATTAATTGTCCAATTTAACTAATCGTACAGCTATTTGATACCTCAGATTTAGCTTTTTTGGCAATCTCACCATTCAATTATTTAATAATTTGGTCATTTGGTTGAATTTCTTTCTAATTTGGGCATAATAACTCGGCTAATTCATACATTTTTATAGGCTTATTGTAATCAATACTATTTTAGATAACACTCAATATTAGCCCCCATGATCAAATGTTGAATTCAAATTTTGAGTTTATTAAAATAAAAATTTGAGTGGTTTACTTTGAATGTCATTTGAATGATTCTTCTCGAGGAAATATTAATCAACATATATTTATTATTGATTGATCTTATCAATCATAATTTGATTTATGATATCTAGACTAAAATTTTGACTACTTTTTTTTTTTTCTTACCTTCAAAATTTATCATTTTATAGCCTTTTTTTTTTTTTTTTTTTTAACTATAAACAAAACCACTCTCATTCAATTTTCATCCACATTTCAAGTCTTCATATTTGATATGGTTACTTATGCCTAGTAGATTGAAGTGAAGATATTTTGCCTGGATGTTTTGACATTCCTTTGAGAAGTGTTTCCAAAATTCATCATGATTATCCTCTTTTATATTGAACACCATTTTGGTTTCTATTTTTTATATGATATTTTAAACTTGACTGATTTCTGTTTGGGTAATTACTTTTTGGGCTCTTATTCCACTTAATGTAACATTGCCCATTTGTTCCTCTCCGGCAAATCTGTCCATTATAAAGCCTTTAGGTTCCTACCTAACTTCTAGCAGAACTATCTGATTAATATCTCTTAACTCTTGTGCTATGTTTTTATTTGTCTATTAACTAATCAAAACTATTTGATTGGATGTTAAATTTGTGAGAGAGAGTAAATCATTTGGACGCTCTGGTTCCGCCACTAGGGTTTATCCATATCTCCTTTTTCTTTTTCAAGTCGATTTAAGGCTTTTTTATTGTATATGAATGTATCCGCAAATAGAAGGAAAATTGTTATTTTGGTATTTTGGATTATAGATGAAAATTTCATATTATAGATGTCAATATGTTCATTTTGTATTTTGGACTTATTTTAATCCATATGAAATTATAAATTATCAAAAATTTAAATTAATAAAACTATCCGAATAAAAAAATTCAATTATTGATATTGATATCTTCAAATTTTTCAAATACTGGCTATAAATGAATTTGATAATTCGACATTTTAATATCTCAGATTTTTAACAACTTGATCTTTTGATAAATGGGACCCTTAATTAGATAGTATAAATTTTAAATTATGAGAGTCAACCAAATTTATTTTTAAAGTGAACTAGATTTCCAAAACATTATACCTTGACAATCAAATTAATGAGGTCAATATTATCATGACTTTTGTAGCTGAAACGATTCATAATCAATGCCTTTAATACAGCGACAAGCGATTTATAAATTGTGTTATTTTTTAATCATTTCAATAAGCATCATTTTGTTTTGTAAATAGCTAGGAAGACGTATCATTGAAACAACGCGTTGTTTGTATTAGCATTGTTGTTTGAAACATATTTTTTTCTAATCTTGGTTGTCCTTTCAAATTCTAGTATTTTTATTCTTCTCTTTAAACCTTAATAGCTCCTTCTTCTTTACAATATATTAAAAAACTGACATTTCAATTATTTTGATCGTCTAGCTCTCAATCTCCCATGGTTCCACAAAGTGTTTCAAAGAATATAGTTGACATTGCTTCTTGTTTATCCATAAAAGATATACTTTATATTTATGACAAGTATAACATCCATGCTGTTATTTCTTTTAAAGTTCTTTCGTTCAAAGAGAAAGCTTACTCTTTAAAAGATGGCTTAGTTGTTGTTCATGAAACCCATATGAAGGATGGCCTTCAAATCTCTCTTGCTAAAGAATTCATTAAAATTATGGAAGCTTTAGAAATTCCAATCATGCTCCTTCATCCCAATGCAACCAAATATATAATAGTATTATTTGTCTTTTTCTAATAACGGAAACTCAGATTAGATGTCAAACAATTAAAGTTATTTTTTGCCTTAACTAATAAAGTAATTGGGTTTATTTAACTCTTAGAAGAAGTTCAAAATAAGTAATGAAAATTCAAACTCGATATAGAATTAGAAGAATATGTTCTTCTATATTATGGTTCCTGATCATTGGATTTTGTCGAACAAATAAGATAATATTAACCCAACATTTTTCTGGCCCGGTTCTTGATAATGAAACTTCTATGACCTTATCTCAATCTAATCAAGTAAAAGATCATGCAGCCGAGTTACATAAGACCGGTAAGTTTTTGACTCAAACTATCTTGGATGTTATTAACCGATAGATTGTCCTCGAAGGATAGGCCATTGCTGATATTCCTCATCATCATTTTAAAAGGAGCAATGACATTTTCATAGGCTCTCCTGCTAAGGCTAGCATTAATCATCCCAACATTCCCATTATAACTTTACCTATTTCTAATTTAGATGATAACAAGGTTCAAAGATTGTTAATTAAGTTTTTGAGACCTGTATAGCTGAGGCTGGGGTTGAGATGAGAGTTGAAGGATCTACTCATCGAGCAACTCTGACTATTGCTTCTTTTCTTGCTAGCACTTTAGAAAAAATACTTGTTTTGAATTTTAAGGAAAGGATTTCTTCCATTTATTTGAGAAAGGAGTATGATTCTTTGTATCATTTTTCACATGAGGTAAATCAATCAATACTCTTGTCATTATTGAACATGAAATTCCAAACTTATTCAACTCTTTTGCATCAATTGAATCAATTATTGTGCCTTCTACAACTTGGGCTACTTCTCCCGAGCCAAAAAATAATAGTATACATATTGTTAGAACATATGTTATTCATTCTTTGCCATCCTCTCCAAGTCATGGGGCTCCAACTTTGGAGATTTTTCTATTCAGTAGTTTTTTGCCTCTCCTTTGTTAGAAACACTCCCCTATATTAAATCCTAATAAACTATATCTGCAAGGCTCAAATTTTTAATTAATGATAATATAGAATAACTAAACTAATATAATTAAAATTAAGATCAAAGTATACAAAAAATTAGATTAAAAAGTCAAAATTAGACTAATTGAATCGGCACCTAAAGAATGCCCGACTAGTTCTTGAGCACTAAAAGTCATAGAGTTTGCACCTTAGGCATGCTCGAGCTGCGCTTGAACGCAGGAAGCCAATAACACTGCACCTAACATCTACCCGATTCGGTGCTCAAGTGCACTATTGTATAAATATAGCACCTAAGCTGATTTTTGTTATTTTTTCATATGATTTTCAAAGAAGAGAGAGCGGTAGACAAGGAAAATAGAGAGAAGAAGAGAATGAAAGATTAAAGAAGCTCAAATTAAGTAAATCAAGACTTGAATTTTGTTAATTTGAAAATAAGGTAAGTACACTCAAAACTCCTTTTTTATTTGTTACTGTTCTTTGTCAAATCTATTGAGCATTCTTATTCTAATACTCATCCAAATTATAATCACAAAGTATTAATATTTTTATTAAGTATGCATGTTAATTTTTCATAATTTTATAGTAAAATTTTATAAGAACTCGTGTCTAAATTTAAATATAATTATATATGTTCTGAATACTGCATTTTAGCTTCATGCATAGTCTGAAATTCTAACTTATTGCTTCTGCATGTTTAATTTCATGTATAATCTTTTTGCATATCTAAAAACTTAATTAAAGACTACTGCATGTGCTGAAATTCTACCTAAATGGCTTTGCATGTATACTAGCGAAGTCATAAATTATTGTAGTTTTATTTTTTAAAGTTCATACTAATTTTTTGAAGCTATACTGATTTTTCTTATAATCAAGTTGTTCTAATTGTTAAACTATAATTCTTGCATATCAAATTATATTCTATGTGTTCTAAAATATGGCTAAAACTTCTTGCATGTTTTGCTGAATTTGCTGAAATCATGCATTGCTGAATTTTATTGATTCTTGCACAGTTTTTTGCTAAAATGTTTTGCATTATATGCTAAATGAGTATCCCATATGTTTAAAATTCATTATAGCTTGATTTGAATAGGAAATATAAGTTCTTCAAGATATGAAATTATAAGAATTAAGTAAAAAAACTCTATAAATATTCAAAGAATATGATTATTTTTTTCAGGAGTAAGAAAATTAAGAATTATGAAAAAAATATAGAGTTTTTCTAAGAACAAGTATTAAACTATGAATATATTTTAGCGAGTAGTATATTATGATATATCTTAATATATTATAATAGTATATAAATATCTAAATCTATCATCAACGGGTAAGAAGTGACATTTGATCTCGTTTATATGGTGATATATAGATGGCACACTATGGGAGCAACGTATAACCTTTGGTTGTATGGGAATGTACACAACTCCAATTTTGATTATTTGTTTCTTTAGTTAGTAAAACCCACTAGCTCTAATCCCTAAGAAAAATAAGAATTAAGCATATTTTGATAATGTAAATTAAATAAAAATATGATAAGAAATCTAAAAATGTATGAACTAAATTTCTTGCATAAGTATTATGAAAATATCATGTCATTATATCCAATCATGTTTTATAGTTCCTCCGTTATATTTTAATATAAAGTATAAATATTTATTGATATATTGTAGTATAATGTTGAGCTCTTAACTCACTACTTACCATTTTCTAACCCCCTTAGATGAGATGTACGAGTTCTTACCAAATAAACAGAATTGAAGGATCACTACGATATGAAAAGTTTAGATTATTATATTTACAGATTATAATATTATTTAATGACTTTAGACAATATTTATTATATTTTTATATTCAAACAGCATCTGAACAATAGTTAATGGGTCTAATATTATATTTTAATTGATTAGATAATTTCAGATAATATTAATTGATATTTTGGTTATCCAAATTTTAGTGTTTCAGCTTCTGGACAGTTTTAGTATGCTATAATATGTTATATCGATTGTCAGGGCAATTTTGAAACGTCTAAAATGATAAAATGTTGAATATCAAACAATAGGTTGTGGATTAATGTGATTGTAGTCTTGTGATTATTTTAGGTTGACTAATAAATGGTTGTTGATTAGCATATTATGGTTTATAATTTATTTTGATAGATTTGTGTACTCTAATTTTATTTTTGGATAAGTATCATTACTTACATAAAGTCCAACGTTACACTTTAGATCGGTATCAGTGCCACATATTAACATGGCATTATTTGGATCCTATGCATGGCCTGATTTTATTTATCTATGGTCGATCGATCAAGATATCAATGTGTGGTTCACGTTCGAAAGTTATTTAGATGATAATATCAAGATATAAATGGATCAATTGGTACTAGTTTGGTTAAGTGTTAATCACGAGATTTGGGATGTGATAATATCATCATCGGGTTTTGCTCCTAGAGAGTATCTTCCAATCCGAGAGGTAGATTTTAGACTTTTAATTCATTTATTTTTGTATAACTGACTCAATCTTTTTGTAGTCCAAATACATGATGTCTTTGATTAGAGATAGGCTATAAAGTCAAAACTTCGTGATTGGTTACCTGTATCGATTATACATTAATTCGGCTATAATGAGGGGCTTAAATGAATGAATAAATCTCGTGATTGTGCTGATCAAGCTGCTATTGTTCGATATCAAATCGCTTCTTTCGAAGAAAGAACTCTTGATGGTAAACATGTGACAACAACTATTAGCGCCATAGACGGAAAAAGGGTTGAATGATTAAGGCTTAATGAGTTATTAAATAGGAGTGTTCGACCCGAAGTAATCAACTCTACACTTGACTCTCGATTCAATGAGGGCATTGATATTTGTTAGAGGATAGTCTTTATGGTAGCTCTTAACTTTTCCATTTGCAGTTTGGATGTTAAAAATTTTGGAACTTCTTTTACCTCCAAAGTTAAATACTTTGAAGAACAATCAAGCTCACCAACTCTAGGCTTTAGATTCAAGGATTGGCCATAGTATTGCCAATTAACTTTAATCTTTGAATCTTGTAACTTTATGTTATACTCATGTGAGAGGATGATGTACTTTGGTATTTAATATATATGTTCAAACCTTTCCATATCCTTACTTGTATTAGTTTTAGAAATGATATTGATCAATTGAATTAGCCCTCAAGCATACATTTTGATTCTTCAAACATAAGATATCCGAATTGACTACCAGTAAGTCCTTAGACTATTGTTACTTGGTGAGGATCGACCCGATTTTTAACAGTTTGACTGATTATGTGTATCCTATTGAAGGAAGTTTTGACACTTACACCTTTGCTGCATCCCTAAGATTTAATAGGTCATATGACTTTTACTAGTCAAATCTTGATTAATTTCATCTAACTTATTTTTTAACCTTTCAAATGGCAATTGAATGCCTGATTTTTAAGCCTCCAAATATTTTGAATTGTGGGTGTGTGACTATAGTTGAGGTTGTATGATGCTATTCAACCTACACTACAATCATTCATTTGAATTGATACTTTTAACAGATAATGTGATTAAATCAAAAATCAAACTCAGGATCCATAATAGTCATATTAATAACAATAGTCATATTAATAACACACATGCATACAAATTAGCAAAATTTAAACTCAAAATTATTTTAATTAATGGTCTTCAAAATAATTTACAACACACAAGCACTACAAAATAAGAGGTAGAACATACCTCTATATTCCTAGATTGGCCTTTTCATTAGTAATACTTTATGAGGTGAATAGCATTTCAAGTTCCTGGGACTACTTTTCTGTTTTGAGTGTGTAACCTATATATCCTATTACAGAGTATTACTAATATTAGGAATGGTCCTTATCAAATTAGGAATGGGTTTATTCTTGTATGCAAGTTTTTTGGTTGCGTCAACATTTCTCAATACCAAGTCACCTACTTTAAAAGTATGCACTTTTACCTTCTTGTTGTAATACTGAATGACTCTTTGATAATATGTTACTATCCAAATACGTGCTACTTTTCCAACTTCACTCTAAGAGATTGAAATTTTCTCAAGAATTGAGAATTTTGAACTAAAGCACAATCTTTACTAGGTAATTTGGTTATACTATCTCAGCTGAGATTATAGCCTCTATTCTTTAATATAGATTGAAGGGTATTTTTTGAGTGGTTTCTTTTGGAGTCATTCGATAGACCTAAAGTATAAATAAAAATTTGTCTATCCAAACTCCTCCAGTTTTATCTTATTTGGTTTTTAATCGATTTATTACCATCCAATTTTTTATTTCTATTTGCCCATTTATTTGATGGTACAAGATTGATGTATGAACCAGTTTAATATCAACGATATTACAATACTTCATGAACCTTTTACCGGAGAATTAAATATCATTTTCTGTCACTATGACGTCCATTATCCCAAATTTTTGAATGATATTTTGGTGCATAAATTTTGTTACATTTTATTGTGTTATTTGGACCAATTGAAAAGTTTTCACTCATTTGGTGAAATAATCTATCATAATAATAATGAATTTTCTTTAACCAAATACCAAAGAAAATAGATTGAGTATATTCAGCCCCCATTATGAAAATGGCAGGGAAAACCTGTAAAGCTTAAAATTTTATAAGTGATTGCCAAGATACTTTACAATAAATTTGACAATTCTTGTATTTTTTAACAAACTCTATCATATCCTTCTTCACCATTGACCAGTAATAGCCTTCACCTCAAAACATTCAAACTAAGTTCTTACCTCCTATATACACTCCACATATGCTAAAATGTATCTTTCTGAAAGTATAATCAGTTTCTATTATAGTCAATGAGTATATATAAGATACAAAGTAACCTCTTTTATACAATAATCTGTGCACTATTATACCAACCAATCATTTTCAAAATCCACTTTGCATTCATTAGATTGCTCGGAAGCTTTCTATTTTTAAGGTATTTAACATATGGAATCATCCAAGTTTCTTCATTAGATGCTTGAAGAACTTTATTTTATTCCTCAATATTGAATTTTTGAAGCACTTCTTTCATATCCTAGCCGTATTCTTTCAGATAATCAGATGTTGTCATCTTAGACTGTCGATCAACTTTCCAACTATCTTCTTTAGGGATATAGATTATTTTCAATTTGTCAAGGAATGACATGAGATTGTATACGTTGTAGAGGTATTTTGCTAAATCTGAGTTGGTTATTTTGAAGTTATTTAATACTTGATTAACAACTGATTTGAAATCATTATAGATAATTAGTTTCTTGATGGTGCATTCTTTTATTAGTTTTAACCTAGTAAATAGGGTTTCATATTCGACTACATTATTAATGATAGAGAATCTGAATGTAATTGAGTATATAATTTCAAATCCTTTAGATAAAATTAATAATATCCCTGCTCTACTATTTGCTTGAAAAGACGCCTAGTAAACATGCCATGCCATGTGGGTGAGGATTCATACGATGTAGCCCCCATATGTTTGTCTATTTCTTTCGATATTGGGATCATTATTTTGACAACAAAGTATGTAGTAACTTGTCTCTTTATGAAAGGTCAAGTCCAAAATTCTATATCAAACTCACTCAAATTGATTGACCATTTAATTAAGAGTTTAGATATTTTAAATTTCTACAACGTCCTTTTTAACAATTTATCTATCAATAACATAATTTTGTAGTTTGAATATATGGTCAGAACTTTCTTATAACAAAAACTAGCGCAAAGGCAACATTTTATATTTGTACATATTAAGTCTCCGAGTCTACTAAGATCTTTCTTACATAGTATATTGGCAAGTGAATTCCAATTTCTTTTGTAACAATAACAGTACTCAAAGCTATTTTTGATATTGTTAGGTGGTGTTATAATTCTTTCTCCTCCTTCGGATAAGTTGATAAGGGTGAATGTGAAAATTGTTCTTTTAATTCTTGAAAAACTTGTTGGCATTTATTGGTCCACAATAAATCATTTGTCTTTGCTCCTGTTAATACTTTGCTCCTGTTAATACTTTAAAAAATAATAAATATTTTTCAATAGGCTTTCCCATAAATCAAAATAAGACAGCAAGTCATCAGGTTAACCTTTATATCCCTTTAATAGTCCAAGGTAGTTTCACATCCATTAAGGCTCTAATCTTTTTCAAATTTACTTCTATCCTACATTGTGAGACACTGAATCCATAGAACTCACCAGAAGTTACCTGAATAAGCATTTGATTAAGTTTAAGTTTATCTGGTATGTTCTAAAGAATTTTAAATACCTTGGCTACATCATTAATATGATCGTTGACAACTATGCTTTCAACAAGCATGTTATTAATATACACCTCCATATTCTTCTAATCTATTGCTCGAACAATTTGTTCACTATCCTTTGATAAGTTGCATTGGCAATCTTTAGGCAAGATGGCATTATGTTGTAATAATAAGTTTCCTGATCGATCATAAATGAGATCATTTCCTCATCCTCTAAAATCATCCAGATCTAACTGTATCCGAAATAAGCGTCCATAAAACTTAACAGTTGGTATTCGAATATTTAATCCATAGCAGATCAATCCTTGGGTGCCAAAAACCATCTATCAGACATTCTTTATTTACATCCATAAAGTTGACGCACATTCTCCATTTTTCATTACTCTTTTTTATGATGATGATATTAGATAGCTAATCTAAATAGTTTACCTCTCTAATAAATCTCGGGTTAATTAATTTCTTAACCACATCAGGAATTTCTATGAGTTTTTTAACAAAAAAGTTTCATTTATTTTGTGTCTTATAAACTTTTGTTCAAATATGAGGTTTAACTAGTAAACCATTATTTCTATTAGAATGCCTAGCATATCAGTTCCATGCAAAGACTTGTGTATTGCTCCATAGAAACTTTAGCAATTTTTGTTTCAAATATTGGTCTAATGTTGAACTAATATGAACATATTTAGCCGGGTCTAATGGTTCGGAGGAATTTAAAAAGGTGACTCTTTGAGTTGAGCATATTGAAGAGAAGTCTAATCCCGTAGGTTAAAATTTTCCACTGGTTGTTGAGGGATCGGGCCGTTGATTTATGCTAAGTAGCAACTCCGCCTGATGACTTGGTCTCCCTTAACTTCTTCAATCTCAGATCTGGTTGGGAACTTCATTTTAAGATGTGTTATTGAAGTGGCCACTTTGAATATTGTTAAGTAGGGTGTGCCCAATATAGCGCCGTAAACCGAAAGAAGATCAACAATTGAAAAGATTAGTTGATAAGAAGCCATCTTTGAAAATGTTCCCATCATAATCTCTAAATCTATAATTTTCTTGGACCAATTCGTTATCAAGTCTATAAAGTGATCCGTCCGATGGTTCTATTTAATTGCTTTTAAACCCTATTTTAATAAATGTATTGAAATAAAAAATATTTCTTAAATTTTTATTATTGATAAATATTTATTTCAATTGATAACCTAAACTCTATTTGAAATGAGTGTGGACACAATAAGTGGATCAGAATAGTGAGAGATTATATGTATCATGTCATCTTTATTAAAACTAATAACACTATTTTCTACACCTAATTCTATATCTTACTGGTGAAAATTTTCTCCATATGATCTAGAACTTTTTAACAAGTACCTGGCTAACGCTATGTTGATGACTCCTACCGCTACTCTATTTCATGGTTTTTTAATCTTTTCCTCATCATCTTTATCTTTATTTGGGGTGAATCCAGGGTTATACAATTACTTTGTAATGCACACTTTTTGGATTAGGGTTTTAATTTCCATATGAAATATCCGACAATCTTTGGTATCATACCCCGAAAATCGATGGTAGTAGCAATAGTTTGACTAACTACCTTTTTTGGGTTCTTAACTGGCTTGAGCCATCTCAATAATTTTTCGTTTTGAAATTATATCAAAACATTTGACCAAGTGTCATTCAGTAACGTGAGGTTTAGCAGTTTGTACTCACTTTGAACACACAACTCAATTCTTTGTTATTTTGAATAGTCTCGAGTGGATGGCTACTGCCATTTCTATTTTTCCTCCATCATTTTATCCCGAATGATACTTGTGATCTGAGCATTCCGGCCATTTCGTTTCATTAGCTTCTTCCATCGCTATACATATCAAATGATAGCTTCTACCTCCAAGAAAGCCTTAGGGTTTTATTGAACTAAAAATTTAAAAAGTCACCTGGTTGTATAATAATTATAATGACATCTAGTTTTACTTCATTGGTGAGTTTTAATATACTTCTGGTTTCACATTTAATCTAGCCAGAAAATATTTTAAACTCTTGTTAGGAACCTATCTAATCTTGACAAGTTGTTGGGATTATTTTTTTTCTCTAACTAGAGACGACTTGTAACAAGAACTGATTGGTCAGTTCTTGAAAAGATCGGATTAAATTTGATCATATTTTATAGAACTAAATTCTTACGTCTTCCTTTAAGATTAAAGGAATGGGGATGTAAAGTGTGATATCCTCCGAATTTCGGAAAACTAAGCAGTATTTAAAAATAATCTAGATTGATTCATTGGATCAATACTTTTATCATATGGCTCTAGTATGGGCATTTTTAATTTATGGGAAAGCCAATGCCTCTTGATTTTTGAGACGAATGGTGTAGACCCAATTCAATCGTTTGCCTAGTAGTGTTTTCCTAAAAAATTTGCTGTTCAATTATCTTTGTTTGTTTATCGGTGTTTAAATAACGGTGTTTAAACTTGCTATTTAAATTAAGAATTGTCATTAATTATGAGTGATTGGTAAGTATACATAGTATCTGTTTAGCCATGAGGGTTTTGAGTATATTATTATATGACCCTTCCTCTCATATTAAAGGGCACGTGGAATCTTGGGTTTATTGAGTATTCCATTGCTCAAGACTTTTTTTTCTAGTCTCGAAATTTAAGTGGCCTTCAAATTGGGAAGGAGTAATGCTAACAAGTGGCCCTCTGTTGAAATGATCTTCTTTCCCTTTAACTTCCTCCTCAAGGTCAATGCCTGTGTCTAGAAGACTTTATCCCTATGAGTTGGCCCTCAACTCTATCCCATACGGACTTCATCATCTTTGACATATCTTGCATTTGGGTAGCCAAAACTATAATGTTTGAATTGACTAGTGAATGAGCACTCTCATAACTCCCTTCGTGTGAAATGATGCCATGAGATGGGACATCATTAGATAGCTGACTTGATTGTATATATACTCTTGTATTTACCATATTTGGTTTGATGAAGAAATGAGAAAGATTTTTGAGCTAATGTGATTTGAATCAAGTAAGAATGGATTGCTTGATCTTGTTCCAACAAATAAAACGAATGATACATACCACGAATCTAAATAATTGTTCAAATGGAGTCGAATTGAATATTCAAATCTTTATATCCAAATCTTGTACACCATAACATTTAACAAAAGATCAAAAATACGAAATTTACTTTCCAATATATCTTCTAACACTCAAATTAAAAATCTTTTTTTAAAAAATAAAAAGATAATGAGAAATCAATTATGAAAAGAGTAGAGATTGGAGAGTTTAGCCCCGTGATTTGTGGGTTTTACAAGTAATTAAAGCACCAAAACTCTATACTTGTTTTCTTTCACATTATTTTCCTTTCCTTTTTAGGAGAAGAATGTATATTTATAACTTTATTATCGATTTATAGTAGTTTTTTTAAAAAAGAATAATTAATCATAAATTGAGTCGTTGCATTGATTGAAAACTAAGTAGTCCAAATGTTATAAGTTTAATATGTATCCGCTGAATGCATTAACTATTTGATTGATTTGACCGTTCATCTTTTGATTCATGTAACCATTCATCAGGATTAACCATCCGATTTAATTAATGTTTTGCTATTCGATACCTTGATTTTTAATATTTTCAACAGTTCGATCATTCGGTTATTTTATAATTTGGTTGTTTGGTCAATTCTTTTCTAACTCAGGCTTAATAACTCGATTAGTTCATATATTTTTATAGGCTTATTATTTGTGAACCTCATATATTAGTAGGTCTAGTCAATATTATCTTTGATGATGCCCAACAATATATATAAACCATGGAATTTTTTTCATTTTTGTCATGTCTTTATTTTTCTTTTTTAAAGCCCCATCATCGGAACAATTGGGTAGGCAACCCTAAAACATGGATTTGATAATTGGTAATTCATATAGGTTATTATTTGATAAGTACCACTTAATATATTTATGGTTAATTTGGTTGTAGAAATCTTAATTCTTTTTTATTTTATGTTTGAAGTTATACGGTGACCGTTGTACATAACTTCATGCAGATATAGTTTGACTCGTGCCTATAAAATTATCATACAAATTGTTAATTATCCTTATCTAGGAGATTAAAAATCATAGTCAATATGATGCTCCAACCTAATAATCTAATATTCATAAAACACCAAGTAATGTAAACTATAAATTATCAAGCCTAAAGTATGTAATAATCCATGATTGAAAACTTACGATAATATAAATTTGTTAAACTTGTAATAACATGACTTTTATTATTTAATAGCAGGTGAAAATAAAAACTTTAGATACATCATAATCCTGCTATATCACATTTATCAATTATATTATTGGGGTTATAAGAATTTTTGTATATAATATGGTATATAATTTATTTATTTATTAAATTGATGAAAACTACAATTATATATTACTAATTCGGATATATTCAGTATTTATTAGTTATTAGGTAAGTTATATTTTTTTTTATAAATAAACGTGCTTATTTAACACATATCATTTGATAGAAAAAATGATATTTTTATAATTTGAAAATAATTATATCTCTATATAAAATATAATATATTCTTATAATTGCGTCATTACATTAATTCTTATATTTTATACATGATTATTATGTTTAAATTTATAGGTTAATAATATAAAATATTAAAAATATAAATTATTATTTTTTATTTTTTGATAACATGTTGACAACATAATTTAAAAAATAATAATTTATATCATATAATAAAAAATTGTTAATATTGAATTATATAATTTCGGAAGGCATGTAATAATTTCGAAGAAAACAGTCGGAAGAAGACGTACACCATAAATAATTTGTCAAAATGCTGCGATGACGTATGAATGACGCAAGAGTGATCTCACAACTAAACTAAGATGCTTTTAAATTAATAAATATATTTAAAAATTTTAAATAATGTGAACCAACAATTTCATATAAGAATTAATAAATTAATAAAATATCGTTATTACCTTAAATAAATAATTAAAATGGTCTTTTTATTTTAGTATTTGAAATCAATTTTTTTAAAATAAAATTATATTTTTTCAATTTAGTCGGTCAAACAAAAAAATAATCTATTACGTCACAAGCTCTCACGTTGTAAAATCTAAAAAAATAAATATGACGTCATTATTGTGAATAATGCAAATATATTATTTCTAAACCTTCAATATTTATATATTAATAAACAACTTTTATATTATTGCAAAGCTTCCTTAAATTATCAAATTTAATAATCAATGATAAATATAATAAAAACTATATTTGAAAATATTATCATAATAAATATCATAATAGCCATTCAAAGTGTGTTCGAAAATTAGAAGCCAAAAGTTGTGGCTTTAGTATTTGCCATCGAAGCTGACCTTTATATGTCATTTTTAGCACTAAACAGTATATTTAATTGCTAAAATAAAATTAATTATTTCTTTAAATAATATAATATAATATATGAATAGAATTAAAATTATTTTTTTTATATTTAGTTAATCATTTAAAATAATTAAAATTAAATATAAAATTATTTTTTTAATATTTAGTATGCAATAAAAGTAAGATGAATGATATATAAATTTATTATAATAATTTTTTTACCCTTATTCAAATAAAAGTATTGTATTCTCGAATCCTGACTTTGGTACGGACAAGGACCCAAAAGTAATGCAACACAAATATAGATTTTAAGTAAGAGAAAGGGTGAGAGAGTGTGTGACACATGACGTTTTTACGTAAAAAATTCTCTTCTAAATGGGAACAAAAATTATGGGACTTTAAATTTGAGAACGTTTCACTATTTGCATGCGTAAGTACAGAAATTTGAAAACAAAGTGTATAATGATCCTCATAATTCACTCTTACAAATATAAGTATTCTTTCAATAGGTAATGTAAATGACTTGCTTTTCTCTCTCTCTATGAACGTAAATGTCAGAG
Source organism: Nepenthes gracilis (assembly GCA_033239525.1). NCBI lineage: Eukaryota > Viridiplantae > Streptophyta > Magnoliopsida > Caryophyllales > Nepenthaceae > Nepenthes > Nepenthes gracilis. The sequence continues at coordinate 14,156,594 of BSYO01000018.1, read as the reverse complement.
CAGAAAGTTTAAATTCTTTGTTAAGTACATAGTGAATACTTATATAGTAGTTAAATCTTCCTACGTGAAGTAGTCACATGAAAGTGGCGTGTGCAGTGGATCCTGCCGCTAATAATTCTACAAATTCATCTTGTCGTGTTAAAAAGATTGCATGCATGCGGGCTGACTCAATGAGACATCATTTTTGCAGTCATTAAGCTTGCTTTGTAGACCATTATTTCCTATAAAGATTGCATGCTGCAAAAATCGTGCGTGCTATTGTCAAAGTCAACAATCTAAGTTGACATTCTTGGTCATCCTAAGCTTGCTTTATACGCTCATGTCGTTGAAGACTTCTCAGAATCTGCGTCCTCGATATATGCTTTGATTTTTGTCACGCCCATGGATGTTTTATGACAAACATCATCGGGCTTCAACTTCAGGCTTGCTCAACAATAAGTCTTCTAGTTTTTAAAGCCATATCTTCTATGCCATATCCTCGGAACTTTTATTAGAGACTTTGGCCTCTTATAGAATCCTTGAGCATCCACAATGGAGGCAGGCTCTCGAACCAACTCAACATTTTGGGCTTCTTGGGCCGTGAATCTAAGTCCTCGAGTATATTTGGCCAATTTAGTCTTTGGGCCAAATCAATCTTGTGGGGCATCTTGGGATGCGGGCCCAATTCACAGAAATAGGTATTGATTTGGGTATTCACTACTGATCAAAAAGATATTATAATGTTTTACGAGATATTTAACACGAAATTGAGATAAAATCTTCCTATGAGTTCAATAATGTTTGTGGTCGCAAGACACTTGAAGTGAAAAGCAGATAAGTCGCAAAATTATGGGTATTTAGGATAATAAGATTTCGAATGACATACGAGCAACAACCGGGTAATAATCATTTAGGACAGTGAGGAATTTAAAGAGCAGATAAACAGCAGCTAAATAATGAATATTTTGGGAGCACAAAATTAAGAATTTGAAGGGGCAATTCTTAAGTGAAGAGACAATAAATTTTTAAATGACAAATGAGTAATTATTGATAGTAAGAAATTATTTTAAAATGTAATTGATAAAATGATAGTTATTTTAAATATATATATTCATTGATTATAAGAAATATAATATATTAATAAACACATAATATTTTTATTTCTGATTTAAAAGAATACTTATTTCTTAATTTTTTTTTTTAATAAAATTATTATTCTATTAATAATAAAATACAAATAAAATTTTTCTTCTCATTGGTGTAATTGAAAATTAATGCACGTGACCACGGCGTTGTTAATATATTTAGACCTTTGACTGGAATAAAGCTTGTCCAGTTGTACTCACAGCGTAGTTAATAATCCCTGTTCTCATGATTAATAGAAACAACAATCATAAGCATCAGAGAAGGCTCTGTTTAACTAATATTAAATAATTAATTGTTTTTAATAATTTAATTAATTTTTTAAAAAATAATATAATTATTTAATTAATATGAAATAATTATAACTAATAATAATTAAATATATATATATTTTTTAAAGAGATATATTCTAATTGTCAATTGGCTTGATAAACAACTTGTGACACCATGATAATTGATATCTTTGCAGAGCTGTCATGCATGAACTAATACTTTTCCTAAAAATACTTTTTAAATCATCACTTTATAATTTTTATACGATTTTTTAAAAAATTAAAATTATATTCATCTAATTTGATATATTGAAATCAATATTCACGAAAAAAAGGTAAAATTGTTTGTTTTCTTACATTAATTTTAATTCATGACCTTTATATTAAATTCAATTTTGTTATTTTGATATGGAAAATTATATTTTTTCTACCATTGTCGATCTTAAATATTATTCAAAAAATATTAAATTTTAATATACCATGTGATTTAAATTGTTGTAAGAATTAGAGAGTCGCCTAACTGCAGCTTGAATGCTCAAATAGAAATTGGTCTAATTTTTATAATTTAAAATTTAGATTCTAGGTATCACAATAAGGCAAATAATAAATAAGAGGTATACATAACTCACTTTTCTGTATATTTTTTGACACTTAAATTATAAATCTTTCTACTCGGATAAGAAATATACAAAAAAATAAGTGCAAAAATGTAATGTGAATGGGGATAAGTGTTCGTTTAAAGGGCAATACTTCATTTAGTACACTTGGCTAGTGGAGTGTGTTTAATTGATACACTTGGCTAGTGGAGTGTTTTAACTTTAGGAATCGAGCAGTTAACCAATGGAGTGTCTAACTTCTTTTATCATTTTTTATCATCTTTTCATCATCTGACCCCATCTTCTTTTTTTATGAGGAAAAGACTATATTTATAATGAAGAATATCATCTACTTGATGTTTCTTTGAATCAATGCGTAAGCGTGAGACCTCTTCGATGGCGATGGGCTTATTTATTTGTATAACGGCTGCCTTCATTCAATAATTGGACCACTGACTTCCAACCGTTAAAATCGTCGCAACTGTCACTTGAAACAATTCATTTAATACTCATTATGATTATTTAATACTTGACGGTTTTTGGTTATATCCCTTGATTCAACCGTTACACCACTTACCTCTTAAGTTTAGAAATATCTTTTATTATACTATCGTTACTTGGACCTATCATCTTTTCGTGTATTGAATTTGGGCTAACACGATTCCTATTATATCCATCAAATCTGATAAATATAAATATAATTAAAAATTTTTAAAATTTAGACCGATTATATAAGCAACTTGATATGCATCAAATATTTCCTTTGGATTCAGAAAATAATATGTTTTTATTCGTAAAATCAAATAACAAGTTTGTGGACTCTTAAAAATCATAACTCAAGGCAAGGTAGGGCTTTAACAGTGTGTTGAATATAGAAAATTTAGTACCTATTTGTTGTTTATTACTTATTTATTAAAATTATTAAATATTATTATCTTATATAATTTTATTATTTTATTAAAAAGCTATTTTATTGATTAGTCAATACTTAATTAAAATTTATTACTTTTATAATTAAAAATCTAAAAATTAAACAAAATTAATATATTTTTAAATAAAATTAAGTAAAGACAAGTATATTTAAACACTATTTCTCTTATCATTGTTCTTTTTCTGATCTTTATACTATTTAATATTCAAAATATTTATACATATAATACTTTCATAGTTGAAAAGTTTATACTTCATATGTGTGATCCTATTGTCATTATATAAAATTTTTATAAAATACATCCCTTCAATTCATGCACATCATACTTAAATGTTGATTTTTTACAACAATATTTCTATATATTTTTAAATATTATTTGCTGTTCTTATATATTTTTAATATTTATATATATATTTTTCGATACTCTAAATTTCTACATAAATTATGTTATATATTGATAATTTTTACTCATTCTATTCTGCGTATTTTTATTTAGCAAAAAAGTGATAAAATAATGCAAAATCTAATAACTTTTCTAAAATTTCTATAGTAGTCACTTTTATATATTTATAAATTATATTTTACACTTTCAATGTGTTTTAAAAATACATACTAAAGTTCATATATGATTTATAATAGACACATGTCATATATTCAGAATAAATGAGATAACAACTCTATGTAAATTTAATGATAAAGATATTTTTTAGTATAAAAAAATATGCATAATGTTTTTGGTTTAGTATTATCATTTGCAAATTAATATTATCAATTTAAATTATGTATGATATGTTTACAAATTAGTATTATCGTTTTTCGGTTAACCAATCATATCAGATTCTAGTATATTTTAATATATGTATATTTAATTATAAAAATTATATATCTTATTGAATAATTGACTCATTTTTATTTTTATTTTATTAATATTTTTAGATTAACGAATTCAAATTATTTAAAGGAGTTTTGAATTGAGAGATTTACTGTTCGGACTATTGGATTAAGATTTTTAGGTTAATTTATATATCATTATTTATAAAAAATAGTTTATGTTATTGGTTTTGATTATTTAAATTTTGCTGTAAAATAGAAAATGGTGATGTATGATATTGGTATTAGAGCTGACATTAGTTTTTATAGTAATTCAAATGAGAGATTTTTGAATACTCTGATATTGTGTGGATAATTTTTCTTACATATATTTTGAATTAATATATTGTCAAATTCATAGTCACTTTCAAATATAGTATTTTAGATCCTATAATTTGATGTATTTTTATTTCAGGTCTTTTGTTAGTATTGGTTTTTTGATTCGTATCCCGATACAATTTAAGCTTTTGATCGATGAAACAAGTAATGAATTTTTTAGTATTTATGATTAAACTAATAAGTCAAAAAGATATTTTAATTTAATAATTTGATTAATATAAAATAAATTTAATTGTGGGATTTGGGACATGACAAAATTAAATTAGCAGCGCATGTTAAAGGATAACAAGTTGCTTTATTAAGCAACCGATTTGCTAAACTTAGTTGGCATTTTGAGTCTTAGGCAATTATCCCTCAAGAACATATGATATTGTATGTCCCCACTCAAAAAACTCGCATAGGGACCCACAACCCAGAATAAGCATGGTGATAACTGTCTCAAACAGCTAGTCACTAAACCCATTTTCAGGTTATGGTTTGTAACTCATGGCAGAAAGATTAATCCCACGCTGACTTTCAGCAACCCTATACATATTGAAACCACTAACATAAGAAAGAGACATAAATCTAAATTAATAAACTAGTGACTGCGACATTTGACATCATTAAAAATTTAAAAGCATTTAAAGCATTCTGTCACTAATTAATCACTATGATAGACATATTGAAACTACTAACATAAGAAAGGGACATAAATCTAAATTAATAAATTAGTGACTGCGTCATTTAGCATCCTTAAAAATTCAAAAGCATTTAAAGCATTCTGTCACTAATTAATCACTATAATATCTGTGATTTAGCCTCACAATACTCAATATGTTTTATCATTTGACTATGTCACTTGACATCTTTAAAAATTTATAAGTATTTAAAATATTTTGTCACCTACCCTGTTTCTTTTTAATATCATTTATTAGATATTGCTATTCAGTTTAACATTATAAAATAATTTAGTGAAAGTCTATCTAAATCATTTAAAACTCTCTACAAAATTTTTTTGTCCAGATTCAAGTTCCATTTAAAAGTTTGTTTTATTTTAACATTATAATCTAAATTTAGTATGAATTAGAATATTAAATTTATTTTAAAATGTTCTTATTATGCCTTTTTCCAATTGTGACACTCAATTTTTTCAATGTTGTGTCATTGACTAGACACAAAATCTATTAATTTTTAATGCTCTCTTAAATATTATGGACTATTTTCATTATAATGGTCCAAATCTAACTTACAATATAAAATATTAAAATTAAAATAACATATAAAAAATTATGTCAATTTTTATGGTCTCTAACTTTTAAATTAATATCAGAAAATTACAAAAAAATATAAAAAAAAAAATCCAATATTTAAAAATTTATAAAATAAATAAATCTTTCATTCAAACAAATTTAATTTTGAATTGATCCAAATTAGGTGGCGTGAAGAACCTTCAAACAGTGCTCCGCATAAATTACCTGTGCTAACGTCAGGCACACTCGTACGTGATAATAAATCTTGACTGAATAATAATCCACCTAAAATGAGGGACAAATATATTTTTTAATAAAATTATTTAAGCCATCTATATAAATAAATATTCGAAAATTTATTTATATTAGATGTTTTCACCCCTCTTAAATACTTCTAATAATTATTTAATTAATTTTCAAATAATATATAATAAAATTGAATATTATTACTTAGGGCTAATTTTATTTGTAATTTTATTTTTTTCACGTCATTTATTTAAAATATACAAATAAAAAAAAGAAACTATAAATAATAAAAGATTTGTTGATAAGTAAAAATAAAAGTTAAAACTCGAAAAATATAAATATTTTCAACATCAGCGTATGCTTTTGGTATTTGTTTTTTATTTTTGATTTATTTTGGCTTATTAGATCTAAAAAGTTTGAATTAAAATTTTAATATAAAAATAAAAATACTATTTTAATAAAATAAATATTCTATAAGATATTTTTATTATATATATTTTTTATAATTTTTCATATAATTTAAATATAAAAAATATTTTTTTAAAAAATTTATGAAGTTCAAATAAACCTTTTGCATAAATGCTGTTGTGGTGGACAGCCTATTTCGGCGTCCTGCATCCAGAGGTGGGCCCCACCAAAGCTGCCACGTGCCGTCCAAACAGTACGTCTGAGGCAATCATGCCCGGCTATCAGGCCGTTTCCTTCTATAATCTCTGTAGGTGATGGATTAATTTAATTAATATTAAATAAATGAAATTTTTTTATTAAAAAATTAAATAAACTTTTTTAAAATAATATAATTATTTAGTTAATATTAAATAATTATAATTAAGAACGACTGATTTAAACTTTTTTTAAAAAAAAAAAAATAGGCAACATGAAGGTGATATCACGTGTTTGTCATGTAATCGTACCACAACTACCACGCGCTATCCGACGGTGTGTATTGGCCTGATCATCATCGCCTACTAAATTCTCTTTATTTAGGAATTCCCGCTACCTACAAAAAATTAGGAAGGACGCTCAATTTTATATCCATTTAAATATTAGTATTCTTATTAATTATGATATGGTAATTGATATTATTTTAAAAAATATAAGAATTAAAAATTTAGCTAATATTTTATATTTACAATAATCTTTAATCCCTCCCATTAAAATAATTAATCTAAACAAATAATATAATAAAAAATTAATATTTAAAGTATTATAATTAAATCTCATTTCACCATCACGTATAATTTATTTAACAAAAATTTGAAACTTGTCATTTTATAGGAAACATATCGTAAATTTTAGCAATGCTGTTGGAATATTTTATTGTTTTTTTAAATTTATTTGAATTTATCATTATTTTTTATTTTTAATTTATTATTGTCGTAACTAAATTCTTGAAAGAAATTATATGAATATAGTTGAAAAAATAAATTAAAAAATTATTTTTTTAGTATTAGTGAGACATTGATTCCAAAGATTGCTAATTTATATTGTTTCTTGATATAATTTATTATAATTTTTATATAATTAATTTGTGCATAGTCTACATTATAAAAATAAAAATAACATTTTATGGATATTATTTTATTGATAAAGTTATATATTATTTAAATATTTATAAAGAATTAAAACTTAATAAACCCATCATCAAAAGAAAATATATTATAGTGTGTGTGTATATATATATATATATATATATATAAAAACTTAATATGAACAATGATTATTTTATAATTTATTTTATTTTAAAATTTTTTAAAAACAAAATGGATGAAATTGAAAACAAAAAAAAACAAAATTGTTCTTTAAAGTAAAATTCAAAGCAAAAAAAAAAGTTATTCCTTTCTTCTTGAATTTGACAAAAATAAATGTTTTTATTATAAATTTATTGGCAGTGAAAGTCTACATTTTTGTAAGAAAAATATTTTTATTAAATTGAATTATTCAACATTAATTTAATTTTATTTTTTGAGTAAATTTGTAGTATACTAAATATATCTATAAATAATATTTATATAAACATAAATTATAAATAAATATGATTTTTATTTAAAATTTAAGGTATAAATTTTATATTAAATTTAATATTTTAAATGTTATAATCAAAAATATATTTTTTAACTTATTTTTAGATATATTATTCATAATTCATGATATCTCAAAATAATATAAATTTAATATTAATTTTTAAACTATTTGCAATTTAATGAATTTAGGAGGCATATATCTCTAAAAAATATATTTAGTATATTTTTAATATTTTAATTAAATAAAAAATTAATGGAGAACATTAAAAGATATAAAAATTTATATATTATATTTTATATATTTGTTTTTATAACATTGATATTTATTAAATATTTAATTTAATAATAAAAAAATCATTTTTGTTAATTTTTTATATAATAAATTATATAGATATATAATGGGTTGATGTTTTTATGGAAATTCGCCACCCAAAATCCCGAATTAAACGACATTAGCATTCGGGTTGACAGCTAGGATGAAAAAGGACAGCGATTGTTCGGACGCGCTACCGGTAAACGCGTGACCGATATCTCAAAAATAATATTTATATACTAAATTATATATTTAATTATATTAAAATTACTAAAAATAAATATAAGAAATATTATATTTTAATTTTAATTTTTATTATCTCTATATTGGAAAAATAATTTTATTATAACTAAATATATAAATAATATTACTTATTTTTAATTTATCAAGAGCTAATTTATTTACTTATCTAATTTTCAAAAAAAAAAAATTCAACATTTAAAAAAATTTCCCACAGGAAAAAAAGGGAAACTTCGATCCCCACAGAAAACGCAATTTTTTTACCCTTTTATATTTTTTATTATTTATTTTTTTGTTGATGTCGTTCTTGATTTTCGATTGACAAATTAAAAAATCTGTCAAATTCCTTTCTTCTACAAACTTCCCCTCTCAATTTCATCTTTTTAACTTTGAATCTTCTACAAACTCCCTCCCTGCACGTCAATTTTCGTTTCGTATCAAATCATCTTAATTCATAAAGATGACAAAGATTGAGGGGGGCGGGGGAATCTGATTTTCCTTTGAATTTAATTTCCACCCGCGTGAATTAATCCACAGTGGAAAGGAAGTGGAATCGAGCTCCTCTGGGTTAATTTTAATTTTTCGAAATCCTATCTTTGTTTTTCAAACTGATCGATTCATAACAATTAGGTTATCATTGCGTTATTTTTTTGTGTGCAATAATAGCAATTATCATGGCTGTTATTGCATTTACTCTCCCCATTTCTCCCACTAATGTAAATCCGTGTCCATCAATGGACGTTTCCGGGCTATGCACACAGATTATTCTAGGTTTGATTCCACTGTTGTTATAACTTAAATCGCAAGAAGTTTTGTGAAAATATTGATTAAATTATCTGTTTCTTTCCTGAGAACTTTCTTGAATGTCTTTTTCCAGTTAATTTTCCTTTAGTGAGTGCAGTGTTGTAATTACCAGGGTTGATGAAAATAGGAAGATTGATGTTTTGGAAAGTGCGGCCAGTTTGAATAACAACGAGATTTATAAATCGAAGACGGGCTGAGTGGTTACAGTCCCCCTTCTCTCCCTGTCTCACCTCATTAGCTCCTCAATTTCTGCCACTGTTCATCGCCTGTTTCCACGTTGCTCTTCGAGGGAACATTTTGCAAGCTGGATTTGAACGGGAGCTTTTTCTAGTGGTCTTCATCCGTACAAAGTCTCAGCTACCCAAACTCTCCCGTGCGCATTCCTCCCCTTTTCTCTGTTCTCTCCTCCCATGCCCTTCATCCTCATGAAGTCTGCTGTTGGCTTAGCCTAATGTCTTCTTAAACTGGAGACGCCGTGGCGTTCTACGCTCTACACGCATTTGTTTGTAGCCTTCCTCCGTAACAAAGTCTCATTTTCTCTCTCTAAGAGGTTTTCCTTCTCAGGATTTATCACTTTACCCCGTTTGTTTGTATACCCAATAAATAAAGTGACACCCTCTTCGTAGCGTGTCTTGCTAGATTTGCCTCCCGTAAATTGCTGATTGCTCCATAGTCCATTGCAAGAGGGGTTTGTAGTTTCTGTCTCTTTACAGAGACCTTGCATAGAAAGAAATGGCGCTGTTCGAGTGGTGGAAAGGGAAGGAGAGCCATAGAGGAACGCCGGTGGTGGTGAAGATGGAAAACCCCAACTGGTCCATTGCTGAGATAGAAGGCCCGTCGGAGGAAGATTTTCTGAGTCCCATCAACAGAAACAAGGCCAAAATGAGGGACAAAAACGCCAAGCAGCTCACTTGGGTGCTCCTCCTCAAAGCTCACCGAGCCGCCGGCTGCTTGTCCTCCATCGCCTCCGCCGCATTCGGATTCGCCGCCACAATCACGCGGCGGGTCAAGGCTGGCAGGACGGATTCTGATGATCCAGCCGCTGAATTCGACAATGACAACGACGACCGCGTTGAAATTGCTCACCATGAGGAGAAAAGGAGGGTTGCGGCCCGGTTCTACTCGTTCATCAAGGCTTTCTTGATAATTTCTCTGGTACTTCTGTGCTTCGAGGTCGCAGCGTATTGCAAGGGTTGGCATTTTGGGGCTTCTAAACTGCAGTTTCATTACATACTCTCAACCCCATTTGGGATTAGGGGTTCTTTTGATTGGATTTACTCGAAATGGGTTTTGATTAGGGTCGAATATCTTGCTCCCCTTCTTCAATTTTTGGCCAATGTATGCATTTTTCTCTTCCTTATCCAGAGTTTGGACAGGCTTGTTCTTTGCGTTGGTTGTTTCTGGATCCGTCTTAAGAAGATCAAGCCAATGCTTGAAATGAATTCAGATCTTGAATCTGGTGATGGAGAGGGTTACATTCCCATGGTCCTTGTTCAGATCCCTATGTGCAATGAAAGAGAGGTACTAACAGTTACATTCTTCTGCTCCTTCTCTTCATGGGAAATTGATTGTTAAGAACATGACCAATGTCTAATATGACTGCTTTTGGACCTCAAACTGTGGAATTGTATGTCCTCAAACTGTGGAATTGTATGTCATTCAGGTTTATCAGCACTCCATAAGTGCTGTATGTAATTTAGATTGGCCTAAATCGAAGATGCTTATTCAAATTCTAGACGATTCAGATGATCCCACAACGCGAATGTTGATCAAAGAAGAGGTTCATAAGTGGCAGGCACAGGGTGCCAGCATTGTTTATCGTCATCGGTTGAATCGAGAGGGTTACAAAGCTGGTAATCTCAAGTCTGCCATGAGTTGCAGCTATGTCAAAGACTATGAATTTGTTGCAATTTTCGATGCTGATTTTCAACCCACTCCTGATTTTCTTAAAAAAACTGTAATTCATTTCAAGGTAAGATTTATTCCACATCCCATGCTGGTTGTTTAGTTTCAGTTGACGATAATTGAGCAAGTTGTATATCTAAGTTTATTTGTTGTGGTTAGTTCAATTATGACAACTACTTTTAGTTGATAATTGGTCATACAATTAATTGCAGGATAACGATGAAGTGGGTCTAGTTCAAGCTAGGTGGTCCTTTGTAAACAAGGACGAGAATTTGCTAACTAGACTGCAAAACATAAACTTATCATTTCACTTTGAGGTGGAGCAACAAGTGAATGGCATTTTCATTAGTTTCTTTGGGTTCAATGGGACTGCTGGTGTTTGGAGGATTAAGGCTCTGGAGGAGTCTGGTGGTTGGTTAGAGCGGACCACCGTTGAGGACATGGACATTGCCGTTCGTGCTCATCTTAAAGGCTGGAAATTCGTCTTCCTTAATGACGTGGAGGTATTCAATTTCCCCAAAGTAATGCTTTGTTAGTTCATGTGGCTTGTTACCATAAACCGCGGTTGCTGCTTTAGGATTGACAGCATGCTTACTTCTATCTTTATTGGTAATCGTAGTGTCAATGTGAATTACCGGAATCCTATGAAGCTTATCGCAAACAGCAACACAGATGGCATTCTGGACCCATGCAATTATTTCGCCTTTGTTTGCCTGATATCATAAGATCAAAGGTACCTCAAATATCTCAAACTGTATGGTGTTTCTTCTTTATATGTAGGGCAGAAAATATGAGAATGTTGTTTTATAATTATTTCGCATTGTTAGACATATTTAGTAATTTTTTGAAATGAAAAAAATTTGTAGTTTCATATGGTTTTATTATATTTTATTAGAAAAATTATTTATTAAAATAGTCCGTTTCTTAATGAGAAAATCTAGATCTGGATTACCGAACGAATTGGGAAGCTATTTTATATTACCCGGTAGGTTGAATTAAAGCGAGTCTGGTCTTCGTTACTTAGAACCAAGATCTTATACACCACAATTAACAAATAAGAGGTCAGAGGGCGGTGAGACTCGCTCTGCGGTTTATTTTTCAATGCTCAAGTTAGAAATCTTTTTTAATTGGATAGAAAGATGGGAGGATGAGAAGATAATGCGTAAATGCATAGTTGAGGAGATTGAGTGTTGATTGGAAGGCTATGCTTCGGTAGTGTACTCAGTAGGTGAGCGGCTTAGAGAATGAAGTGCGCCCGACAAGAAGCGACTTTGGGAATGAAGTGCGCTTGACTGGGAGGCAACTTTGAGAGATGGAGGATTGTTCTTTATAGGGTGCAATCGGCTAGAGAACAACTTAGAGAGTGAAGTGCACTTGACCGGGGAGCATATTTGGGAGATGGAGGGCTATTTTCCGTAGGGTGGTCTTGGTTAGAGAGCGGCTTTAAGAGTAAAGTGTGGTCGACTGGGGAGCGGTTTTGAGAGATGGTAGGTTGCGATCCATCGGGTGCGCTCGGTTTGGAAGCGGTTTTGAGAATGCAGTTCGCTTGATTGAGGAGCGACTTTGAGAATGAAGTGTGCTCGACTAAGAAAGGCTTAGAGAGTTGGAGGTCTGTACTCTGTAGGGTGTGTTCGGTTAGGGAGCGGCTCTGACAATGCAATGTGCACAATTGGGTAAAAGTTTTGAGAGCGAAGTGCGCTCGATTAGAAGCAGCTTAGAGAATTGGAGGTTTGTGTTACGCAGGATGTGCTCGATTGGGGAGCGACTTTGAAAATGTGGTGTGCTCCATTGGGGAGCGACTTTGAAAATGTGGTGTGCTCGATTGGGGAGCGACTTTGAGAATGAAGTGGTTGCTCTGCACTGCCATCATCGTGCTTCTGAGGGAGCCGTCATCATGCTTTCGCCCTGGGCACTTTGCACCACCGTAATCCTCAAGGCGATAGGTTGGTGGCTGCTACCTGCGATTTTTGCTCCTGCAGTCGTCAAGGACCACCAGGAGGTAGTAGTTCGCTGGACTCTGCTGAGTTGGAGCTGACTATTCCGTATCCGTGGGGCCATCCTTAGTGGCCCATACGTCATTGAGTCGTTCTGGGCCGTTTTGTCATATGCCTACTGTTACTGGCTTTGGACCTTGGGCTTCGCGAAGCTTTTGTTGGGCTCCTATTTCCAGGGTGCTCTCTTTCTACAGGCTCTATTTTGGGTCGGCCCGTTGGATACCGAACCCATCATTACCTTATAAATTGTATAATTATACATCATATGTTATAAATAATAATAAGTGAATTTTTCTGAATTAAGTGGATAGTTTTCAGTTGTGGTTACAAAAGGGAATTTGATAACTTTCCTAAAATCTTATAAAATTCTAAAACTTTTGTTGATAAAGAAAAAAAATGGTGAAGGCGGAGAAATCGATTTTAAGTTCTTTAAAAAAGAACATTAATTATAGATGAAATATAATTAATATTATAAAATATAATAATGATTCGATGATTGATGAAAGATGATCGATGAAATAATTTTATTTCATAAATTTTAACATCCACGATAGAGAGATTTATATATACAATCATCTTTATTTTTATGTAGTTTTATTCCCTTCACATTTGCTTCATAAAATTTTAGATCAAAACACAATGACGATTGCCTTGCTGATTAAACTGCCCAATTAAGCATATCGTTCGAGAATTCATTTTGCATAGTGTAATAATCTAGAGTTGTGTGTAATCTTGCAGATAAGCTTTTGGAAGAAGGCGAATTTGATCCTCCTCTTCTTCCTGTTGAGAAAACTCATACTGCCATTTTACTCTTTCACCCTCTTCTGTGTCGTTCTTCCGATGACGATGTTCATCCCGGAGGCTCAGCTCCCGGCTTGGATCGTCTGCTACATTCCGGCAGCCATGTCATTTCTCAACATCATGCCGGCACCTAAATGCTTCCCGTTCATTGTCCCCTACCTTCTCTTCGAAAATACCATGTCTGTTACAAAGTTCAATGCCATGATCTCTGGCCTATTCCAACTCGGCAGCGCATACGAGTGGATCGTTACAAAGAAATCTGGCCGCTGTTGTGACAACGATCATATCCCGGAACTCAGGGAAGATCCCCATCTAAGGGAAACGACAGAGGAACTTCAAAACCAGGCCAAAAAGGCTTCAAGGAAGAATAAGAAGAAGCATAATAGGATATACATGAAAGAGTTGTCTTTAGCTTTCCTCCTCCTGACAGCTTCTGCAAGGAGTCTCCTCTCTGCTCAGGGCATTCATTTCTACTTCCTGCTCTTTCAAGGGGTATCTTTCTTGCTTGTCGGCCTTGATTTGATCGGTGAGCAGGTCGATTGAACGATGCCCAGCTCGGGTTTTATAGGCGAGACATCAGACACTACAAATACAGTATAAACAAGGGATGGGCAGTATCTCGAGCGGAGACATCAACAGAAATTACAGCTGCTTGGAGATCCAAGAGGATGCCATTGCAAATCTGGCCCTTATTAGAAGATAATGTGATTAGTGACGTGATGCCCATCAACCTGTAAGAGATTTTCCTATCCTTTTTCTTTTCCCGCTGTAATTGTTCGTTTGCTCATTCTTTTGTTTCTTGGGTACATTCTTTTATGTACGGACGATTGTAGTCTAGTCATCTATGCAGTTTAGTTACTGCCATTTATGAAAATATCACTATCGATTGCATTTGTATTGGATAATATCTGTCGGTATAGAACTTTATCGATGAATTTTTTCTATTGATACCTATCAATGAATTGTGAACCTTACTAGATAAAATGGTCATTTTATCCCAAATAACCAGTGTAGGGAGAATTGTGAATAAAGAAACCATGGGATATGAGTTTCATTATTGATTGTTTTCAAGGAGATTTGATTTATCATAAGAATTTGAATTCTTATCATGTATATAGATAAATGGTGAGAGTCTTATTTCACTAAGATTAAATCTAATCGACGGCCGATGGCTCTAGCATTATACGGTCCCTGAGCGCTCTTAAAAGCAACATGGCTCGCCGTGGACTCAGGGTTTGAGCGCTGGGGCATTGTCGATAGTGTTCTTGGGTTTGAGTTAGAGCAATATTACCTCTCTGAATGTAAATGTAAAAGAGAGCTTGATCGTTAATTTTTGTAATTCTAAATGTAAAATTATAAAAATTATTCTCAAATATTTCTGACTTCTAGTTTTAATTTTATTATTATTTTTATAAAATTTATTAATTGATCTTTTCTACTATTAAATTTATCATAACTTCTAATTTCTCTAAGTGTTCTAAAAAATTATTGTATCTGATTAAAGTAGGTAAAAAATTGAATGTTTTTATCGTTCCTTTTAAATGAAAAATGGCAATCATGAAGGGTGATTATATTTTTTACAAATATATTTTTTATCTAATTAAAGTATGTGATTATATTTTTTATCGTTCCTTTTAAAAGTTGAATTTTTTTTTATTATTTTAAAAAAATTTTATTCTTTTTTAAATACCAGTTCTGTTCGTAAAAATTTCATTATTTGCATGCTTAAAAAAATGTACCAAATCAGTTTGATTTTATTATATATGACCTTATTAAAATAAGTAAAAGAAATTACTTTTACTGTTCAAGATGCACATAATAATAAATGAATTCTAAAAATGACTTTGAAATTTATATTTAACTTAGTATAAAATTTATCTAATAATAAAAGGATAATTAAATGAAAGTAAAAATATTTAAAATAAAAAATAATAGTTTGGCCACATTTGGCGTTAATGAGATTAAATATCTGTAAGATAATCTCCTCTAAAATATTATTTTATCTACTTGTCTATATTAATAATAATTATATAAAAAGTAGATAAATAAATAAAATTGATGAATACGTCAGTAATGAGTTGGCTTAAGAAAGAGGAACGATCCAAATCTACAATGACCAATTAACGCCTGGACGGTCAACACTTGCCGTTGATCTGCCGAAAAGTTAATGAGTCAAAAGAAACCCAAGAACAGGACGGCCCATTTGGACCCAAGACGGTCAACGTTTTTGTTAACTGAAATCATACAAGACGATCAACGCTTCCGTTGATCGAAAATATGACCAGTTAACCATCTACAAACCAAATCTCAATTAGGCCAAGCTCAGTTTGGTCTACGTGATCATCCTCGACCAATAACGGTCTTCTTCCTTAATTTTGCGTTTTTCATAAACGATAATATCCATTATAACGGTTATAAATAGATTCAACGTGCATCTTTAAAAGGTGTTAGAATTCTTTTTTTATCTGTTGGAAACCCTAACGGTTGTAAAACACAGAAGAAAAACAATCAATCCAACGACCGTTACTGCCATAAAAGTTTTACGCTGAAAAATGCAGCAATTCAATAGAGCACGGGAATCAAACATTTCTACACAAGGAGTGCAGCTCAAAGCAATATCTATAAAAAGCCATAGAATCCTCACTCCAATACACGCATTCATTCGCCCATAATAAACTCCAACGCTTAAACTTGCCACTAAAGTTCTCTATAGAAAAGCTTACACGCTTCAAACTGCAAGCGCTTTCTCTCTTCGCCACTACGTTCCCAGCGAATACAATATTTAGAACTAGCGCTCCTCACGAGCCATCAAAACATCTCTCAACGAGAGTATTCATCCATCCCAAATACTTTTTGCATTCTCCTGCATTCTTTATTTTTATTTTCTTAATTCAAATGCCGTTTGTTGGTTTGAGTGTCGGAGTGTTTACAGTGAGATAACCTCTCGTCATCACATGATATCTTATTCGTAGTTGTGGTGTGCAGAATCTAGACTTAGTGGATTGAGCCAAACTTAAACAACCAATTTAATATGAATCTGTTCAAAATTTAAATTTAAGACACATTAAAAATAATTTATCGGCCACTTAGTAAAAGATATCTCTTTATTAAGACTGCTTTTATTAAATTTTTAAACAAAAGAGTTCTTTTTTTTTTTTAATATATTGGGTGTCCACATCATGGCATGAAATTGCCTTTTAGCTCCAATAGAGCTGTCGACTGCCAGCAAGTTGATAGTTTAAAAAAATAATAATAATGGTGTTAAAAGAGATATATATATATAGTTATTATTATTATTATATATATAGTTATTATTATTATATATATATATATATATAGTTATTATTATTATTATAGTTATTATTATTATATTTTTAATAATATAATTACTTATATTAATGAATTAAATAAAAATAAATTAATTAATAATTATCAAATAAAATTTAAATATTCCAAAAATATTCAAAAAGGAATCTAAACTTGAAGGTTACTATAATAACTAATAAAGCCTAAGCAGCTAGCATCCCATCATCATACACAGATTTGACGCAAGTGCGAGCTGTTATTTTAATTTTACTTTTTTTTAAAAAAAAAAACCAAAATAGTAAAAATGTTTCCATTTATATTTTGTTATTGTTTAAAAAATTTTCTATAATATCTAAAATATTTTTTATTCTATAAATTAAATAGATTAAAAGTAGATTAATTAGTTAATTAAAGATTTAACGATTAAGAAATTAATTTAACTACAAGCTTAAGGTCATTCATGACTCCTGATATTTGATCAATATTTGAGGCGATGTTTGAACACCATTTCTTTATAGTCAGAACATTCAAGCATTGTTTGAATATTGGTAGTATAATTGCATGTATGCATTACTTGCTCAATTTTTTTGATAATATATTATTCTTTATTTCATGTTGTACCTGTTTTAGATCTATTAATTAATAATATAGATATTTATAAATATATACTTATTTTTACACTTGAAAATGGATCTAAAATGGGTATTTTGTGTTTGATGTTTGAAGGTGATTTGAGGACATTTTTGAACACTAGATAATAGATTGAAAAACCTTTATAGGTTTGAGTGATTTGATCGATTTTTTTTTTAGAAATGACCCAATAAATAGTTTTTATGAGGCATTGGTGATAGAAATAACAACATGACAGAGGAATTAGTTTTGTTTTCTTAGAGATTTAGGTTTAGTGTAAATGATGGCTTGGATACCGTTTGAATTTCATTGTTGAGGATTGAACACTATGGAATTAGATTTGAAATCGAAATTTAAATTATAGGTTTTGAATTCTACTATCATGATTTCGGTTTAAGATCAAGTGTTAGAGGATATTTGTGGGTTTCAATAAGATGTGATCGCGTGAGATACTTAGATAGTCCTATTGATTTTTTAATTTTTTCTCATTCTTTTGATTCATTTGGCGATATTATTTAATTCATGTGAGTGCACATATTAATATTTTATAGCTAAATAAAATAAAGCATATGAAAACTCTAAAAAATTTAGATGAATAGAAGTCTAGGAAATATTAACGTGGTTTATAATTTTTCGATATCTATTCGATTCCGATGATAGGGGTTGATTAATTTTGGTATGTGATACTTATAATCTTGTGGTCATCATATGAGGTGATATATTGGATATTACAAGCGAGAGATATCGTAGGTCAGTATGGGCATCCGGTAGTTATAGGGTTTGGGAGGGTTTGTAGTGATAGTTGTATGCTATAGATGTCAGTTATAATATTTAATTTTTTTTTATGAATTAATATAAAAATAATTATATAATAAAATTTGAAAAAAAATTTGATTTTGAGGAAGTAAGTCCAGCGCTTGAATGATATCCATCTCACGTTCATATGTTCTTGAGACAAAAGTTGCACTGCATATGGAGAATTTATACGCAATATGAATAGAATGTTGGCATTTAAATCACACATAATGTGGCCTCCATACATAGATGAGGTAGATTGAGGGCATCTGATGCTTACCAATTTGGCGCTCGTGTGCCAATTGTGTCGTAAAAGTGCATTTGTGCTTCGCGAGAATATAATTAAGTTAAATCTGTTAAATTATAGGTTTAAGATAAATATTTTTAAACTCAATCTTTAGTTTAGTTTAGATTTTTTTATTTTAATTTTTATTTGTATTATACATCCATGTCATTATTTACCTCCTTATTTTAAATATTTGTGTATGTATATAACTTTTATCACTTGTTTGAAATTTTATTAGATTTTACCAAAGATTTGATAAGTTTCATAGAGTAAGTTAATAATTTGAGGTAATAAATTACATATGAAAATATTTATGAAAAAAAGTCATAAAATTTATATATTTAGTTTTACACGTGGTATTTCATGTAAGTGTTTCGGATTAAATTCTATTTTGTCTATATATGAGTTTGTATTTTCTTATAGGGTAAAAATTTTTATTTATACTTTTCATACAAAGAAAAAAATTTTATAATTTGTCATAAAGTCTATCATTTTGTATTATACTAAAAACTATTATAAAAAATTAAAAAATTAATATATTCAGATATTTTAATATATTAAATATATTTGAAGATTACATCTGTCATTCTCCAGTGGCAAAAGAGTGATATTTATTCTTATCTATAAGAAATAATTTATAAAAGGCCCATTTAGAGGTCTAAATACTAACATTTTGTCTAAATAGTAATTTGGATTTCCTAAGAGTCTCATTAGAGAATTTTTTTTTTTTTTTTGGTAGAAATACATTTAGATACTATTTATTTATTTTTACTGGTTTTTAGGGTAGTGTTTTCCTATGAGTTTTAAATTTATCAAATATTTTAGACTTATGGTACAAGATGGATGATATTTTGAGATTTACAATATTCTATATAATCAGATTTGGGCAATAGTCATGGGACGGATCTAAGTTGCTACATCTTCAATATAATGTATTTTGAGTCCTAAAGTGAAAAAGAATAAATAAACCATATAAATCTTTATTTGCCCATCTTATAACGCATCGAACCCAAATCTACATATTACATCTTGAAAAATACTTGGGACACTTTTTTTAATCATCATTAAAATATATTTATAATTATAAAAATATCAAAATGATGGATAAATAGTATTCCACTAAAAATATTTTACTTTTTTACAAAAATACCCGTTACAAAAATAAATAGAGACTAAACCCGTTAGATGAAGCAAACCACCACAACATGTTAACCCAACAAAAACCATTATAATTGTCACGTCTGCGTATCAAGTCCGAATGATCATTATTAGTAAGATCAGTTTATTAATAATTAATAAACCCAATTAATCTTTGGACGTGACTTATAAGTTGATATTTTGGCTCATCCAAAAAAACTAATTAATCTAACCACATGACCCAAATTTGCCACACTCGGAAGTGACTCCAAATACCGACCATATCATAATATTAGACATTATGTAAAGAGTTATATTTATCCAAAAATTAAAGTAAATTATATCCATAATAGACTGATACTAGATAAACTAATATTTATTTGTTTAATTACAGACTATAATTCAAATAATATAAATATTATAATCTATCGATTGGAATGAAATGTATCATTAAATAGTCAATATTTCTAATCCTAATCTTTTTAAATATCTCTTCCTTCAATTTTACCCATTCTACAAGTATCCAAACTGCTAATTTAAAGGGGATTAGGAAAAGTAAAAATAAGAGTGAGTTAAAAATTTAACACGGTAGTAATTTTATAATTAAATATATGATTTATATAAAAAATATGTCGGAAGAAATAATGAATCAAATTCAGATAAAATACTATAAATATTCATAATAAATGTGTACAGTTTTTCAAATTTCTTTTTCTATTGTTATTCAGGTTAGGTCATACAATTTATATTCAATTATATTAATTCTTAGGGATTAAGGGTCAATGAGACCTTACCGACTAAAGAAATGAATAATCAAAACGCAGATTATATTTATTTTGATATAATTAAAGGCCTTACGCTACTATTTAAAACTTCTAAATAGGTGATAATACATATTACCCTATAGATGAGACTGAACACCTTTTTTACGTATAGATAATAGGTTTAAATGTTGATTATCACTATAATATACTAAGGTGTGCTATAATATATCACCATTGAACTTATTATAATTATTCAATACTTAAATAAATGAAAACTCTATATAATTTCACATAATTTTTATATTTTCTTAATTTGGATAAAATATTCTTAATTCTTTAACAAATTATAAAATTTTCTTTCAAATTTCTTATCGTACAGTACAAAAATTTGAACATGTTTACATTTAAAATATGTAATGTACATTATCAGATTTTTAAACAAGATTGTAGAAAAACAAAAAAAAAAAATCCATAATATTACAGAATTTTAACACTTCATCACAAATAACTTACATACAGGAACAATTTATGAATTTTTGGAACATGTAGAATGTATACTTAGCAAATTTAAATATGCAGAAATATTATGTAAAAATTTAAAACATATATGAGTTATTTAACTATGAATTTCACACATGTATGAATATAATTATAAAAATTAACTTGACAATACTAAGTACATAAGATTCAGGGCATGAACTTCATGAAAATTATAAGGAATGGGAATAAGATTTCATGCCTGTAAAGTACCATCATATTAATTATAAAAATATGTCATATATGTGCATTTGAAACAATAAAAACTTAAACAAGTGGAAGAAATTAATAACAAAATAAAGGAAGACTTGGGATGCACTTATCTTGATTCGAAATTACTGAAATCTTATTTTGATTCACTTGAATTTGGTGTCACTAACATTCAATTTCTCTTTCTCTCTCCTCCTCTTCTCATTCTCTTTCTTCTCTCAAAATGTGATAAAAAATAACCGAAAATCAGTCGGGCACGAGGTATATAGCAGAATGACGCACGAGCATGCGTCGGGTATGCGTCAGTTCCACGACCAAACCCAATGGCACACGAGCGTTACTTCGGTTGTGCATCAGTTGTCAACATTTTGTCTCAGCGCATTCAAGCGTCCCTCAGGCATGTGTCGAGCATGAATATATTAAAAGGTGTGGTTGAACGTCTGTCAAGCGTGACCTCTTTACCTAAGACACGCATATGCGCTCGTTAGGTGCCACAACCAAATCCAATGTCCTATAGCATTGCTTCAGGTGCGTGTTAGACGCCGATCAAGCACCCATCAATTTGATGTGAGTCGGTCTAAATTTTGACTATGACCCAATATTTTTACTCTGGCAAAAACTTATTTATCTTAAATTAAATTAACAATGATTAGTTTTTAAACATTTAAAACTCGTACCTTATAAATACGTATTTGGGACATGAATATAAAATTAATTATTATTTTTAGAACAATTTTAGAAAGCAATAATTGCTGCAAAAGTTAAGATTCAAGTCCTCATGCAAGAATCTCTTCTGATTAAGCCTTTGGAGTAGAATCAATAAAAAATGGAAGACAATGTCTTGCTGGCAAGAACAGGTGAGAGAAGAGTGCAGCTGCAATCATGGTGTAATGCAAATTAGAGGAAAAGGTTGTGGGGAGTGACTAATATGAGACAAGATTAAGACTCATTAAAGTTGGGGTATCCATTAGATTTAATTTGCCTACTTTAAGATTTTGTAAGATATAATAAATATATAAATATTATAGATAAATATTGTAAAAAAAAAAAATTACCTAATTTAAATTATGGGTCAACATGATCACAGTGAAAAAGGCATCCTCAGGCCTGAATTATTGCTGTTTTGTAAAGATAGTTTTAATATTTTAAATAAATAATGAATTTTTTTTTTTTTAATTGTATCAATAAGCAATTTTGAAAAATAATATCTTTTTAGAAAAAGATTGCTAATATTTTTCCCCCAGACCTATATCAGCCTGACTATGAACAAATGTGATTATAATTTTTTAATTTGAATAACTCAATCTGATCAGATCTAATCCAAGTTAACAGTAATAATTTTTCTTCTGTTTTGATAGATCTGGTCAAAAACGAAGAATACCTCCAAAAATACAAAAGTAAATCTCCGTATAGATACATTCACCGACCCCACGAAATTGGATCACTTGGATCACAAGGACTATTGGGAAACAATGTTCTGTACTTAAGGAGGACCTGTGAAAAGATGAAAAAGGATATTCAATAATGGAAGAAGACAACCCAATAATGCCGACACCATAAACAGAGAATTTAATTATTAATGTTTTCCCTCTCATTCTTTCCTCTTTTCCCTCCATCGAAATCTTCATTTTCAAACATGAGCAAAGACTTGCAGTTTCATTACAAGTTGTCAACACTGTAGATTTCAGATTAATGGCACGAACCCTGTTTTTGATTCATCCCAAATTTCTTCCATTACATCTAAAATAGCAACAAGGAAAAGAGAAAAAAGAGAAGATTCAACCCCAAAACTTGCTTTCTTTTTACCATTTGTTTTCTTTTGTTGTTTTCCCAGTCGATTCATGCAAGACTAGTGAAGCTTTCATAGAATACAGAATGACTCTGTTTTTGACTTCGCAGAGTCGATCCTCGTTAGATCCCGAAAGCCATCGAGAAAGAAGGGCTTCGCTGATTTCCAATGCCCGACGTTCTACGACGATTAAGCGATTCCAAGCAAGTGATTGACTGCTGCACTGGGGATTTAAATAACGCCATTTTCCACTCGGAGTGATTCCCAATTCTACTAGAAGAGGTTGATGGGTTGCTCTCGACGATGGCTTCGGTGATTGGTTCCAATTCTTTGATTCGTTTGGCTTGCTCTCCGGCTATCGGAGTATTGCTGGCCTTGATTTTCTCCACGTCGTACCGCGATATGTTAAAATTTGTCACAGCATTTACCCCACGAAACTTAATAGCAGCAATGTCATATGCTTCAGCAGCCTCCTCCTGAGTGCCTGCAATTTTTTTTTTTTCCAATGAAAATTAAGGAAACAGAATGACATAAAATGAGTCCTTTTTCAAAGCTTCTTTGAACTAATCAAGAGTCTCCTCGAACGATTCACTACAGATTTTTTTAAGAATGACATTCAATGGGAACAGTCATAAACATCAAGAATAACCACAAAAAGAAACTACATATTGCAGGAAATTAAGCAGTAAAAAGAGTGTCAAAAGAAGAGGAAGAAGCTCACTAAATGTGCCAAGATAGAGGTCCTTGTTCCCTGCAACCCTCCCTATCCGAGCTTGCCATCTTCCATGCTGATGATGCCTGCATATATGACCATCACTAATTAGAGAAATGCTTCCGGGCACCTTCGGCTTACTGGGGTCTTCAAAATAATAAAAAGAAAAAATGAGATGTGGCATAAGAATGATTGTCTAAAGATTAACCCTCCTGCATTTCTCTATTTTTAATACTGCAATTTCCTTATAAACATAGTTAGGTTGAAAATGAAAACAAAGATACCTTGTTACTCCTCGGTACATGGAAGCACCTCTAGAAAACCCACTGCTTTTTCTGCAAAAGATGGAACTATTATATGAAAATTACTCATCAAGCATATACTTGAAGATTATCTACGAGAAAACATGTCCATGCTCCTTTTCTTTCTTTCATTATTTTTCCTTTTTTTTTTTTCCTGCTTTTAAGGAACCTTCTCAAATGGGCAACGTATTCTTGGCGGGTCATGCTCTTCATTTCTTCAAGCTCTTCCTTGTAGTTTTCCAGCTGCCAACGAGAAAACTTACATTGGCAGTAGAATCAACAAAATAATAACCGTCAATCAAACAGAAAACAAATTGGTCGATCAGTATTTTGAAATTATACTTTTTTTTGGTAAGTAAAATTATTTTTTTTTTGGTAAGTAATTTTGAAATTATACAGGGAAGTTAATATGCGTCACTGATCCCCAGTACTTCAGGGCAGCAAGATCATAGGCTCTCGCAGCTTTCTCCTCCATATCGTAACCCCCTGAAATCAAACCCCACCCCCCCAATCAATGAATGTTTAGTAACACATTTATTTTGCAAGCATAAAAATTTTCGATATTGGCATTCAAGGAAAGAAGACTTACCCAGATAAACTGACAATGCAGAATAAATCGCATCCCAACAACATGAACATGAGGACCAATAATTTAAATTTCAGTCGGATGAATGAAGCAACGGTCAGAAAGAAAAATGGCAGAGTAACAGGGTTTTAGTCTTGTTCACCAACCTTGCCTTCCTTTTCTGGTTTGCCCCTCCTTTTTGCAACTGTTATCCCAGAGATGGGCTTCATATCTACCAGTCCATCTATGCCTGACAGATGTTTTAAGCATCGAAATGTTAGTGATTGAAACATTGAGGTGAAAACATGGAGTTTTCATCAACAACAAAAAACTGAAAGGGGTTTTAAGAGAAGAGCCCCACTTTGTAACACCTCTATATTGAGATGTTCTCTGGCCAAATGTGTCAATGGACTTCCTGTGGACAGGCTGCTTTTGAACCACTTTTCCAGTCCCTCTCTTCCTTGTTTCCGTTGTCATACAATCAGTCCAAGAAGGTGAAGTACACGTAGCAGCGGTTGCAGAGCTTGGCTGATAACCATGGCTCATTGACAAGTTGAGAGTTTGCAAATCACCGCAGCCCATAACAGTAGCAGAACCAGAAGAAAAACCGCCATTGTCAACCATGCTACCAGTCATCTGCTGCTGTAATGCAAGGTGAGCCACCCAGCTCTTAAGGCAGGGCATGCCATCGTCTTCAATTTGGGTGATTTGGGCATTGCATTCTGAAATCTGGGCTTCCTCTGTTTCTGCTTCTTGATAAAATCCATTGCATCCCGCAGAGAAATAGGAGTCTTGTTGAGCCCGCATACACTGCTGTTCCTGCCTATAAGACTCTTGCTCTGTAGTCCGATGGAGGTAAACGCTGTCCAGGCTAAGTGCCATTGTCTCTCTTTCATGGCTTCCGTAGAGATGACTTCCCATGGCTTCACTACCTAGAAAGATCTCCAGCTTTGGGGATGAATTTGGCACCATCACTTCAACACAAAACAAATAAAATTTTCCCCTTTGAGTAAGCAGTTCTATAAGAAAAGTGTGCACACAAAAGCGATGAAAATGATGAGTGATAGAAGTTGAAGGAGAAAGGGAAAATCGAGAGAGCAGACCTTCTGGTTGAGATCTACTGAGAGCCTCCATTGTAGAGAGAGTGCCATCAGACTTGAGTGGAATGACTACCAACGGAGGGTCAAAGGCTCCATTTCCTCCAACAGCAAGACGACCTCCAGAACTGTTGAGCGGCTGATGAGAGAGAAACGTACTGCTCGTGTGTGCAGAGTTAGAGACATCAAGTAATGAAGAAGCTGCAGCAGCAGGAACCTGGGTTCCAAGATGAGCAAGGTGATAATCATGGTGGCTAGGATTAGAAGAAACCTTTATTTTCATATAGGGTGAGAGTGAGAAACCCAGCCAACTGTGATCACCGCTGCCACTGTTATTATCATTCATGGAGTTCATCGTCCCCCTTATTTCCACTCCACATGTATCTACTTCACAGGTAGCAGAATTTGCAGAAGCAAGTGAAGCAGACAAAATTGCTCAATCATTGGATAAGAAACAAAATACACGCGTCAAGTATTTCACTCTGCTTTCCCTCCATATCTGAAAAAAGTCTTGGTGTTTTGTTGTGTAGCCCAACGTTAAATCGAAGAGATTTGTCTACTAGCCTAACTCTTTAATCTTTACTGTGTCTCTCCTCTACGAGAACCAGACATGATCGCTTTAAGCTAAGCAAAGAGAATGAGACAGCAGCAGCGAGCAATGGAGGGGGGGCACAACTGCATTCTTCCATAGCGATGGCCTCTCTGTCTCTCTCTCCCGGTTTTTTCTAACAAAGAATCCTTTAAAACCCTACCAAAACCCAAACCCAGACATTATATTAACGTCATATTTGGTTTACGCATAAAATTAGATTTAAATAAAATTTCATTTTAAATAATAATAAAATATTATATTATTTATTTCATATTTAAAAACATCCATTTTTAAAAAATAACTATTACAACAATTCTAAATGCTTTGCCGCCACTGTATCACTAATGAGTAGTGCTACCACTGTCATCTATAGTCCCAACATAACGGGAGCACAGGGATTACGACGCGTTTAACATCGTTATTTTTTTGAAAGAATATTCAGATTTAAAATCAGACATCCTCAAATTTTTTTAAAAAAAATTATAAAAACAAAAAAATTATTAAATAATTTTTTTTTCATCAAATATAAAAACAAAAAAAATAATTTAAAATTTTTTTTTATATATATATATAAAATGTGGCCATTGGATTGAAAAATCCAATGGCCATTTATGTGTTGCAACCCCCTCAATTTAAGTTAATGGGTTGTGATGCTATATAATAATTGTTGAATTTTAAGTTTAACGGCCTTTTATTTTTTATAATAAAAAATAAAAATAAATAAAATAAAATAAAAATATATTTTTTATTTTTTAATAACAAAAAACACGAACCGTTAATTTTAAAATTTAACAACACTATAGTCACTGTAACATCCGTAGGGCGGCACAGCATTCTCGTTTTCATGGCCGTAACACAGCCACATTTAACAGTAAAAAAGTACATATATTAAGGCTGCAAATGAATTATAAACAATATAATTTATAAAATTTGTCAATTTTAATTTCCTAACAAATAAACAATATTATTTTTATTTAGTAGTTTCTGACCGTTAATCACAACGATTTAGAACAAATTTCTTATTCAGGAGTTGGGTATATGTACGGGGTTAAAGAAATCCCATTGATCAAGGCCGAATTATCGATTGATGAATAGTCTGATAGAGCTTCTTCCAACAGTGGTAAATGGCCCTTTCTTTGACTTTTCTAAATGCCTCACAATTCCAACTCAATGGATCATACATGTGGCCAAATAAGGATTTGGGATTTTCACCCTAGTAAATGTTGAATTAATTCAATTATTTTTAATCACAATCGTTTAATTGATATTAGGTAAATAATATTAATATTTTTTTAAATAATAAATAATACAATCGTTTAATTAACGTTATAATTAAAAGAAATTGAAATAACTCTTATTTTAGAAGAATAGGCTCTTCAATGCTAACCAAAAAAGCTTCAAATAGTAGTAGAAAACCCTTTCTTTGATTTTCTATGTACCATTCACAATATTATCAATGACTCTTTAAATTAATAATTATAAACGGGTTTACTATAAAAATATACTACACAACTGCTTACAATAAAAATAGTAACATGATGGAAAGAATAGTTTTTTTCTTGTAATGAATTGATATAACTCTTCATAGCATAGATGTAACGACACAATGATTAAGAGTCATAACCTTATTAGAAGGAATCAACCAATGAGCAAAACAAACAACTCTGAATGAGGAGAAAAATCAGTAACTCAACATATATAAGAGACTGAATCATCTAAAAATAAATTGTGAAATCATATGAACATAATATCCTTACGGTACGTTTGGTTGCTGAAAATAGAATAATTATTCCAAGAAATAAAATAGGATGAGAAATTTTTCAGAGATAAAAGAGATATATATAAAGAAAAAATTAATAGTTTATTTTTCAGATAAAGAAAATCCCTCTTTTTAAAAAAATAAAAATAAAAACGAGAAGAGCTGTATCTGCTGCCAACTTCTGCAGCACAAATTGAGATGATATCATTTGAATTTTGTTTTTCAAAAGCAAAATGTTTTTGCTTTCAAAATTGAATACCAGTCTGTCTTTATTTTATTTTTTGGGTTACAATGCCGTCAACATAAAACCATGGAAAGAAGATAAAGGGGTTTACGACTGGGTCGTGATTGCTTCGAGTTTAGACTGATCGCTCGATCGATCAATTAGATCGGTTTAGTTTGAAGGGATTTTTAATTTTTAAAATATATTATTAAAATTGTTTGGTAGTTATTGATACTGACTATAAATATAAAATTTATAATTTCCATATGTTTTTATACGGTGATTTTACATGTAATAATATAAATTTATATTTTATAAAAAAATGTGATTCGTAGATGATTTATTAGGACCGATTGCCACCATCGGATTGGGAACGAATGGAAACGGAAAGTTATATTTTTTGCAATTAATTATTTTGTTAATTTATGAATTTTTTTAGAAAATAATAATTCAATCCTCAATTTAATGGAAAAAAAAAAGTATAAAAACCAAAATTGGATTTTTCCTGGAGGGTGAAAGGAATTCGGTGAGAGTTGTATACAGCTGCTGCCAGACCAAAAGTGGGAGGATGGGCAAGTATATCTATCTATTCATGAATATTTTTACAATTAATTAATTGCTAATTTAGTTAATTAATTAAAATTCACAAATAATTTAATAATTTAATAACTGATGATATTATAAATTAACCTAGTGTTTGGTTGAAGAGAATAATGTGAGAATAAAATTTTTATTTTTTGGAAATAGAAATTCCTCCGTTTGATTATAAATTTAATTAAAAATAATTTTTTTAAAAAATTATTATTCTCACACATGTAAAAATATTTTTTAAAATGATTATAAAATAGCTACAGAAATGATGTTTAAATTTGAATATTGAATGCTTTTAAACTTTTAATTATGTCAGTTGAATACCAACATTTTTATTTTCATCAAATTAAAAGATCTCAACCCAAAAAATTTATTTTCCAATGCAAACTTTCAAAAACAAGCATTTTGCTTTATAGAGATAATGATTTACATACTACATGAGTTGCACCATAATTTACATTATGCCCTTATGTAATAACATTTACATAATACTTATGTATTTTATAAGTTTTATATTACAGATATTATACCCATATAGTATAAACATATGGTATGTCAATCCGAATTTTATAAGTTTTATATTATAGACATAAATCAATAGTCGGTAGTTTATGTTTATTGTATGATGATTGAAGTTATATTAAAGGTTAGATAATATATTTTTCAACCACAAAGTAGTGTCAATGTTCTCTTTTTATGATTTTATAATCATGGTGAAAGAATTATTTGACTCGTGCCACTCACAATTCTCATAAGCAGGACATTATTTCTCAAGTTTTGCATCCAAATAATGAGGCCAAAATTATTGCAAAACTTACTCCAATATATCCAACCTATGATTTATTATTTTTTGATAGGCTCGGATTTGAAAAAGGGATAGACATGAGTAAATCGATGTTGTTTTATTGGGTTAAATTCATCCAAAAATAAGTTTGCAAATGGAAACCATCTTGTCAATAGGTTTCTAGCAGGGAGATCATTTGGTTTAAAGCCATATATACAAAAGCTGTTTAATCAGATCATCTTATCAGAAGTAATCTGATGATAACTATTTTATTTAAAAATAGCACCATTAAACAAAAATTATATCGAAGATCAATCGACAGAAGGGACTATTTTTTACACAAAGTACCAACAGAGTAAATAGTCGATTGAGTTTGGTCAAACGAATACATCATATTGGTCAAGCCACGTTAACTACATCCTAAAATTAACACAGTGGAGGAATGAATAGCTGGAAGAGTAACGGTTCAATAGAATCTATTAAGTTCACGATTCTAAGCATGGTGTTTATTTCTAGAGAAAGTAACTTATCATTAATGTTATTATTTTCCCAAAAAGAGAATAGACGAAAGAAAGGAAAGCCATAACTCGTTGTAACTCTTGATAATGAGAATGATAAGAAACGGACCATGGAATTGCTTCAAAGGAGACCTAGAGTATCCATAAATAAAAACTTATGCATAATAAGCATTTTTAACTACAAATATGAAAGTCATTCAACCCACAGATGAATAGTCTTCTCAAACTTAAGAAATTATTAAAACCCGAATTAAGTTTTTCAAAATACATTTTCCATCATAATCCTTAAGTAGAATATTGTCATATAGATGCCTAACTTCTTTTTTCCTCTCTTCAAGCATTCTAATTTAGTTAGTATTTTACTAATTTAAATATAAAATGATAAATTAGAAAGCTAGCTCCGTATTTTTATGCCTTTGTATTTATACGTGGCATACGGATTTTAAATTTTAAGATTCTAAAATTTATTTTAAAACTCATATGAGTTAATATTAGTTCTTAATGCACATTAATTTTTTATAATATTGGAATTATAATATTGTTGAAAAATTTCATCCATATGATTTGACTTTATCCAAAGAACTTAAAAAATAAACAAAATGGAAAAAAAAGCAAAAAAGGCTGCTGAAAATAAGGAATCATACAATCAATTAACATCTTTAATTTGTTGCCAAAATTCATATGTTCCTGTGAAAGCAACTTTCAGGTACTTGAAGACCCACGGAGTTGATTTTCAATTCCTTTTCATTTCCAAGCTTTGATTTTTTGTGTAGCTCCTCCATTATTTGCACAGTCGAATGAAATGATTGAGCTGAGTCTATGTTTGAGGAAATCTTCAAAAAGGTGTTCGTATGGATTATTATTTCACTGTAGGGTTTGCAGATCTGAATCACCGACTTCATGGGGACAGTTTTTCCATGGAAAATGATTTCATTTTGGACCTTAAGAGCTGAGTTTTGCACTGTGTTTGATTATGTAATTTGTTGAAAATAATGGGGAGAAAAGGAAAAAAATATATATATATATATATATATATATAGAAAAATTATAAAAATTTGTTGATTATTTATGACTTTTTTCCCATATTTCCATGATTTTGAATCTTAATTAATTAATAAATTTACAGAATAAAATCTCAAAATGAATAATAGAAGATGTTTATGAAATGACCATATGATATTATCTTTAATAATTGATGAATGATAAGATATTTTGTTATATTATATAGTTTGTGTACGGACAAGATGCAGAAACTTTTTTTTATTATTTTATTTATACTTTCTTGTATTTTTTTCCTCCTTTCTGCCTCCCGTGGAACTCAGCTGTCAAGGATTTTAGGGTTTTCACCCACTCCTCTTTAGTGGGAAGCAGATGCGATGTGGAGTGGTTAGATCTTTGTTTTCTTGTCCCATAAATCACCGGTTGTAATGGTAAAAACAGTGCCCCCTTTTTGTAAAAAAAATTATAAAATTAATAATTAATTTAAAAAATGGGCTGAAAATAGTATGAAATATGTATCAATCACGTTATAATTAGTGCCAATATTACATTATATAGAATTTACATAATTAAAGCCTCCAACAGCATTCTTCAAATTTAACACCTAATACTCGGTAAAGATGCGTCCTTAAGTCCGGTTCAATCTGTACTCTGCGCACCACAAATAGTTAACGAGAGGTCAGAAAATTGACGAAACTCGCTCCCCGATTTATTTTTCAACACTCAAATTAATAATCTTTTCATAATAATAGAAAGATGAAAGCTCATAAAGGTAAATGTGATGTAAAATGTATAGATATTTATATGCAAGGGATGTGAGTGAGGATTAGAGAAGGCTTTGGCTTTTTTTGTGCACTTCGGAGAGTGTCTCACTAAGATTGCCAGACTAGATCGCCGGTTTCAGAGGGAAGAGAGCTAGCTCTTTCTCCTTGCGTTTTGGTTCAAAGCATAGTATGAGATAGCTTTGAGGTGCTTTGAGTACTCTTGGATGATTGAAATCCCCATTTTCTCCAGTGTAAGAGAAGGTATTTGTAAGCTCCATTGAGGAGGCTTTGGGCGCGGAACCTGTGACAAGTGCTCTGCCTAGATTCGCCGGTCACTGAGCGCTGGCAATGGTTAATGTGGTCGTTGTCGCCTTGTGACAGCGATGGGATCATTGTCGGGCTTGGCTGGCATAGGTCTGGTTGCCTCTTGTTAGGATTGGCTAAGCCGTTGTAGGGTGGCAGGCGCTACGACTGGCCAGAGTTGACATTATCCGTCATTGGCTGGTATTTTTTAGGACGATGTCTTTTACGCTGTCAATTTGCAACCGTCTTGAGGGAAGAACAAATGGATTGTGATTGGGCGCGTATCAAATGATATCTAATGGGGCCTTGACATGACTTGCTCGGCCCAAGATTTGTTTTGTAGTGTTGGGCTTCGCACGAAACCTTTAGGGCTCCATCGCCTAGTTGGGCTTTCCTACTGGTTGGATCTTGCTCCTACTGATCTATATTTATATTGGACTCACCAATAAATTTGGCAAATATGATTTAGAATAACGTGTTTAATAAATTCATTTTCATGAGTTTAATTTTTAATATTAGTTTTACTTAGTATATAAATTTTATATAATTTGCTTCAAATTATTGCAATATATGAAAATTATTTTGACTTGGTTTTGAAATAATATTTAAATGTTACTCTTTAATTTATTATGGGAACTGAACTAAAAATTTTTAGATCGCAAAAGAATTTCTAATATATGTATATGATGGGTTTTGTTATAAAGTCATTTTTCGGTCACTCTTTAGTTATCTTATATTATGTGATGTTTTATCTTTTTATTTATAATAATAGTCCATATAAACATGAATAAATTGTACAAAACTCTCTTTACATGTGGGTTTTGAAAAAGATCGGACTATTTTAAATTTATTATAAATTTTAAATCAACTTATTTTTCTTGTCACACAACCATAACAAAAAAAAAAAAAAAACCCAATAAATATAACAAATACAATTGATTTTTTTATGTGAAATCTCTTCTCTTATTTGAAAAATCTATAGTAAAATGAGTACGGTTATAACAATTTGTAACTGTTCACACCCTGCGTATCACACGGAACAACTTTTATAAAGAGGTTCATGTCTTTCTCATTTCCTCTCTTTTGTCATGCACCACTATTTAAAAATGTTTGATGCTTTGTTCTATCATTGAACAGTGAGGTTTATGTCTCCGAGCCTCCTTGTAGTTGCTTGAAGAACCATACCCCTGAGACTTCTACCCCGAATCCAAATTCCCTGACCACTAGATTTTTAAGAGTCGTAAACTTTCTGAATCAAATTTCGGATTTCTTGACCTCTAACTCGGCCATATAGATGCTACTCATCCCGACACAAACGAGGAAGATTAATAACGACTGTGGTCTAGGTCCATTTTCTCCGCTAAAATTTAATCAATTCAGCTTTCAACCTGTCCAACATTTCCAATTAATCAGGTGTGTTTGTTATAGGCCCTGACAATTCGAATACCACAATGCCAATTGATTCGTTGTGCTTCCAATGGGGTGCACAGTGGACTTGATGACCACTCAAATTTTAATATTATATTTAAATATCCGTGTTGATATACATCCTCTGATACTTATTATTTTCTGTTATATTTCCATATTGCATACGTATACTTATTTTCTGTCTTCTATTGGTTGTTGGCTACCAGCATTCTGTTAGGCTATTATTCTTCTGGTTTCGTTCGGTTGTTGGAGTTACTGTATATAGGGAGATTGTTTAGCTATTGAAGGCAGGCAATAGAATATATTTTCTTTGACTTATCTCTCCTTCTCTCTTTCCCTTCTCTCTCGACTCATTTGTCAAAATTCCCCTCCCCCCTTTCCCTTTCTCTCTTCTTCTCTTCACTTTTTTGATTCTATGTGTAGGCCATCTTTCGGCTAAATTTCAGCCACCGTTAAGGACGATTTGCATTAGTGTCAAACTCTTGATCACTGAACTTATAGTGTTGTGGGCATCCTCAACACTCCATGCACGGCCCCACATCCTAATCGTAGAAGTACTCGGGTTTCCCATGCCCCCCGGAAATTCCATGATTATGTTTAATTTTGTTCCCCTGTTCTATTTCTGCTGATTATTCCCCATTCCCAAATCTGTTATACCGGTATGATATGCTCAGCACATGGTGCTGTTATGCTGACTGGACTGAGGGTTAAGGCCTTGGTCTTTTTATTTTGTAAGCGGGAGATACTGTAGAGAAAGAAAAGTACAACTCTATTTCTTTCACCTCGGCCCACTCAGCTCAGCTCATTCTCTCTCTCCTTGTTCTTTTTGTTCTTACTCTCAATTTCTTCAATCTCCCTCTCGCTTTCCTCTGTCAAGACTTCCCCCTGCTCGCCTCTCAAGTAGGAAATCGTCAGCCGCCTGTTCTCACGTATCAGATTTGATGCTTTCATTAAGACATGACAAAAGGCATGACCATACGGTATAAATCCTTCGAGGAGTCCATCGCCAGGCTAAAGGAGATGACTGCAGCACTACAGCACCAATCGGAAGGTATGGCCTTGACCTTACAACATTATTCGGAAGGTATTGCGTCAAATACCTCAAACGCTGAGCAACTCCAAAAAACCCTAACCAACATTGCCCATTCCCTTGCGTCAAATGCCTCAAACACTGAACACCTCCAACAATCCCTATCCAACATTTTTCATTCCCTTGCTCGACTCGAAGCACAACTGCGAGCTACGGGTAACCCACCCTCACTACCGATGCCACCATCATTTCTAGCATCTGCGACCGCTAATTCACCATTATCGCCTCAAATACCATCATTTTCCCCACATGCGCCGCCTGTGTTCCAAACCGGACCATCCATTCATTTACCCAAACTGGAAATTTTATTTTTCTCTGGGGATAATGTCCTCGGGTGGTTGTTCCAAATTGAACGATTTTTCCATTACCATGCCATTTCACCCGACCAAAAACTGATCATAGCCGCCTTTTACATGATCGGTCCAGCACTCCAGTGGTATCAGTGGATGTCTACCACCCATCAACTCTCCACTTGGGAGGATTTTGCCCATAACCTGGAGCTCCGATTTGGCCCGTCCACGTACTCCAACCATGAAGCCATGTTATACAAACTCCGTCAAACCTCCACCGTTGCCTCATACATGATAGAGTTTGAGGCTCTGTCCACACGGACCACTGGCCTTACAACTGTTAATCTCCTTAACTGCTTTATCTCGGGCTTAAAGGATGAAATTTGCCGCGAGCTCTTACTGCCGAAACCACAAACATTACCTGAAGCCATCGGAATGGCCAAAATTGTGGAGGAGAAATTGGATGCCAGCCGCTCACATTTCCCATGCCCATCACCCCCCAGGCAATTAACACACAACTCAGGAGTTCCCTCAAAAGCAACCACACCACCACGTCTACCCCCTAAGCTAACAATTAAGCTGCTCACTCCAGCTGAGATGGCAGCACGACGTGAAAAGGGGCTGTGCTTCAATTGTGACGAACGCTTCATTCCTGGCCACCGCTATAGACCTCCCCAGTTCGTTTGTATGATAGCAGAGGAGGACGAATCCATCCTAATTGATCTACAGCCAGCCGAGGAAGCTCCAATCGCTCCTGGTTCCCAGATACCAAACTCTCCTTCAGCAGAGCTCTTGACTCCTCCATGTGAATCCACCCCAACTATCTCTCTGCATGCTTTGGAAGGCCGTTTTGTTCCTACAACGCTACGCTTGCAAGGGAAAATCTCAGGGCGTTCGGTGATTATCTTGGTTGATAGTGGTTCAACCCACAACTTTCTTCAGACTCGGGTAACTCAGCATCTGGGGTTGGCCATCCAGCCCTCCTAACATCTCAATGTAATAGTGGGTAACAGCTATTCCTTGCACTATGAAGGAGTCTGTTCTAACATTCCAATAACCCTAGACCAATCCAAGTTCTAGGTGGATCTCTATTTATTGCCCATTTACGGGGCCGATGTGGTTTTTGGGGTACAGTGGTTGGCTACGATTGGACCACTGCTGTTTGACTATAAAGCCTTGTGGATGGGTTTTGATTATGCCGGCACTCAGATTACACTGCGGGGATTACAATCCGCCAGCATCTCAGTTATGACACTCGGCCAGCTGAGACAAAGTGGGTTGACCCGATCAGCCATTTCCTACTTCCACATGATAGCAACACCTGCAGATACACCGGAAGGACTGAACATCATTGCCCCTTCTAACCACAAACCATCGCCCTCAAATATCAATGCTACCACAATTGTGGCCTTGGACCATCTCCTTTCCACCTATGCGGATGTTTTCTCTACTCCCCATGGTCTTCCCCCATCATGTGCCACAGATCACCGCATTCCCTTAAAGCCACACATCGAACTGGTGAATATCAAACCTTATAGATATCCTTACTTCCAGAAGGCAGAGATGGAGCAGCTAATTCAGGAAATGTTGGCCGACGAAATCATATGACCCAGCACTAGCCCATTCTCTTCGCCAATTTTATTGGTCAAGAAAAGGGATGGAAGTTGGCATTTTTGTGTGGACTATCGAGCTCTCAATGCCATCACTGTAAAGGATAGGTTTCCAATCCCCATGATTGAGGAGCTTCTAGATGAGCTATCGGGTGCCAGGATTTTCTCCAAACTGGATCTAAGGGCTGGTTACCATCAAATACGGGTCCATCCTGATGACATCCACAAAACAGCTTTTAGAACTCACGAAGGACACTATGATTTCTTGGTTATGCCCTTCAGATTATCAAACACTCCATCTTCCTTTCAATCTAAAATGAATGAGATCTTTCGACCACTCCTGAGACGATCTGTTCTAGTCTTCTTCGATGATATACTGGTGTATAGCAAGTCACGGTCTGAGCATCTTCAACATCGCAATTAGGTACTCCAGATTCTGCGTAACCATTCTTTCTTTGCCAAACAGTCCAAGTGCGAGTTCGGACAGGCTTTCTTATCTTACTTGGGTCACATTATATCTGAAAATGGCGTGGCAGTAGACCCCGCCAAGATTGCAGCAATTTAGGCCTGGCCAGACCCGACCAGTTTGACTCAACTGTGCGGGTTCCTAGGATTAGTAGGGTATTATCGACATTTTGTCCGACAGTATGCTCAGATCTCAGCCATTCTGACCCAGCTCTTGCAAAAAAATGCCTTCATATGGACAACTGATGCTGCTCAGGCCTTTAGCGCCCTCAAAACAGCCCTCACCTCAACCCCTGTTCTGGCCTTGCCAGATTTTTTCAAACCATTTGTGGTACAAACAAATGCATCTGGGCAAGGTATAGGAGTGGTGTTACTTCAGGAAGGGCATCCTCTCGCCTATTTCAGCGAACAACTCTGCCCGAAGTTACAAGCCTATTCCACTTACATTAAGGAACTTTGCGCGGTCGTGGAAGCCATAAAGAAGTGGCGTTAGAACCTGTTGGGCACTAAATTCACCATCCAAACGGACCACCAACCACTCAAAATGATACTAACCCAATCCATCCACACCCCGGATCAGCAGCGTTGGATTACTAAGTTACTGGGCTTTGACTTTGACATTGTGTATAGGCCTGGGCGAGAGAATAAGCCGACAGATGCCTTGTCCAAAGTTGCAATTGGTACTTGCCTTGCCCTTCAGGCCGTGACCTAACCAATGGTAGCTCTGTTGGTTGCCTTGCGCAGGTTCTATGAATGGCATCCAACCTCTGCTAACCTTGCTCAATCCATCCAGGACCACCCTAGGAATTTTACAGATTACTCTTGGCGAAATGGCCTTGTCTTCTTCCACAACAAAATCGTCGTTCCAGCCGAATCAGCCTTACATGACTTGATTTGGCAAGAATATCATACCTCACCACTGGGCAGCCATGCAGGAGTTAATCACACCCTGTCACGTATAGCCTCTACCTTCTACTGGCCGCATATGCATCAGGAAGTCCGAGACTTTATACGAAATTGCCAGGTTTGCCAGCATGTGAAATATATCAATAGTGCACCATCCGGTCTTCTCTAACCCCTCCCAATTCCAGGAAAAATCTGGGAATCCATATCCATGGATTTTATCACCCATTTACCCCATTCTCAAGGCAAAATAGTCATACTAGTCGTTGCGATCGCCTATCCAAATATGTCCATTTCTCTGCACTGGGCGCTCATTTTACAGCAGCCCAACTTGCTGATACCTTTGTTAAGGATATCTGCTGGCTGCATGATTTTTCGGCCGATATTGTATCAGACCGTGACCCCCTTTTTTGAGTGCATTCTGGAAGGAACTATTCCGGCTACAGGGAACTCGATTATTTCACAGCAGCTCTTACCATCCACAGTCGGATGGGCAAACCGAGGTTGTTAACAGATGCCTCGAAGAGTATTTATGCTGTTTTGTAGCAGAACAACCATCTTCCTGGGTGCAATATTTTCCTTGGGCGGAATGGAGCTATAATACCGCCTTGCACTCCTCCGTCAACATGACCCCCTTTGAGGCTGTGTATGGACGGCAACCCCCATCTCTGCTCAACTATGTCCAAGGCACAGCTTCAATCTGCAACAGGCAACCCCCATCTCTGCTCAACTCGATTATTATAGCAGAATGGAGCTATAATACTAGCAGCACGTTCCTTTACCCTTGCTGCCCTCAAAGCCAATCTGCAACAGGCACAGCTCCGAATGAAACAAAAGGCCGACTCCCATCGAATTGAACGAGAATTCCAGGTTGGAGATCTCGTTTAAGTTCTACTCCAGCCATATCGGCAAGCATCAGTAGCTCACCGACAGTCCAACAAGCTCTCCAAGCGGTACTATGGCCCCTTTCTCATTCTGGACAAAATTGGCGATGTTGCTTATTGGCTCGCCACACTGGAGCATTCTAAAATACATAACGTATTCCATGTCCCCTTACTTAAGCCCTGCCATGGAGACCAACCTCCACCCTTACTGGACTTGCCTACTGACTCTAATGGCTCTCACCCACTACTGCAGCCACAGCAAATTCTCGGATTCCGGCAACTTCTCAAATGCAACTAGCGCATCTCCCAGATTCTTGTACAATGGCAATCACAAACACCAGAGGAGGTTACGTGGGAAAATCTCACCGAATTCCAACAAGATTTTCCTTCGTTTAACCTTGAGGATAAGGTTGTTTTCGATGGAAGCAGTAATGTTGCGGGCATCCTCAACGATCCATGCACGGCCCCACATCCTAATGTAGAAGCACTCGGGTTTTCCATGCCCCCCGAAAATTCCATAATTATGTTTAATTTTGTTCCCCTGTTATGTTTCTGCTGATTATTCCCCCTTTTCAAATCTGTTATACGGGTATGATATGCTCAGCACATGGTGTTGTTATGCTGACTGGATTGAGGGTTAAGGCCTTGGTCTTTTTATTGTGTAAGCGGGAAATGCTACAGAGAAAAAAAAATACAATTCTATTTCTTTCACCTTGGCTCATTCTCTCTCTCCCTATTCTTTCTGTTCTTACTCTCAATTTCTTCAATCTCCCTCTTGATTTCCTCTGTTAGGACTTCTCCCTGCTCACCTCTAAATTAGGAAATCGCCATCCGCCTGTTCTCACGTATCATATAGACTCAATTGTTTTTACCTTTTTCTTCTTGCTAGGTAGATAGTTTTAGAATATGTCGTAAGTTTTCATAATATGTCTTTCTAAGTGCTTTTTTCTCCATTCTTATAGAGTCGTGAATAGTTCAAATCTCCTTTAAAATGGAACACAATAATTGAAATAGACCCAACATACGCTTTTTCCACTCGATCCTTAGACTACAAAAGGTACCATCTTTTAAAAAAATAGAGTCCATTTTTCTTATAATCTAAATCATTTATTTTTAAATGTGTAGTGGTGATTTAATTAGTTTTTAAGAAATAAAAAGATTAGTTAAAATCAATCATTAAATAATAACTATCTATTTAAAAATAGATGGTTAATATATAAAGTAAAATAATTTTCACCTCTTAAAGAGATGGAGCCACCCCCAACTTCTCGATCCCCACTCCTCTCCCGCACCTTCCTCGACTCAATTCCCAGCATTTCCCAACACTTTGTTAGCAAGGTTTTCTCCATAGGCGGACCGCGGCTAGTGATATTGAATCTGCTCTTTATAAGCTACCATGATCCTTCAATTACGGGTATTTCTAAGTTATGCTGGCATTATAAAATCTTTTATTGCATTTCATTGAAACACTATGTTGATACAAATGGTATTGAGCCGGGTAATCTAAGCCAGAATCCTAGTGCGTTGACTGGGCCAGGCCGGGCCGCCCGGGCCAAGGAAAGCCCACTTACATGCCATGGATTTATTGCCTCCACCTAAATCAATTTGAGTAATGTATCTGTTTGTAATTACTTCATTTAAAGATATTAATGTTATTTTATGATATTAATTACTTAAAAAGGACTATATTTTTAATAATTAGTTATACTAGAAAATTATATAATGTCGTTAATATTTTGTGTGAATAAAAATTAGATATACATTAAGGGTTTATTTAGTTTTAGAAAAATTTGAATGGAAGATAATATAAAGAAATAATTTATGATATTTTGTATATACAAAAATTAAAGAAAAAATACAATTGATTAGGTAAATAAATATTCTTTTATCTTTTTTCTCTTTGTTTTTCCATAATAATCAAACAAAAAAAATTTTTATTGAAAAATTAAGTGATTTTTCGCCTAATTTTAAAAAAATGAAAAAAAAATTATTAAATTTATTTATCTTTTAAATTATCAAAACCAATTAAAATGTAAAATAAAGGAGAAACCTATGCTCCTAATTTATCAATCAGAGGAGAAAATTGAAGCGCTGTCCCCGCCCCCTCAAAGAGTGAATCTTTTTTCATAGCGATAGATGCCGCTAACTTTAAATTCAATCAGTTGCCCCTTTGATTTTGAATGATATCTGGATAGTGCATCTACCTTCAATTTCGTTTCTGCTCTTCAAACAAACTGAGAAATCGGTGCAGAGTGTCTCAGAGACGGCGGCCGAGCAGTGGCAGCAGGTACGGTGGCGGTGCAGCTGGTGGCGAGAGGTGTTGCTGCTGCCGGCATGGGCTGACGCAGTAAGAGATTAGGGATTTGGATGCGGTTATGTCAACTGTCGGTTTTGTTCGCGACAACGGAAGAAGAAGCAGCCCATTTAACACTTATAATTTAGATAGGGGAGATTTATCCACATAGTAAGTGGCAGCCCCTCTTATGTACATAAGTTATATTTTATTTATTAAAAATAATATTGAATAATATTTTAAAATTTTCAAATATTAAAATATCAAAAAAAATTTATATTATATTTTTTTAAAAAAATATATAAAATAATAACAATTAAGTATTTAATTTAATAGCTAAAATTTGAGTAAGAGGAACCCTTCCGGTCTATTGGGACCAAATCCGCTTCAATTTAGATTCACAAAATTTTGATTTCTTTGGTTAATAGAATTTTGGTTAATGATAAAATTTATGAAGATTTTAAAAAATTAAAAAAAATTATTTATTTCCCATCCAAACCAGATTACATATTATTAATTTCCCCATTTTTCCGACTATATTTTGCTGCCCCTATGAACTATACAATTTGTCTTTCCTGTGTCACTCAATGACACTTTTCATTAGTCATTCGTGTGACATTTTTCTAGCACACTTCATATAATATAAATAAATAAGTCATTTTTAAATTTTCTTAATTCAAATTATATACAGATATAAGATTTTTATAAAAAAATTTTTATTATAAAAGTTAAGTATAAAAATATAGAATATCTCTGTGATACTTATTCACCTTTTAAAATATTCTTCATATATATATATATATTTTAAATATTTTAAAATTTTTTATATCTTCCTACTAAAAAATATTTTAGAGTAAATACTTTCTCTTTTATTTTCTTATAATTTTCTATGCTATTTAAAAGTTTTTTAAAATCTCATAAATAATTATCTACCCTATACAAATATATTTATACACAAATTGTACAAGTGGACATTATTCATCTATGTGTTCGATTTGCATGGTATATAGCATCTATATTTCTTAGCCATCTGTAACACTTAGCTAGGAATCAATTTTTATTTTTAATTTTTGCTTCAAATAAGCCACTCAAAATAAACTTTAAATTATAATTTCAAACAAAAATATGATCATACGATCAGAATATTGTTGTCCCACTCTAAAGTTTTCTAAATTTATTTTTGTTTCTGCCAATCATAACTAATTTAATTTGTCATTTCAATTATCTTTGATATGTTTGACTTTTAAACATTTATAAATATCATTATTTATTATCTTATCTTTTCTAAGAATGGATGGAGTTGGCAGGGCAAAGTAAGCAAAAAATATCAGAAACCCTGTAAACCCTGTAAATTAAAAAAAGAAAATCAATATTTCATGTAATTTTCAAAGAAAATTTCCACAAAAACTTAAACTGACTTTTGTGTGCAGGTATTTTATTAAATAGAGCTTCAAACACCACGGAGATAGATTTTAGGAGAAGCAAATCACAGCCCAGCAGACAATTCAGTACCGCGTGTTGCAGATAACCCAGATCTTGAACTTCTTGAGTAAACAAACAAATTAAATGGAAAGCAAAATCACATATTTATTTCTTTTTCCCTCATGCTTTCGGATTTATAATGGGTTCTTTTTCTTTCTCCCTTTTGCTAAGATCAAATAAAGTATTATGAGAAAATGTGAGTTAGTTGTGGTTGGAATATAAAAACAAAGTAGACTTAGGAAAACATCAAATGAGATGATGAAGCACGATTTAAAATTGATTGTACTATTGTACTAAACGGAGTGGATGTGGCAAAGTGAATTCATATAGTAGATCCTATGTAGTAGGATTTAAGGCTTTGCTATAGTTACGAGCAGATTATCAAACACCACACCAACCAAAATATGAAACAAAGTAGCAGGGAATCTTTACAATAAACAGAGCACATATTTCTGATGTAAAAGGTAAATGCTCAAACACGAGGAAATATAGCCTCCGACTTAGCAGCAACATAA
This sequence comes from Nepenthes gracilis, assembly GCA_033239525.1. Taxonomy (NCBI): domain Eukaryota; kingdom Viridiplantae; phylum Streptophyta; class Magnoliopsida; order Caryophyllales; family Nepenthaceae; genus Nepenthes; species Nepenthes gracilis. Next base: position 14,113,282 of record BSYO01000018.1, on the reverse strand, counting down.
TTTCTCCGGAGCAAATAATTCCACAGAATTCTATGCATTGGAACCACTATTTACAGAAATCTAAATGCTCTCTACTAAAAAGTTGTTAAAATGAAATAACAGATCTAAGGAAACACATTTGAGAGCCCACAACCAAACAAGAAGGAAGAAAGCAGCAAAAGAAGAAATATACAGAATAGCCGCCCTTTAAAGGCTAATAGTTAGCTGGTTTTGACCCAGCAGCAGCAGCTTCGATAAAACCCGATCTACTTCTTTTATCTCTACAATATTTAATTTTTATACATTTCATTGTTTTTTTTTTTTTTAAATATTCGGATCCATAAAGTAGCATATCATATCTAGTAGTAATCTTACAAAATTTTCCCTTTTAGCTTAAGAGGTGAACTTTGAACACAAACCATATATAATACAGTTCTCCATTTCATCAAACTACATTAATCCTATACATCACTTTGTCATAATTATCTCCAATTTCTTGAGCCAGAGATCCAAAGCCAAATATATTGCTTTTAGGAGGCAAAAAGAGCAACTATAAACTGAAATTTCCCACAGGAAACCATTAAGAAGCCTGAGGCAAAGGGGCATGCATCGCTATACGACATAACAACTCAAGGTTCTCTGTAAAACACCTCATAATTAGAGCTAACGCGGCTCAACGAAGCCAACATCAAAGCAATTTAAAAAAAAAAAACGAAGGGAAAGCAGCATGCATATTTCCTCCTAACAAATAGAGCATCCCAAATCTGAAGTATGGCTCAATTTCAGATATTCTCAAGAATGGATGGAGTTGGGAGGGCAAAGTAAGCAAAAATGTCAGAAACCCTGTAAATTAAAAAAAGAAAATCAATATTGCATGTAATTTTCAAAGAAAATTTCCACAGAAACTTAAACTGACTTTTGTGTGCAGGTATTTTATTAAATAGAGCTTCAAACACCACGGAGATAGATTTTAGGAGAAGCAAATCACAGCCAGCAAACAATTCAGTACCGCGTGTTGCAGATAACTCAGATCTTGAAATTCTTGAGTAAACAAACAAATTAAATGGAAAACAAAATCACATGTTTATTTCTTTTTCCCTCATGCTTTCGGATTTATAATGGGTTCTTTTTCTTTCTCCCTTTTGCTAAGATCAAATAAAGTATTATGAGAAAATGTGAGTTAGTTGTGGTTGGAATATAAAAGCAAAGTAGACTTAGGAAAACATCAAATGAGATGATGAAGCACGATTTAAAATTGATTGTACTATTGTACTAAACGGAGTGGATGTGGCAAAGTGAATTCATATAGTAGATCTAGGGCTTTGTAGTAGGATTTAAGGCTTTGACTATAGTTACAAAAGCAGATTATCAAACACCACACCAACCAAAATATGAAACAAGTAGCAGGGAATCTTTACAATAAACAGAGCACATATTTCTGATGTAAAAGGTAAATGCTCAAACACGAGGAAATATAGCCTCCGACTTAGCAGCAACATAATGATCGGAGCACATAATTCCACAGAATTCTATGCATTGGAACCACTATTTACAGAAATCTAAATGCTATACTAAAAAGTTGTTAAAATGAAATAACAGATCTAAGGAACCACATTTGTCGCCCACAACCAAACAAGAAGGAAGAAAGCAGCAAAAAGAAGAAATATACAGAGGCGGCCGCCCCTGTATACGCTAATAGTTAGCTGGAGTGACCCAGCAGCAGCAGCTTCGATTGCCCACCAAAAGTTTTTTGATTCTTCTTGCTATAAAGAAGACTCTTCCTACTCTCCAAGCTTGAATTGTGAACATCCAACTTTCCCCCTTCGATTTGAGTAGCAGCAGCATTATCCAGCACCTGATCATTGATATCATGCTTGGAATTCTCGATAACCCCTGAATAAACTGTGCCATCAATCCAACTGTTCATGTCGGTTGAATAGACAGCTGTTGCAGCAAACGGATAAGACCCAACTCCAAGCATCCCCAAGCCATTCCAAGGGTTCCTTACTAACCCATATCCCGTAGAAATATAGCCACCCATTGGGTATCCACCACCATAACCACCACCATAATAATACCCTAAAATGCCAGCGTACGGAGAAAAAGGCACCTGACCCGGATATATTCCATGCCTAACACTATGAGGATAACCAGCAAAAGACGACACTTCACCCCCAATAACTCTAGAATTACCACCGTTGTTACCATTTCTACTCATCTCCTTCGGGATAGCTCTCTTAACCTCGACGAGCTTTCCTCCGAGCTGATGAAAGTTCTTCTGCATAATAGTCTCAACTACTTCTTCTGAGTCAAAGGTTATAAACCCAAATCCCCTGGGCCTGTTAGTCATGCTGTCGTGCATCACAACGACATCAGTAATCCTACCAAACCTCTCAAAGTAGTTCTTGAACTCCTCCTCAGTTAAATTAGCTGATAACCCCCCAACAAAGATCTTTTTTGTCCTAAACTTCTCGTCATTGTTGTTACCACCATAACTACCATTACTGTTTCTACCCAAATCTTTACTATTCTGCTGGTGATGGTGTTGTTTTTGAGAATTTTGTTGCTGTTCACTTCTGGGTATAGCTTTTTTGACTTCTACCTAAACAAAAATGCCGAAATAAAGGGAAATTAAACAGCCCGGAAGCCAAATTGAAATGTTAAATTCTAAAATTGACTGAAAATCAAAAATAGGAAAACAGAGGACAAGACCGCTGTATAGACAGAGACGGTAAGTGTTTTAAGGAAATTGAAGAAACTGACCGTTCTTCCTTCAATTACATGTTGGTCATCTAGGGCTTTGTCGGCGGAAGAGGGGTCGACGAAGGTGACAAAACCGAACCCTCTAGGGCTTCCAGTGATCCGATCTTTAGCAATGACGGAGGAGGAAACTTCACCATATTGGGTGAAGTGATCTCTGAGAATGTCTTCGCTTGTTTCCCAAGAAATTCCTCCGACGAACAACTTCCCACGCTCCGAATCAACCATGGTGGTCTCTATCAGGAACAAGCCCTAACACAAGCGAAAAATCAAAAACCCTAGAAAATTTAGGGTTCCGCCACAAAACTGAAAACGAAAAACTCTCCGTGAAGACAGTAAAAGGAGAACTTTTGGAGGTTCGTACCTAATAACTGCAACGACCCTATCAAAATCCCGGGGAAAACGCTTAAACAACGGTCGTTATAGGCGCATTTTAGGGTCGTTCGGTGGCACGTATATGGCGCTGCCCCAATAAATGATTTTGGAATTACGGAAGAAATCCGTCGACCGACGGCGAGGATGCCGGGAAATTAAGAATCCCCGGAAAATATTTTCTATAAAAAAATATTTTTTAAAAATAACTTCATATTAAAATAATTTTCAACATTTGACAAATATAAAATACATAGAGGATTACACAAATTGATCAATAATATTAAATTATATTAATATTTTTTAAATAATAATGATGTTTTATTATCAAAAAAATATTAAATTTACCAATTTAATGAGCTCCGATGAAAACTTAATTAAGCTTGCCTATTTTGAGTTTAACTTACAAAATTAATAAACTAAAATTGAATCCAAAATTGAATTTATCAAACTAACGAAATTACGATTCAGCTGAATAGTTTACAGAGGAAGCCTGCAATTCAAAAATTAAATAGTAAATTATCAATTAAAAGGGAGATGATTATCGAATAACCAGTTTAATATTCTCTCGACCCTCAAACTAAGTCGTAGGATTTCAGCTGACATATCTGCAAACTACAATTACTGTTGAACTGCTGACTTCAGTGAAATGGGAAACTTTTAGCTGAGAAGAGGTCAAATACTGATTACCAACTGGCTATATATCTAAAAAGCACTACATTTTCTACCAAAAGAAAAGCTAAACAAAGAACTCAGCATGAGGGTTTAAAAATCCACAACTATGCTCGTAAAACCATGCCATCGCGAGAACCCTTCACAGCTAGTGATCGATGTGTTTCAGCTGACTGTGCATGTTGTCATCATCGCTAGGATTTGGAGACCACCCAGTAATCCAATCTTTCAAAGCATCCAAATTTCGAGTCATGTCATCGATGGAGTCGCTCCTCATTGCCACCACTATATCCTCTGGATAACTTTCTTTTGCTTCCTCCAGCAGCACTTGGAAGATTTCACATTCAATATTGTTGGTAAGCTTTGACCCAGTATAGCATCTGTCACCAAGAAGTAAAGGTCACAGCAGAAAATAGTGACAAAGACTACTAAATACACAGGAAGAGACAAAAATTGAAGAAATCCTATTGACTGGCTGTGTTTTGAGATTTCGAAGATGATCCACTGGGGTGAACCTGTGTTTGGGTGATGTTCACTACAGTGACCCATGGCCTTGCTGCAGCTGGTATAACTGACTAGTCATTGCTTGATGGTTGGGAACTAGGCTGGATTTTTTAGGCCCATCTTGAAGAAGAAACGTGGAGCTTTGTTTTTCTGCCCACATATAGATTGGCTTGTTTGGTTGGATATGGGTGTGATATACCCAATCTCGGTTATGTCTGGGTATTGGGCTTTGGGTTGCTTTCTTGTAAGTTCTATATCCATCTAGACATGTTATCTAGCGGTTCACTTAATATTTGTATAAGGATTTGCTCAGCGCATAAAAGGTATCTGAAAAGCGCACATTCATGAAACATAATGAGCATATGCATGCCAAAGTAGTTTTTGGTTAGTTTTTTCTCTTGGCGTTAGAACGCCAATTCTACTGCTCAAATGTCAAACATGATTTTTAAGTGTTTTGCTAGATCCGCCCAAATTGCACAAATGGGATTGGGCGGACCAATCCCAACAAGGGATACAAACCCCACATCACTTTTGGAAGATTTAGTTTCCTTGTTAGATTGGATTCTCAACTTTGTGTGACAAAGTTTGTGTAGACCAATCCAAAAACTGGATAAAAACCTCACATCACCTTTGGAAGATTGCATTTTCTTGTTAGATTGGAGGGTTTATATCCTTGCAACTTTTCGTTGTGGTGGAGTTGGCTTGCCCCTTGTTGGGTTTTCTTGTTCTGGCTATGGTTATGTTCTGACTGGTTTGGTTCTTTCTGTCGATCTCAAGGTATGATTAGAGCCAGGTATTTTGTATATTCTCAATTTTTTAATGCTATCTTGATTAATTACCCCCAAAAAAGGTTTTACCTCTTACTCAATCGATCATACAATATGGTGTTGTCAGTTTGAAGCACCACAACATGATCAAACCAGCGCTCAGGGAAAAAGTCACAACCATGGTGGTCCACTATGTTGCCCCCCTCTTCCATCATATCCTCGAGCTCATCACATAACTGCAAAAGCCACCGTCCACATAGATGTAATACGAGATCATCAATATATAAACAGGAAATCAACATAGATGAAATCAACATAGAAGTAATACCTGCAAAAGCAGCTGACATCAAATCTGTAAACTGGAACCTCTTATGTTAAAGGGTAACTCAATACTTCAACTCAAAAGTGTATTACTCTGAGTTGACAGACCATAAAACAGTAGCATCATTGCACTATCCAAAAGGCTTTGATTACACAATCTAACTAATGAATTCAGTGGTTTCCTTTTAATTCCGTTTGTCATAATTGAATTATCATATTGAAGTCAAACCCGTATTTTACCCGAAGGGTTTAATTTCATATGATGGAATATTTGGTTTTCAGCACACTAACCATTTCTTCCCATGGCATCAAAAATAAATAAATAAATAAAACTTAAATTAGGATAATAAGTTAATAACTACATCAAATTCCTCAAATAAATACAGAAAGGATCACTAGCTGTCCAAAGGGAAGGTTTCAAGGTGGATACCAAGTCTTCATTAATGACATAACAATTGAATTCTTCATCCCAACCATTGTGCAAGTTCTTCTGTTTGACTAATTCACCCACTTCTATGTGCCGGAGATGTGTAGCCTCTGCTAGAGCAGATGACATTGTTGTCTTCCCTGTCCCCGGCGTTCCAGTTATCAATATGTTTGGCTTTCTTCTGTTGTTCTGGGCCATGACTTGTGCTTCTACTTTCTAGCTGTTACCTTTATAACAATGAGGCTAACATAAATTACACAATACAGAACAGGTAAAAATTTGCTAATTGTCTCCAAGCATGCTTTCAGGATGGTAGATTGTTTATAAAATAAGTAGATCTGTGCCTTTATAGTTTGCAAATTAAAAGAAGATTTGAGGCCTGTCAATAAACAAAAATGAATGGATCACAGCATCAATAGCAAAACCACGATGAGAATCTATTGACATGATGGCACAGAAATATTCTTTTAAATCAGGTGTTAAACAAACAACTAGGGCTACCCCATTATGCCCTACAAATAGGAGGATTGAGAGTTTTTTTTTTCCTTTTTTTTTTCAAAATTGTTGCATCAGCCTCATCAGCTGGAAATGCAGTTGTAAACTTTTGATATATCATTGCCAGGAATATATATGTTGTGTTTACTTTTATAGAATATGGCTTGTTTACTTTCTTCACATTTTCTAAATCATTATGACACTGAAACAACATAGAAAACGATTATATATTTGAGAAAATATCTTCAATACTCAGCAAACAAGAAATGATTTAACAACTTTGTTTTCCCCTGATAAAAAAAAGGAAAAATTTTATCAGCATATAATTTTACTGCACTGGATCCTAGATAACATTATTCAATCATAAATGCCTCCATTAATTGTAACATCAATTGAACTACAAAGCAAACATATCAAATTACAAACTCATCCATCGATTAGATAACATTATCCATTCATCCATTGATACTAAACATTGATTCCATAAAGAAAACACCAAGTAAGAGTTTCATTGGCATTAGGATAACCCAAAAGACCTATAAATTCATCCACCTTGTCCCAAAAATAACAGTCCAAGAGGACAATTTATTCAAGTAATTAAGAAGATATCACATATCAGACAATTGGACATGAACATTCTGGACCCTGAGGCAATCGGTAACCATCTATTACTTGATGCAGTTAGGAGGAACCATTATCTTCTTTTTTCAGGCCCAGTACTACCAAAAATTCCTTCACTGGCTTTAGTGCATTTATACAAAGTATGAATGGCTCATCTTTTCTTTTCGACCACAGCTTAACCCTAAATTTTGGTATATTCAAAAAGCTGTAATTGGCTCACTAGAATTGGCTAACCGAGTTACTAGTTTTGTCAGATCTGTTGTACTGGTTAACTGACAACCCCTAAATTTTGCAAAAATGCAAGTCTTCTAAAACAACAAAATCACCAAATACAACAATCAAAACACAGGTTCCTATCAAAATCTCAAGTTTCACGAGAGAGAAACGGCATGGTCCATATTCTACATTTCCATACCTTGGAAACTGTTGGCAGAAAAAAAAGGAAGCAGAAAATTAATTGGTGAATTTAAGAAAACGAATTCACCTTCACGATAAAAATTAAACTAATAAGCTACCTAATTTGACCCGAGTGCTTAACATGATAGAGCAAAACTATCTTAAATCAATAGAAGAAAAAGAGCAAAACCACTGAACAATCAATTTGATAGTCTTCCGCGGCAAATTTTTTTACAATTCCATACCCAAAAAGAACCACACACACATTCATACAGACAGCACCAAAAATAAACGGAAATGGACGGAAGGAATGGCGGAGTGGTGGCAAACCTACCAGATCAAGTAGAGATGAACAGCAGCTGACGTTTCGATTCTTCGACAGAGGAAACTCTGGGAAGTGAATCGATGTGAAGCGGTGGCCGGAGCGGCAACCCAGACGGCGCTAGGTTTCGTGCCAAGGTACCATTTAAAGCTCTCATGTTCTCTGATAAACTAGTAGCTTCAAATTTTATTACCAAATTGATAGTCTCTAAAAATGTTTGACCGAGTGACATTGGTTCTGCTAAACGAGAATTGACCATTTATATGAAATTTTAATTATTTAAAGGTTGAATATAAACATAAATAAAAAATTAAAAAATTAATCTTATGTTATAGATGTTAATTTCAATTATTCAAATTTTTATTTATTTAAATTTTTTAAGCTTTAATACTTTTTAATAGCAGTGTATAATAATAACATTTGACTTAAGAATTTAAAATTAAAGTTTTATATGTATAGATATTTTTTATCAAAATATTTCAAGGAGAGTAGTTACCATTTAAAGATAAAAATTGGTGAGATGGTGGATACCCCAAAATCAAGTAGCATGGACTACTATATGATGATTTTAATTTATAAAAAAATTAGTATTTTTTTATTTGGTCCATATGTTTCACTGAATATGATATTCAAAATCGATTCTTTTTATATTCTTGAAAAGGAAAATATATAAATTATGATGATAGATTTTTTATTAATGAGTAGTATCGCTAATATATTATAATGTAGTATTATATTTTTTAAGATATTAACTAAAATATGGTAGCACTATTTAATGAATAAAATGTATATTTATTTTAGATCTAACTATTGGTGATTTTTTTTAAAAAAATAAATTAACTAATATATATATACAAATTTTTTAAAAAATATTGTAAATAAATAAAAATTTCAATAAAATATCATTTTTATATAATAAAAATTATATAACGATATGCTATTTATCAAATGATTAGTGATCATAATCTTTTTCACGATTTGTGATTGCAATGTAAACTTAATGGGTTCTTAAGTTTTCAGTTCTTAACTCTGAGTTGGGTCATTTGGCTCATAAGATATTTTATGTCAAAGGACCATATTTTTAGTAGGTTTAGTTATCAAAAAATAGTCCATGTTAGTTGAGTAAAAACTTGATTTGTAGTTTATAAGTAGGCACATTCTTCTTACTGAAAAAGCCATTTTTATAATAAATTTAAGCATTTCAATGAGTTATATCCTTTTAAAATTCATAATAAAACACTTTTATTTATCAAAAACTCTGTATAGTTTTGTATAAGACAAAGTACTGATAGATTAACCATTACTACGAATATAACTAATTTCTCTGAATGAATCAAATGATTAGTAACATTATAAGATATAGATTATCTTTAACTAAATCTAATTAAATAGCATACATAAAAATGATAAAAATAATAATTTTTTAGTATGATTAGGGATACTAAGCTTAATCTTAAAATAATAGTCATTGTAATGGCATTTACTTGCAAACTAAAGAACATTAAATACCATTGCCATTCCTAAGTATTTTCAAAAATATGTGCATAATGCATGTTAGCATAGGATTCTCCACCGACGGATAAAATATCATCATTTGACAAAGAAAAAGGTCAAAAGAGAGCGTGGGCTAATTAGAGAACATCATGATTACTCAACAAACCATGCGAGGAAAAATGGTGGGACTTTCATAATTAAAGCAACGTTGGCATCGGTCGCTTTTCTCTGCCTTTTATGTATATTTTATATATTAGAAAAATTAAATAATATCTGGCATCATATGCACTCCGTTATCGGCGGTGCATATCACAATACTATTTAAAGGGAAAGATTTAAATTCATTGATAAAAAAACAGAGTATGAAATATTATTTGTATTTTGATAATTTATTTTATTGTTAATTTTATCATTTAGTCAATTAATCAAGATTCTTGAAATAATAAGGGAATCAAATTAATAGAAAACAACTTCGATGGTTGATTAATAAGTATTTAATAAGGGAAATAATGGTGAGAAAAAAAAAATCTCAAATTCTATTATCATTAGCAGACCCAGATCGCAGGATTGAGGGGCGTCCTTCTTCCCAGTGGAGAAGGATCGTCTTTCTCTTAATCTGAACCGTCGGATATAAAATTCGACGATTACGTATTTTGAATTATTAAATTTAAAATCGAACGGTCTACGTTATATTATCCAATCAAAACACGTGGGTCGTCGGATTTTATATTCGACGATTCAGATGAGAAAAATGACTATCTTTCTCCACAAGTAAAGGACGCCCCTCGGATCCCCAGATCGCAAATCGTGAACTAATCAAATTACACCAGGCCATTATTTAAATTTGAAAAATAAAATTTAAATTCTACAAAATTTAAGATTGGGCCTGGCAAATTCTTTTGTCAACCAGAAATATCAGAAGGTTTGTCAGAGATCAAACAAGAAGAAACATTATTCAAGACTTCTACTGCCCAAAATTTAAAATATAAATAAATATAGAGAGAGAGAGAGAGAGACTGTGATTGTTTCAAACCATTAAAGAAAAAAGAAATTAAAAATTCACGGAGGTAATTTCAGACTCATTACAGATTGTGAGCAAGAAACCATGATCGATTTTCTGAGCTTCCAAACATTTTCTTCATGGCGACATCAACCCCATAAAGATATAGAACTTAAAAAACACAGCACAAACAACGAATCATGAACGTCGATAATTACTCTTCAACAATTAATATGATCAACCGGCCTTTTCTGTTTTTGCGATTCTAGCTGATCGGACGGCGCCGTCTCCATCATCATGTCTCCAATTCCCGTCGTTGTAAATCAAGGGCAGCTCGTTCGCATCATCGGCATCTTCGATGGTGGTCACGCGGATACAGGAGCACCTCTCTAGGGAGGCAAAGAAAGCAGCTGCAACGCCGTTGATGAACCACGTAGCCACCCCATCAAGCTTTCCACACGCCGGCGACGAGCCTGGGTTGGACGAGGTTCGGTCCCTTAGTCCGACCAGACTCGGACGGGAGTTCCAGGGGCCAGTGCTGCAGCTTGTTGAGGTGGTCGCCGCCATGGGTTTTAATCCCAAGTTAGGTGGCGCCGCCCGAAGAGAGGCGTTCAAGCTGCTGTGGAGTTCGGAAGAATAAGCTTTCAGGACTATTAATTAAGGCCCTTGAGCAACTGTTGTCAACTACTGTGGAAGTCGAATTCCCAATATGCCCTTGGTGATCGATGCCTTTCCATCTCTAATATAAGTTTTTTTTGGTTTTCCTCAGGAGTGACCGATGCCTTTTAAATATTCTCGCAGTCTAATCTTTTAATCTTCTATTTTCTCTCTTTTTTTTTTTTCTTTTTAACTCATTGATCAGACCTAATTATTAATTTAAATATTAAAAAATAAATTAAAAATTTATCTTAATTTGCTATCACGGGCTTGATTAATACAGAGGGGGATATGGCTCGGGTTCCTCCGATTATCCGACGTAGCGTTCGACAGGTTCAACCACCTCACAAACTCTTGGATTACATTTAGTTACATTGCATTATTTTATTTTCATACTACAAATTATATGCTAGCTGTTATGTATATGCTTCTGTTACTGCTGGATCACATGCTTCGGTTACCAAACACAGGGGGGCGGTTTGGCCAGTTTGGCCTTACTTCTGTTGCTTTACAATTTCGTTGAGTTGTTACTATAACATGTAACTAAGGGCTACAGTAATGGGACAATTGGATTACTTTTCTTCTCTGCCCACTCATTTCCCTCTGACTCTCTCTCTCTCTCTCTTGTTCTCATCCTCTCTTTCTCTCTGAAAGTCTTTCTCCTTGCTGCTTTTGTGTTTCCTGTTGTGTGTGCAGGAAGGCGAAGAGGAAAGTCTGTTTCAGGGATCCTTCGATTCTCTCGGAATTTAGGCTCAGGCTCAGCTGCATTCAAGAGCTCGACGCAGACGCATATCATTTGGTGCTTTCGTTGAGAGAGAGATGACAGAGGGAACTATAACTCGCTACAAAGCTCTAAAGGAGTCCATTGGTGGACTAGCGCAAGATTTGAAGAACATGGCAGCCACCGTCCAACAACATGCCGAAGGTATAGCTTCCAACTCCACCCTCACTGACCACATTTAAAAATCTCTTGCCGAACTCCTCCATTCTGTAAATCTCCTCGAGAAACAACCTTCGCTGCCGCCTCTACTGCCAAACCCCCCTTCAATTACTACTTCACTATCACCGATGGTGATTCCACCCTCTCACACCCTAACGTCTGTACCACAGATGCAATCAGATAGCCCAAACACTAACCACTTACGCTTACCTAAATTTGAGATTCTTTTTTTTTTTTTCTGGAGAGAACGTGCTCGGATGGCTCTTCTAGATTGACCGATTTTTCCTGTATCATGACACCTCGCCGGAACAAAAGTTAACCATAGCAGCGTTTTACATGACTGGCACCGTCCTGCAATGGTACTAGTGGATGCATGCAACCCGACAACTGTCGACTTGGGAAATTTTTGCCAACATATTTAAATCATGAAACTGCTCTCTACAAGCTTCGTCAAACCAGCACTGTAGCTACCTATATGATAGAGTTCGAATCCCTCTCCATCCGAACCACCGGACTCTCCACCACTAATCTTCTGAACTGCTTTATCTCTGGTCTCCGTGATGACATCAGACGAGAGCTGCTATTGCTCAAACTCTTCTCCTTACCGGAAGCCATAGGCATGGCTAAATTAGTAGGGGAGAAATTGGAAGCTGGGCGGCTACATCCTCACCGTCTGTTACCCTCTAAATCTTCGACGACCACTTTGACAGTTTTTCCAGAGAACCCCACTCCTTCCCATTTTTCCCCAAAATTGCCTCTACGGAGACTTACCCCAGCGGAGATGGCAATTCGTAGGGAAAAGGTCTTATGTTTCAATTGCGACGAGTGATTTACCCCTGGGCATCGGTGTAAACCACCGCAATTCCTATGTATGCTCACGGAGGACGACCTTACTGCATACCCCACTTCACGGACTTCAGAGAAGGACTTATCCGACCCGAATCCACCAACAGAATTATTACCGAAGACAAAGATGACTCCTATGGCCCTCGAAGCTGCGCCAACAATCTCCTTACATGCATTGGAAGGTCACTTTGTCCCTTCCACACTGAGATTGCAAGGAGTGGTTACTGGGCAACCCGTGGTTGTATTAGTGAATGGCGGTTCCACTCATAATTTCCTATAGTCGTGCCTGGCAAAGTGCTTGGGACTTTCCATCGTCCCTTCCCATCACCTCAGTGTCACGGTGGGGAATGGGGACTCTCTGCAGTGCGAAGGTATGTGCTCCAATGTTATTCTTACTTTGGGAACAACCACTTTCAATGTAGATCTCCACTTACTACCAATATATGGAGCGGATGTTGTGTTGGGTGTACAGTGGTTGGTATCTATTGGCCCTGTATTGTTCGACTACAAGGCATTATGGATGAGTTTTACTTATGAAGGAAAACACCTCACTCTTCACGGCCTGCAAAAACCTTCAATGTCCACTATGACTCTGGGCCAATTAAGACGAGATGACATTACTCGCTCTATTGCCTCCTACTTCCAACTTACTATCACCTCTGTGTTAGACTATGAAGTAGCCTGTTAAAGTTGCCTACCCTCCAATGCTGACTCGACCATCACCATTATACTCAACAACATTCTTTCCACCTATGCCGGATGTGTTTGCCATTCCCATAGCCCACCACCTCACCGCCACAAAGACCATCGCATTCCCCTCAGATCACACACTTCGCCTGTGAATGAAAAGCCTTATCACTATCCTCATTTCCAAAAGGTTGAAATGGAAAGGTTAATATTGGAGATGCTAGCAGAGGGAATTATCCGTCCCATTCCAAGTCTGTTCTCCTTGCCAGTGCTGTTGGTTAAAAAGAAAGACGGAAGTTGACGATTCTGTATAGACTACTGGGCTCTCAACGCCATCACAATCAAGGATCGATTTCCAATTCCGACAGTGAATGAGTTGTTAGATGAATTGCATGGTGCCCAAATTTTTTCTAAGCTCGATTTACGCGTGGGATACCATCAAATGCGTGTTCACGTGGATGACATCCATAAGACAACATTTCGGACGCACGAGGGGCATTATGAATTCCTAGCCATGCCATTCGGTTTGTCGAACGCTCCCTCCACATTTCAATCAGAGATGAATGCTATCTTTCGACCCATGTTGCGGAAGTTTGTCTTGGTATTTTTTGATGATATATTGGTTTATAGTTCCTCCTGGGAACAACATTTCTAACACCTCACCCAAGTGCTTCAGATCCTGCGCAACCATTCCTTCCATGCCAAACAAATAAAGTGTGAGTTCAGCCGTTCCACTTTGTCTTACTTGGGACACATTGTGTCGGCCGAAGGAGTGGCAGTGGATCCTACCAAGATTGTGGCCATCCAGCGCAGGCCCATACCGGCGAATGTCCGCCAGCTACGTGAATTTTTGGGTCTAGCAGGGTGTTATCGGCAGTTCATCGCGCAATATGCACAAATCTCAACACCCCTTACGAAACTGTTAAGGAAGGATGCCTTCCTATGGACTAGTGAAGCTGAAACTGCTTTTAGTGCCCTCAAGGCTGCTCTTACTACCACCCCTGTCCTGGTTCTCCTAGATTTTTTCAAGCCTTTTATAGTGCAAGCAGATGCCTCTGGGTATGGAGTAGGAGCTGTCCTCCTCCAAGATGGCCACCATATAGCTTATTTCAGCAAGCAATTGGGACCTAGATTACAGGAAGCCTCCATATACATTAAGGAACTTTATGCAGTAACGGAGGTGGTAAAAAAATACTGACAGTACCTTTTGGGCGCCAAGTTTACCATCCAAATTGACCACCAACCCCTCAAAACATTATTAAACCAAACTATACACACCCCGGATCAGCAGCGCTGGATTACCAAACTGATGGGGTATGACTTTGATATTGTGTACCAAGCCGGTAAAGAAAATGGCCTGGCCGACGCCTTGTCTCGAGTTTCAGATGCCACATGTCATGCTTTACAAGCCACATTGCAGCCAGTCATGGCATTACTCTTAGCATTATGAAAATTTTCTGTGCGGCATACCCCTTCGGCAGAATTTGTCTAATCCATTCTGGATCGGCCAAGTGAACATGCAGATTATTCTTGCCGGGATGGACTCATATTCTATAAGAATCACATCCTGGTTCCTCCAGAATCAGCACTGCAAGACTTGATACTACAAAAATTCCATAATTCTCCAGTTAGGGGGCACGCGGGGTCTCAACGCACTCACGCGCGCATAGCTACTGTTTTTTTTCTGGCCGCACATGAGAAAGGACATCCGTGACTTTGTCTCAACTTGCATCACCTGTCAGCAAGCCAAACCCAGCAACACACCACCCCAAGGCTTACTCCAACCACTTCCAATTCTTGGACAGATCTGGGAGTGTCTTTCCATGGATTTCATTACACACTTACCTCCTTCACAGGCCAAAACAGCTATTCTGGTGGTGGTCAATCGACTATCGAAGTATGCTTACTTTTTTCCCCTGAACACTCACTTCACAGCAGCTACGGTGGCCGAAGTATTAATCAAAGACATATGCAGATTACATGGTCTTCCTGTTGACATTGTTACTGATCGAGACCCTATTTTTATGAGTCAATTTTGGAAGGAACTGTTCTGATCTCAGGGTACAAAGTTATCCACGAGCAGCTCGTATCATCCACAATAGGATGGACAAATAGAAGTCGTTAATCATTGTCTTGAAGATTATTTGCGCTGTTATACTACTGGATGGTCATCCACTTGGGTTCAATATTTACCCTGGGCTGAATGGAGTTACAACACAATGTGGCACTCCTTAATCAAAATGAGCCCCTTCGAAGCAGTGTATGGCAGACCCCCGTCGTCATTGCTAGACTATATACGAGGCTCATCACCGGTGGTAGTAGTGGACGAGTTACTAACCGACCACACGGGACTGCTCTGGGAGCTGAAGACGCACCTCTAGCGAGCCCAACTTCGCATGAAAAATTAGTCCGATGCTCACCAAACCAATAAGGAATTTCAAGTCGGGGGTTTAGTGTATGTCAAACTCCAACTGTATCGGTAAGCTTCGGTGGCGCATCAATAATCCAACAAGTTAGCCAAGCGTTATTATGGACCTTTTTAGATCTTAGAGCGCATTGGCTTGGTAGCTTATTGCTTGGAATTGCCAGAGCATTCCAGAATTCATAATATGTTCCATGTTTCTGTGTTAAAACAGTGCTGTGGTGTTCTTCCTTCTCCATCCTGGGAGCTGCCTGTTGAAACTTGGGAATCTCAACCTCTTCTTGTTCCACATACATTGCTGGGGTTCAGAAAGCTCCTGGTCAAGGGACATATAGTCCCTCAAATACTGGTGCAATGGCAATCCTAGGGACCCGAAGATGCCACCTGGGAGCCAGTGGCTGGAATTCTTCAGGACTTTCCCTCATTCAACATTGAGGATAAGGTTCGTTTCGATGGGGATGGAAATGTCATGGGCCTGATTAATACAAAGGGGGGCATGGCTCGGGTTCCTCCGATTACCCGCCGTAGTGCTCGACAGATTCAACCACCTCACAAATCATGTGCTGGCTGTTGGGTATATGCTTATGTTACTGTTGGATCACATGCTTGGGTTACCAAACACAGGGGGCGGTTTGACTGATTTGGCATTGCTTCTGTTGGCTTTACAATTTCGTTGAGTTGTTACTATAACATGTAACTAAGGGCTACAGTAATGGGACAAGCTGGATTACTTTTCTTCTCTGTCCACTCATTTCCCTCTGACCCTCTCTCTTTCTCATCCTCTCTTTCTCTCTGGAAGTCTTTCTTCCTACTATTTTCATGTTTCCTGCTATGTGTACAGGAAGGTGAAGAGGACAGTCGACCTCAGAGATCCTTCGATTCTTTGGGGATTCTGGCTCAGGCTCAGTTGCATTCAAGAGCCCGACGCAGGCGCATATCATATTAATTGAAATATTAAAAGATAAATTAAAAAATTATTCTTACTCCTTGATCCGTTTAAAAAATCTAAAAATCCACTTGAAAAACCGTCAAGTTCGAATTCAAATTTAGGTGAATACGAAATAATCATAGCAAATACATCAGATTAATATCAAACGGTTCACATTATTCCTCCTAGACCAAAACTTCTTATTTTAGTGGGTGAATCACCTTAACATTTAAAATTTATAATTATGTTAATTATTTTTATTTAGAAGTTAATTAGATTTACTCAAACTAGTAAAAAATATTTTAATTATTTATTTGATGGGAGAAAATAAAAAGTGTGGGCTCCTTCGTAAAATGCTGTCTTTCCATATGTAAAACACATGATGGTTGGTATCTTGAAAAAAGATATTATAAATAAATATAAGAGATATTAATAAATCATCCCCTTCAACACACTTGTCTCTACCAGTATCCACTACAAATCATCAAATTGTCAAGATGATAAGCTGAAAAAATTAACAATATTGAAACTACTGGGACCAAATACCCAGTTGTTCATACACACACACCAATAGAGCCAGTGATATAATATAGAGGAAGACAGAAAATTGGTAGGTTAGGGTTTAGGGTTTCCCCAATTAGACCCCATGACGTGGGAGTGTTGTGAACAAGGCTAACCTAATTCAAGCGATAAAAACTACATTACCAAAGCCAGAACAGATCCCCCAGCTAAAAATTAATGGCTGAATGGTTAAAGTGCCCAACTCCATAATTGGTGAATCCATACATTCAATTCCAGCTACTTAGCCAATGAGCCTCTGTTGCTAGATGACTTTGTAGGCTAACTACTTTCAACATGATTGGCACAAAAATCAGACATGCTGATAACATTCTACGCTAGGAGCTTTTCTTCAATATTCCTTCATAACATGGATGATTATTAATCCATGACACATAATAGAATTACTATGCAAATTTACATTACAAAAATCACACTGCATCCTTTTGGTTATGTAAAGATCTAAATATGGAACATATACAAAGGAGTATATACAAAGGACTATGGTACCACATAGGAGGCAATAACAAATTGTCTAAACCTCATTGATCCGTACTTAGAGAGCATGCGCGCACATACACTATATATATACTAACAACAACAAATGAGTATAGAACTTATGGAAGAGTAATACCACTACAATTCCTTCGGATTGACATCAAGGACTGCTTAACCAATAATTCAGGCTTGTAACAAGACCCTAGTCCCACACATGATGTGCAAATATAAAGCAACACATATAGTCACTATAATAGAAGACTTGGCACTAAAATATCTAACCACTTGCAATCCCCTGTCTATAACCTGATCATGAATACCATCAACACTTCTTCTCAATCCAGATGACAGCTTCCACAACAAGAACTCAACAAGCGATCTAAAAGTTTCGAGTGTCACCCTTCCAGTCATGTGAAGCATAAACCTCCGATTAGTTGGAACTGCTAAGGTAGAAGAAACTGTATTGACCCACTGACTATTCTGAATCTTACCAGGTATCCATCTCTCAGACAAATTTGCTGCACCATTTACTTGATTCAGAGACTCTTCCTCATTCAGATTTGAATTAGAATTTACAGTGCCAGAACTAGATGAACAATCTGAATTCGAGTTTTTGTTCAACAACACTAGATGGGAAGTCTTAACAAGGGTTTCCACAGCACCATTACAAACAGAAACCAACATGTCCCTAACATTGGCTTCATGTTTCGGATTAGTTACTCCAGCAAAGAATTCATCATAGGCATTAATATCCAATGTTTTGTCAAGATAAACAGCCACAGCTGTGCTCACAAAAACCCGAATACTGTCAGCTATCAAATCCTTACATTTGTCACTGCAAATCGCATTCATCCATGCAGGCAAGCGGGACGCATCCCCACCATCACTAATCAAGCTTTCTCTCCTATTTCGATTTGACCCTTCGACAGTATCAACATTGGCATAAAACCCTAGAACCAGATTTCTAGCAAAACTACCTACAACAACCGAAACGAAGCCAGTTCCAGCATTCGACAAAACCCTATTCATCATCCGATCCGCAAAACTTACATCCTCTCCTCCCAATTCAGCCTCATCCTTCGCCCCAGACCGATAGCCTCTCAAAATCCCCACGGTCAAGGCCGCAGAAACCCTCATCAACGAATGCGAGAACTCATCCGACTGAGCAATTTTCGAAATCTGCTTCAAACTATTGGGAATTTCATCAGAATCAGACAGTAAAAACTCCTTCAAATCCCTAGAAACCACCCCAATCGTCTCGGCCGAATCAGAAACAATTTCAACCACAGAAAATAAAGCTCCTAATAGCTTCACCAACCTCCTCCTTTTTCGAGTTATATAAGGTGAACGGTAGAATTTGTACGCACCATAGCTTGAGCTTCCGAACAAAGCTAGCAGCAAAATCCATTTCTTATTCCTACGTGAAAAATTTAGGCCTTTCTTCACCAATTGAAGATCCATAAAGAGCCAAGATGAGAAACCGTGCGTGACTGTTTACATATAATTGAAGCTCGGCGGTTAACAAGATGGCGCCGTCGAGATTAGAAAAGAGAGGGTTATGGGGCTTCGTTGTTTGTTACAGACCATGAAGTTGGTGGCAGATGATGCATTTAACAAGAAGACGAAGGGCAGAAATGAGGAGGTTGTGACAAAAGCGGAGAGGGAGGGTGAATATTTCTGAGGTTGGGGTGCGCCTCTCGGTGAAATATTTTATATTCTTTTATTCTAATTTTTAAGATTAAAATTTGATGATTGGAATTTTAAATTTTATATTGTCGATATTAATATCACTTAAATTCTAAACTCAATATGTAAAAAATTCAAAAAAAAAATAAATATTAAAAAAAATTAAAATTTAAATCTAACCCATTAAATTATATTAATCTAAGAAATAAAAATATATATGACCCCTATTTTAATCAACTATTTTGGTTGTATTTAAAGTGGTCAATGGACAAAATTAGGGGCGTTTCATCGTGCCCGCAACCATCGATCGTCCATCTCGTGTTGATGAGCGATGGTCTTTGGATTCTTCATATATAATGATCCATATTTTATATTTAAAAAAATTTAAAAATTATATTATTAATTATTTGTAATTTTTTAAATACTTATATTATTAAAAAAATAATATAAAAATATAATAATTTACATATAATTTTTATTTTTCAAAATAAATAAGTTTTTGACTATATGATACATTTAGCCATTAGATTCCCATCTAAGGGACTATAATAGGAAAAAGTTTCCCACCATTTCGTTGCACAATGGAGGCTCCCCGGTTCAACAGTGGACGAGTTTATTTGTTTGTGAGTGTTTTTTTTTTAAAAGAAATATTTTTAGATAATTTTAAATTATTTTCAAGATATATTTTAAATAATATAATATTTATATATTTATTTATATATATATATAATTATGTATGTATTGATGGCAATGGTAAAAATGGGTCGGTTTTAAAGGGCGGTCAGCCTAGAAGGACTACGACTCATTGACTTAGAGGACGGTCAGCGTTTCTATTAACAGGATGTGATCCTCAGTCGATTAAATGCGACCCAGACTGGCTATGGCCCAAACTGGACGGCTCGTAACTTCGTTCTTGCGCACGAGAAATTACTTGCTTTAATCGATTAAGATCCCGAATTTCTCCCTGAATCATTATCTTCACAGGAAAGGAAACCCTCAACTCGGCGTATTTCCCGTGATGAAAATCCCAACATTTATCGCGTATAATATCTCTATAGGAAAGGAATGAATCCCTCAGACCGATCATGGTTGTCATAAATAGTAATAGCAAACTCCTCGCCGGTTGGCAAAAATTTTCTTCAACAATTGGCAATCAACCTTGCCACTCAAATGAGATTGAGAGGGTTTCAAGGCTACAAAGGGCCCTTGAGATAGACTCTAGAGATATGCCCTTTTAAGTATTCACATCAGCTATTGCAAACAATTAAGTAAACCCTCGAGTGCCCTTTCCCCTCTCTCTTCAAGCCCCGAGAATTTCCTCATAATTCTCACCTCCACCACGCTAAAGCCGCTCTCCCCAAGCACAATACTACAAAGCCGTTCCACGGCAAGCACAACGTCCGAATCAGACTCACAAATTTCCTTTTCTTGCATTGATTTTCATACTTTTTGTCATTGCATCTTTTATCTCATAAGAAATATTACTGATTTGAGTATCAGAAAATATATCGAAGAGCGAGTTTTATCAATTATTTGACTTTTTTTTTAAATTATAATGTGTAAGATCCAAATTAAGAAGTACGAAAGTCAGGATCCGCTTCAACTCGACCCAAAAGGCATAGCGGCACCAAAATCTATCAATAATTTGGATCTATTACATATAATATATATATATAATATTATATTATTAAAAATATTAAAAATGATGCGTACCTGGATCCGATTTCGAACAGATTCGGATTCTTCGTGATGGTTTGAACCGGCTCCGTTCACCGAGTGCGAATCCTGCACACCACTAAAACGAACAAGAGGTCAGTGTTAACGGCGGGATGTAATCCCACCGATAACACTTCGACGCTCAAGTCAGTAAACCAGTCTTCAATGGAAGGAACTGAAAGTGAGAGAAAGTAATGAAAGAGGAAAGGAGTGTCTTGTTCCAGATGTCAGAAAGGCGCCGGTCCTTTCTTGTATCTGGATGGTGGGAAGACAGAGAACGTGTGTAAGGACCCGTTCGTTGCCTTGGAATTGGATTGTGTTTGAGAGTTTGGCTGCTGGGAACCAGAGCTTGTTTCTCAGAACACTTAGGGTTTTCTGTCTCAGTCAGAGTTTGAAGAAAGAGTCTGAAAAGCCTCAATGAAAGTCTCCCAGAATGCCTGAATCAGAGCGTAAGTCAGAGCATTCAAGAGAGCATGCCCTGGATGGTGGATCCAGGGCTTCTTTTATGGCAAAGGTGGCGATCTTCCTTCTTTGGAAGGGAGGATCGTCCCTGGGATCTGCGGCCGGCCTTCCTTCTGGAGGCTGACGCTTGTTGCCCAATTGTGGAGGATTGTTTCCTTCTGAGGCAGTCAACCACTTTTCAAGTTAACTTCCTTCCTTACCGTTGAGGTTCCTTGGCTGGCAAGGAGTTGGAAGGATCTAGCGCCTTCCTTATTTGAAGGGCGCCAATCTTGCTGATATTCCCTTTGAGATCGTGGAATATCCTTAGAAGATCGTGGCTGGCCTTGTTATGACTGATGGACCTAATCGGGTCAGGCCCGTTACTATTAGAAGGCTTTTTGGGGCCCAATGTGCAAAGCGCGGATGGTCAACGCCTGGGTCGACCGTCTGCGTGTGTGTTGGCCGCCATCATGAATGGCGTCCGTCGCTGACCTCCATTTGGGCTATGGGCCTGAGTGAGTCAGGCCCATTATTGTAGATGGGTCTTGCTTGGGCCCAACTTGTAGGGAGCAGACGGTCAACGTCCGAGTTGACCGTCCGCTTGTTGGCCGCCTTCGTGAAGAATGAAGGGAGAGCTGTGGGCGATCGACTGATGGGCCGTGGGCTAGAATGGAAAGGGCCCATCACTGTTGCAAAGCCTCTAAAGGCCCAACAAATTGGTCAACGCCGAGTTGACCGTTTGCTTATGAGTAAGTTGGCTGCCTGGACGGTCAATGCCAACGTTGTCCGTCCTTGGGCCTTTTAGTTCCTGGGCCCATCTTCTTACTGGGTCGCTAGAAACGTTGACTGGCCTTAATGGGTTTTCATTGACCTTTCTTTGGGCCAACCCATTATTGGTGTATCCATCAAAAAATAATTAAAAAGATATTTTTAACATCACTTTTTTATGTTAATTTTCTTTTTAGGAGCATTATTTCATATTAGAAATCAATTATAATTATTATAAAAATAATATAATACTCATTATATATATCCACTCAATAAAAAATAATGATAAAGATAGTTTAATAATGTACCGTCAAATATTTTTAAAATTGTAATAAATTTACAATAAAAATAATTTTTTTTGGCGAAGATTTTCCTCTGTAAAAGCCAGAGATTAGTTCGGCTGTACGGGTGGATTCTTTTTGAAAAAAAAAAAATTACGGTTCCAAATTACTTATTATTCTGATAATTTTAGATTGAATTTGCCTAAATTAGATCATTTTAAAAAATAAAATTAAATTAATAAATTTAAAAGTTTAGAAATAAATATAATAGTAGAGTAAAATTTAAGACTTTAAACATTATATAATCCATAAATGAAAATTTTTTGTTAATCGGTATAAGAAAATGGGATGTTTTCACAAAATGGACCAAGATTTAATGTAGACTTTTCCTTTATTCTAACAATATTATTCCAAATCCTTATATCATTATAAAATATAAATATATATATATATAAGTTAAATAAATATACTTTTATTTATTAGCATTGGTCTTATAGTAATCAAAATAAATAAGCATCTATAATAATTATGAGCCTCATTTAATTGGGGTGAGATAATAAAAAATTTCATATTTTTATAGTAAAATCTTTTATTTAAAGGGATCAAAAATCACTTTCTAAACACGACATGGTTAAGTACTATTGTGCATGGGCCAATCGTGACATGTTGAATAAACTCTTTTTTGAGTTACTAATTGAATAAACTCATTTCATGAATGTCCGATAATAAAGTCTGTGACGTGTATCTTATGTCTGATATGAATTCTTACTTAAGTTAGGATAATATTTCAAATAACAATACTATCTTGACAAATTAGGGTGATAGCAAGCAATTTTTAGAATGGTGACTTTGTTAGACAAAAAGTCGGTCTTTGACATTCAAAATTATATGAAATGAAGATCGAATACAAGAACAAATATAAGGATTTATTTTTTATTACACCAGTATACTATCTTGACAAATACTTGCTCATTTTCTCTATTTAGAGTATTTGTTACAAGCTTATTAGTCAAATATATTATAGTTATTAGTTAAATATATTATACTATTATTTTATTATTTAGTTATAATTAATTACCCGGTTAGTTACTTTATTTAATTAGTTTAGAACCGAATTAGTTGGCTCCTTATTATACGTGTATTTAGTTGTTATAGTAAATGAGATAGATGAGATTTTTCTATTTTCTTCTCCTCTCTGCTATCTCTCTCTGATTTTTTTCTCTGTCACTTTGAACCTTTTCTCTTTTCCCTGACACACACACACACACACTCTCTCTCACTCTCTCGTCTCCAGAACCCTCTTCCCTTCCCCTTCCTTCTTCCCTCTCGATCTTTTATCTTTACCCCCTTAGACTCTCTCTGCAGTTTCACCTTCCCAATACTTCCTCATCTTCATCTTTTCCCTCTATTCCTCTACTTTTCCTCTACTGATCTCCCCTCCCTCCATCTCTTCCTCTGTTTTAGCCTCCTTCCTGCGTTGCCAGTGCCACTGTTGATTTGTGCACGTATTATTGGTGCTTTCATTGAGACAGGCAGAGGCGATGATGACCAAAGCACAAGCGCTCAATGCTCTCGAAGTTGCCGTTGCAAGCCTTGCGAAGGAGGTGAAGAACGTTGCAGTGATCGTCCACTGGCAGACGACAATGATCCGCCAATAGACTAACCAAATCACTACCGCCTCCTCTACTACAGAACAAATCCATCAATCCCTTACTAAAACCAGTTGATCGCTCAACCGAATCGAGCAAACTTGGTCAGTAAATCCTTCTTCAACTGTGGTTTCTCCCTTTGTGTTTTTCCATCCTCCACCGTTACTTCCAACTACCATTGCATTCAGCCCATCTTCGACCACGATTCCACTACTGCATCTACAACTCCTAACCCAAACCTCACTTAGAATGTCACCACCGATCTTCATTTTCCCTTACCTCAACCAGAAATTGCATCCTTCGTTGTGTCCGTACTCCCACAGGACGACCGCATCAATAACTCTGTTTCTACCAAGGCACACCTCTCACAACTCCTCAATGAAAGCCGACGCTCACCAACCCTAATCGAACGACAAACAATGTCATCCACAACTCTCTTTGACCGTCCACCTACATCACTATTTACGACTTCAATCTCTGATATGTTTCCCCAACTTGCTCAAACCTTGCCCTTACTACCACTTGTATCACCTGTCTTCAACATCGGCACTTCCATTCGGCTTCCCAATGACAGCACAGTTGGTACTGGACGCCCCAATTTTTACGGTCGGCTATTATCCAAGCAGCCGGTACACTCCATGACAGGACCTTCGAACTGTGTGCTCCTAATGTGGAAGCCCGTGACAATACAAAACGCCTTCCGTATGGCAAAATGGGTGGAGCAAAAGGTGGATACTAGTCGAATAAAAAAACCGGTCTATATTGGCTGCTTAGTTGCCGGTGTAAACAATCATGGGTACTGTGTGTTAGAGCATATGATTGTCCAGCTTGAGGACCTTACATATTCCATTCAGGTTCAAAAGGTGGACGCCCTTGTCATTGAGACATTTGGAAGACTCATAAAGGAGTCCTTTCAGAAAAGGTATGTATATCTTTGCGTACAAATAGAAGATAAATCAGTGAATTTAAAACATCTGGCTGATGAAGACAATTCAGTGGGGAATGATCCTGTTCATAACTTGCAAGCGAGCCCAATCAATCTATGTACCAAAGACCGAACGTCAATAGAAGATTATGAAATCATCAACCCAACCAGCAGAGGGGCGTATAGCCACAGTTTTTTTACTAGAATATGAGCAAATGGTGACTTATTTGCTATAAAGGTTTTGAAGAAGGCTGATATGATTTGTAAGAATGCAGTTAAAAGAATATTGGCTAAGCGACATATCTTACAAACAACTCACAATCCCTTTGCGATTCGATTTTTCTATTCATTGGCATGCAAAGAAAACCTTTACCTAGCCATGAAGTATTTCAATAGAGGAGATCTTTACTCGCTGCTGAGAAATTTGAGATGCTTAGATGAAGATATGGCTTAGGTATATGTATCAGAAGTTGTTCTTGCATTGGAGTATTTGCATTCCCTAAATGTGGTGCACAGAGACGTGAAACCTGATGACCTGTTGATCAGTGTTGATGGGCTCTGCAAGGTTGGCCTTGTCATTAGCACTAATGCCTTGTCTGACCCATCAGCCAGCGGCAACGCTTTTCTGGATGGTGACACAACGGATTCTGTAACCTTCCCGGGTCACCCGCATGTAGATATTGTTCACTTTAGACAGGGAGAACTTTACGGCGTCTCAAGCCAACACGCGGCCCATACGGTTTTGTTCCTGGCTGACGGAGTCCACCGCCCCCAAAACGTGTCTACAAGGAAAATGTCACCACATCCTTATAGAGGTATGCTTCGTTCACCTTCACATCCGATGTGGGACATCACAATCTACCCCCTTAGGGAGCCCAGTGTCCGCGTTAGCATACCGAACCGGGCCCTGGCTCTGATACCATTTGTAACATCCCCGAGTCGCCCGCATGTAGATATTGTTCGCTTTAACTCGGGAAAACTTCACGGCGTCTCAAGCCAACACGCGGCCCGCACGGTTTTGCTCCTGGCAGATGGAGTCCACCGCGCCCAAAACGTGTCTACAAGGAAAATGCATCCACATCATTATAAAAGTATGCTTTGTTCACCTCCCCATTCGATGTGGGACACCACAGATTCAGCCACTCAGCATTCTTCAAAGCAAGCGCTGCCCCGGAAGCCTTCTGTTGTTATCACCCCAGATGATTTGGCTCCTGAGATACTTCCTGGAATAGGACAAAATGCCACAACTGATTGCTGGTCAGTGGGTGCGATTCTTTTTGAATTGCTAGTAGGCATTCCACCATTTAATGCAAACTCTCCGCAGCAAAATTTTAATAATAACATGAATCAAGGTCTATACCAGCCCAAGATATAGGAGGAAATGAGCAACGAAACATATGACTTGATCAACCAATTGCTCATTGGAAGTCCAGCTCAACGGTTTGGAGCAACCGGGGCCAAAGAGGTAAAGGGACATATTTCTTCAAGGATATTGGGACACTTTGGTGTAACAAAAGGCTATGTTCATACCTTCAGCAGAAGGTGCATATGACATAAGTTATTTCATGAGTCAACACATACGAAGTCCCGAAGATGAATGTGTCCATGGAGGCAGCGATTTTGATGAATTTCGTGAAACTGGCAGTGATTTTTGTACCAGTGAGTTGCTTAGCAATGCATCGGATGAAGATGGAGAGAAATGCAGTAGTTTGGCAGATTTCTGCGGTCCAGATCTTGGAGTGAAATACTTTTCCAATAATTCCTCTTATAAGAACTTGTCCTAGCATCGATTAACTATGATATTGTTGTGAAGAGCACTGGAGTACAAGGCGCAACGACGAGTAAGCAAGCAACACTCCCTACTAGCCAAACCTTTAGGTAGAAGCAAACCGGTCTACTCCAATTCACTGGTGGTGTGAAATTTTATTTGGGGTCCCTCAAACAGCTTGATGTTGGTGATGTTGCAACTGATGATTCCAAGTTGGCTTTATTTGTTTTTCTACATCTGGGAAATTGTTAAACGAAATTGTGGGCCGAGTTTTTTGCATCAGGAGAGAGGTTCACGTTGCCAGAAGTGGACTCCTTCCATCTGTTGAGGGACAAGTTTGATTCTCAACTTCCAAAAGGGTTATTTCCAAAAGGGTTATAGCCGGCCGCTAAAGTTATATGGGGAGATAATTGCAACACTCCACAAAGTTATTTCTCCTTCAACCTTGAGGATAAAGTTCTCTTGATGGGAAGGGTAATGTTACAAGCTTATTAGTCAAATTTATTATAGTTATTAGTTAAATATATTATACTATTAGTTTATTATTTAGTTATAATTAATTACTTGGTTAGTTATTTTGTTTAGTTGGTTTGGAACCAAATTAGTTGGCTCCTTATTATATATGTATTCGGTTGTTATAGTAAATGAGACAGATGAGATTTTCCTGTTTTCCTCTCCTCTCTGCTATCTCTCTTTGATTTTTTTCTTTGTCACTCTGAGCCTTTTCTCTTTTCCCTAACACACACACACTCTCTCACTCTCTCGTCTCCAAAACCCTCTTCCCTTCCCCTTTCTTCTACCCTCTTGATCTCTTCTCTCAGCCCCCTCAAACTCTCTTTGCAGTTTTCCCATCCCAATACTTCCTCCCTCATCTTCATCTTTTCCTTCTATTCCTCTACTTTTCCTCTGCCGATCTCCCGTCCCTCCATCTCCTCCTTTGTTTTATCCTCCTTCCTGCGTTGCCGGTGCCACTACCGATTTGTGCACACATCATTGTAGCTTGAGTGTTTTTAGACTATGAGAGTTATGGATTGTCTTAAGGTACTTTTTTAGCTTTTTAATCATTGGATGTATTTTTAACTTAGGTCCTCATTTGGGTTAGGTACCTCTAATATAGAAGATAGTTGTGGGGAGTCTTTGTTCCAAAGCTACCTATCCATGAGATGCATAGGGCGACAACTCAGCTGTTACCCTCTTCAAGAGCACTGCTGATCAAGCTGGGCACTTTGAGAAGTTTCGAGACTGAGATTTGGTACAGATTTGGCTATTCTTTAAAGTCTCAGGAACTTTAGGGATACACATTTGATATGTTGAGTTTTTCCCTGGAAACTAAGCTCTCATGTCTATTTTTATAGCTACCCCGACTCATGTTTCCTATTTAGAGTGTTTGTAGCTTGAGGGTTCCAAAATTATGAGAGTTTTGGACTGTCAAGGTATTTTTTTATGGCTTTTTAAGCATTGAATGTGTTTTTCATTTGGATTCTTATCTAGCCCATATTTTCCTATTGTAAAAGAGAGTGGGGCTCTTCATCTGTAACTGCCTCTTCATGAGATGCATGAAGCAGCAACTAAGCTTCTATTCTCTTCAGCATCACTATTGATCTTAAGGGTATATCGAGAAGCTTGATGAGTGAGGTTTGGTGGAGATTTAGCTATTCTTAGAGGCATTAGGGGAACTTTAGCTGTACACATTTGATATGTGGAGTTTTTTTTTCTTGGGAATTAAGCTACTGTGACTGTTTTTATAACTATCTTTTAGTTTGTACTTTCTGTTTAGAGTTCTTGGAGCCTAAGGGCTGTCAGATTATGAGATTTTGGGACTATCTTAATGTGTTTTTTATGGGTTTTTAAGCATTGAATATATTTTTCACTTGGATTCTCATCTGACCCAAATTTCCTTATTATAAAGGAGAGTAGTGGGGTCTTTATGCCAAAGCTACCTCTTCATTAGATGCGTGGGGCAGCAACTCAGCTTCTGACTGGGGCAGTGACTAATGCATTTGATTGAGCCACCAAATGTGATGAACTCTTCTCATTGGATATCCAATGCAACTAACAGTCACATCCTGCCTGGCCAAGACTCCTTTTCGGCTCATGTCATCCTTTTTGGATGAAGGATCTTACTTCATAAAATAGGAACTTTTGCCCCTTTTTTTTATTTTTTTGGATTCAATTTTTTTTTTCATTTGGGATTAAAAATAAAAAAAAATTTGGGATTAAAAATAAAAAAAAAATTAAACCCTTAAAAAAAATGCAAAGAACCCTATTTCGTGAAACAGGATTTTCGTACTCTCATCCTTTTTGACTACTCATGTAAGTGCGACACCTACCTTTCACGAGTGGTTCATTAAGCCGCTGACATCCTTCGAGAGTGGGCTTATGTGGATGCTTCGAGTTTCAACGGCCTATATTTCAAATTGGGCCGGCAATTCTATGCCCAAATTGGGCAGGCTTATATTTCAAATTGCACCTACGCTCGACTTTCAACGAGCCTCTTAGGTGTTTTGGGTCTCTAGTTGCTCGACTTTTTTGACTATTTTATAAGCTCAGTTGGACTCTATTTTTTGGACAATCTAAAACCATTAAACATTCAGCCTTACTTTGTTTGAAATATTTTAATTTGATCCGATCCATATTAATCCGATTCCTATATTATTAATGTCAACCCCATCAGTTTGGATAAGACATCTTTTAACTATGCACTTGGTTAGATTATGTGATTCGTGTAGTATAGCTTTCAAACATTGTTCATAAATCTATTTTGATGATAATAATAATTTAGTAAGTTATTCTTTAAATTTTTGACTTCGGGTCAGCATTTGAATGTGCCTAATGGGCGACCACCATTAAAGAATTGCCTTACGTAGTCCCTTTCTAAGGGTGGGCAAATGCTACGTGTTCTTTATCATTTTGCCATCAATTTGTTTTCCATGGTGAAACGGATTTGCGTTAATGCTTTCCCCTTAGCCCAACATTTACATTCAAATCTCTTGGGTAATGGGGTTTGTGCGTTTTTGTATATGTATGCATATTTATATGTAGATGTATGCTATTTGTGATGGCTTTATTTTTACGGGCACCCCTAATTTATGCTTTCAAAACTTTGAAATTTGAATAAAACTATATAAATGCATGTATGTTTGTAATTGCGATTTTTGCATTTGTGATTAAATAATTCTATAATTGTACTTGATATGTTTAATAAATCAATGATAAGATTCAGAATTAAAATACCCATATATTTTAGATCCGTAAAGTTTAAAAATTGTAAAACAATTGAATTGTTGAGTCATCGAATAATTGTTTTGCCACGCCTTGGGCTGCCAGAATAGTTTAATATATTATTGTTAAGTTGTTAACCTGTTATATTAGAACAGATAGATTGTTAAGTAGATGGTCAAAAATTTTTTTTATTATAGTAGACAGATGACAAAAGATTGGTCAAATCAAAATATTAATGCGCCAATAGAATAGAGTGCAAGGATAAATTGTTAAGTCTTGATAATCCAATAATAGCTCTTCAATAACCTACAATCAAACTTAATGATTGTCAATTGAAGATTGTATCTGCTATAACCTAAAACACATTTATCAAGAGAATTATGAACAAAAGATAATTGTGATAACCATAAGCCACAATCTAAGTCATGTCCTCATGATAACCATCTCCCCTAAAAACCACAGCATGTGAAATATTTCTCTTAAAAAGTTGAATATCTCATCTATCAACTTTAAGATTTTTATTTTGACAAATACTTTATTGATTTGATCATTTGATAGTAAATTAGTGAGTTAATTCTATACTTTTGCGCCCCTGTTTTACTTATGATGCTTAAAATTTGAGTTAAAAAATTTAAGAGTCAACTTTAAATAAAAATTTAAACTCCTGATATAAAACAATGCTAATCCAAAAAAATTCACTCTAAAAAATTATCTCCTATATACTTGGTTTACATCCTTCTCTTCTTGCAAATACAGCTTATGTTTCATTCACACATACTTAAAAAGAACAAATCCTCTACATATTTTAGTGAAAAAAAAAAATCATAATGACCACTTTTTCTTATGTAACATTTTGGTCAACTCCAATTGTTACCCAATTCAAAATAATTAACTTAAGAAAGAGATTTTTGGAGAGTAGGGCCCTCTTAACTGAGTTTATGTGTACATATATCTTTGGGGGGTCATAATAGAAGAGATTTTTTAAATATTTTTTGTGACACCTTTAAATTTTATATAAAAAGTTGAGTCAATAAGAGTTATATTATTCAATGATGTCCAAAGGGTATCATCAAAATATGTCATTTTCTAAGTATGATCTCACAACAAGAGAAATGCTATTTTTATAACCTATCTATATTTTATTATTATTTTATTTTTATAAAAATATATATTTATCTCAAACATAAAATTAAGAATAATATAAATAAAAAATAAAATGAGAAGATATTTTTATATCTATTTTAAAGCAGAAATTTTATATTTATCTAATTTGCTATTTTTCTGATGGGCAGATATATTTGTTACTCTTTAAATACTATTCTATATTTGTTTTTGTACTACACATATCGCATAAAAATAAAAAAAATAAAATTATAAATATATTATATGTGTACCCAAAAAAAATTATCAGCTGCTCCAACGTGCTATCGTTGCTTTCAAAATATTTTAGAGATATTATTTATCTATTTTTTAGACATAGGTGATGACTTATTATTTATTTATTTATTTTTATATAAATTTGTTGATATATAGTGGCTAATTGAGACCAACATCATCGAGAGGATCCAAATTGAGGGAGTTCAAAAGATAATTGAATGACGTCCTTCTAATACCACTCTTAAAGAAGAAACACCTCCTAATACTAATTATGAGGTTATGGTTGTTTTAAACAATATATATATATATATTTTTATTGTCTCAATAGTTAAAATTATTTTAAAAATAATAATTAAAATAAAAAATAAAATAATATTTTAATATATTATCTTAATTTAAGATTTTCATATTGTTAGAATATATGTGCCATTAAAAATAAAATATTTAATATTTAAAATAACTACTTACAAAATCTCAATATAGACTCATTGTATGTGATGCATATTAGGGATATCGATAGTCATCCAGATAGAGTCGGATTGGACCAAAGACTCTTTATTTCAAATCTCACATACCACGATAGCTAATTAGAAGTCAAAAAATACGCTACTCGCTTTTCAAAATATCTTTCGATGCTGAAATTAAAAATCTTTTTATGCAAATGAAGATGATTAGGATTTGGGGAAGAAAGAGTGGGAGAGAGCTTGAGGATTGAAGGGCTTGGGTTCATAATTATTAGAAGATGTAAGTATTTTGAGAATCAAAATTCTATACTTACTTTTTTCTCTTCCTCATTTCCCATTTGATTGAAAAAAATTGACATATTTATAATTTTGCTACCAATTAGTACTATCTTTTTAAAATTAGTATAATTGTGCATCAATTAAAGTACTATACTTGTTAAAAATTCAATGATTCAACCGTTATACAAATTTGTAACCATCCAAATTTTAATGTGTATCCTTTAATTTTTGTAACTATTTGTATGGCCATTTATCTCATGGTTTATACAATCATTTATCAGAATTTATTGCCTGATTTTAGTTTCCTATCAGGTCATTGGGTATCTCAATTCTTTATATTTCAACAATACGTTCATTTGGATATTTGGCGGGCCAAACTTTTGGATAGGTTCATGATTTTGTTCCATTCTAGATCTAATAACTTGATTATTTCATATTCACTCATGAGCTTACAATCTAAAGGCCCTATATTTTATTGGGTCAGATCAATATTATTTTAGATCGTATCAAATACTAACCCCTCATATTTAGAGGTTAAATTCAAATTTCGAGTATATTAGAATGGACACCTGGATGGTATGCTTTAAACATCATCCAATGTTCTTTTCCAATGGAATTTTAATTAATATGTATTAATTACTGATTAATCTTATTAATTAGAGTTTGCTTCTCTTCTTTATTGACTAAAATTCTTTGGACATTTGATTGCTTTTTTTTTTTTTTTTTGCTTCAAAATGTTTCATTTTATGGCCCCCTTTTGTTATAAAAAGGAGCAGTTCTCATTTAGTTTTTAGACAAATCCCAAACCCCTAATTTGATGGAGTTTTATTTAAATTTTTACTAAATTTTTAGTAACAGCATCTGTTAGAGTTTCCATTCGATGAATTTGAAAAGAAAGATCTCCTAGGTCTTTCATATTTTTTAGGAGGCATTCACAAAATTTGTCTTGATTATTCTTTTTTATATGAAAAATAATCTTAATTTCTTTCTTTTATATAACATTTTTAACCGAAATACTTTTCATTCCAGGTAGCTACTCTTGATATCCCTCACCATTTGTTGTGGGGCATCCATATTTCTTGGCACGCTCGAAGTGTATTAGCCAATTCGACATCTCCCATTTTATATGCTATGACATTTTCATAGTACACAACTAAAATCGATTGACAGGATGTTGCATTTTGAGAATAAGGAGATACATCTTGTGGCCATTTTGCATTTTCTTCTTCTAGTATTTGGATTGCCCCCTTCCTTATTTTTCTTTGAACCAATTGATTTTAGGATCTACCTTGGAAGAATATAATTTATTTTTCATATTCAAGTCATAGTTCTTATACAACTCTTTTTGTTGAACTTATATTTTATCTGTGTAAGATTGTAAGTTATTGAAAATTTAGATTAATAAAACAATTCAAATAAAAAATCTTTTTCCTATTAATAATCTTGATACTTCAGCATTTTTTAGATTCTTGTTTGCTACATATTAAGCCCTTTGATATGCAGATAACTCTATCTTCTAATAGTATAAATTCCTTACAATTTGATTTTCTGACAATTTAAAATTCTAATAAATTGGGACCCTTAATTGAACAATTTTAAATTATTCAGGTCAACTAGATTTGTTTGGTGAGGTAAATCGTGTTGGGTTATGGGTCACTTCCATGTGGGCCAATACCCACTTGATGTGGCGGATGGAGGTAAATATCCTTACTGCATAAAGAAAGATCGAGTTGAGCTCGCTAAGAGTTCGAGCGAAAATTCTAGTAAGTTTCCCGCTCGTTGTGCGCTCACTAGGAGCTCGAGCGGGAATTCCAGTAAGCCCGCCGCTCACTGTGCACTCGCTAGACGCTCGAGCGCGCACTGTTTATATAAAATGTGCACTTTGCGTTTTTAGGTTAATTTGAATTAATTGGAGCGCCGTTCCAGAGGAGAAAAAAAAGAGAAAAGAGAGAGAAGAAGAAGAAGAAGAGGAGGAAGATTTGAGCATCCACTTGGGTTTTTAATCAAGTTTCAGTCTTTGGTAATCACACGTACGAAGTTCTTGCTACTGTGAAGAATATCTACCGGGTTTTATCTTTACTCTTGTTCTTTATATTTCTTGTACGGGTTGTCCAAAACTAGTTGATAATGATTCTTGTGACTTGGGGTTCGTATAACCGATCAACTGTTGCTAATGAAAATTTTGTACTCTGCGTCCCGTAGTTTTTCTCCCTCGTTTCATAGGGAGTTTTTTACGTAAAAATCGTGTCTTTATTGTTTGTGTTTGATTTTTGTGTGCTCGCTATCATCTACTAAGTATTGCCTCGCGGTTTAAACAAGCTTTTAATTCTACAAATCGAACATTTAGAACATATTTTTTGTTAATTTCGAATGATGATACCTGGACCATTATTACGTTTATGATGAAAAAGACTTATTAGTAGCACCATCAATATAATGATATGCAACTTGAGAATTGCACCATCTTTCGATGACTTCAATGCATGGCATTTAGGTTTGACGGGAGAGAGAGACGTGTCATTTCTTAGGTAACGCGTCGTTTGGACGAACATTAATACATGAAATGCTTTATTTTCAACTTTAGTTACCATTTCAAATTCTAACGTCTCGCTCTTTACTTTAAATCTTAACTGTGCATTCTTCTCATTTTGTATTTGAGCATCAACTTTCAGATTCCTTTATCTATCCTGCTCTCAATCGCACAAGGCTCCACGAAACACCTTGAAGGGCGTCACTGATATTACTTCTTGCCTTGCCATGGATCATGTGATGGATATTTATAATTGGCAAAATATTTCTTATGCTATTCTTCTTTAGGTCCCTTCTCTTGAGGAGAGGACTTGCTCTCCAATAGATGGTTTTATATCCATTTATGAGGCCTATTTGGAGAACAGCCTTTGAATTCCTTTTGTTGAAATAATGAAAGCCTTGGAAATCCCAATCGTCCAAGTGCACTCTAATACCATTAAATATATTTTGGTAATATGTGTTTTCTTTGGTCGATGGGGTTTCAAATTCGATGCCTAGATGGTTAAGGTAGTCTTCCATCTTAATTAGGAGAGCGACTAGATCTCTTTGACCATTAGGAAGGGGTTTAAAATAAGCAGTGGGAATACAAACTCAGTGAAAAATTAGAAATATAGGTTCTTTTTTATTAGGGTTCCCAGCAGTTGTATTTTGTCCAATAATTAGAGTAATGTCAACACTATATTTTTTGATCTTATTCTTAAAAATAAGTACTCTATAACTATATTTGAAATTGATCTCATTAAAGAAAATGTGGCAAAGTTGTATAAAATTGGTAATTTTTTAACCCATGTTGCCTTAGATGATGTCAATTGGTTGGTTGATTTTGGAGGAAAGGCTATTGCTAATATACTACCCCGTCCCTTCAAAGGAAAAAGGGATGGCCTTTTTATTAATTCTTCTCCTTGAGTTAATATTGGTTGGCCCAAAGTTCAAGTAGTAACTTTTCCAAAGACTCGTTCAGATGATGACAAGTCTTAAGAATTGTAAATGTAGTTTGTGCTGAGATGGCGGATAGAAGTACTGAAGGATCTTCTCATTGATTAACTCAAATTATTGCCTCTTTTGTTACCTAATTCTTAGAGGAGATGCTTGCTTTGAATTTGGAAAAGAGAATTCCTATTATTTCTTTAAGAGATTAGTAAGACTCTTGACCCCAATTATCGCAAAATAATGAGTCAATTTATACTCTTATCATTATTGTGTTTGAAATTCTGGCCTTGCTAGACTCTCTAACGTCGAGTGAACAAGTTTTTGTGTTTGATGCAGCTTGGGTTGCCCCTCCATTTATTTATTATCATCTTCTCCAACACCATTGGACTTTGAGGTTTCACAAGGTGCCCTATGTTTTGAACTTCCTCGATATTGTAGATCTTTGCCTTTCCTTTATTTCATGAGTTGTCTACTCCAAACTCTAGCTCGACGGAATCGTCCTCAGGTTTACATTCAGGGAGAGTTATCTAATCTAAAAGGTATTATTGAGACTTCAATTCTAAGCTATTTATTTTCCTTTTAAATTACTAATCCAAAACTCACTTTTTTTGCAGTCCCAAAATTTTATGTGTTTCATCAGAGATAGATTTTATAACCAAGATATGGGGACTTCTTGCCTATCTCGGTCGTATATTGACCTCTTTGTAGTTTGCAATTCAAAGGTTAGAGCTGAAGCTGCTAAAGTTAAAGCCTTATTTTTCGCGATTAATTTAATTCAGTGTGTAAACGAGTTGGTTAAGTGTATATACAGATTTAGTGATTATACTGATCAAACTGCTATCGCAGGAGATTGAGCCAGCTTACTTGAGGACAAGATTGTTGAGGTTGAATGACAATCGGCAATAGCTTCTGGCATCATGGAGGGGCTAAGGATTGAATGCTTAAAGCTTGAAGAGTTATCAATGAGGAATATTCGACTTGAAGAGGTCAGTTCTCTACTATACTTTCGATTCAAAAAATGAATTATCTTCTACAAGAGGATTGTCTCTTTGGTCGTCCTTAACTTTTCTACCGAATATTTAGATGTTAGAAAATTTTCAAATTTCTTAGCCTCTGATATTAGGGACTTTATGAAACAAGGGAGCTCCCTATCCTTGAGGCCTAGTATTGAGTATCAGCTGCAAGATTACAAAGTTACTTGTGTAACTGAATTCCAATACCCTATGTCATACTTGTAAATGAGGGCAATCTGTCAATGTATATATTCAAATTTCTTCTTCCTTGAATATACGTCATTCTTCTATTGATGCTGATTGTGCGACATAGCCTCGAGCATGTACTTACGAAATTTCAACTGCTTGATGATCAAAATACTAGTCTAGTCTTTTAACTATTGTCACCGATTAAGTAGCCATAAGATGGATGACCTAATTGCTAACTAAGCCATTTGGCTATATTAAAATAAATTCAACTTGGATAAAAATATTACTGAATGTTATTTTTTTCCCACATTGAACTATCCATATGGTGTTGCCAATTAGGTAAGACTCTAGTCCTTCACTGTTAAACTAATTGTATATATCCTATAGAAGGACATAATAATACTTATGCGTTAGAAATATCTCTAAGATTTAATAGGTCAAACGACTATTACTAGTATTGTCTTGATTGACTTTGTTTGACTTGTACTTTGACTTCTCAAAAGAGAATCAAATACTTGGTACTCAAACTCTTGAATCTTTTAGAATTATTAGTGTGTGATCATGCTTGGGGCCATATGCTTCTATTGAACTTACACCGTAACTGTTTTCTAAAATCAATGCATTTACAACAAGGTGTTTAAACCGATTATTTGGCACAGGGTCAGCCATGGCTATATCAATTACATACAAGTAAACCAATTGACAATAGATGAATTAAAAATTAAAATTTTATTGATGAATTTGAAATAATAAAATATAACATATAAGCATTTCAAAGCGAAAGATAGGATATATAACTCTACATTACTAGGTTGATCTTCTTATTGGTAATATTTTTTGATATGAAGGGTATTCTAAGTTCAATGGACTAACTTTTTATTTTGAGAGTATAGCTTGTAAGTCCTGTTATGGATTATTTCTAATACTTGGAATGGTTTCTCCTAAATTGAGGATACCGTATTCATGTCTGTTAACTTTCCGGTCTCCTTGTTATTCATAAATACAAGGTTTTCAACCTCAAAAGTTCGTGCATTTATTTTCTTGTTGTAGTACCAAGTGACTACATACTTATAAGCTGCCACTCGAACATATAACTTTTCTCTAAAATATCTAAGTTTTATTTCAAGTGTTAAGAATTTTAATCAGAAGCAAAATTTTCCTCCCAGTGTCTTAGTAATTTTATCTCCATTGGGATTACTGCTTTTGTTCCAGAACATAAAATTGAAAGGTGATATTTACGAGTTGATTTTCTTGGAATTGTTCAGTAAGCCCATAGAATGGACAGAATTTTGCCTACCTAGGTGCCTCTAATTTTGTCTAACTTTATTTTTAGTTCATTTATTATTGTCTGATTTGTGACATCTACTTGTCCATTTATTTGCAAGTGGGAGATTGATGCATGGACTAATCTAATCTCCAATCACCATTTATTTGACAATTCTCATATTTTTTAATGAACTCTATCGTATCCTTCTTCATGGTTGGTCGATAATAGCCAATCATATGATTTTGAAGGGTAAATTTTTGCCCCCACATGTGCTTAGCATATGCCAAAATGTACCTCACTAGAGCATAATTTGCTTCCATTGTAATTAGAAAATGCATATAATAAATTGAGTAGCCTCTCTTACAACAACCTGTCCACCAAAGCATACTAATAGGCATTTTTGTAATGCGCTCTGTCTCCGTGGGATTGTCCAAAAGCATTCCATTTTTTAGATACTTTTAATATGGGGTCATCTAATTTATCTTATCAGATACTTGAAAAATTTTATCTTGCTCTTTAATGCTAGGTTTTTAAAGTATTTCAGTTTGCTCTTCAATGCTTTCTAGTTATCTTTACTTGAAATATGGATAATTTTAACTATATTGAAAAATGACAATAGATAATGTACTTTGTGAAGTTATTTTGTTAGATTTGGATTTGATACTTTAAAATTAGTTATCACTTGATTAATTTCTAGCTCAGAATCACAGTAGATAACTAAAGTCTTGGCATAATATTCTTTAGGTAGCTTTAAACTTGTTAGCAAAGCCTGATATTTCACCACAATATTTGTGGCTCAAAACCTGAATGTTATTGAGTATTTGTTCTCGAATCATTCGGGTATTATTAATACTATTCCAACTTTGCTTCCTGACTATGAAGACACTCCATTGATATGCAACGTCTATGCAAGAGGTGATCCTTCTAGAGTTGCTCCCATGTATTTGTTTTTTTCTTATAATATTGGGGTTATTAGTTTGATAATAAAGTCTATAAGAACTTGATCTTTTATAAAATGTCATATTCTAAAATCTATATCAAACTTGCTCAATTCAACAAGCAATTTGATCAAGTGGCTAAATACTTTAAGCTTCTACAATATTCCCTTTTAATGATGATCGGTTAAGATTACAATCTTGTGGACTTGAAAATAAGGTCTGTGCTTTTCTATAGCAAAGACTAAAGTTAAAACAATCTTTTTCAATCGTGCAAATTAGCCCTTTGTGTCTAATAAGATCTTATTAGCATAATATGTCGGTTGTTGAAAACATATTATTTCGGTTGTTAAAAAAACAATACCAATACTTTTATATTTTTCATTGAAAACTATCTTCTGTACAAAAAATATTTGAGTTATCATTTTGGGATTTAGTTAATGTTTTTAATTTTATATGTTCTTAATGTAATATTAGCTAAAACACATATATTTTGATGACACTCAACTAATTTTCATGATTTCAATTCAAACAACAAGACATTTCATCTAATAATTTATTTTATGTTAATTTATCAATAAATAAAACATCCTATTATTTAAAAATCTTTTAAAAATGCTTAAAGGATATATTTTAGACCCAATCCATTATAATGTTTATAGGTAAGGTGTATGTTTGAACAAATTGATGGGTATGCCATTACTTCTGCTACCATCACCAGGAATTTTGGGGTATAGTATTTATCTCATTTTTTTATCAAATAAAAATTTAATAGTAAAAATTTTAAAATATAAAATATTATATAGACTTATATATATATATATATATATTTATAATATTATAATCTGTTAATTATTCAACCTAATTATAATTTTTTTTAAAAAATAACTATTTAAATTTTGTTTTCTTTAAAAATTTGTGTATTTTCCAAATTTCCATCATCACCGTGTGGAGACAAACACATAAAGCCTTGAGGAGTTATTTCCTATGGACAATATTAATTTGGCAGGT
This sequence comes from Nepenthes gracilis, assembly GCA_033239525.1. Classification (NCBI taxonomy): domain Eukaryota; kingdom Viridiplantae; phylum Streptophyta; class Magnoliopsida; order Caryophyllales; family Nepenthaceae; genus Nepenthes; species Nepenthes gracilis. Next base: position 14,073,166 of record BSYO01000018.1, on the reverse strand, counting down.
CACATCCTGACTTTGGTACAGACAAATTCCCCTAGTCCCATGTCCCAACAATTATAGCCATGACTTTTAGCCATTGATGCACCCATCAATGTGCACCAGGACAAAATAACTAGACAAAGAAAAAATAAACCCGAAACATTCATTGAATAACTTTAAAATAATTTTAATCAATACCCAATATTCATTTATCGATTTGTATTTATATAAATTTAATAACACTAAGAAATAGACTAATAATAATATTCAACAATTTGTTTTTGTCACCATGTTGGACTTGGTACTTTAAATGAGCTGGACATCCTTTCCTTCGCAGCCATTCGTACTGTTCAGTTCCTTATCTTCGAAACATTTACTTCTTTTGATTTCACAAAACACTTTCAGAAAGCAAAAAGAGCAAAATTATGGCAACAAGCAAATTACCCAATTCATATTTGGGCTTCCTCTCTGCTATACTCTCTCTGTTTCTTCTTTCGCAGCCGTTTACTCAGCCTGCCGTTTCTCTCTCTAGAATCGAGTTCCTTCCTGGATTTGATGGTGCTCTTCCGTTCGAACTCGAAACAGGGTCAGTGGATAATGCTTCTCTAATTGCTCTGCAACCGTGAAAGTTGACTTCTTTCTGATCATTTTCGAATCGAAATGGTGTTTTAATATAATTTAGCGAAGGTATAGTTTGATGTTGATTGATTTTATTTACAGCTATGTGGGTGTGGATGAATCGGAGGATGTTCAGCTGTTCTACTACTTCTTTGAATCGGAAGATAATTACAGAGAAGGCCCCCTTCTGCTCTGGTTAACTGGTGGCCCTGGCTGCTCCACCGTTTCAGCCATCTTCTTTGAAAATGGTATAATTTCCTCTTTTTGCAAATTTTCAGAAGAGTTTTTTTTTTTTTTTTTCAATTTTTTTTTTTCAGTTTCATTGTAAAATTATATTTTCCAAATTGTATTTATCTATTCTATGATATTTTAGTATCATATTTTTAGTTTTCTATTACTGTGTGCCACTACCCTACTATTCATTTTACCTGGTTTAAAATAAATAAGATATCAATATAAAATTGAACGTATAAAATTTAGCTTGCTTTTAATTTTTTTTCCCCCCATTTTATCCTTATCCTTGTGTAGAAGTAGAAATGGAAAATTAATGGACAGAAATGATAATTTATGTTTAATATTAAATTAACAGTGAATTCTTCAATATAATCACATTTTAGGTAGGGATCAAAGGGTTTCATTTTTATTATTTTTCATATCTGAATCGTTTATTTTTTTAATAGATAATTTTAATCTAATTATTTTTTTAAAGAAATTAAAAAATTAGTTAAAAGAAGTTGTTAAATTAAAAATATTTATTTAAAAATAAATGATTTAAATTTTAAAAAATAACTTTACTTTTTTGAGAAATGAAAGCCTTCTTATTCATTTAGATAGAAAATAAGTATTATTTTTGAGATATTTAGAAAAATACAGGTCCCTTAAAGTTTGTAGAGGTGAAGTATGATGGGAGGCTGCCCAGATTGACATTGAACCCGCATTCATGGACTAAGGTACACTCTCATTCCTTTGGAAATTGATATTAACAATTTTTTTAAATTAAAAACAAAATTACATATAAATTTTAAATTTAATCATTTTTCAATGCCATTATAAAAGGGTTTTTGAAATTTTGCTTTCTTTCTGAAAATATTTTAAAAATTCACTCTTAAATAACATAATATATGCAACATAAAGAATAATTTAATTAGGTGACCAATCTATAGACGGATGCTGGGGACTTACGTGGCTCTATTCTACTGGGTTTAATATTTAATTAATGTTAATGTTTAAAAGAAATAATAAACTTATTTTTAATCTTTTTATTTTAAAAAATTTAAACCAATAAGAACTAAACACGTAGGGCCTGCTTATCCCTGGGTAATGCAACCTCTAATCTTGATACTATACACACCCTAATTCAAGACACCTATTTTGATTCGATGTCTTATTATTTATCAATTATTATATGATCTTGATATTATTGATTAATGGATGTAATGTTACACTACTCCAAAATATTTAGAAAGTGTATTCTAATGATATGTTTGATTATTGAAATAAAATAATATTATTGGGTCCAGTATAAGTGATGCCTAAAAATCACGAGGTCCAATTCGGATAGCAGCGACCCAGAATTCAAAACAGCCTTCGTGATAGCCCAACGTTCACAGCCAATCAACACTTCCTACAACACATTAATACAAGCTACAGCGACAGATGCAAAACAGTAGTGACAAACCAATGAAGGGAGGGTCAACTCTGCCAGTCACAACTCGCACCACTTCCTACAACAGGCTAGCCAAACCTCGCACGAGGAGCAGGCTAAGCGTGACTAGTAAGGCATGGCAATTTCATCACCGCCACAAAACGACAATTGATACCACCGACTGCCGCCAGCAGTCAACGGCCGATGAATCCTTGTAGGAAGGATTCTCACGCCCAAAATTCTAAGTCATGAAGCCTATAAATTCCCTCTCTTTCTATAAGAAAGAGGATCGAATCCCAAATCTTTAATCCTAACCTGGGCATTGAGACAAACGCTTACTAAGTTTTCGCTCTCAGATTTACTCCCAGCGCTAGTCCTTTACAGCCTTTTACAGGCTATCAAAGTAAGCCACCTATTGCGGTGCATTCTTGGGAGCCAAACTTCTCACCAAACGCTCATCTAGTTTTACACTTTCTGCATTCGTACACTCCCACTGCATACTCAGCATACATTCACGCACCTTTAAGCGTGCGCTTCTTTCCGTTCATTATGGGAGGTTATTGACTTGAGTGTCGGTGTATTTTCGGTGGGAGAAATTTTGCCGATCTCTGACCTCTTGTTTGTTAGTTTGTATTGTACATGTTTCAAGTTAATAGCGATGGAGACCGAACCCGCTCGTGATTCCCTTTGGACGACGAGAAATTCGAATGCTCCCTATTCCGTATGACAATTAGAGGCTCGAGACGCAATAAATATAGAGATAGAATAATTATTTTTAGGAATATAATATAATGAGAATAGAGTTAAAAATTTTTATTCTAATATTTAATTACTTACTCAGTATAATTATGAATAAATTGAGAAATATCTTACATATAAATAATAATAATTACGAAAATAATTATTTATTACCTATAATGAATAAAAAACCTAAAAAAATTTGATATTTTTTATTCCTTGAGTTGAAGGAATATTTATTTTTTCAAGAATAATTATTTCGTGTAAAAAAAAACCAAACATAAAAATAAATATTTTATTAATAATAAAATAAAAATAAAATTTTATTCCTACAAATCAAACACCTCATAGAAGATATCCCTGCTCTTTCTTTTAGATCTTGAAATCAAGATATGTTGCTAACTGATGTTTCTTGGACGGTGGTGATCAAATCTTAAGACGGCAAGTATAATATTTGTAGACATGCCTGTGGGCACGGGATTCTCCTACGCCAGAGTCCCTTCCGCTTCTCATTCCAGTGACTTCATTGCTGCTCGCCATGCCAACGAATTCCTTAGAAAGGTATACTAACTATTCATTTCTTTTCAAAAACCGTTAATCAAATAAATCCAATTAAAATTGATTAAATCTAACATAAAAATAGGTAATTATACCATTCGATTTAATTTTTGGACAATATATTAAAACTTTATTGGATTTTGGCATGATTTTAGATTACTGATTTTTTAACTAGTGAGTACTCAAACTGGCAATATATATTAATCTATATGCATGTTTACAGTTGAATAAAGCTCGTATCATTTATAGTTTATTATTAAAATTGTTAGAAGCCGTAATTTATATACTAAAATATTATCTAGGTTTTTTTTTATAATTTTTAATTTTAGTTATTATATGTTTGCAATTGAAATAGATAGAAATGTTATGATACTCAAAATCAATTAACTGGTGTAATCGAACCACTTAACCATTTGACCCGATAACCAATCAAACCAGTTCAGTTTCGGTTTTTAATTTTGCCGAACTGGTCAAACCTATTCGAGTCAAAAAAAAAATTATTACAAGGTTTGATTATATAAACCGTGAATGCTCGTGATACTAACCGAACCATTTTAACTTCATTTAAAGATGATTTAAAAGTAGTATAATCATTCAAATAAAGCTAATTTTTTAAAAAATTTGAGGTCATATGACATTTAATGCATAGTTTAAAGGAAGAAATCAGAAAAAAAAATATAAATTAATTATAATTAAAGAAAAAAAAGTAATAAATTATTATTATTATTGTTGTTGTTGATTGAATTTTTGCAGTGGCTAATGGATCATCCGAAATTCCTCACGAATCCGGTGTACCTGGCGGGGGACTCCTATTCAGGCTTTACCGTTCCAGTCTATTTTGAGGAGATGCGAAAAGGTATGAAAATGTGTGAATTAAATAAGTATTATATATAAATAAGATTATAATAAAATAATATATTATTTAATTTTGCATAAATTATAACTATTATTTTATTTGAAAATAAAATTTTAGTAAAATATATTATCCTTTCCATAAATCCCCAATAGCGGGTCGAGTGAGTGGTGCATAGCCCATCAATTTTTCATTTTTATTATTAAATAAAAATTTAATGATGGAAATTTTAAGTTATAAATATATTATATATAATTTTTTTATTTTTTTATATTATTAATATTTATTAAATATTTTAGTAGAAAAATTCAAAAAAATATTTAGATAATTTTTTTAATAAATTTTAAATCTAGTTTATTAATTTTTTTTTTTACCAAATGGATGGAAATTAGATACACCATTTTAAATAAATAAAGAAAATTTTTTACTTATAAATTAAAGAATATCTTTTTATTAAATCGATGTGAGATAACTTTTCCCACAACAAAGCCCAACAAATACGTGACATACTGAAAAAAAAATTTACATTTGAAAATATAAGTTTAATTTTAGTTTTATTAAAATTGAAATTATGTAGAATTTTAATTATGTTATTTGGATTGTTAAATAAATTATGATTATGAGAAAAAAGTAAAATTAAGATATGGATAATTTTTTAATCTATACAAAAATAAAATAAATAGCCTAATACAAATGATAAATTTTTATTATATGAAATATAATATAATATAATTTTTTAAAAAAATATATCATTTTGGGATTTAGGTAATATTTTATCTATATATATTATTTTAAAATATGTTTAGACAATGCTCTTCCTTAAAATTTAACATTTCAGTTTTTAAATAATATAATTAATTATTTTTTTTATAAAATAAATTAAAAATAAGATCATAGTGGGCATCCTAATTTGACTAAAATATCACAAATATTTTATCCAATAGATTTTACTTTGTTTAATTTATTAAAAATATTTTATCAAAAATATTTTACTATGTTTAATTTTCTATGATAAACAAATATCACACTGAGAATTATAATTCTTTATTATATCCAAAATAATAATAAAAAGTAATTCTACACTATTTTTTTATTTTAGGAATTAAAATATGTAATTAAAATTTTAATTTCTTCATATGTTAAACAATAAAATTTAAATTAGACCCGGAATTGTAACTCCAATATCAAATTTTATGACTCAATTCCTATTATGAGACCGCCCCCAATTGAGAAATTTCATGCCAAGTTCAACTGCAGGAAATGAAAAGGGGATGGAACCGTTCATCAACCTCAAGGTTTGCAATTCTCCCTCAGCTCTGCTCAATCAAAGTAGTTGTGTTCAATTTAATTATTCAATATACATCTTTTTTTTTCTCAAAATTAAAGTTATTCTAAGTTTTATTTAAAATATTAGATTTAATATGAAACTACACTTTAAATTATGGTACAAAAAATATATATTTTGACACGAATTCAGACCAAAAGTAAATTAGTAATAAAAGATAATAGTTATAAATCCACAAAATAATCTCAAATCAAAAAAGGGACACCCAAATACGAAATCCAGCACTGGGTCGGCTATGACACAATATTAAACTTACTGATAATAATAATGGCATCAAATATTACAAGATTTTTTAAAACTATCTGTCCAGGTATTAATTACTTGTCTTATCATACTCTAAAATTTGTAAAGAAAAATGGTAATCCGAATAACATCTAATCATATAACTTAGAAGAAAAAGTTACAACTCAGCTGTTGGATTTTGATTACTCCCTTATGGGTTGCTCAACAAACGGATACGTTATTAGATTCGAAGTGTTACAAACTAGTTCCAGCAAATGACCAAAATGACCATTTGCTAATGAAGGTAAATCTCGGAGTGGCAAATTCACCGATTTGAATTTACTGGTATAGAATTTATCGGTATGGAATGACAAGTATGAAAAAGGCCAAAATAAAAATGCCGGTTTATATTTTTCAGAATGGTTTTGGCTGGAATGGTTGTCAGGTTTGCATTTTCTGGAGTGAAAAATGCTGGTTTTCTTTTCCGAAGTGGAAAATGCCGTTTTCCTTTTCCGGAGTGGAAAATACCAATTTGGAATTCCAATATGGAATTCCGAAATGATGTGGTCGGAATGGAATTTCAGGAGTGGATTCTCCGGAGTGAAATGCAAATGCCGGAGTAGCTTTTGCATAGAGGAAATCCGGAGTGGATTTTTAAAATGGAAATCTGGAGTGGATTTCTGAAGAGCTTTTGCAGGAGTGATACCAAGGGACAAAGCTGGTAAGATTTGCAGAGTATGAAGGTCGACCAGATAAGATTGACTTTTTGAGTTAATAAATTTTGCAGCGAATGTAACGAATTGGGTAGGATATGCACCGTCTGAGTAGAGTTGTTGACCTGCAGAATATGCATATTTGGGAAATTGCAGAAACTGGAGAAGTCGTAGAGAAAAAGATTAGTGTGACCAATCATCTGCAAAAGGAGTCAGGTGAGCAGATTGGATTTGGGACCAGCCGAAATTTTTATAAAGAGCACACCAAACGCTTTAGATCATGTGAAAGAAGATAGCGACAAGATAGCAGCAGTGCAACAGAGAGTAGAACGGAACTCTTGGCGTTCACTACTTGTCGTCATACTTGTAAAATTAATAAAAGTGGAGTGCACCATCAGTGAGAGGGATGAGAGAAGAAAAATAGAGAGATAAGAGCGCATGAGAATTTTCTTACTCTTGATTTATTTTTTTTATTCTGTCTTAGGTGTGTAATGGATACTCTATATTGGGGGTTCTTGTTACCAATTTTATATAGTAAAAGTTTGTTCAAAATTTGTCTTATGATTTTTTTCTTCAATTTGTGAGGGTTTTCATATTAAAAATATTGTATAATTTTTTTTGTTCCCTGTGCCCTACTAAAATAGTGGCCGACCGATTGATAGGGGGGTTCAGATTTTTCACTGTGCCATTCTGTCCGCTCAAATTTGTCCAACTGACATTACCCCTCTGAACCCCAACACTAGTATCAGCTTATAAATAATCCTATCATTATAAAAAATATATCAAAATACAAAACATAACCCAAGTATTAATCTAATAATCACAAAACGTAAATAGAATTTCTACCAATATCCTTATCCGAACTCTCTACAAGCTATCTATAGTTCTATATTTTAGAAATGTTAAAAATAATAAAATTGTGAGTCAAATATTCAATAAGTATCATTATATATATGATGAAATTAACATGTCCATAAACTAGCTAAAACATGTATGAATTTTATATAAATCAAATGTCCAAACATGCCAACTAGCTAATCCACAGAGGTGCATTTTAAGAACCATATAATTTGCCAAAAACACGTTTAAGTACTCTACAGGCACTCCTTGAGCACGCACAATCTGTTTAAAATGTGCATGAGTGTACGTCAGATATGCATTAGACGTCAAGCCTACTTTCATTTCAGATTTTTTTTCAAATTTTCATTATAGAAATGTTTATAATAGATCTTGATGGGTACACCAGTAATTGGTAGGCCCAGGAAGAAGGAACAGTCTAAATCCACGGCGGCCCATTCGCGATGAGACGGTCAACGCTATCTATTGACCGGACGAAAGGTCAATGAGCCAATAAAAGCCAAGAGCATGACGGACAACTTGGACCAAAGACGGTTAACGCTTCCGTTGATCGAAAGTATGACCAGCTGACCGGTTGCTAACTAGGTCTCAAGTGGGCCAAGCCCAGTTGGGCCCACTTGTCCGTTCTCGATCAATTCGCATTCTCCACAAAAGGCAACCTCCATTGTAACGATTACCCCCAGAATCAGTGTGCATTCTTGAAGGAAGGTGCCAAAATATTTTCTCTATCTGTTGAAAACCCTAGCGGTTACAGAACACAGAAGGAAAGCAATCAATCCAACGAACGTTAGTGCAATGAAAGCTCCACGCCAGAAAAAGCAGCGATCCTAATAGAGCGTGGGAATCAAACTCTTCTACACAAGGAAGACAGCCCAATATAGTGGCTATAAAAAGTTATGGAATTCTCACTTCAAGGCACACTTTCAATCGCATAAAAAGCTCTCTATTGGTAAGCCCTCATGCTTCCGACATCATAACGCGCTCTCTCTCTCTGTTACTACGTTCCACAGTGAATATAATACTTAGAGTCTTCGCTTCTCGTGAGCAACCCAAAGCCTCTTAGCTAACGATAGCACCCCACCACAAACACCCTCTGCATTCTCATTACATCTCTTTACTTACATCTTCTTAATTTGAAAGTTGTTTACTGATTTGAGTGTTGAAGTGTTTTCAATAGGATCATTTTTCGTCGCCAGCTGACCTTTTGTTCGTAGTTATGGTGTGCAGATCCAGATTCAATGGACGGAACTAAATTCAAACAAGCAATTTGATCCGAATCTTTTCGAAACTTAGATATGTGACACATTAGATCTAAAATAAAATAATAATATCAAAATAAATTAAGTGGCAACCAGACATTACATATTTACAATTTATCTTTCATAAATATTGTTCTAAATTATTGAATTGTATAATTGTTAGTTTAATTATGAAAAAAAACTAAATTTCATAAAAGTTTAATTATGCAAAGTATATTCCCAATAAAGCTGAGTTAGAGTCTCTCTATCGCAAATAGCAACATTTAATTTTAATTTTATTTTTTTTTTTTTGGTGATGGAAAGAAATGAAATTGGTAAAGATTTGTGTTACCGTTGATGTAATATAATGAGCAGGGGTACATGCTAGGCAATCCAGTTACTGATCCGCCTACAGAAGACAACTCCAGAGTCGCATTCGTTCATGGCATGGGCCTCATCTCTGACGAACTGTATGAGGTAAAATACTGGTTTTTTTTTTTCGTTGGAATTTATGCCAAAATTACAGTAATTTTAACGAGTTTAAATAATAAAAATAATGTAAGATTATATATTTATTCTATTGATAAATGTTACTTTTTCTACTGTCTCCAACCATTCTACAACCACTATAACTTATTTTCCCTGGTAGGGAAAGGGTGCGAGGGGCACTACGACGCGTGCCCCATACAGTGCCATACGATGTCGCATCACATCCATCAGATGGAGATCTAATACCTCTCGTTAACCCTTTTATTTTAAATAAAATATATTTTTTTATTTTTTTGATAATAAAAAATCGTGGGATATTGGATCTCTATCCAATGGTTGCAACACCCGGTTATTGTAGGGAAAGAGGCTTCAAAAAAGAGAGAAAAGGCTAAAAAGAATTCTCCACCTAAGCTGGGTTGGATCAAGAGAAAGTGATAGATGGAGTTATTTTTTATATTTAAGTTTTTATTTTAAATAAATAGTTATAATTTAGTTATTTTTTAAAAAATTTAAAAATCAGTTATTATATAATAACCATTGTAAATAATTAAAATTAGATAATAATTTTCTCTATGTCTATGAGGTCCCACATCGGTTGAAGAAGGGGAACAGCGTCTTTCTTATGAAGCGTGGATCATGATACCTCTTCCTTTTTTAACGGGGTTGTGGGCGCATCGGGCGACAAAACCGCATTTGGTTTGACCCAAAGTGGACAATATCGGGTGTCTGAAAACGTTATAGATGGTATCAGAGCCTGGACCCAGGTTGTGTGCCTGCGAGGACGTTGGGCCCCACAAGGTTGGTGGACTGTGAGATCCTACATCGATTGGAGAAGCGGAACAAAGCGTGCTCTTATGATGCGTTGATATCTTCCTCTTGTGGACGTATTTTAGGAGCTGTGGGCCTGCCAGAAACAAAACAGTACGAGCTTAGTCTAAAGCAGACAATATCCACAAGTGGTTATTTGGAAACGTTACAATGTCTTTATAAAATAGAGACCCTCTTGCTCCACCTACCCTATTATAATTTTTTAAGTGATATTATAATATTTTGTTGATTACTAGTTTTAACTTGGACCCTTTGACCTCCCACCACGCCTCTCCCATACTCCTACTGCCAGCCACCCACCACCATCGGCCCACCTCCAACTACCACCCTCGATGCACCTCCACGCTGTATTGTTGTTGGCCGGCCTTTGGTGCGGACCTACCTTTGATGATCCTCCATCGCAGCTTGCCGGCTATATTTGGGTCTCTCACAGGTCTTCTATTCATTCTCGTCCATTCAATTATCATGATGGTATTTTCATCTTATTTTTTAATGTATTATTTATTCTCTTATTATTATTATTAACAGATATAATTTTTTTATACTTTATATTTAATAATATTTATTCAATTTCTTAATTAATAAAATAAGTATTTATTCTATTATGACGTTACTGTAATAGCTAACTAAACAGTCATGTTCCTTTTGTGCCTTTTGATGCAGTCACTACAAGCAAAGTGTCATGGCAACATTCGTAGCGTAGATCCGAGAAACGTCGAGTGTGTGATCGACGTTCAAGATTTTTACAGAGTAAGAAATGTTTTGTTTCATTTTCAAAAGTTATTTTCCATTTCTTTGTTAAGTTCCGAGTCACCATTTAGGAGTTCCACGTTTAATAAGTCATTAAAAAAAAGTAAAATATTTTCATAAGAGTCGCACGAGCGGCACTGTCACATAAGATTTACTCAAGTGAAGGTGTTTGTAAAAGATTATGCAAGATGACGGTTTTAGTGGTGGACTAGGCAGGGTTTCTCATAGGTATTCGCATGATCGGCATGAAATGGGCACTTAAATGTCAGGATTAGGCAAGAACACCGTGAAATGGCTGCTCAAGTGGCCACAGAGGATATAAAAAAAATCATTTGAATTTTTAAAATATTAGAAATCATTTGTAATATTAGAAGTATAGTATGATGAGAGAAAAAAGAAAAAAAGAGAAGATGAAGAAGTTTGTTATTCAAAAGTATCCAATCGGGCTTCATTCTTTGTCAAACATAGATACGTTATTTTAGTTTGCTTCTCAGATGTATTTTTATTAGGTTGGTTTTTTTTTTCAGTGAATTTTTCTTGTAGGTTATTAGAAGTGTTAGGGATTGAGTTCAACCATTATTCACACAAATTATTGTAAATGATTTTTGAAAGGTAATTATATTTATAACTAGACACTGTATAATGAATTTTTTTAAAGTAGTTCCTTCAATTAAAAAGGATTTTCATATTAAATAGTGATACAACTTTATAAACTTTGGTTGCATGATTTATTTCTCATATTCTCATGATATTTAGTGGTTAACAATCTATGGGAATTCAAGAGTTTATTTTCGCTGCCCGGTGCTGTGTGTGTTTTGTTTTCAGGGTATCCAAATGAGTTAAAGAAGATAATATACTTTTTTCGGATTGTAAAAATTATAATTTGATGGCATCACATTGAAGGGATTGTCATTTCACATTGAATAAGTTAATGTACAAAATGATTTTATTTTCGGGTAAGAAAGGGTTATAAATATTTTCTTTTTGACCCATAAAAGAATGGAAAAAGTACTACGAAAAAAGAATGATAAATCAGAAAAGATGTAGGATATAGAGAGAATATAAAAAAAATTTTGCTAATTATACGATTAAATTGTACATTGCACATAATACTCTTCAAAAAATCACTGATTTGTCAGATCTAGTAAAAGTTTGGACAAAGTTGAAGAACCACTACAAGTCCAAATCCCTAATATCGAGGTTATATATGAAGTAATTCTACAATCTATAGTTGTAGAAAAAGAAAGTTTTGAGAAATGTTTAGATAAGTTCAACTGAGTACTAATTCTACAATGCTGTTATTTGGAAATGTCTTGCTTAATTTTGATAATGTCATTACTTTTATACTTATAAATGAGTATAGACGTAAGGGGAGTGTTGAGGTTTTAAGAAAATTGAGTGTTTTAGTGTCCACTAAAGTCAGAGATACAAGAGATCGAGGGACTAAGGTGACAAATCGGAGAGGAGTAATAGTCAATAAGAGCTTAAAGATATCAAGTGCTTTCATTGTGTCAAAAAAGATCACATAAAACAGAATTATTTCAATATGAATGAGGAGAAAGAGGAAAGTAGCGTGTGACAAGAGAGAAAGGGTCGTAACAACAATAATCGACCTTTATTACTAATTATGGAGACCTTCTAGTGGCCCATGAAGGCAAAACACAAAACTTTACAAGTCACGAGCTAAGTTGGGTGACGAATAACGGTTCTTTACATTTTGTAATATCGAGAAAATCTCTCTTTACCTCCTATATGCCTAAGACCAAAGGAGTATTGAAGATGGATAGTAATAGTTTGTTGAAAATAGTGGGCATTGGGGGACGTTAGGTTGTAGATAATCAATGGGATAAAATTCGTGTTAAAAGGCATGCAACATGCTTTGAATGCTTAGTTAAATATGCTTTCAACTAAGAATCCCGACAATGAGGGATTTTGCATGGCATTTGAAAAAGATCAATAGAAACTCACCTAAAACGTCTCGATTGTGATAATGGAAAGTAAGTGATCAAATCGGTATTTAATAGAGATTTTAATTGTTAATGATGATAACAAGGTGACCAACGAGATGCTTAGTTAAGGTGGCAAGAAGAAGAAGTGAGAAACAGTGTAAGAGGAGCAACACTAACATTACGAAGTTTAAGGGTCCTGGAAATATTCCATGTTCAACAGGGTGGAAGAAGGTACCATTCAATGTTGTAAAAGATGATACAAGAATCCCCATGTAGGGGATGCTGCCAGAGGGCAACAGATGATGGTTTGCAGCAATGATAAAGGGTCTCCACAAGATCGTGAGGAAAATTTATTTAATTTCAAGTCACACTCACTTGTATGCCCAACACTCAATGGATAGGTCCTCAAAAGAACATATAATGTTTGTAGTGCTATCATAGGAGGTTTGTATTAGAGTCTCTTATGATTTGCTTGAGCGAAGGTTTTCATTGCAAGTTTTGTAAGATAGTCGTAAGTTGACGACTTGAGTGGCAGATTAGGCAAGATTTCCAGTAGGTATCTGTGAAATGGGTGTTTAGGCGTCAGAATTGGGCGAGAGGGTCGCAAGATATCCACTTAAGTAGTTACATTGGATATAAAAAGGACCCTTCAAATTTTTAGAATATTTGAAATCATTTGCAACACTAAAAGTGTCCCATGAAGAGAAAGAAGAGGAAAAAAAAGAGAAGGGAAAAATGTTCAGTATCAAAAAGTAATTTAACTCAGGTTCAATTGTTTGTTAAGTTTGAGTACGTTACTCTAATTTGCTTTTAATATATATTTCTACTTGGATTTTTTTTCTAGTGTAATTTTTTTTTATCGGTTGTTTGTAGTGTTAGGGGTTGGGTTCAATTATTAACCACATAAATTGTTTTGGAGAAATTTTAGAATGTGATTATATTTATATTTAGACACAATTAAAGTAGATTTTTTTCATATTTTATTATATATATATATTTTATTGATAATGGTTTTTCACATTAAAATTGCCATACAATTTTGTATGTTTTGGTTGCATGATTTGGTTGTTGTATTTTTATAATATTTGGCGGCCGACGATTGTGAATGAATTTGAGAATTCGCTTTCACGACACCGTTTGTATACATATGACTGCTTTCATTTCTACTCAATTGACCGAATAAGTTGATCAAGCTTATTTGAATCGCAGTGCATTTCAGGAGTTCAATCGAACCAGGTGTTGGAACCAGTGTGCGCTTTTGCTTCACCAATGCCGCATGAATTACTGCTTGGAACAGGAAGAAGATTTCTAGAAGACGAGCATGACGCCTCTCAAATTCAAAAGCCATCGCTTCGTGACTTTTACTGCCGCGTAATCCTCTCTCTGTCTTCTCAATCTATGATTGACCCCGAGGATCCTGCTTTGTGTACTGATGAAACAGGATTTTATTTTGCAAATCTGGACCATCGGTTGAAACTAACCGTTTAGGTCTGTTCATATTTCAAATTTTTTAAAAAATTATAACAAATTTAGATGGTCAGTTTCAATCGATAATGTGAACTAACAGCCCAGACTTGCAAAGCAAGATCCTGCTTTACCCGTATACGAAGCAAGATCCCCAGGAGCTTCTATGATGAAGAGCCCAAGGAGCCTGTTTCGCAAGCATGTGACACAATAGCTGTACCGCATGCCTGCTGCCTATTCGTTTAAATCAAATCGGCAGGGTTCCCCCTCCCACTCTTTTTTGTTTTTCTTTTTTTTTTCAACCTTTTTTAATACGTTTTTTTTTGTTATGTTTTATATTATATTTTTTTTACTTTTAAATTTTTTATAAAATAAAAAAATATCAAAAAATATTTATTTATAATTTTTTAGGTTCTACTAATATGATATTATTTTTAAAATATATTATTATAAAATTATTATTTTTTAAATTTATAAAATATAATCTTCTCTACATAATAATATTTTAACAATATATGACTATAAATTATTATTTTATAAATTTATAAAATATAATCCTACTTGTAAAATAGTATTTTAAAATATCTAATTATAAAATTATTATTTCATAAATTTATAAATAAGAATATAAATATAAATATTTAACGAATAAGAAAAATTTAATCTAATTTATAAATAAACTTATTTATATATTTAAGTTTTATATGAGTTTATATTTTCTAAGAATAATTAAAATACATATAAATGATAAAGAAAAAAAAGGGTTGAATAAATTAAAATAGGGGAAAAAAAAGGAAAAAACAAAAAAGGAAAAAAAAAAGGAAAAAGGGAGGCCATCAACTTCGATGATGGACAATATATAGAGTAAATTTAAAAATATACCACCGATTTATTAAAAAAAACATATAATAATAAAATATATTAATAATTAACCAAATCTAACTCATTTAAAAGCCGTAATATATTTTCTAATATTTACGTAGAATTATCCCCTATTAATGTAAGTTGTGGCCTCGGATCCTTGTTATAATAGGGATGAGGATCCGATAGTAATACCAAATAATGGTTGTGTGACGTAGAGAGAGAGAGTACGCGGACCGATACGCAGAAAATTTTTACGTGAAAAACTTTTCTCTTGAATAAGAAGGAAAAACAATGGGACTTTTATCCGAGAACTAATTTCCTATCTTGTATTTGTTTACAGAATGCGCTCAAGTACAGGAGGTTGAAGACTTAAGTGTATATAGACTCTAGAGAGTCACTCTTACAATACTAATCTTCTTTTTTCTCTCTCTATTCTCTCTCTATTATGGGTTACAATAGTAAATACTCGATTATTTATTTGGTAAATAGTTAAGATATTTATAGTGGTTAAGCTTTCCATTGAAAGGTGTCCACGTGGGGATAGCGTACACAGGGGATCCTGCCACCAACTTTGTAAACCCCTTTTGCTGTGTCAGGAAGATTGCGCGTACGCTCACCTGGTGTGACGTTTCCTCTGCAGAGCCGCGTGCTTTGTTGGCCATCATTCTTCTTGCAGTCTAGCACGATCAACCACCAAATCTCTGCCACGTCATTTTTATAGGTTGGGTAGCGTTCGAGACCCATTTTGAGTCCACGGGCCATAATTGACTTTAAGCCCACTGTGTCTCGCAGGCCAACTCTAGCATTTGGATCTCTTGGGTCTCTATGGTATCAGGGCCCAACTTAAAAAAAATGGACCTTCAATGTGTGCCCTGGGTATCAGTACTCATCACTAACCCTCCATACCAAAGGTTCGAAGATTTCAATTTTTGGAATGCCTTATGTTCGCGGAAATGCGTTCTTATGTCCGCCAAAGGCATCAATCGAAGGCGTTCTTTGTTGATATCTGCCCGCGTCCTTTGCTCTCTGCAAATGTCCACGAGAATCTTGGGAACTAAAGGTCCTTTGCTCCATGGCATGACCATGGAGTTCGAGGACTTTTTGGGTTTTTTAAGCAATACTAGGCGTTCACAAATTATCTCCATCTTCGCAAATTTTGCTCGAGACCCAAAGATGTCCTCGGATTATTCTTTCCTTGATGTAGGGACATTCGAGTACGCTAATGCACACTTGCGTCCAAGAATTTTCTCTGAGTCTGAGAGCATGGCCTGCGCCGCCATTTCAGCCATTGAAACGCAATTAATCGGATTAACGTTGCCTTGAAAACGCAAAATCCAAGATCTCTGGTAGCGTACGGAGGATTGACGTGTAGTAAGGGCAATGATGAGCGTGCCTTTTTGATCCTAAAGCTTTTTCAGTCATTTCAAATACGATTTTCATCCCCCATTTTTACTATGCAACCTTTAGAGTTTTCTTTCAAACTTTTTCGCTGCCATTTTCTCAGGTGTTTTTCCTTCTTGTTTCCAACGTGCTTCTTTTTTGGTTTCCATGGCTCTTGGCGTTAGAGATATCGCTTTTTCCTTATCTTTGGACAACCTTGATGCCATTCGTACAAAGTACGATATCCTTGATAGGATGGCGATGGTTGTTCCTGAACTTGGTGATAGGGCGTGTAGCCCTCTTGAT
The DNA here is from genome assembly GCA_033239525.1 of Nepenthes gracilis. Classification (NCBI taxonomy): domain Eukaryota; kingdom Viridiplantae; phylum Streptophyta; class Magnoliopsida; order Caryophyllales; family Nepenthaceae; genus Nepenthes; species Nepenthes gracilis. The sequence continues at coordinate 14,056,372 of BSYO01000018.1, read as the reverse complement.
GGGTTTATTACTGTATACGAAGTTCACCTCAAGGATGGTCTTCGTTTTCCTGTCCCTTTGGAGTTGTATCACATCATGATGGAGTTGGGCATTCCGCTTGCGAGGTTTCCGCCCAATGCCTTCAGGTATCTCGTTTCACTTTGTGTTTTTACTCGTTACCACCAAAAGGTGCTTGAGGTGGTTATGGTGAGGGTTATGTTTCACTTTACCCATAACCTAGGCTGGATTATCATGACCCCACGCCTGGAGTTCACAGTTGTGAGTGGTGAAAATTCTGATTCCACGAAGGGGTGAAAAGATAAATTTTTCTTTTTGGGTGTCCAAGAAAATTGGGCTCTCTCCCCCATTTGGGAAAATGTGGTGAGCAATCATTGCTTGGACCCCTCCAAGGGAGAGAGAGGGATTGCCAATGGGGTCATGGATTTAGTGATGGCCAACCATAGCACTTTTAATTAGAATAAAAAGAATATTTGGTTGAGACCTGAGAACTTGACGAAAGCCAAGTAGAAGACTCAGTCTGAGGGTTCTGGCACTACTGCTGCTCAGAAGAAGAAGAAGAAACTGAGAAAAAAGGAGGCGCTCCTGAGGATCGAGGAGCCAACCGAGCGCCCAAATAAGAGTCGCCGGACTGAGGCTTTGAAGGGACCGGCGGCCATTGTTCAGTATTCCTTATCTGATGACGACACTGCTGTGATAGCGCCTTTGGTTAGGAGGTCGAGACCTCTGCAGGTAGCGCTAGTATGAGAGGTTGAAGGTCTCGAACCTTTGCCCACATTTGAGTCCTCGAGGGAGTCGTCTGGGTCTGTGAGCCAGCCCGCGGAGCCACTCATTGCCCAGCCTTCTCCTGAGGAGTCAATGCATGAGGAAGCAGCGATGACAACGATTACGACAATTTCTACCAATACTGCTGAGGCCGAGGAGTGTCATATCGCAGAGCTGCCTGTCGCAGAGGCTTCTGATCCCCCATGCCTAGCGATCCAAATTTATAGTCCAGTGATGACGCCCCCTGCGGCTTTTAAGGACCTCCTCTTCGAGGACAGCGCAAGGGCTTCACTTGCTGCTAGAGTTGATGCTGGGGTTGAGGTTTCTGTGCTGTAGAAAGCCGCGGCCACAAGACCCAGAGAGCTAGAAGCCCCCAGAGAGGAGAGTTCTTCTGGAAGCTCTTTTGTGACTAAGGTATTCCTTTGTCTTCACCCTGATTTTGTCTCCTTTTTTCATACTTTACTGACTTGTTTTGCCCTTACAGCTTCAGGATATGGCCAGTAGCCTTAGTGCGGTCATCAAAGAGGCTTCCCAGGTTTATACAGAGTTGGAGGCTTCCAAGTCCTTGGGGGGACGCATCCAAAATTTAGAGCTTAAGCTTGCCAAAACTGAGAGCCACATTTCCATCCTAGAGGGCCAGGTCAAGGAGCAAGAGAGGTTGTACGTTGTCCTTCGAGGGAGAAATCTCTTGCTAGAACAGGAGCTCAGGACTTCATCGAAACCTACAAACATCGCATCGGCTCTTGAGCGCAAGTACCGGGATGCCACTGATATGTGCCGCCGGGTTATGAGGCTTTTGGTTCCAAGGTTCCCAATCGCTCTCTTCGACCCGAGAAACTCTAGTGCTTAGCGTAAGAATGACCTAATTGGCCTCTCAGAATGTTGGAGATCTTCTAAGGTTTCGTAGTTGGGGCCGTCTAGCCAGTCAGAGTCCTCGGAGCAGGCGGGACCTCTAGCCCCTTAGTGTGCCTTGTTGTACATATATATTTCTTCTTTTTTTTGTATATATGCATACTTCTGTACACATATCGATTTTATAAATAAGATTTAAATCGTTTAAGTGTAAACGTCTTGTTTATCTTTGTGGTTCTCTCTTTGTCTTGTTTGTCTTTGTGGTTCTCCCTTTGTCTTGTTTGTCTTAGGAAACGTCGCCCTTTCTGAGCAAAAACGTCCGAGAACCTTGACCATTGTTGACTAAAGGTGTGACCTCTCAGGCCTTTGCACACTTGCCATTTCTAAGCCCCTAAGTTTTAAATTCAATCTTTAGGGTTGTTTGGTATCGTGGCCAAGTATTAGTACGACCTCTTGGGCCGTTCGAATTTAGCCAAGTTTTAATACAACCTCTTGGGCCGCTCGAATTTAGCTGAGTTTTAATACGATCTCTTGGGCCGCTTGGACTTAGCCGAGTTTTAATATGACCTCTTGGGTCGCTCGGACTTAGCCGAGTTTTAATACGACCTTTTGGGCTGCTCGAATTTAGCCAAGTTTTAGTATAACCTCTTCGGCCGCTTGGACTTAGCCGAGTTTTCGGACAAGTGAAAGGAGTCCTATCCACTTAGGGGCAACCTAGGTCTTATTACTTTATGAGATGGTGTTTAATCACTTAGCGAAATGCAAAATGATAATTCAAACGAAAACTGTCATTTTATGAATGAAACATGATACAAGCATCGACGTAAACAATATACCCGTATGTTTTACAAGCTTATTGATAATATCTTTTGAGGTGAGCAGTATTCCATGTTTGTAGGGCGTAGCTTGTACGCCCCATTTTGTAAGATTATCGAGACCAGGAACGGCCCTTCCCAATTTGGAGAGAGCTTATTTCGGTCAGTGTTTTTTCCAGTGACCTCTATGCTTCTCAGCACCAAATCCCATACAACAAACTGGTGTGCTTTCACCTTGTTATTGTAGTATCGGATGACCCTTTGTTGGTATGCCGCAGTCCGCAGTCTTGCTGAGTCTCGGACTTCTTCGAGAATGTTAAGATTCTTCCGAATTCTCTGTACATTATTGAGGGGATTGAAACTTTTCATGCGGAGACTTGGCAGCCTGACCTCCACTGGGATGACCACCTCGACCATGTAACACAGGCTAAAAGGAGTTTCTTGCGTTAGCTCCAATAGAGTTGTCATGTAAGACTACAGAACAGACGGTAGCTCTTTAACCTATGAGCCCCTAGCGTGCTCTAGCTTCGTTTTCAACCCATGTAGTATTGTGCTGTTTGTGACCTCCACTTGGTCGTTGTATTGCGGGTTTGCGACCGATGTGTGTAGCAACCTTATTCTCAGGCTGGTACAATACTTGGTGAACATTTTTTTAGAGAATTGAGTCCCATTATCAGTTACAATACATTCTGGGATCCCAAACTTGCACACAATGTTCTGCCGAACGAAGTCTATAGCGTTCCGCTAGGTTATCCGAGCCAATGGCATGACCTCAACCCACTTTATAAAGTAGTTGATCCCGACGATTAAGAACTTCCTTTGTCTGGATGCTATCGGATGCTATCGGCAGTGGCCCAAGTATGTCTAGCCCCTATTGCGCGAAGGGCCAAGGTAACTGTAGAGCTCTGAGTTCCGTATGCTGCTGGTGGGAAAGGTTGACGTGGAGTTGACAATTCTCACATTTTCACACGAAATCCACGGCATCATACTTTATGGTTGGCCAATAGTGCCGTTACCTCATCAACTTAAACGCGATGTTCTTACCCCAAATATGGAATCCACAAACCCCAAGGTGCACCTCTATGAGGGCGTAATCAGCCTCTTCTTGGGTAAGGTACCTCAAATAGGAGGTAGAGAATCTCAACGATACAGTCGACCTTTCATGATAGTATAACACCTGGCCGTCTTCTTTACCTTCTTGGCCTCTACAACGTCCTTGGATAGTGTCCCATCAGACAAATACCTGAGATAGGGGGTTATCCAGCTGTTGGCCTCGAATATCTACATCACTTCTGTCTTGGAGTCTTCTACACTGGGTTTGTTAAGGACCTCACACATTCCTCGGGCATATTACTCTAGGTCTCCAAATGCTATCGCTTTTCCGAGCTGGTCAGCTTTTTTATTCTCCTCCTATGGAATATAGACCATTTCTACCTTCTCAAAGGTTGTCATAAGTTCTCGAACCTTTGAGAGGTATTTGGATAATTGTAGGCTGTTAAATCTCTGGCACTGAAAGTGTCAGAGGAGTCTTGAATTGCTATCGTGATTTTGAGGATAAAGTTCGCCGGGCTTGACCTTTAAAGGTAGGCCGCAGACGAAACTCTATGTTAAACTCACCCAACTCAATGGCCTACTTGACCAACTGTCCCGATATTTCTGGCTTTTGCAGAATTGCTCTTAAGGGATGGTCAGTCAAGATGACTACTTTGTGCGCCTGAAAGTATGGTCTCAATTTTTGAACGGAATACACAAGTGCCAGAGCCATCTTTGTCGCGTGGGAATGCCTTGTCTCAGTGTCAGTCAAGATTTTACTGATGCAGTACACGGGCTACTGCCAACTATTTTGCTGACTTACCATGGTTGAACCCAAGGCTTTGTCTAAAACTGAAAGGTCCAAATACAACACCTCGCCTGTTTGGGGAGAAGTCAATAGAGATGGATTTGACAGATAGCCCTTAAGTCCCCAGAAGGCTTCTTCGTAATCGACCGTCAATTGGAAGTCATTATTCTTTGTCCCTTTCAGGGCATTGAAGAATGGAAAATACTTCTCGACTGACTTAGCCAAGAAGCGTAACAGTGCTGCTAACATTCTGGTGAGCCTCTGGACCTCCTTCACGGTTCGAGGGGATTTCATTTCAAGGATGGCCATGATCTTTTTTGGATTTGCTTCAATCTCTCAACGCGAGACAATATAGCCTAAGAATTTTTCAGACTTCACTCCAAATGTTTACTTGATTGGATTGAATTCCATCTGGTACGTTCTTAGGATGTTGAAGGCATCGTCCAGATCTTGAATGTGGTGGTCAGTTATTTTGCTTTTGACAAGCATGCCGTCTATATAGACCTCCACATTCCTTCCAATCTGTCCTTCGAACATTTTATTTACGAATTTGTGGTATGTAGTACCCGCATTCTTGAAGCCAAAGGACATGATTTTGTAATAGTATGTCCCCTGGTCCATCATGAATGACGTATACTTCTCGTCTTCGGCACTCATCCTTATTTGATTGTAACTCGAGTATGCGTCCATGAAATTTAGAAGCTCGTGGCCGGATGTCGAGTCTACAAGCGAATCAATCCTCGGGAGTGGGAAGCTGTCCTTTGGGCATGCTTTATTAACGTCTATGATGTCCACACACATCCTCCACTTTCCGTTATTCTTCTTCACCATCACAACGTTGGACAGCCAATTTGGGTGGTGCACCTCCTTTATGAATTCCGCGTCCAGAAGCTTCTTTACTTCCTCCCGAATTGCCACCAGCTTCTCCACAAAATAGTTCTTTCTCTTTTGCCTAATGGGCTTACGATTGGGATTTAGGCCCAACTTGTGGACCATTATTCCAGTCAATATCTCTGGCATGTCGCTTGGAGTTCGAGTAAAGACGTCCGAGTTCTTCCGCAAAAAGCTGATAAGCTGGTCTCGGAAGGTTTGAGGTAGAGAACTTCCTATCTGGATGGTTTTTTCTAGATCTTTGGGATCCAAAAGAACTTGATCAATGGCTTCTCTAGATTCGACCTGCTACAATGTTGTCTCATCACGAAAATCTACGTTTTCCATGGGCTGTGGAAGAGGAGTCTGGGTGATTTGGGATAGGTAGCATGTCCGTCCGATAGCCTGGTGTTGAAAACTTTATCTTTAAGTATGGATTGAGGTTACAACCCCGAAGGCGGTCAAGCAAGGGCGTCCGAGGATCGCATTATAGATCGAGGGTAGATGTACCACCGGAAAGGAAAGGGTCATTGACGATGTCCTCGGATGGGTTCCTAGCGTGATCTCAAGCTGGATAATTTTCTGTACTGGCACGGCTCGTTGTCCAGTCCATAGAGGGGTCTCTCAATTGCAGTCATCTGGCTTCTTCTGAGCCCCAATTTAAAGAAAGTGTCAAGATAGATAATATTTTGTGAGCTTCTAATATCAATGAATATTTGTTTCATCTGGTAGTCTAAGCTACCGTTTGCAATGAGAGTCATTACAACCAGGGAGTCAAAATAAGGAATGTTACATGGGCCATATCTTTATTACAAAAACTAATAACCTGATCCCTGGATTCTACAATTGGTTTCTTATTCTTCACCATTGGATCTTCATGAGCGCCACCTCTGGCCAGGCGGGTGGAAATATTGTTGACTACCCTCGCAGCCACTCTATCTCTTAGTTGGTCAGCCTCACCCGCTTCTACTATTATGGATGACTATCCGGGTCTTTACAGGAAGCAGTTAAGGCGACCTTTCTTGATCAACTTCTTGATCTTCTTCTACAATGTCCTGCAGTCCTTGGTACCATGGCCTCCACAACGGTGGTAATGACAATATTTGGACTAATCACCACCTTCTGGGTTTTTTAGTGTCTTGGCCATTTTAGAAACTTTTCATCCCGAATCTACATCAGGATGTTAGTATACGAGTCATTCAAGGGTGTAAGGCTAATGGGCCTCTACTCCCTATAGACGTTCTACTCGAATTTCTACTGCTTCCTGGGCGCCTAGAAGTCATGTTGACCTTCCTGCCTCCATTTTCCCTACATTGTCCTCGGAAAGTGGCTCTCCACCTGGATGGGCCTCTTTGCATCGTTCGCTTCTTTGGCCGCGATGTAAGATCTAGCTATGCTCTTGACCTTCCTGAACGTCTGCAGACCCTTGTGCACGAGGTGCTTGAAGAAGTTACCTCCTTCTAGTACGGGACAGAAAGCGGTCAACTTGACTCCATCAGTCAGCTTAAGAATCTGCCTCGCCTCGGATATGAAGCGGAAAAGAAAACTCTTCACGCTTTCCCTGGCTCCTTACTTCACACGAGCAATGTGTCATGGTTGTTTCTCGATCCGCCCGCTGGAAGCGAACAGGGAGAGAAAAGCTTATGCCAACACGTTGAACGAATGGATGGAGTCTGCAGGCAGCCCATGGAACCAGATCCTTGCATCGTCCTTGAGCATCAAGGAGAAACACTGACACATTGTCATTTCATCTAAATCTCGAAGGCTCAGATGCTCGCGGAAGTGGTCCAAGTGATCCATTGGATCTACACTTCCATCATAAGTGCCGAGGTTTGGCATTTTAAACTTTGGGGGAAGCGGCCTTGTCCTAACATCCGTCGTGAACGGAGACCTGCGACGGTCAGGAGCTCCTCCCTTAGTATCGCCAAAAACTTGACGAAATACCCTATCGAGCTTTTCCTCCACCTGAGGCATGGTCGTTATCCTCAACTCGTAGGGGTTTTGCGTAATCTGCTACCTCGGACGGCTCCTAGTCCTCTAAGAGACCTCTTCGATAAGGGCCGCGCTGCCAACGGCGCACTCCTGGCCATCACGGACAGCGAGGATTTTGCCTCTCTGAGGTTTCCTCTTATATCCTAGGGCCTAAACGTCCTTGGAGGTGCGATGGGGCCTTACTACTCGAAGCAACCTACGTCTGAGGGTCCTTGTGCTATATAACTCATTTACTGGGGGATTTCTTCCCTTTTCCCCTCTTCTAGGATGTCGCGATTTGAGAGGCATTGGACAGGGCCTCCCTCATCCGCGGGTCCATCTGTGAGCAAAGGCCCTGGACGGCCCTAGACACATCATCCATTCTCAGCGCCAATACCTGTACATACGGATCATGATGATTTTCTACTCTGACTCAGAGTGCAGGGCCGTTGGCACATGAGCATGCCGCTTGGACAGGAGCACTGGTCTGTCCTCGGATGTTCACCATTTTTGAGTTTATTAGGAAATGTACTAAGTTGACTTTTTATTGCATTTTCCACAGATGACGTCAAATGTTGTGTCCTCGGATCCTTATTTTGTTAAGAACGAGGATCCGACAGTAACACTAAATAATGGTCGTATGAACTAGAGAGAGAGAGTACGTAGACTGATATACAGAGAAAAGAAAAAACTACGAAACTTTTATCTGAGAACTGTTTTGCTATCTTGTGTTTGTTTACAGGATGCACTCAAGTACAGAATGCTGAGGACAAAAGCGTATAGAGACTCTAGAGAGTCACTTTTACAACACTAATCCTCTTTTTTTGTCTCTATTCTCTCTCTATTTCGGGTTATAATAGTAAATGTTCGATCATTTATTTGGTAAACAGTTAAGGCATTTGTAGTGGTTAAACTTTCCATTAAAAGATGTCCACATGGGTTTGGGGTACGCAGGAGATCTTGCGACCAACTCTGTAAACCCCTTTTGCTATATCAGGAAGATTGCGTATACGTTCGCCTGGTGTGACGTTTTCTTTGTAGGGTTGTGTGCTCTACTAGCCATCATTCTTCTTGCAGTTTGACTCAATTAGCCACCAAATCTTTGCCACGTCGTTTTTACAAGTTGGGTAGCATTCGAAACTCATCTTGAGTCCACGGGTCCTAGTGGACTTTAAGCCCACTGTGTCTGCAGGCCAACTCTGGTGCCTAGACTTTTTCAACCTCTCTGGTATCAGGGCCCAACTTTAAAAAATGGACCTTCAATATGAACATTAAATATCAGTACCCATCAATGTATAATTGATGATGTCCTATAAAATGAGAGTTATTGGTTTGTCTAAGCGCTGGGCTCTGCAAAACCATCCTCAGATTTTTATTAATAAATATTCTTAATTTTTCTCTTCTTTCTAATTTTATTTATTTAATAATATATTCTTATCATGATAAATTTCAAGTGACACAGATAATATGATAAATTAAGATAATTTTTTTTTTTACATATTATAAATTATTCTAAAAAATTGATAAAGAAATTAATAAAAATTGATTTTTTTTTTTTTTTGTATTACCAATGAAACATTTTAGTCTGTGAATGCAGTCGGATGGATATCTTCTTGCATTCTATTTTCTCAACGATAAGGAAGTCCAAAAAGCACTTCATGTCCACGAGGTAAATATGAATTCCCCCATCATTATTTATTTATTTATTTATTATTTATTATTATTAAGTAATTATTAATTATTATTTTATTGATTTTTTTAATTTATTATAAAATAGGGAAGCATTGGAGAGTGGGTGAGATGCAACTATGGCATAAATTACACAACTGATATATGGACTTCTGTCCCATACCATGCCAACCTCACTGCCAAAGGGTACCGGGCCTTAATATACAGGTCAGTCTGCCCCATATTTCTTACTCAATTACCCCAGAAAAATTTAAAAAAATAAACAATAAATAAATAAATAAATATGATAAAGTTTTTACATAAAATATAATTTGTAGAAAAATAAAAGTTTGATAGTAGAATTAAAAGCATAAAATTTAAAAAATCTAGAATATTTGTGATAACTTTTAAAATAAATAAAGAAATAGTTATATGTTTGATGAAGTTGTATGTCACCTATCAAAAAAGATTTGAGCATTCATATGTATCCCATCATCTTATTTCATTCATTTATCAATTTCTTAAAAAATTATATTTTAAAAGAATAAAATTGTCAAATTCATAAGTTTTGAAACAATATTTATAAAGGTAAATTTCAAAAATATGTTTTTTCACCTTAATTTTAGGTTATTAGATTAAATTTTATAACTTAAAATCAAAATATAGAAAAATATTTTTTAACAATTCTTTTAAAAACCCTATTCCAATTTTATGGATATCATATAAGTATAAGTCTATCTTTAAAAAAGAATAAAAGTCTGATAAATTAGTCAAATTTGATAAAATAAAAAAAGTATTTTTTCAAAGAATTATTTAACTTAATTTTAATTTTTTCTTGGATTCATTTGGATATAGCGGCGATCACGATATGGTGGTGCCGTTCCGTGGGACTGAAGTTTGGATAAAATCTTTGAACTATTCAATTGTCGATGATTGGCGCCCTTGGATGGTTGACGGTCAAGTTGCAGGGTCTGTTTTTTAACTCTAATCCAATCTTATTATAACTTTTAATTAAAAATATTTGATGTTTTATGTGTGCATTTCCTTATACTACATAGAATGACTACCCTGAATTTTGACATTTTTATTTTATTTTTTCTTGCAGTTTCACAAGGACATACTCCAATAATATGACATTTGCCACTGTCAAAGTAAGAATATTTCCCATTTCTTTCCATAATAAATATCTGAAATTCACCTTACTAATTTAAAAAAAAGAATAAATTAAATTAAACAGCTAATAAATATAGTGTGATTTTCTTTGTTTTTCTAATTGATGTTCACCAAGAGTTGGATCTCTAACCCTTTTTCTCCAAAATTGGTTATTAAATTAAAATTTAGTAGTTAAAGTTTTGAAATAAAAAAACATCAATAGATAGATATATATATATATATATTAATTTTTTATAGTATTAATATATATTAAATATTATATCTAATATATAAACTTTTTAAATAAAAATAATGATTTAAGTTATATTATTTAATATTTAAATTTAGACAATTAGATTATTTAAATTTAATTGTTTTAATAAAAATTGATATTTTGTTTTTCCATAAGTTTTAATGTGTCCCCAGATCTGAATTGTTATACAAATTAAGAAATTGTGGATCGGATCTTTATGTCGGATTGATCTGAAACAGGTTCTATCTCCGTAATTTTAAACCTGAATCCTACTTAGTATAATGAATAGACAAGATATTAGATTGTTGGTGAGATTCACTTTCCGGTATATCCTCCGACGTTTAAATCAATAATCTTTCTATGAGAAAAGAAAGATTGAGAATATAGAATGAGAGTGTTAATGCACATGTGAGGGGATTGAGTGCATGTACTCGACGAGGAGCGCCTTTGAGAAAGAATGTGTTTGAAAGGGAGCATCTTAGTAGTATTTTTTTGTGGTCCTTTCCTTTTGTCCCTCCTCTTCTCGGTTGTAGTGAAGGAATATTTATAGAGTCGGTGGGGGGTTTGATCTTCCCAAGCTGATGACAACTACTTGCTGAGCTGTCCAGATAGATAAAAAAAATACCGGTTGGCCGATAATTATGGTAAGTTTCTTCAACACATGGAAAAAGAGTCATGAGCCATCCTAACTAGGCTGTGAAGATCATTTTGGTTAATTGGGCCGTTTGGGCCAATTGGGATATCATTCAAATTCTGAGCCTATTGTTTCTGTTTATGGCCCCTCTTTCTAAGTTGGGCAGACTAAATCCATCAAGTTTATCTTTTGTCTCATAGTCAAATTTATTAGATTTTTTGATTACTCATTTATGGGTAGCTCAATATATAAAAAGTCATTGGAGATTTGCATAAAATTCGTATGAGTATTAAAGTATTTGCGCAAGCAAAGCGCGCCACGAAGGGTTAAGAGGTAACATCAAATTGGGCGCTTGAGAGTTTGAGCGTCGATTCCAAATTGATGAAAGATTGTTGGCACTCGCCTCAAGTTCGAGTAATGTAGAGGCACGGATTCCAAACTTGATGCGTTCGTCCGCGCTCATTGGGCACTCAAATGCGGAATTCAGGACCAGCGCGCTCGATCCGCGATCGCATGGCTCACGAGCGCTGGTACGCAATATAAAATGCTACTCACGCGTTTTAGAGTTATGTTTTTAAAATCTATCTTCACAATGGGCGCCGCACATAGATAGAGGAGGGAATAAGAGAAAAGAGAAAGAGGTTTGACATTCAGTCGATATCCAATTTCAATTTCGTTCTTCATCAAGGTCGGGTATGTCGTTTTGGAGGTGATTCCAGAATTGTATTTTTATTTCATTATTAATTTTATCGTTATATTTCTCTTATGGATTGTTGAGTGTATTAAGAGGAGATTGTATTCAACTATTCTTTACTCGGATTCAAAGTGAAGAGATTTTGGAAAAGGTTCTTGTAACCAACACTATTTATAATAGATTTATTCAGAATTTATCCATAATTTTTTTCTTAATTAAAAATCGTTATACATTTTTTATTTCTTATATTCATAAATTTAATCGCTGGATAGTTAACGGAGGATTCAAATTTGTTCCACGGCGCCAAGTCGAATGTATTTGAGTGTCAAATTCCTAACAAATTCATCTTTAAAACAAATTGACTTGTTAACATAATTTTTTTAAAAAAATTAAATCATTTCGTAACTTAGGATAAAAAAAAGCCTTTATGTTGGCAACTAAATGTGATATATATTTTCTTACTTGTGAATTTTTTTTAGATGAAAGAAAGAAATATTTATTTATTTTTATTTAATTTAATATAAAATAATATTATTGATAATTAAAAACTATCACATATATATTTTTTATTTTTTAAATAATATTATATTAGCATGTCAGTTTTTTGTTATATTTATGTTAATATCCATGTTTTTTAGATTATAATATTAAAAAATTAATATAAATAAATAAAATAAATAACATTACTCAAAATAAATATTTATCTTATGTCTGTTGTATGTCTAGGGTGGAGGGCACACAGCTCCAGAGTACAGACCCAAAGAGTGTGTTGCCATGTTCAGAAGGTGGGTGTCTGGGGATCCTTTGTAATCATCTTCAGCTGTGACCTGAACTTACCTCAATTAATTATATTATTGTCTCAAAATATATTAGTTTTTATAATACTTTTTACTTGGACCAATTTACTATCTAAACCATATAATGATCCATTTAATGGATCCAACAGTTGACACTTAAACAATAGTCTAATAAATGCATCAAAATACATAATATTTCTAAGATTTTTGTTATTGATAATAATTCATTTCAACTAATAACTCTTACAAATATAACAAGGGAGTCTGGATAAGGAGAATTTACATGGGACATATATACGTCACTAAACCTGATATCTCTTTCCCTATTTCTAATTCATGCATTTTGTTGTGAGAAGCTTCTTTTGGCTTCTTCAATAGTAAGGCATCTATTGGCCTTATGGAGTCCATTTTGATGACTTCAGTTATCATCTAGTTGCACGGTTGTTTGAGCGACCTTCGCCAATGTGATCTTTTTTCTCTATGGCCTTCAAATTATGTAGGTATTTTTCAAGGAAGCCACTATGGATTAGGGTTTCAATCTTCTTTTGCAAAGTCTTGTAATCTTCAACACTACAACTTGGATAATAGTGATAGCAACAATATTCTGATTGATCACATACCTCTGAGTTTTTAACTAGTATAGCCACTTGGAAGTCATTGGCTAGATTTGGCACTATTGTCTCCTTTGCTTTCATCTTTCAGTTTATCTTTAATGAGATTTATAGTTTGACCTTTTAAATATATTCATTTCATTGATTTCCTTAAGGGATATGTATATCCAAGTAGTTGCTTTATCTTAAGATCCTGTTAAACCAATGACTTAAAGAAGTCTTACTGGTTGTATACCATCAAAGCATTTAACTCTACTTCATCAATGATTTTTTATATGCTTTGAATTTTAAGGAAGTAATTTAGGCTCTCATCGAAAGTCAAGATCTTGAGATCCTGTTAAACCAATGACTTTAAGAAGTCTCACTGCCTTTATAGTCACTGTTAAAGCATTTAACTTTGCTCCATCAATGAGTTTTGATATGCTTTGGACTTTAAGGAAGCAATATAGGCTCTCATCGAGAGTCGGTACTTATGAGTTCCCTAAATAATTTGGTCACAATCAATAGAACCAAATTTGTATATCTCTCTTTAGAGTTCAAAACAATATTAACATAGGAAAACATTCACTAAATTTTGAAATTGAGTAAAATAAGAAACTGATCAACACAATCCATGGGAACAACAATCTATCATATGATTCCAAAGTTATGGAAAATGAAGTGTCTTTGTATGTCTAGGATGAAAGAAGATTGACCCATTTGAGCCGTTTGATTGGAAGAATTTCTTTAAAATATTTATATTTTCAGTCTCTTGATTTTTTTTTATTTCATATCAGTAATGAAAATAATTCTTTTTATATTAAGAGAAATTCTTGTGTGATTGCCAAATACATTGTGGTTAGTATTTAATTATTATTTTATATGGGGTTGATAAGAAGGGTTTATAGATAAAATTATTTATAATTATATATTTTATAATAGACTTTTTTTAGGTTATTCTATATTTTTTTTCTTAGTTAAAAATAATTTTTTATATTAAATATTATTATATAATTTTTATATATTTGGTTATATATTATTACTTTTTATACTCATACAAAATTTGTGATCGACAATTTACAAAAAAATTCTAAATTTATTTTGTTGCATGGTAGTGTGAGCATTCAAATCCCAACATATGGGTGGGTCTTATTAAACAATCTTTAGCCAACATAGTTTCAAAAACTATTTTTTTGAGTAGTATAAATGTATCAAATTTCAATCAATTTGCACTTAACCTATAACTTTTATTAAGAAGTTTTTTAAATTTACTCTCATTAGTAATACCAAATACCATTATTAGATCTCTATATATTATTTTTCAAAAAATCTCTATATATTATTAGATCTCAATGTCTATGTGATTAATGTTTCAACGAAGGCTTATGAGTTAGAATAAGTGTATAAAATAGTTGAGAAATATAGGAAGAGAAAATTTTGACAATTAATTTCAAGAGAAAATTATTTTAATTTTTTCAAATGGAGGCTATTTAATTATCAATAATAACACTTAGAGTCATAGCTATTTCAATATATTTTTTCGTGTTATATGAAAACTTGAAAGAGAGATATTTATAAAGAATATTAAAAATTAGGTCAAAAATACGTAACCATTAAAAAATAGTGTCTCAACACACATGTACCGTATATGTGCGATTTAAGTACAAAAGTTTTAGCAAGAGTCACACACTCCAACGCACATCGGTCTCTCAAGTGCACATTAGGTATGGGCAATTTGTATAAATAGTGCTCATATGTGTATTAAGTGCACATTAGGTATAAATAGTTTGGATAAAATACGCGCATGCATGACTCGAACGCATATTAGACGTAAACATTTTGAACAAAAATACACACATGCACGTCTTGGACTTATATTAAGTGTGAGTATTTTGAACAAAACATACATATTTTCTTGTTAGGTGTAGTTCAGCTGTGAATATTAAAATTTAGCACATATTCGTATATCTGATGTGCATTAGATGTTGATTTTTACAATACTGAAGAATGCTTTAAGAATCTATTTGATCCAATTACGAAATATATCAATATAAAATACTTCTAACAATTACAATATAAAAAAATATTAAAATTAAAAAATCTGATAGGGATCCACCTTTAATATATCATTCAATATTTATTCTATTTTAAGATTTTAAATTTTTAACTCCTTGATCAGCTATTTATTAAATATCTAATTAAATTATTTAATATAACTTTTATTATTTATTCACATAATTTTATAAATTAACTATTGATTCACAGAGAGCGTAAAAATTGGGAAAGACCCTAATGACGCTCGTTAGCCACCATAATCAGCACCCAACTACTTCCAATTTGGCCTATGCTATTCATGGATTCTTGGGGAAATATCTCTCATGAAAAAACAGTTTTAATTATTTACTATCTTAACCTGATGGGTTCTGGAACCCAAGGCCCAAAATTGCAATTACAGGCCCAAAGGATCGTAGGAGAAGACCGGCCAAAAGGCCCACAAGCCAAATCAGGCCCAAATGATTAACCCAGTTCCGAGCACCTGAAGAATCAAGTTAAGCGACAAAGACACTGGCAATCCGAGAGGACGCCATGATCCATTGAAGGACGAGGTCCGCCAGAAAAGCTAAAATAGCCAAGACGCAGGCCGAGATGATCAGACACAGACACACACGCCACGACTGCACCAACGTTTCTAGTGCGCCGTTGCACGGCAGGCCATGCGCCCTCGAGCGCCATATCTGCAGACTATGACAGGTGTCCCTGTCACAGCCGCACCTACAGTAGTGGCGATGGTGGCAGGCAGCCCTGACACGCCAGCGCCACGTGTTGCCTCCCTTATGGCATTACATTCCTTATAAATACCCCATTCCAGCTACTAAGGAGGGGTCCTGATTCTAAATCCATCTATTTACACTCAAGCAAGAATCCTCAAGAAAAAAGCTAAGGAAAGAGAAAAGAGTGACGAGAGAAATCTGTTTTTCCTACGCTGTAATACCCTGAGAAGACGAACAGCTTCCCAGGCGTTCTTTGTATCATTTCACCACAATATTGAGATTTCTCAGATTGCCTGTCCGCTGCCGTAGTTTTTCACCCCTCATCAGATTAAGGGGTTTTCCACGTAAACCAACGTGTTCTCCCGCTGTCTCCTCACTTCTTTTTCTCTGTTCGAGTCCTGTTTACTTTGTGTTGCCGTCTCTCCGTCGGGTCCGCCGCCTAAAAAGCCGCTCGCTTTGGCCGACGACGGCCAATTCTCACGCAACATTGGCGCCGTCTGTGGGAAGCGACTGAAAGTCTTCTTTCCACGTTTTTCAAAAGAACACAACAACACAAGTTTCAAATCCCGAAATGATGAACACAATGGCGCAAGCAAGCGTACCCTCCAAAGAGGTGGCCTCACAAGGCGGCGGCGCTAACCTTGTCTTTGGAGTTGAGATCACCCCACCGGTGGTGAGGGGCTTGGCGGCCAAGGTAGACGGCATGTCGCAGGCCTTCGTTACCCTCTGTTCCAAAATCGATCAGCTCAAGCAGGAAGCTCCCAACATGGCCTCCCAGGCTGAGGCATCGCAGGGAGGGAACAGAGGCGGCAGTCGCCGCGAAAGACCTCCCAGTCGACATGATAACCTGAGGACCCAGGTGGCCTCCAGCAGCAGAGCACCGCGGAGAGTTGAGGACCAACCAAGTCCTCGGGTCCGAAACGAGAGCCCCGAGAGGCGCCACTCTGAGGTTCAACGGAACCGCCGCTAGCACGATGATCAGGAGGCGGTTCCACGAGATGCTCCCCCAAGAGGAGCCCGTACGGCCCCACAGCGCCGCGCAGTTCAGGAGCCTTACGAGTTAAGGCACTGCCTGAACGAGAGGAGAACGGCTGCCCCACCTCGAGTGGAGAGCAGGCCGGAAAGACGATGGAATCTGGTGCTGCGAGAGAGCAGTGGAGGAGGGGCTAATGCGCCCCAGTCTCCGTTTTCCACGGAGATCAGGACGGGGATGCTCCCCCCGAAATTCAAAATGCCCAACGTGGAGGTATACGACGGCAGTAGTGATCCTATGGACCACCTTAATCATTTTAGGGAGCACCTGAACCTCCAAGGCCTTGACGAAACAACCATATGCCAGTACTTCCCTCTGACTCTGAAGGAGGATGCGCGGATATGGTTTTATGGGATGCCCGCAGACTCTATCCATGATTTTGGAGATCTGGCGACGGCCTTCCTATCCCATTTGCCTCCAGCAGAGGATGGTAGAGAAGCAACCTGGCACCTCACTCGAATCAAGCAGGGGGCCAAGGAGAGCCTGCGGGGATTCCTGGCGCGGTTTGTAGCGAAGGCCAGGCAGATCCCAACACTGACCGACGAGGTCAAGCTGAACGCCTTCCTTTCGGCCCTTGAGGGGGGTTATTTCTTCAAGCACCTCATTCACAAAGGCCCGCAGACCTTTATAGAGGCTGAGTCTGTTGCCAGAGCTTACATCGCGGCCGAAGAGGCCAATGACGCCAAAAGGCCGGAAAGGGATAAGCTCCCTCAGTAGAAGGCCGTGGAGGGCAAAAGGAAGGTCGGGGACTACCAAAGTCCCCAGGCATCAAAGAAGCAGCACAAGGCCGGGCAGAGCTCTCAGAGAGAGCCGCGACCTATACATCTCACGCCGCGGAACGACTCACATACCAATGTCTTCATGCAGATCCGGGGAGAGAAGTTCCTGAAGTGGCCTAAACCACTGAAGAACCCGAAAGGTGGGATCAGTCGAAATACTGCGACTACCATCGATTCGGGGGCCACAGCACGGAGGACTGCAGGACCATGCAGAGGGAGATAGAGGACCTGATCAGGAGGGGTCACCTCAACCATTTCCTCCAGAGACCCAGACAAACCTCAGGGCTCGAGGACGGTGGAGACGCTGAACCTCCCAGGAACCGAGTGGCTGCGGGGGTCGTGAACATGATTTCCAGCCGGCCAGCGGGAGGAGATGCACGCGAGCTTACGGCAGCGAAGAGGCCGAGGACGGGGCTTGGGAGTGAAGACGATGTTATCTGTTTTAGCAGTAGAGACTTAGACCATGTAACTTCTCCTCACTCCGACCCCCTGGTTGTAACTGCACTCGTTTCTGACGGAGCAAATGACTACCAGATGAAACGATCATTTGTTGATAATGGAAGCTCTCGCAATTTGCTGTACCTTGATACTTATTTCAAATTAGGGTTTAAGAAAAATCGAATGAATGCACTAGAAGGGCCATTCTACGGACTGGACAATGAGTCAGTGCCCGTCCAGGGCATCATCCAGTTGGAGGTGACCCTGGGAATATATCCGAGGACGGCGTCCAAGGTCCTCACTTCCTCGTTGTGGACCTGCCCTCGGTCTATAATGCAATCCTGGGACGGCCTTGCTTGGCCGCATTCAGCGCGGTGACCTCCATCCCTCATCTCAAGATGAAGTTCCCCACCCCGTATGGGGTGGGAGAAGTCCTCGGGGATCAGTCAACCGGACGGATGTGTTACTTGGCCCAGACCACGCAAGTAACACTTACGCAGCCCATGGAAGACCTCGACCTCAGGGACGAGGCCACATTACAGCACGCTCAGCCAGGAGAGCCAGTAATCCGAGTCCCACTAGATCCCCCGGATCAGGAAAGGTATGTCCAAATAGGGAGCTCGCTCTCAGAGACAGTAAGGGACCAACTCATCAGCTTTCTATGAGAGAATTCGGACGTGTTCGCATGGTCCCCCAGTGACATGCCCGGGATCTCCCCTGAGATCATCGTCCACAAGCTGGGCGTCGATCCTCGACACAAGCCGGTCAGACAAAAGTGCAGGAACTATTCCACTGAGAAGTTAGTGGCCATCCGCGAGGAGGTCAAGAAGCTCCTCGACGCTGGATTCGTCCGAGAAGTGCAGTACCCGGACTGGTTGGCCAACGTTGTCATGGTAAAGAAGAGCAATGGGAAATGGAGGATGTGCGTGGACTTCACCGACCTCAACAAGGCATGCCCCAAGGACAGCTTCCCATTGCCCAAGATCGACCAACTCGTGGACTCGACGTCCGGCCATGAGCTCCTAAGTTTTATGGATGCGTACTCCGAGTACAACTAGATCAGAATGAGTCCCGAGGACGAGGAGTACACGTCATTCATAACAGACCAAGGGACATACTGCTACAAGGTGATGCCCTTTGGCCTCAAGAACGCAGGAGTGACCTATCAGCGACTTGTAAATAAGATGTTCAAAGAACAGATAAGTAGGAACGTGGAGGTGTACGTTGACGACATGCTCGTCAAGAGCAGGATAAGCGGCGACCATGTGGGAGACTTGGCTGAAGCCTTCCACGTGCTCAGGGCCCATGGGATGAAGCTCAATCCCAGTAAGTACACTTTCGGTGTCACCTCAGGAAAATTCTTGGGCTATATCATATCGCATCGGGGAATCGAGGCAAACCTAGAAAAGATCCAAGCGATCCTGGACATGCGGTCCCCGCAGATGGTGAAGGAAGTTCAGCAGCTTACTAGGCGAGTGGCCGCCCTCTCCCGTTTCCTGGTGAAGTCGGCTGAGAAGCACCTGCCATTCTTCAAAGCCCTAAGAGGGGCAAAATCTCGGGATTTTTGGTGGAGTGATGACTGCGATGAGGCATTCCAAGGACTCAAGAGCTACCTCTCGAGTCCGCCCCTCTTAGCTTCTCCTCAGCAGGGCGAGGAGCTATACTTGTACCTCTTCGTATCCGACACAGCGCTGAGCTCAGCATTAGTACGAGAGCAACATGGCAAGCAACAGCCCGTGTATTACGTTAGCAAGACTCTCGCGGGCGCCGAGACCAGATATCCCCTCGCGGAGAAGGTGGCCTTAGCATTGGTCTATTCCGCGAGGAAGCTCAGGCCGTACTTCCAAGCGCACAAAATAGTAGTCCTGATGGACCAGCCACTAAGGGCCATCTTGCAGAAGCCAGAGATCTCCGGCCGACTAATCAAGTGGGCCATTGAGCTGGGAGAATTTGACATACAGTTTCGTCCGAGGCCAGCTTTAAAGGGGCAGGTGTCATGATTTCCTCGCCGAGGGCGGCGCCGCCCAATCACTTACGAGGACCAGCCACAGCCGGAAGAGTTCAGCAAGGCGTCTACTTGGACTTTGCACATGGACGGCTCCTCCATGAAGGATAGCTGCGGGAGCAGGATTGTCTTGCGCACACCCGAGGGATCGAGATAGTACCGCAACCCCGGGGTTCTCGCCACAAACAACGCCGCAGAGTACGAGGCTTTGCTGGCTGGACTCCGGCCGGCCAGGGAATGCTCGACCAAAGAACTGATCATTTATAGTGACTCCGAGTTGGTCATCAATCAGGTCCGCGGAAGCTTCGACGTCAACAACGAGCAGTTGTCCAGGTACCTTTTGAAGATTAAAGGCATGATCGTGGGTTTCAAGACGGCTGAGTTCATACACATCCCGTGGGAGGAAAACGCCGAGACCGACACGCTCGCGCGAGCCGCGGCTTCAGGGGATCCTGAACAGTACGCTAGGGGGATGCGAGAAGTCCTGGGCAGGCCCATCATTGAAGACCCCGAGCAGCAGATAATGCGAGTCGCGGACGGATGCACCTGGATGACTCCCTACCCGAAGTTCTTGTTGGATGGCTCGCTGCCCGAGGATCCGAACGAGGTCAAGGAGATAAAGGAAACGGCGGGCTGGTACATGATCATAGACGGCTAGTCAGACGATGGGGTTTCTCAGCCGCTTACCTAAGGTGTCTCACCCCAGAGGAGGCCGAATACGCCCAGCAGGAGGTGCATCTCGGAATATGCGGATCCCATGTTGGGGGAAAGAACCTAACTTTTAAGCTTATGAGGCAAGGGTACCACTGGCCAACAATGAAGTATGACGCCATGGATTTCGTGTGCAAATGTGAAAGTTGCCAACTTCACAGTAACAAGAGTCATCGCCCCCACACGGATCTCCGGGCACTACAATCCCCATGGCCGTTCGCCCAATGGGGGCTCGACATCCTCGGACCGTTTTCCCTCGCTCCTGGACAAAGGAAGTTCTCGATTGTTGGGATAGACTACTTCACCAAATGGGTAGAAGCAGTACCGCTAGCTAGGATAACAGAGCAAAACACGACGAAGTTCCTCCGGCAGAGCATCGTATGCAGGTTTGGGGTACCAAAGTGCATCGTGACTGACAACGAGACGCAGTTCACCGAAAAGCGATTCACTAAGTACTGCGCAAGCCTCAAGATCAACTTAGTACACACGTCAGTGGTATACCCACAGGCCAATGGGCCTGTAGAAGTGACAAACCGCACGATCCTACATGGGCTGAAGACCAAGCTGGAGTCTTCTGAGGGCTCGTGGGTGCATGAATTGCCCTCGGTCCTTTGGTCGTACAGAACAACACCCAGAGAGCCCACAAGAGAAACCCCTTTCAGTCTTTGCTACGGAGTCGAAGTTGTCATCCCAATAGAAGTATGCCTCACAAGCCCCCGGGTTGGGTGCTTCAGCGCAACGGATAACAGCCAGAGGCTCCGAGAAAGCCTCGATGCCCTCGAATAAGTTAGCGACCAAGCGAGGCTTAGGATAGCGGCCTACCAGCAACGGGTGGGCCGCTATTACAACAAGAAAGTAAAGGCGCGACGATTCGAGGTCGGGGATTTCGTACTGAGAAGCATGGAAGCCACGGAAAAAATCGCCTGCAGAAACAAGCTCTCACCAAATTTGGAAGGACCGTTTTTGGTCTCGGCTATCCTTCGAGGAGGAGCTTATAAGCTACGTACCCAAGAGGGCAGGCTGGTACCCCGGACTTAGAACGCCGGTCACCTAAGGAAATACTACCAGTGAAAGGCGGGTCATCCCCAACGATCAAAAACTTGGCTGTGACCGAGCGGCCCTAGAGGTCGGACCCTAGAGGTCATACTAAAAACTCGGCTGTAACCGAGCGGCCTAAGAGGTCGGACCCTAGAGGTCATACTAAAAAATCGGCTGTGACCGAGCGGCCCAAGAGGTCGGACCCTAGAGGTTATACTAAAAACTCGACTGTGACCGAGCGGCCCAAGAGGTCGGACCCTAGAAGTCATACTAAAAACTCGGCTGTGACCGAGTGGCCCAAGAGGTCGGACCCTAGAGGTCATACCAAAAACTCGGCTTTGACCGAGCGGCCCCAGAGGTCGGGCCCTAGAGGTCACACCAAAAACTCGGATTCATCTGAGCGGCCCAGGAGGTCATAAACAAAACTCGAATTCATTCGGGCGGCCCAGGAGGTCGTGAGCAACACTCGGATTTATCCTTTTATTCACATATGCGATACAATAATGAAAAAGGAAAAACAAAAGCTAGCCCTCGCCAGGACCTTGAGGTGGAACGGCTCCGGATCGCTCTTCCAAAGATGAAGAGTCCTCCCTATGACTCGAAGTTCCCGACTGGTCTGATGAGTGAGGGCCCGCCGAGGAGCTCGGGCCCAAGGACCCAGGAAATGGCCTGCCTTGGAGACCATACACATCCTCAGGGTGCAGCGTTCAAGTTACGCGGATCGAACACGGCGGCGAGGAAACCGTGGGTCTGGGACTGCATCGGCCATGGCATAGATGAATGCCATCCCGAACTTGGCCTCCAAAGAAGGGGGCTATGTCGCCAACCTTCACCGAGGTCCTTAACGCCTCCTCCAAATTGAAGGTTTCGCCCATCGGGAAGCCATCGAACCTCTAAGAGCCTCGTGAGCTTCGATGAAGTAAGCGCCGTGCGGCCGGCCGGTTCTCTTCCGGCGGCCCTCAAGACTCCGCCTCCAAACGAGACCGAGCGATTTCGCCCACCAGTTGGCTAAGGCCACTGATCAGATCCTAGAGCTGCAAAGGGAACCAAAGCCACTTAGAAGCAGTCAACAGAAAGTGAGATAAATGGGAAGGTAGCAAAGTACTTGAGAAACCACAGGATCCTGAGTGGGGGCAGTCTCCCTCGAGGTCTCGGGCATGAGCGGCTACTCCACCGGTACCGCAGAAACATCAAAAGCGGCCTCGGAGGAGGGACCTTCAAGAATGGGGGGCTCCGCCACCTTCGGGACGTCAGCAACGGCCGGGATCTCCAAGACCGCGACCTCAGCCCCATCGTAGCTAAGAATGTAAAAGATATCCTCAACAGTAACAGCGGCAGCTGCCTCCATCCCACGAGGCTCTGCGACCTCATCCAAGGTTGCCTCCCCCGAGGTGTCAAAGGCTGTATGGTCGTCAGAAGGAAAACCCGCAGAGACGGCCGAGACCTCCAGATGGGCCTCAGTACCAGAGGAAGGTGCAGCGGCGGCCCCGGACTCCACAGAAGGATCAGAAGCCACCCTCATGGCCTTCCTAACCATGGGGGCGATAACGGAGTCATCCTCTGAGGGAGACTCACCAGCAACGCTCGATGGACCCTCTGGGACCTCAATCCGCGGACTCTTTGGAGGCCTCTCGGATGGCTCCCAAATAACAAGAGGACCCTCTCTTTTCCTTAGCTTCTTCTTCTTCTTTTTCTTCGAAGCCGTAATGGCAGAATCTCCGGGTAGCGCCACCCACTTGGCTTCGGCCAGCTTTTCGGGGGATAACCAGATGTTCTTCTTCCCCACGTTGAAGCTGCCAAGGTCCCCCATCACCAAGTCTGTAATCTCATTGGCGGCTCCTCTTTCCTCGTCGGTAATGCCTGAGCCATATTTGCTCACGATGTTTCCCATGTTGGATGAAAGCCGCCTACCCTCGTGACCTTTAAGAAAGAAGAACTTGTCCTTCCACCTTTTGGTGGAATCAGGGTTCGTCGCTCATCTCGGCAAACTCGGGCGAGGATCATGGCGATCGAGTCAAGGTTTTGAGTGAAGCGAAACATGATCTTCACCGACCGCCAGCCAAGAACTTTCTGTGGCGTGTGGCGAATATGCACAAGGAGACCAAATACACATGGCGTTGGGCTGGAGCCTTGCGAACGGAACGGTCAACTCCTTCATTAGACGGTGGAGCTCCGCGGGAACAGGGAAACGAAGCCCACCTTTGAGGTGAACTTCGTATACGGCAATGTAACCGCTTGGAGGACTGCACGCCCTCTCTGCGGCTCTTGGAACCACCATCGAGTCAGACTCAGGAATGCCATATTTCACCCTGATTTGCTCGAGATCTTGAGAAGAAAGGGAAGAGGCAATGTCATTAACGCCAGGAGCCATGGCAGTAAGAAACGAAAACGAAGAGCAGTGAAGAATTTCAGAGAACGTCAAAGAAAGAGAGAAGAAACAGGAGGAATGAATGAAGACGCGACAAAGGATTTAAAGGAATTTTCAAACAAGTGAAAAGGCGCCCTCATTATGGCCATCCCACGTGTCGGCTCCTCATACGCAGTAGGCGGGTGTAGACCTTGGGGTTTCCCGAAGCGACGTCACGTTAATCGCATATCACATTTAATGCTCCACAGGGAGCGAAACGGCCGCGAAAGACAGATCTCGGAGTTGCAAAAAGACCTCGGGCGTTCTTTGCGTCAGCAAAAGGCGAAGATCGCGGACTATCATAATGGGAAGATGTTCACAAGGCATGTCCAACGGCTGAGTCCTCGAACCGTTTGACATGGGGTGCTCGTGATGGGTTCTGGAACCCAAGGCCCAAAATTGCAATCACAGGCCCAAAGGATCACAGGAGAAGGTCGGCCCAAAAGGCCCACAAGCCAAATCAGGCCCAAATGATTAACCCAATTCCGAGCACCTGAAGAATCAAGTTAAGCGACAAAGACACTGGCAATCCGAGAGGACGCTATAATCCATTGAAGGACGAGGTCCGCCAAAAAAGCCAAAATAGCCAAGACGCCAGCTCAGATGACTTGCACGGCACACGCTGCCACGAGCGACCAACGGCTTCTGACGTGCTATACCTGCAGGCCATGCGCCCCTGAGCGCCATATCTGCAGACTGTGACAGGTGTCCTTGTCACAGCCGCACCTACAGTAGTGGCGATGGTGGCAGGCAGCCCTGACACGCCAGCGCCACGTGTCGCCTCCCTTATGGCATTACATTCCTTATAAATACCCCATTCCAGCTACTAAGGAGGGGTCTTGATTCTGAATCCATCTATTTACACTCGAGCAAGAATCTTCAAGCGAAAAGCTAAGGCAAAGAGAAAAGAGTGACGAGAGAAATATGTTTTCCCTACGCTGTAATACCCTGAGAAGGCGAACATCTTCCCAGGCGTTCTTTGTATCATTTCACCACAATAGTGAGATTTCTCAGACTGCCTGTCCCCTGCCGTGGTTTTTCACCCTTCATCAGATTAAGGAATTTTTCACGTAAACCAACGTATTCTCCCACTGTCCCCTCACTTCTCTTTCTCTGTTCGAGTCCTGTTTACTTTGTGTTACTCGTCTCTGTCCGTCCGCTCGTCTAAAAAGCTGCTCGCGCTTTGGCTGACGTACGGTCAGATTTTTCGGACGTAACACAACTATTTATTTAAATTTAATTAATTATAATTAATTATTTTTAAATATTTAATTATGATTTTTAAAAAATAATTAAATTATAATTATAAAATTTTAAACATACATAGTATTGAGAATTATAAAAGTTAAACTATCCGACCCTCCCCAGCTGGCCAGCATGACGGTGTTAACAATCAGTATATGGAATAGTTATTCCTGACACCTCACTTTATTTAATTTTCTGACATATTTTTTTATTTTTTATTTTTTGTTTTTTTAAAATAACCAAACCCATTATAAGAAAAAATGAAAATATAATAAAAAATGTCAAATCAAGCCAAACGAAAAATTGATGGAGTTGAGACTCAGAAAGGGACTCGAGGACGGTGACAATTCAATAACAATCGTACGTTGCGCAGAAGGCTTGACTTTTTTGCACACCCTTCTCCCCAAATAATCAATTAAGAAATATTTTGGTAAAAAAATGGCAGGCCATTGGAGGATTCTTGCTGTTGAATTGATTAGTCAACTCAATTGGAGGATTCTTGCTGTTGAAGGCTTGACAACTCAATGAATTATTGAGCGTTCATTAGGCATGAAACGGGAGTAGGGTTTCTAAAATTGGTGCCTAAAATGTGTCTCGAACACAATTTAAGTGTGATGCTTTTGAAATTTGTTGGAGATCACTCTCAATGAAAAAGTTTTTATGATCGAAGAATTTGAGCAAAGCATGAATGTGCTGTTTTATTAAGGAAAGAAATTTCTGTCAACATCTCTCACACTGGATGGATTTGTCAACGATTTCACCGGATTGATTTGTCAACATTAGCTTGAAACGACGTTAATTTTGGCGGATTAAGTAAGAACCAGTTATTGTGAGATTCCAGACCCACAAATTTTCAAACGGTCAATGAGATATGTTAGCCGGTCCTGAAGAAACGCGGACGTGACAACTGTTAGTCACGGGTAGAAATTCCGTCAACACTAACTCAATTAAATTTTCCGGAGATACGTGATCTCGCACTGGGCCATACCGGCGCGTTTTTGGATAAAGTGAATATTCATATTATTGGAAAGGACTGATCCTATCTTTTTGGAGGGAAAATTGCCCTAGATCTCTTGGTGTGCGTTTTTCAGAGTAAGAATTGTAACTTGTTGTACACACGTTTGTAATATGTGTGTGTGAGATAATTTTTGTAGAGAACCTTGGTACTGTAGTGAGCAAGAAAAAAACGGTGAAGGAAAGAAAAACTATAAGCAACCGTGTGTGTGTTATCGTTGCTCTGTT
Organism: Nepenthes gracilis; assembly: GCA_033239525.1. Classification (NCBI taxonomy): domain Eukaryota; kingdom Viridiplantae; phylum Streptophyta; class Magnoliopsida; order Caryophyllales; family Nepenthaceae; genus Nepenthes; species Nepenthes gracilis. Next base: position 14,029,805 of record BSYO01000018.1, on the reverse strand, counting down.
CTTCGATTTCTCTTTATTCTAAACTGTGTAACAGGAAAATTTATTCCTAAATCTCTCACATAGTAAAATACGTTTCAGTGGACGGATTGTCCCGTGGTTTTTTCCTTGATTAACAAGGATTTTTCACGTAAAATTCTTGTATCCATTATTCGTCTTCTTTCATATTCCTTACTATGTTATTTGAGTGGGAAAGTTAGTCGCCATATTTCCCAACAAGTGGTATCAGAGACAGGTTCCATACTCTACTTTAATGGCATCCTTGTCGTCAAAGAATTTACCGTTCAACATTGAGCAGTTCAATGGACAGGGTAACTTCATTCTCTGACAAGAGAGGGTGAATAACACTATGACGAGAGAAGGGACAGTGAAGGCGTTGAAGAAGAAGGACGAAAAGCCTGAAAATCTGACCGACAATAAATAGCAAGACAAAAGAGATTTTGCAAATTGTACTATTAAATTGTGCCTGGCTGACAACACTCTCCAAGAAGTTCTTGGCCTAATTGATCCGGCGGAGGTTTGAGAGAAGTTGGAAAACCGTTACAAATCCAAATCTCTGACAACCAGACTGCACGTAAAGAAGTGGTTTTATGGATTACGGTTATCAGAAGGATGGAGTTTTGAGAAATACTTGGACGAGTTTAACCGGATATTGAAGCAAATGTCTGCTCTTGATTAGGAAATCAAAAAAAGGACAAGGCGTCGGTTCTGCTGGCTTCTCTGCCGGCCACCTATGATCATATCGTTACAACCTTCCTTTCGGCAAGGATACTTTAAGGTTGGATGAGATTATTGCCTCTCTACTCGTGAACGAGTCAAGACGGTCACAAGGGACCTCATCGTCTTCTCATACTGAGTGCTGGTGACCGAGTCCAGGGGAAAAAGTAGAGGTCGCCACCAGAAACCAGGAGAAAAAGGACGCAGTAAGTCATGGTCCAGATACCAAAACCTGAAATGTCATTACTGTGGTAAGAAAGGCCACATTAAGAAGCATTATTCAAGTGGAAGCGGAAAAATGTAGAGAAGGAGAAAGATGACAAAGGACATGGGGAGGAAACGCCCTCCGTCTCAGTAGTCACAAGTAGAGATCTCCTGTTGACATGTCAAGGAGAAGTGACAAACTTGACAGACATGGAATCTTGTTGGGTAATTGATTCTGGCGCTACCCTCCATGTCACATCCAGAAAGGAATTGTTTACATCCTATACTCCAAGAGATTTTGGAGTAATTAGGATGGACAATAAAGGAACATCTCCAATTGTAGGAAGAAGAGATATCATTCTGGTCATAAATAATGGCACAAAGCTCCTGTTGAAGGATGTGCACCATGTTTCTGACATTCGATTGAATATTATCTCAGCCAGTCAGCTGGATGATGAAGGTTACTGCAATATCTTCTCTGAAGGTGAGTGAAAGCTAACCAGAGGGTTTCTTGTTACAGCGAGAGGAAAAAAGTGCTATGGCCTGTATGTGTTGAAGGTCTGCACAATGGCCGGAAATATGAACGCTGCAATTTGTAAGGAGACAAAAGACTTGCGGCACAAGAGGTTGGGCCACATGAGTAAAAGGAAGGGCCTAATCACCGGGACAAAAGAGGACGGGATGAAGATGTGTCCCCACCGCTGGGTCGGGAAACAAGAGAGTTTCTTTCAATGGAGTTTCGTCAACTCCAAAAATCGGACTGCTTGATCTCATCCACACAGATGTGTGTGGACCATTCAAAGAGAAATCGATCAGTGGAGCTCAGTATTTTGTTTCTTTCATTGATGACTGTTTTAAAAAGCTGTTGGTTTACCCACTGAAGACCAAGGATCGGGTTCTTGGTATTTTTGAGCAGTTACATACTCTTGTGGAGCATCAAACGGGAAAAAAATTGAAGGCCGTCAGAAGTGACAATGGTGGTAAATACTTGGGACCCTTTGATGCCTACTACCGGTCACATGGTATTAAGTATCAGAAAACGCCACCGAAGACACCTCAACTGAATGGAGTAGCAAAACGGATGAATCGTACGCTCTTGGAAAGAGTACGCTGCATGCTCTCCAAAGCAAAGCTTCATGCTTCGTTCTGGGCAAAAGCATTCCGAACGGCGGCCTACATTATCAACAGGTCGCCCTATAAGCCTTTGATGGGTGAAGTGGCGGAGAAGATATGGACGGGCGTGGAGCCGTCCTATGATCATTTGCGAGTGTTTGGATGCAAGGCATTCGTGCATGTCCCAAGAGACGAAAGGACGAAACTGGAGTCAAAGACGATGCAGTGCGTCTTTCTGAGCTATGGAGAGGATGAGTTGGGCTACAGATTTTATGATCCTGCCACCAGGAAACTTATCCGGTCAAGAGATGTAACCTTTGCTGAGAATGAAACGATTGAAGACATTGGTAGGAAGGCAAATTATAATGATGAACAGACGGACAAAGTAAGTATCGAAGATGTCCGTCTTGTATCATTGGAAGGCGAAAACTATGGTCCTGAGGCAGTTGAGGATACTGGAGAGGAGGTCATGGTGTCTGATGATGACCAGGCTGAAGCCATCCCTCAACCGATCGAAGAAGTTGCCGTTAGACGATCCTCTCGGAACAGACGACCGTCTGTCTGGCCCATCCCCTGAATATGTTATGCCTCTCGATACCGGAGAGCCTGAAGACTATGAAGAGGCTGTGAATGGTGAAAGCAAGGAGAAATTACTGGAGGCCATGAAGGATGACATAAGTTCCCTTCATGAGAACCATACTTTTGACCTTGTTAAACTTTCTAAGGGGAAGAAGGCCTTGAAGAATAAATGGGTCTTCCGGTTGAAAACGGACGAGAACACCAACGAGCCAAGATACAAGGCACAACTGGTGGTGAAAGGTTTCGGACAACAGAAAGGAATTGATTTTGATGATATATTTGCTCCGGTAGTGAAGATGTCTTCCATACGGGTGGTATTGGGTCTGGCTGCCACCCAAGACCTTAAGGTGGAGTAGATCGATGTCCAAACTACATTCCTCCATGGAGAGTTTGAGGAGGAGATCTACATGGAACAGCTTGAAGGGTTTGAGGTTAAAGGAAAGGAACAACTTCTCTGCCATTTGAGGAAAAGTATGTATGGTTTGAAACAAGTTACTCGGCAATGGTACAAGAAGTTCGAGTCTATTATGGCCGGCCAATGGTACCGGCAGACTACTCATGACCACTGCGTATTTGTGTAGAGATTTGCTGATAATGATTTTGTCATTCTTTTTTTATATGTGGATGACATGTTAATAGTTGGACAAAATGGTGCTCCAATAAAGGAGTTGAATGAGCAACTTGGGCAGTCATTTGCTATGAAGGACCTTGGATCAGCAAAGCAAATTCTGAGAGTCAGAATTATACGCGATCGGAAGGCTAGAAATTGTGGTTGTCTCAAGAAAGCTACATTGAAAAAGTGCTCCAACGATTCAACATGGACAAGTCGAAGCCCGTGAACACACCCTTGGCAAACCATTACAAGTTGAGTACTCGTCAATGTGCGTCCTCGGATGACGAGAAGAGATACATGAAAGGCGTGCCCTATTCCTCTACTGTTGGAAGCCTAATGCATGCATTGATGTGCACCAGACCGGACATAGCTCATGCCGTCGAGACAGTTAGTCATTTTTTATCAAATCCGGGAAAGGAGTACTGGTCCGCTGTGAAATGGATCATGAAATATATTCGGGGAACTTCCAAGAGGTGCTTGTGCCTTGGAAGTGACAAACCGCAGTTGGTGGGATATTCAGACGCGGACATGGCCAGAGATATTGACACAGCAAATCTACATCGGGTTACTTGGTGAAATTTATGGGCGGTGCAGTTTCTTGGCAATCCATGCTATAAAAAAGTGTAGCTCTATCCACAACCGAAGCCGAATATATTGCAATTACAGAGACGTGCAAAGAGATGCTGTGGATGAAGAAATTTATTTAAGAGTTGGGTCTTCAACAAGAGAAGTACAATATATTCTGTGATAGGCAGAGTACAATACATCTCTACAAGAACTCTTTGTTTCACTCGAGATCCAAGTATATTGATGTTCGATACCATTGGTGAGGGACGTGCTTGAAGTTGGTCTATTATCACTGGATAAAATCAGTACTAAAGACAATGGGACAGACATGATGACTAAGATTTTTCCAAGAGGGAAAAATGAAACATGCTGTAAGATAACCGGATTAATGGATCCAACTTCCTCACAGTCGCGAGGGAAAGTTTGTTGGGAATCACTCCCGTGAAGAAGTTCTTGTGATCCTTGGGCGGAGCACGAATGTGCTGTTTCATTAAGGAAAGAAATTTCGGTCAACACCTCTGTTGTCCGGATGGACGGTCAATGGAGTTGACCAGATTGATGGTCAACATTACCGGCAAACAATGCTGACCGGTTTGGTGGTTAAGTAAACCGGATTCACTGAGAGATTCCAGAATGGCAAATTTTCAGACAGTCAACAGAGGTGTTGACCGGTCTCGTGAAGAACACAGACGGCCAACGATTAGCCGCTCGCTAAGAAATTCCGTATAACGCCAACTCAGAAGATTTTCTGGAGATACGTGATCTCAAACGGTTATGCTGGAGGCGTTTTTGATAGGGAATATTCATATTGTTGGAAAAGACTGATCCTATCTTTTTAGAAGGAAAATCGCCCTAGATCTCTTGGCGTGCGGATTTCAAAGTAAGAATTGTAACTTGCTGTACACACGTTTGTAAGATGTGTGTGTGAGATAATTTTTGTAGAGAACCGTAGTGCTGTAGTGAGCAAGAGAAAAATGGTGAAGGAAAGAGAAACTGTAAGCAACCGTGTATGTGTTGTCGTTGCTCTGTTCTTCGATTTCTCTTTATTCTCTGCTGTGTAATAGGAAAATTTGTTCCTAAATCTCTCATATAGTGAAATACGTTTCAGTGGACAGATTGTCCCATGATTTTTTTCTTGATTGACAAGAGTTTTCCACGTAAAATTCTTGTGTTCATTGTTTTTCTTTTTTCATATTCCTTACTGTGTTATTTGAGTGGGAAAGTTAGTCGCCATATTTCACAACAAAATCGACACCTTTAGCCTTCATCACACATGCAAAACACACATAAAAGTAATTATCATCCGTACCATCAATCGGTACATCAAATAAATATGGGCTCATATAAAAGTGATTCATAATTAAACATAAATGAACTAAGCCTTCATCCGATCAAATACCAGAATTTAAAAAGAAAAAAAAGAAAAAAAAAAGAAAGAAGAAAAGCTGAGTTTTAATATCCATTTGTGGTAATGAGAGGGGATTTTCTCTAGGCTACACATTCATTCCTACGAACCAAAATGGTTGTGTTCAGAGGTGTGCCTAATTCTGGACAATTACGATGATGGAGGATTAGAGACCGAGTACAGATTGAGTCTTTGAGTTGTGTTGAACAGTGAGAGCGTGGGCAGTGTTTTGATAGGGTTGCTAGTTGTTGGGCGGTAGGTTAAATTTTACTCACATAAAATTAACAAAAATTTTCTAATCAAAACTAAATTTACCGCCAATTTATTTGAATTTATAAGGAAATAATAATTGATGCATTCTAGATTCAAACTTCAAACGAATTCGGATCAAATTGGTCTTTCGGATTTCGATTACTATTGTTTAACATTGGGATCTTGCACACCATAACTTTAAACAAAAGGTCAGGTGACGGCGGAGAGATAAACATTCTGATACTCAAACCAGTAAACGGCTTTCTGAGAATAAGAAAGTGAATGTAGAGAATGCAAAGATAAATATTGAGTGTTGAATTTGAGAATGATGGTGAGAGGTGCATTCGTGGGGAGAGTGGTTTTGGTCATGGATACTTATGGAAAGCAATTTTTCTAAACGCAGAATTCGTAAAGAGTTAGTAACAGAGAGAAAACATAGTGTTAGAATACTTATGAGCTTAGAGAGCTTTTGTTAGTTCAAATATGTAAGAGACCGTGCCCATAGAGTGGGTATTCATGGTCTTTTATAGTTGTGGGCCTCCGTTGCCTTCTTTAGATGGTGAGACCAGATGCCCGCATTCTGTGAGGATCGTTGCCTTCCCCAACATGGACGCGGATGCCATTTTGAGTTGTAACGGTCAAGAATGAGAGTTCCCTTCCTTCTGTGGAGATAACGCGCGCAGTGACTGTAGAGGATTCCTCTGAGAATTGCGCGCTAATTTATGAGCTTTTCTTTAGGGATGTATTCTAATTCTGGGCGATTTTCGCTATAGAAGAGGTTGCCATTTTTAAAGATACGGAGAATTAGAGCAGACGACCGTAGAAACTTGGAAAGATACTGGTGGGCTGATTTTGATTTGGGTCATGTTAATCTTAGGCCGCTTCCATCCTACTTATTGCGATCTTCCGATCAACGGCAGTGTTAACCGTCCAAGGGATAAATAGTCGCTATCGATTTTGGGCCATTTACCTCTTTTAAGCCGGCCCATTACTAACGACCTCATCAGTAACTGCATACAATCATATAACAAGCATAATAACTAGAAAATTTTACATGGAAGCAATTATTAACTAAGAGAACAAATTATAGGAAAAAACTTTTCAATATAATACAAGCTCAATATAATAAATACTTTAAAACCACATTCAAATTAACCATCTTTGTCATCCTAGGGTATAATATTCTAATCATTGTATAGGATATATTTACCAGTGATTTTTCTTCACTTGCTTTCTTGCAGTTCATCATTTAGTTTTCCTAAGCTTGTGATAAATCTAAATATAATCATAAAGGATTTGTTACAATTGAATTTGTATTATAATGAAGAGTTTTATCCCATAATTTTTCTTAGTTGTAAATAATTTTCATGTAAAATTTTCTTATTATTGTGCTCGTTTATATAGTTATATATAACTATTATTTCCTCACAAATTTAAACAAATTGATGGTAAATTCGATCACTTTATTAATGTTAACCTCCACCGTTCAAACAGTAGGAACACTATAACCTGGCTCTCTGATACTACTTTTTGGGCAGTAGACCAAATTCCATCAGCACAAACCAAGAAAAATTCTCTAATTAGGATAAAATTTGTCACCAAAGAAAACTATCCAAAATTGTACTTCACCTAAAACTCCACGGTGAGTTACAAGTAAAGCTGTCTTCTTTTGAATGATTTCGGGATATGTTGAGATCTGAGCCTCCTTGTAAACTAAGAACTTAGTTGTTGAAATTTCATCGTTGCCACATTGGCTAAGGGCAGTTTCACCTCATAAAAGCTCCAATAACTTAGATAAAACAGATATTCTCTTGTCCATATTTCAGTAGGCAGTACTGATTTTTAATTTTTAATATATATTTTTCTTGTCTCCCATGTAATCAAACAGAGGCTTGCAGATCAGAAGAATTATGACTTGATGGATGGATTCAATAAAGACAAAGAAAGCTCATGCAAGATATATAAAGGTTCCTTTTCATCATTTTACTCCCCCCCTCAATACTGTCAAGCACAAGCACCCACCCCATTTGTCCTATCTCTTTTGAGCACTACTCATTTAAAAACTTCAAAATTTATATTATCATGCATTCATGGAGAATTATGGACTACCTGGAAGTAGAGGACAGAAACAGAGAGGTAGGGGACCTTTCTTTGTCCATTTCCCAAAATCTAAGTCATCTTCCAAGATGTGGGTTCTGATTATATTGCAGGCAACCACGCACCATTAAAGATTTTGGAGAAAATCACTCCAAAAACAGATTCAATTATTGAATCGCTTTTATGAGTGAATGATATGCTTTTAGCATGAGGTGATGAAGGGTGAACTTTTTTTTTGGTTGTGAAAGGAGGGGTAGAGATTGAAGCTTTTGTGCGTATTAATAGTTATCATCGTCAAACAATTCAGTCTGTTTTCAGCTTAGAGTGACTTCACAATACGCTGTTTACCCCGTTTTGCTGGCAAAATCCTAATGCAGAAAGGATGGATCTATATTTATTGACAATATGTGCTTGGAATGAGTTGTTTATGTACCCCTCTGCCGCCGACTTGCATGAATTGGTAAGAAAAGACAAATGGTGACAATGATAAAACAAAGCACAGGAAGACAATCATAAAATAAAATAAGACACAGAATTTTATATGGGAAACCCTATTTTGAACAAGAGTGAAGGAAACTTTTCGTACCAAATTATAATAGTGTTTCGACCCCTTAGTAAATTTGTGGAAGCAGTAAAAATATAAATATTTAATACACATAAAAAATATTTAAATTTAGATAATATGAATAATAACAACTATAAAAAATAAGGCAATAAGTAATAATAAAAAGAGGCAATTTTCAGTGACGAAAAAAAACCCGATAACCGTGGTTATCGAAAAAAACTCTCATAATTTCAACGGTTAGGAAAGATATGTATTATGAAAATCAACATATAGATTGAGTGGTACAGATGTACAAATTCAACCGACTTACTCCCGTCTTGTGATCTTTATCAAGAAATTCATTGGATTTGCCTATGGTAATAGAACTGGACACCTCTCAGTTTTTAAGTCAATCTTCTCTCACACAGGCTTGAATTGTAATACACCACTGAAGCCTAGTATCCACGCCACCAACGTCACTATGACGGTTAACAGGCAAAAAAAGGTGTATAGGATAAGGTACAATGTAGAAAGAAAACTTTGTTAAGGAAGCACAATCATTTGAGTGAAGTTTTCTCGAATATGGAGTACAAAGATGAGAGGTTTTCCAATGTCAAAGCTACTCCAAAGTTAATCCAAAACTTTTAGGGTTAAAATCATAAGACATATATATACGAAGCCTTAAAAAATAGGTTAAAATATAGTTGTTAGAAGAATACACGCCATAGCACTCGAGTTCCGCTTAAGCGCGTGGCGAGCACTAGCTAGGGTTTCATGGTCACATACAGCACCACTCGAGCCCAAAAAAGGCGAGCATCAGGTGGGGATCTATTGGTTTTGGCAATTGAGCGTGAAAAAGGTGAGTATCGAGCGAGGGCTTACTGGATACAATGCTCGAGCGTGGATCGAGCATGCCTCGAGCTTGGCTTCTCAGGAATCGGAACTCAAGCTAGATTCAAGCGTGTTGGGAACTCTAGCTACTCTATAAGCAATGCTCGAACGTGAGTTGAGCGATGGGTAGCAATAGTCACAGGGAGAGGTGCGATGAGAAGCCTCAAACGGAAATCTGATGTAGAGCTTCTAACCATGTGAAAATGCACCAATGAACAACTAAACGAGTAACCCGACACGGTCATGAAATAAGCCAACAAAATATGACTAACAAAGAGGGAAAAATTACGGGATTATGAGTGAAAAAGGACTTTTTGTCCTAAATTGTATAATCAAATTTCGACCTCGGAAAAAATAGCGGAAGTAGTAATAATTAAATATTTAATACACGTACAGAATATTTATTTCTAGATGTTAGAGATAAGGACAAGTATGTAAAATATAACCGAGCATAAATAATAGTAAAAAGACACGATTTTTTGTGACAAAGGAAAAATTTGATACCCACGGTAATCGAGAAAAATCCTTCGGGTTTCAACGGTTAGGGAAGCAATGCACTATGAAAATCAACTTACAGACTGGGTGGTAATGACACGCTAACCTAGCCGACTTACTCCCGTCTTGTGATCCCTATCAAGGAACTCCTTGGATTTGTCCCCAACAACGAAACCGGACACCTTCCGATCTTCACTTCAATCTTCCCTCTCTAGCCACTTGAATTGCCAAACACGATCGAGTCTCCTTCTTGAACTCACCGACGTCTCCAACGAAGGTAGAAGAATGGAGGTATTTAAAAGGTAAAGAGAAAACGTAGAGAAAACTAGTTAGAACATGAAGCACAAAGTTGTAGCTTTTAGTTTTCTCAAAAGAAATAAGACCAATGGAGTACAAATGAGATTCTTCTCAAGTGGGGTACGAAATTGGTCTGTCAAGAATCCTTGGGTTCCAAAAATATAAGCCAAATATTTATAAAGGGCTCAAAATTGGCATTTAAAAACTTGCTCGTTGCCTCGGCGCTCAAGCGTGCGGCGGGCGCACAGATGGTTTCCAGAGAAACCCTAAGTGCGCTCGAGCGCGGGGCGGCGCACAGTGAGCGGGGACTATTCTGGATTTTAGGGTCAAGCAGGTAGCGAGCACACGGAGGGCGCGGGGCTTCGGATGGGCTCGAGCAATTGGAGAGCACATGGCAGGCGCGGAATCCATGGAAGTCGGAACGGACAACAACGGATGAATGTTGAGACTGTAACGCGACAATCCATAACCCGACATCGATACAATAATACATATGGTCACGGAATATGCTAATTAGACAAATGTCTCTAACAATGAGTCCACAAATCTTCACTCTGTAAAATTTGGTTACATAAATTCTAATATAAAAACCTGACTCCTCGTATCAATGGACCCGAGCAGTAGTGGAAAACTGCAGAGTAAAACATTCTTCTCTCTTTTCTTCATGTTTTCTCACTAGCAGTATCCACTGGTCTCTCTGAATTTACAAAGTAATTGGCCAAAAGTTTCTCAGACGCACTCCCTTTTTATAAACCCAAAATGAAATTTTAGCACGCTTTTCATAAACCCTAAAGATGTTCGACAGCTGGTCATCTTTCAAGCAATCTGATCTTCTTTTGGATTTCAGCACTCCAGTCACTTCTCGGACTGGACAGTTTGGTCGGTCGCATTCATTTCACAAGTTCATCCGGCTGTAGTTGCCATCAGTCATTTTTCCGCGTGCGCAGCCACACCTTCAATGTGAGTGTTGTACCCATGTGAGTGTTCGGCTACACCTCCGATTGGCTTACCACCCACATGTGAGCCTATATAGGAGTGATCCACATCCCAATACCCCCTTTTCTCCTGTCCTATTGATGGGTAAAGTGAACAGGCTAGTTCCTTAAAGGACCACTCCTCTTTACTTTAATGGAGAGACTTATTCTTTTCACTGCCACTTTTCAATTCGATTATTGGGATAGATTTGTAAGGTCAGCCAGCTAATTATCTGTTTTATGGCAGAATAGCATAGTTTTTTGAGAAACTTGCTTATTGAATGGTAAATTTTATGAATAGTCAATATAGTGTTCATGGACATAAAGGGTATTGATTAAAATTTACAAAAAAAAAAAAAGAAAAAGAAAACAGAAAAAAGGAGAGGAGGAGTAAGAACAGAAGTTTAGTAGGTAACATTTTTTGTCCTTTCTTTTGGTTCTTTGTTCGTTGACATATTTGAAGTGTGGGAGGAAATCTGACAAACTACACTTTGTGATATAAAGAAAAGCATGGGACACTATTTAGAAACTGGGTTTTATGCATAGTAGAAGGCCTATACATTAGACCCACTTCTTTAAATTTCGAGTAAATTGATGACAAAAAGTGAAGTAAAAAAAACTCGAATCAAAGAAAATTTATTCAATTTATGTTCTCAGGCTGTTTCCTACTCCATTGACAGGGGGAAAAAATATGCGGAGAAGACAAAGTGAATATAGTGAAATTAAGATGAAAAGCAAGGAAAGAAGCTTCTTGGTCCCTCTCTCTTTGAGATAGAAAGGTACTATCATCGTTGACATGTTTTCACTTCCGTCTTCTTCCTCTAGTATGGCCTGCCAAGAGTAGGTAAAATTGAAGAAACAGTGAGGCCTTTGATTGCCATGGATTACATGAAAAACTTTGTTTTAGGAAGGAAATAGAACTGAATTCCCTTACTTGGTTCAGCAGAATCAGATCTTTTAGTAGGAGGAGACTTCCAAAAACCAAAGTGATTATCATTGTCTGCAGAATTCCCCTGGAATTAGAGTGAGAAGCACAAACAAAAGAATTACATAGCATCACTTCAAAACTTGACAAAATTACAGAATCCTCTACAAGAATGTCACAAAATTGCATAGCATTAGTTCTATCAGCGTAACCAAACAAGTAAAAACTAATTGTCGGAAACAGAGTAAGAAGAACAAGGAAAAGAATTAAGAGAGAAAAGAAGGTGTTTACCTGATACTGAGCTGTTGAGAAGTCCTGTGACAAACCCAAGACATGATCTATTGAAGCTTGATTGTCAGGAGGAGTCACATACCTCTGTTTATACAGATACTCCAATCAAAGAAGGAATGTAAAGGAAAACAGAAACAAATAAAAGAAAAGACAGAGAATCAGATAAAGGAATTATGATTGCTAATGCAGAGAGGATTTTATTGTTTGTTTTTAAACTTGCCTTTGAACAGCTGAAAGCAGAGGAGCTAGCAGTATCATCAAGGTATGAATGCTTACTCTTCCCTCTTTGCTCATTCCCCTTCTTTCCCTTATAATCACTCTTCTTTGATACTAATTCTGAAGGAGAAGAATAGTAACACACACTTGGATCATAGTAATCGTGGTATTCTTGAAAATGTGGAGGGCCTGAAGATGCATCAGACACCATTGATAAATCCTCTTCTTCATCTTCCTCGCCGTGGGTCGAATTTACGCTATGATTTTGATGAGCATTTCTATTGCTACTATTTTTCTGCCATTGATTCTGAGGTGGGAAAGTTTCATCAAAGTAAACAGTCCAGCCAGATTCACAACCACTGCCCCATTCTGGACCTGGCATGTCCATTCTTTACAGAACTCTTATGTTGGTATTCTTCTTTACCCCTTCTATATATAATATAACTACAAATATGTGCCTTTTATTCTTTTCCTCTTGAATTTCTTCTCTCCCTATTTATAAGCAGTAAGAGGAGTTAAATAAAAAGCTAAGCAATCATTCACAAAGATGGTCAGAAGAGTGAAAAAGGAGGAGCAAAAGGAGGCGAAGAAGAAGAAGAAGAAGAAGCCCTAGTGAATTACACTCTGAATCCTAGCCTTTGTTTTGTCCTTTACTCCTATCCTTGTACCCTCTTGAATTATCCTTCTTTGAATGAATCTAAAATGCCAGTTGGCCTGATCTTTTAAGTGATATTTAGATTATACAATTTATACATTTAAGAAAACTTTTAAGTAACATAATATTTATCAATTATATATATATATATATATATATTAATAAACTTATATAAAAATAAATTAATTAATAAAATATTAAGTTATTCAAATGTATCAACTTAATTTCATACTTTCTTAAGAGTGGTGAAAGATAACGGGGGAAGTGATCAAACAGTTACTGGCATAGTGAATGTTGACAAAATATCGATTTAGGACAGTGTTGTCTAGTCTCTTGTCCACATAATTAAACCAAAAAAAAAAAAAAATCAGCTTGTTGAAATTTATTGGAAACATGGATACAACTAGGATAGCGAAAATGAATTTGAATTTTTCTTAATCATCAACCACTAAACTTTTGAATACAAGAAATATTAACAATCAATATATAATTGTACAATAATATTAAAGGTGAAAAATTTTTCTTAATCAAGAAAAAAATTACGATACAATTTTTAAATAATATACACTACAAAAATGACAAGTTACAAATATAATCCTTTTCGAGAACCATTTTCTACAATTTGAGTGAATAATAGTTGAATATAACTATTTTAACAAATCTTATAATTTATAAGAGAAAAACACAATAAGAACAAGAGTAATATATCAATGATATGTCCTAAATCAAAACTAGAATAACATACCTGAGTTTGACAAATTGGCAACTGAAGGCTTTGTCAAATATTAATTCAAATGCTTATTTTCTCTTGTTACAACTAAAGAGCTTTTGGTAAACTTTCATTAGTCTTTACCAAACACTATAGAAAAGCTTTTCTCATTAAATTTTCTAGTTAAAACTAAATTCAATCAGACATTCGGAGTATATTACGTGCCCCTTAACGCAAGTTTTGCCTTGTTGTTTGCCTGCAAGCTAACGCCTTTGATGCTAACAATTTTCAACGAGTTATCGTTTCTTATCTTTAATATCCTATAGTACCTAGGCATATAGAAAGTGAAAAAGAACTTTCTCAATATTACATGGGATAATGAACCGTTATATATCACCCAACTCATCTCATAGCCTATGAATCCATGTCTTTTCCACGTTAATGACTAAAAGTTCTCTATAAATAGTAATAGAGGCCCAATCGTTGCCGTCATGATCCTTTCATTCTTATCACTCGCTACCATTTTCCTTCTCCTATTTTCTCTTAAAGTAATTCCGTTTTATATAATACTTCTTATCATAATTAAAACACTGAATGTCTTAAAACTTTGACCAATTGTTATTCATCTTTAATTTGTCACCTCACTCTCTCGATCTCCTATACCCTCGACCGCTAATGGACACTAAGGCAAATGACTCATCTAAAATCTCATCACGTTCTATTTGTCTAGACTCATACATAAATAAGAAGGTAATAACTCCATCATGGTTGAATATAACTTTTTTAAACAATAGTATCGTAATAATATAATCGTACAAAGTTAGTAACAAAACTAGGAATAGCAATGCCATATCTTCATTCTTAATCTACTCATTAAGTGTAGACATTTACATTAAGACCTAGTTAAATTCGTCTAGGTGCTAGGTGCTTCTTGAATATTTCCCTTTTCGACAATCACAAGTTATAGAATTGCTTCCTCATATACAATCTTAATGTTAGGGACTTCGACTTGTAACGGTTTTTTAACTTTATCCAGATATTTGTTAGATTTGACAAATCAATGACTTTCTTAAAAATATTATCCACAAGATACTATTTGATTGTGTAATTAGTAAGATATCTCTTATTTTACTATTTCTCATCTTTTATTATTTTCAGTTTGTCTTCCTTTTTCGATAATACTTGTATTGTTCATTCTCATGTTAAAATATTATTCACTTTTTTAGTCAAAGAATGAAATTATTTTGTCTTTTTAACTGCTTGATATAAAATGGAATGCTCATTATATTGACACTATCAAATTATAGTTTTTATAATCTGAAAAAAATCTAAACACTAATACCACTTGATGGGATTTATCAAAAATACTCACACAAGTAGTGCAGTGAAAATAAATTCAAATCCCTAGTTAATTGCCAAATACCAAATCCTTGAGTATTAAAAAATACAAGCAACTAAGTATACAAAATTATATAATAGTATTTAATATGAAAAATCTTTTCAACTAAAGAAAAAATCATTTGAAATTTTTAAAAAATTAATTCACTATGAAAATGGCCGATTATAACCATGTCTGAGCACCCTTTACTACAACTTAAATAAATAATGGTTGAAAGTAATTATTTTAACACACTTTATAACCTATAAGAAAAAAATATAATGACAATAAGAGCAACCAATTAATAATATGTTTTAGAATCAAAATTAAAATAATATATTCGAACTTAATAAAAAATAAAATTTAAATTGAACCTCAATCAAATATTGAAAATATTCCTACTATCTCTTTTATCCCTTTTTTATTTTCGTGTGGCACTTTTGTCTTAAAAATACTCACAAATCTTACTCTAAAATCATATTAGGATACTTTATATCAGTGTCGGTGGACAAGTATCTCTTGAGTGCACATTAATCGTGACCTCATTGGACAATCTATGCACATGTGCCTTTCATGTACTGGTCGTACTAAAATTAGCATGTAAGCATCATTTAGGCGCGCCCGCTCTATTCCAAATGTGTAAATGTTGCATTGTGTGCCGATCAAGCATATATATTTTTGGTTCTCTAGAAATGGCTTTTATTTGAATGTAGATATTGAGCAAACCTCCAATGAACTCCGTTACTTGAATAAGTTCAAACGCGACCTCTCTGGACAATCTACCCACGTGCACCTTTAAAACACTAATCTCACTGGAATTAGCATACAAGTGTTCTTTAAATTGGCATACAAGTGCCTTTTCGGCATGCATTTGATGCGCACAGTCTATCTTAAATACACACGAACGCTATCACATGTCTATCAAGTACAGTTTTTTTCTGTTCACTAGAAATGACTTCCGCTCGAACGATTCTCGCACCAATCTGGTGCAAACCACCAGTAAATTTTGTCACTCAAGCGATACATGATCATCACTTGACTTCTCCGATTGAACGAACCTCGCATGGATATCATGTGTTATTTAAATAACTCATTCATTAGACATCAAATTTATTAAAAAAAAAACCAAAGATTGGACAGATTCCTAACCATTGAACAGGTAAGGACTTGTTTGTTTCGAATTATTTCCACGTGCCCAGGAAGATAACTGTTAGATTTGTTTGGTTAATATTCTTAAAGTTTCAGATTTTATCCAAAAAAATCAGTGTTCTTTTCACGTCATTGGGTTAATTATTTGCTTTTTTTTAACTAAATCCAACATAAGCATTTAACAAAGTTATTATTAGATGCTTAGCTTAGACTTAAAATTAATTTAGTGTTTTTTTTATTTTACATTATAAAATATGAGGAAAAAAAAAAAAAGAGACTGCAACTACATATCAACAGTTGGTGACCCAAAAAATAAAAATAAAATAAATCACATAATTAATAAAGGACGTTAGTTCACACGTTTTAGTCGTTTGTTGCTCAAAAATAACGATAGCAAATTCTAGCTAAACTTAGCCATATTTGTGAAAAAATTGACTAAAGCGTCCTAAGGTACAAATATTATTACGAGGCTGATAATTTTTTCACTGGTATTTTAATATAAAAAGAATTTCTTTTATTTTTTTATTAAAATTATTTTATTAGAGATCCTTAATTATATGCCATTCATAAGAGTACCATTATATAGTCATATTTTAGTCTATAACTAAAATATGACACATATTTTATTTATTTATTCTTATGTGTATATGTTATTGTGAATAAATTGATTAAACATTATATTATTTAAGAATATTTACTGGTATTGATTTGTAATTCCCGATTTGATCTCAACTTAACCAAGCCATTGCCCCCTCCCTAATCTAAAAAGCTCTCTGATGCGTTTCTAGATCCGAATTTCGAACAGATTCGGATAATCCTCTTGATGCTCCATTCCGGCTCCGTTCCTTGAGTTGGATCCTACACACCGCTAAACAGAATAGAAGGTCAGCGTGTTGGTGGAAAGTTGTCCCACCGAAAACACTCCAATATTGGTGTAAAGCAGTTTTCAAAAGATGAAATCGAAATTGAGAGAGAGAAAAGACGAAGAAAGAGTGTTTAAAGGATAAAAGAGACGTGAGCCCCTCTTGAATATATGAAGTGGGAATAAAGGCCCTTTGGCGTGTATTTATTTGCCTTAGGGTTCAGGATGAATGTGTTTTGAGTAGCAAGCTCGGGCAATGCTGTGAGTTTCAATGGTTGAGAAAATCGTTCACTATGAGCCCTTGTCTTTCAGAAAGCGTATGCAATTGAGAGAGTAATGGAAAGCCTGATTGAGAGTGTAATTGGAAGCGTGTCCTTAATGGTGCCTCAAGGGTTTCTTTTATGGTTGAGAGGACGATCCTCCTTCTCTGGAAGGAGTGATTGCCTCCGTGATCTGCTGGTTGGCTTGCCTCTAGGAGCAGGCACCAGTTGTCAAACTATGAGAGATAGCTTCCTTCTGAGGCAGCCAACAGCTATCCAAACCAGGCGCTTTTCTTCCGTGCATGTTACCATTGGAGAGCCCCAGTTGGTAAGGATTCGGGTAAATCTGGCGCCATCCTTATGTGAAGGGCGTCAATATTGTCAAAATCCTCTTGGTGCCAATTGGGACCGTGGAAAATACGAAAAGCCGTTGTTGCCACTGATGATTCGGCAAGCCTAAACAGATCGTAGGCACATCGCAGGAAATCATCCTTTGGGCCCCGAAAGGTAGTCAGTATTTTTGGACCGTCACGTGCGTTGGCCGCCGGACGATACCAACACGGGACGTTGACCATCCCGAGCCTTTCAACACTGCTCGAGCGCAAGAAATGTTGGCCGATCCTCTTCCTGTTAACCTTTTAGCAAACTCATTTCTAGTATATCCATCACTCTCTAATTTTGAACCAATCATACTTTATACATATTACTTTATTGTATTTATGGAGTCACTTTGTTATTTTTACCCGAGTAATTGAACGTTTATAATTGAGTCATGCGAGGCATGCATTCAGGCAGTAGACTAACAGAATGCTAGTTCGTAATTAGTGTTTGAATGACAGACTTTTTTTATATAAATCTGATTGAAAACAGTTGTCTTAAAAGTAAAAAAAAAAAATTATGTATAAAAGGGAGGGAGAGGCACGAGATGACTTAAAAAAAAACAAAAAAAAGAGAAAACCAGTGTCTCGCTTTGTTTGAAAATCTATGAGTAATCTTGAAGAATAGTTTAGGGGCATATCACTTTGCCAAATTGGATTTGCAAATCCAAACGTCGTGTGTTTGGAATTTAAAAAATTTCAAAAATTAAAAATTAAATAAAAATATTTATTGGTTTGGGTTTTAAAGAAATTTATATTGAAGAAAAAATGATTTCAGGGGACGAGAGAATTTAGAAGAAAGTTTAAGAGGAGAAGGAGCTATGCCTGTTAGTATGAGCTGGACTTTTTCTTTTTTTTTTTTTTTCTTTCAGTACTTTTGTTTTTCTCTTATTTTTAAATTAAAAAATAATTTTTTAATAAAATATTAATATTTTTATAGTTATTTTTGACAGTATTTTTTTCTTAAAAATATCAATCTAATCCAAACACTCAAAAATATTTTCTTTCAATTTTTCTTTGCCTTTAATTTTTTTTAATATATCTGAAAAACCCCCCACACTATAACCTTCGAAGTCAATAATCTATTTAGATCTAAAAAATTTAAAGTAAAAAATTAAAAAAATATATTTTTTAACATTTAAACCGTACCAAAAATCATAAAAAATATAATAAAAAAAATACGTCTGTTTGGTTTTAAAAAAATCATATAAACAATTGAAAGAAAAAAAAAATTAAGAAGATATTATTTTTATCCTTTTAAATGCTTACAAAAATCATTAAAAATTACACAAAAAATTAAGCAAAATTATTTATCTTTTTAATAAAATTTTTATTTTCCAATTTCAATAATATCCAGAGCGAAACACTGTTCACTGCAATGATTTTTCCAACATTTATGACACCACACGTGCATTGAGTAGGCGTGCAACAAATTCGCATTAAAACCCAACCGGCCATGCCGGTCGTTGGCTAGTGACCCAGTCGGTCCACATTCGCCCTTCCGATTCCTCTTCCCTCGGTGGTCGTCGTAAAACTTCATTTAGTACGCTGCACGATTGCTTGTCGATAGTCGCGATAAGAGCGACACTGTGCGCCTGTCACGCTTTTATAATGCCTATCTCACCGAGCTTTTTTTAAATAATGTCACCTCTTTTATTATTATATATCCTTAATTAAGTAAATATTATAAAATTTTATATTAAACCGATACTTAAATAATATGCATAGTCTAATCTAGCTTTTAATTATATTCGTAATGGACTTAACTTTTAATTATTTTTTATTTAATTATGTTATTTTAGTGTTTTTTTTTGCTTATAAATAAATATGTATTGTTAGTTTTAGATAATTATGAAACTTAATAAAATTTAGATATTTTAAGTAATTATTTATTTATAAAAATAAACTTTTAGTATTAAATAATTACATTTTTATTTATTTTTGTAAATTCTTTATTTTTTTTAATATTTATTTTCATCACAACTTACCCGACAAAAATTTTATTTTCTCACCCATTTTCCTAGACCTTTCAGCTCCTACAAGGCATCAATTGTCGTACAAGATCTTGCAATTTTTAGGGGACTTTTTGTTTTGGTGAATTATTGCCTGGGCTTTTTGTCATTTTGAACTCCCCCGTGAGGGAATGACTGCTCTCAAAGTTACATGTCTATGTTATCGAGTTCTTTAGCGACAGTCGTCTTGTATTTATAAGTATTTATTATTTATCTATATCAGTTTAGAGTACAATTACTTATTTATTTATGTAAAATTTTATAAATAATTAACGTTATGGTGATTTAAAAATCGATTAATATAAGTATAAAGAGAACGTGATAAATAACAATATTTAAGATAATCTCAGAGAAAAAACCCTAAACACTGTTAGTAGATATACATCTTAATTTGAATTATTTTTAAGTTTTAATGTTTAAACTTCTAATAACCAATTAAAATATTCTTATTTATTTGATTTTTACTGTTATTTTTAGCCGGTAACTTATGATGAATTATTGGATTGTATTTTTTCTTGAAACCTATTCCAAATTATAGTGTATGTTACATAATGCCTCTAAGATTTTATTTTTTTAAATTAAAAATCATATATATTTAAAATATTGGTGAAATTACATAGCTCCTTGTTGTCATGGATGAGCAATAAAGCCAAGCTTAACAAAAGGGCTGAAACATGATCGTGGTGTACTATGGGCATGTCACTATTGAAGTAGTCATTAAAAATATGGATGCAAATTACTTTATACCTCACAAATATATATATCATAATTAATAATGATAACTTAAAATTTCACAATTAATTTTTTTTGTTAATAGTTTAATTCTTAATATTTTATATAATATCAAAACTGATATACAAATAATACTTTTTATAAATCATCTAACAATTTAACAGTAATAAATAGTGTCAACATAATAAAACGATATTTTATATTTATCATTAATATTAACAATAAATAATAAGAATAACAATTTAACATTAAATAATCAACAGTAATGACGAATTATTAACATGATAACCCAACATAAAATTAACCACCACGCGACATGGCAGATAATTAGTCATGATCTTACATGCATCTAAAGTCAGAAGAAAATCTGGCTCACATTTGAAATCATTGCTATGTAGGTTTAGTCCATTTTCTCAAGATAGAGAAATGTCCATTATTATTACAGCTTGTAGCCATAAAATCTTGCTAAGCATGCCCCTAGAAAAGACCTTTTGGTGTTTAATGTGTAGCTGAAAAGTATGCACCACAAAAGAAGTCACGAATCAAAATTTAGGGAGAAGTTCAATTATTAGTGGGCCCAACAACGTAGTAAGATTTAGGGTCACCCCTACAACTTTTTTTTTTTTTTGTAAAATAATAATACGTTATATGATTATCTATTTAATCATATGTAATAATAAAATATATCGTTTATTATTTATTTTTATACGAATATATTAGTATGAATTTACAAATAAAATGTTAAATTATTTAACTATGTTCCTAAATGGTCTATTTTTAAATATGTTTGCTATATTTGTTATAAATTCTTTACTATTTTAATAATAATAATTTCTTAAAATAAATAGGTTTTTGGCTTTCGGTAACAGTTTGATCAAATAAAGCATTAATTGATTCTCGATCACATTTTTGTCCCGATTTAAATATTTTAAAATATTATTTTTCAATTGAATTTTTTTTTATTTTAAAAAATTTTGTACATATTCTAAGTAATTTGTGATATTTAACGTCCAGCTAATCGGATCAAATTTAAACTTTTCACATTTATAAGTTTTCCTTGCCGACTTAATTGACATTATTTATACGTAGCCACCCTGTCATGGTGCTCAACGCTTCACCACACATGTCACGCATCAAGTCGCTGTCAAGCCTATCAGCATCTCGACTTGATCGCTGTGAACCACATTGCTCTGCTCGATGGTTTGACAGCTTCAATCTCAGCTGTTTATATAATTAGGCATGAAAATGCTCAATCTGTGATTACCAGCAATTACAGAAACGAAAAATTATTTTGAAATAATTCTGCTCAGTATGAGATTTGTTCGATACATTGTTATTACGAGGGACATATAAATTACCAATCTTTAAAAAAATATATCAATCAACTGAATTATAAATTTTAATTAAATTATCAAATATTTAAATAGTTAAATTGTTAATAACATAAAAGATTAAAATACCAAACGATCTTACAGCTAATAAATTTAAACGATAAATATTGATAAATGGTTATATGAACGAAGAGATTAATTGTCAGAGTAAATATTAAAATGTCAGATATTTCACTACAAAAGATTGAAATACAAAAGGCCTCACGATTAACACATCTGAACGATAAATCTTGATGAATGATTATATGAACGAAGAGATTAATTGTTAGAGTAAATATTAACGATATATCTCTTATCATTTAACTTCTCGTGAATTATTATGGAGTAGGAATCAGATTAAAAATTTAAAGGATTAACTCAATTCACTTGAATAATTATCTAAATTTAAGGTATATATTAAAAATAATAAGTATGATTAAATATTAGTTAAAAATATTTAATTTGGAATTGTTAGTGAAATGAACTTTACAAAAAAATCGACACTTTAATGAAGATATTTATTCCCATAAATTGGGTAAGTCAATCTACTAGAAAATTACTAATAAATAGTTTTAATTAGTCAATCTCTAGACAACTTATAATTCAATAAACAATAATTAAAATTAATGAAATTATGCGAGTTTTACTAAGTCATATTTATATTTTTTTTTTAATGTGAAAAAGCTTACTTTATAAATGATATTATTATATATATATAAACAGATATTTACAATGAGCTTACTTTTTCATGCCATTTACAATATTAACTAATTATTTATAAGATATTTTCTTAAAATTTTTAAAATTTATTTAATTATTTAATATATAATAATATATTTTTAAATAAATAATAAGTATTATAATCTGATATGATAAGATGCTATGATTTATATAATTTCTCTACCAAAACACATAATCCAAAAACCTAAATACCTAGAGAACCATTAAATAATAGTCTACCATTATTTTTGTTTGGTAAGTATAATTTTAATAATATAATATTTTATTTATCTACTTATTTTAATAAATTAAAAAAATAAAATAATTAATCAACACTATTTCACCACCTAGCCATAGAAGAGATTACCTTTTTAATTTAAATACATAAATTTCAACAAAATATTCACAGTGATAGATGTAAGTTATCAAAAAAATAAACCTTTATATAAAGAAAAATACGTATAATTATTAATAATTAAACTAAAATTTTTATAATTTTATTTATTAGTAACTCAGTTATCTCCTATTACTTAAAATTTTACCATTTTAAATAAAACTAATTTATTATAGTAGAAAAATATAGAAATATAAATTATTAATCACTGCAAAGAAAATTACGAATATGCCCTGCAAAACTACATAAGTAAATTTTTTGACAAGAAATAACAACATTATATGTCATAGCAACCTCGATCCGATCCCATCGCAGTACATGGGGAGGGAAGAAGGAAGCCAGCAACGGTGAGCAACCAAGTGCTTAAGAGCCGCCGGTGGCGTTCCTCCGGCGGCGGCAGTAACCGCCGGTGGTGCCGCGGGAGACTATTAATGGATTGATGATTTGACATGAAGAGAGGTCGTTTGTTGTTATTGCAATTTGAGCAAACCATGTCCGACGGTCCCAAAGCCTAATTTACTCATGCACATGCATCGTGTTAATTGCTTGTGGCCCATGGAAAAAACTAAAATCTTCTGTCATTATTTAAAAAAAAGTTTAATATTTTGTTTACTTATAACTTACGAACAAGCTAGCTGAACGGTCCCAAATTCTATTTTAAATATGCACGTGCATTGAATTAATTGTTTATGGTCCATGAACAGATTAAAATTTTTAGTCATTATTTATTAATAAATATTAAATATTAAACTGACTTATAACTCATTCATAATTCATTTCCAATATGTATCATACATTTTTATTTTTATTTTATTTTTTTAAAATTTTAATAGACTCTATACATAAATAATATAGTTATAAATAGGTGGAATAAGTAATATTATTTACTTTTGTTACAAAAATTCCTTACATAAGCTCAAAAAATACCCAAAAAAATACTATTCTTTTACAATAATATAATGAAGACAGGCAATCAATATAAATTATTTTGAAATTAAAGGGTGGTATATATACAAGGGAATAAGGTGGGCCATCTTTTTGTTTAATATTTGCATATTCATATATGAGAATTTAGGAATAATTTTTAATATAATAATAAAATTTTATAAATCTTATATTTTAATATATATGTTTTTTGATAAGTAGATATTATTAAATTCTTTTTTGCTGTGATAAATATTGTTTATATGTAGACCACCAGTTTGGTGTGCAGATGAGTATCTTCATTCGTATATCATTTTTCCATTACTTCTTGAGACTCCTGTTGTCTCATTTTCTATCCCTATTCCCTACTGAAATTATCAAGTTATTTTAGATAATTAATTTTTTAAATTATGTCTTTCCTCTATTATGGTGGGCTCTGTTTATGTGGCAATTTTGATAACATCATTTTATAATTTAGGAGAAAAATATAAATTTTGAAATAACAATAGTAATAATAATTATAACGTTTAAGCATTTATGCTTAATAGAGGTGTTAAATGGGTCAAGTCATTTGTAGCACGACACGGGAAATGAGAGAAAGGTGCTCCCAATTTTTATTTAAAAAATTAAATATTTAAATATGAAAAAATTCTATATTTACCTCTTCCCCACACAGCATTCTCTTTCTCCGCTCTCTCTACTCTATCTATTCCAGACTATCTACTCGTTTACATATAAAGTGATATTAGTATAATACTTACTAAGATATCTATATTTATATTGTCAATTTATTATTTTATAAATTAATTATTAATTATAAAACATAATTTTTCTAATTTTAATAGTAAACAAATATAAAAAATTATTATGATATTTGTATACTATTTATATCATATATACACATTAATAATGGTTCTAAAATATTAGAGTTATAACCTAATTTTGGCTAAGATACTATTACTCCTAGCTGTGGTTATTCCAAGAAAATTAATTAATAGTCAAAAATTGATTATTTGTAAAAAAATATATATAAAAGGGTTATATGTGTAAATATTTTAAGGGTATAAGACACTTGAAAAAATATATATAAAAAATACGAGAGATAATACTTTTTTTTAATTCAAATGGAACTAATATTTTCAAGTAATATAATGTCAAAAATTTCTCAATACGAATGGTGGTTAAATCGAAAAATATTGATAAAATATATAGTTCAATTAGATAATAATTTTCTCACGCTAGAAGACTACGAGATTAAACGCTATATGCAGAAATATTTACAGTCTAGGTATGTAAAAATATTTTGACAAATTGTTAAAAGTTAGGCTATTCTTCTTTTCTTCGCAATTTAAAACAAAAATTATTTTTTAAATTAATAAATATAAAATTTAATATTCTTTAATTGGTAATATATAGTTATCAAGTAATAATTTACCTTAAATTTTTAAAAATTTAATGTATTATGATACAAATATAGTTATTAAGTAATAGTTTACCTTATATTTATATAATAACACATTAGATTTTTAAAAAATGAGAATTGTGAAAAACATTATTAGTTTTTAAGTTTTTAAATATCATGTTCCGCTTTTGTAATTTCTAATATAATTAATACTATTGTAAATAAATTTAAAAATTTTAATCAGATTTTATTATTATTTTTTAAAAATATTTTGAAAAATAATTTAATAATTTTTTATTTAAATTATATATTTTTAATTTTAAACGGTAAATTATTTCACACTAATATATCTTATTGTCAACTTTTGTGCCAAAGATGTATTACAATTTATTTTTTCTTATGTAAAAAAAATAAAAAATATTATTCTATTCATTAGAATACATTTTTTTTGGTAGTAATAATTAAAGACATTATACAGATAAAATAAATTGTGTTATAAGAAGATGAAAATTGACTGCCATATAAGATAAAATTTGGCATACCAAATGATAGATACTATGTATCATTTTTATTCTATTTTAACCATCTTTTATAATAAAAATATCTCAATAATTGAGTTTATTAGGATCATTTATATGTTGGTATATTCCATAACTATATTTGGTCGTGTGGTGATATTGGGTTGTGTTAGTTGAAGCATTGCAACGACTTATTTTCGTGGCTATCCATTCCCGATGTCTTGCTCTTACTACATGCCCACTATGCGCTCGAGCCCTGCTTCTAGTACAATGCTGCCCGTTTCACGCTTGCTATGCACTCGAGGCAAGTTTTCACTTGGTATGCGCCTGATGTTCACTTGCCATGCGTTCGAGCTCTAATTCCAGTAGCCTCGTGCCTAAAACTCGCCTCCTACTTGTTTGAGCGCCTGTGGGTTTCTCCCTTGAAACCCTAGGTGTGCCCAGCGCGTGCTCAAGTGTTGCAGCAATGGTTATTTTTTTAAACGAGTTTTTCGAGCATCTCTATATATTTCTCCATCTTTTCAATTGCCCTAATTCTTACTTATGCATTTTAGAATGCCCATTTTGAGAGAAAATAAAATTCTCATACTTTAATCGTACTCAATTTGAGAAAACCTCAACTACATTCTTGTGCTTTTATGTTAAGGGTTTTCTCACTACTCTCACTTTACCATTGTAATATTTCCTACCTATTTACCTTCATTGGTGACGTTAGTAGTGTGAAAAAGGAGTTCCGATGGTATTTGGTACTTCAAACTGTTCATGAGGAAAAATTAACATGAAGATTGAAAGGTGTCTGGTTTCGTTTCCGTGGACAAATCCAATGAGTTCCTTGGTAGATGTTATGTGACGGACGTAAGTCGGTTAGGTTAGCGCGTCGTTACCACTCGATCTGTAAGTTGTTTTTTGTAGTGCATATATTTCCTACCCGTTGAAACCTGGAGGATTTTACTCGATAGCCTTGGTTATCGAGATTTTTTTTCGTCACAAAAAATTGTCTCATTTTTACTATTACTTATTATTTTACTCTTTATACTTGCTATCATTTATATCATCTAGGTTGATATATTTTTTATATGTATTAAATATTTATTTTTGTACTACTTTTGCTAATCTATCAAGGGGTCAAAACTTTTGTATGATTTGGGTCAGTCAGCGGCGCTTGAGCGCATGGAAGGCGGGTGCACGCAATTTGTGCTCGAGCGCGTGGAAGGTGGGCGCACGCAGTTTGTGCTCGCTTCCCTTTTTTTTTGAAACAGAAAATAAGTCATTTCTCAGGAGGCAAAGAAACAATGATGGCCGTTCTTAAAAATACGAAACGCACACTATATAAGGGTTTAGTGAGGATGTTGGCCAAGTAGACTCTTCGCCCCAATTCGTTTCATTAGTCCCAAGGTTGAGGCCCTGTTCACCTCCCACATGTTTTAGTGGCAACTCTCCCTTGAAAGGAAAGCCTGCCTTTCTTCCCTCGACCCATCTATTTCTTCTGTCTTTACCGATTGGCATTGGGAACCAGTCTTTACAAATTTAGTTACTCCCTCAGTAATTATCATTCAAGAATTCTATTCAAATGTTCATGAGTCTTCTCCCACTTCATTTTCAACCTTCTTGCAGGGATGACACTTCCAGATTATCCGGATGTGATTGCATAGGTTCTTGGTCTTTCTCAAGTGGAAAATTCCGACTACCCCTATATCCCGCTCTCTAGGCCCCACTCGAATGACATTGCCACTTTCCTTCATGGGTCACCCATGGAGTGGAATGGGCAGACTTTTAAAACTATGCTTCTTCCCCCTCGGTGACTGGTCGTGAGTTAGATTATACTCACGAATATTTTTTCTGTCACTCATTTCTCCTCCATCTCCCTTGACAAAGCCCTTTTTCTTTTTACTTTCTTGAGTGGGCAGCCTATTGATTTGTCAACTTCTACTCTCACATACTCACATATTTGAACACCCGAAAGGATGACAACCTCCCCCATGGTTGTTTAATTCAGCGGCTGTTTCGGGATTAAGTCTCATTTTTTTCATTCTTTCTCATCTACAGCTTGGGCGCCCTATCCCCTCCACCACCTTAGCCCAAAGCCGGTCACACACTCACCGCTTCGCTGTGGATCCCAATGAGACTCTCCCTGAGATGCCTTCCTTTCAACTCGAGAGTGGACCGTCTTACTCCGCCTCATCCTACCTTGACCCCTTGGATCCTGGACTGTCCGCACCTCCCCAGCACTCCACCGCTTCCTCCGCAGCCCTGATGGGCCAGTTGTCTCGCATTCTCGATCGTTTTGAGCGCCTCTATTCCTCTCATGAGCACATATATGCTTCTCAGTCTCAGTTGTATTCGGATCTCTTTGCTGGCTTTAAATGTCTTGACTCCCGTTTGGCTACTCAGGAGGTTGCGCTTATTCGATTGCGACGTCAGTATGCTCGTCAGTCTTCCGGTGATTCTTCTAGGTTCGAGTGATATTACCTCTTTGGCTCTTCGTGACAAAAAGAAGGAAACACACCTTCGTGTTGGACTGTGTACTATTCAGGGAGAGTTTTGATGACTTCATTAGTTTTGATTACTTTATTGGCTTTGTTATCTACTATTGTTCCTATTCTTTCTTGTCTTTGGTGTTACTATATGCTACTGCGCATGATTATTTTAATTTTATTATCTCTATTTGTATTATGTTCGTTTGTATTAACCATGGTTACCGAGACACCATAGTTATAATATCAGCGCGGCAGCTACAGTATCGGTATAGCAGTTCTCGTGTCCTTGGTCATTTACTTTTTGTATTATTTTTGTATATATGTATATTTGTGTATCCACATATTGTGAAACCATGAACCAATCCTTACATCGGTCCAAGAATAATAAGAATTTTCTCACGGAGTAAAGAAAATTAAAGAAAGAAGTATTTTGAACAAAGTAAAACCTTCCATACTGAGTTATCAAGTTTGAAAGAAGAAGTAAGAAACAGGACTAAGAAAATTATCTCAGCGAGTAATATTCCCTAGCATGCTATAGATATTGCAGTAGAAATTTAAAGATTATCTAGACCGTATATTATAGCGGATGATATTATTTAGCACGTCTTAGGATATTATAGTAAAAATTTAAGGACTGCCCCTCGGCCGTAGGGGTACGTTTGGTGACATTTTTGTTATTTGCCCCTGTATACTAGGTTAAAAGCATACTACTTACCACGGGATGCTAAATTACATGGGTTTGTACCTTAAATTGCGTGAAAGTATACACAATATTTTCATCGATTGACCTTTCATTAGCTAGTAAGGTCTACTAACCCTAATCCCTAAATATAAATGATAAAATGACAAATGATAATTAAGAATCAGAAAAAAAAGTTAAAGAAGTCAAAAACTTATACATGTTCATATTCATTTGATTCATATGTTTATTTTAAATATAAATATGCATGTCTTTGTTTTTATCTGTATCTTGCTGAGTATTTGGCTCACACACTTGTTATTTTTCTAACCCCTTAGATACAAGACATGATCTAGTATTAGGTGAATTAGGAGTGAAAATATATTAGAAAACTTTTATACTTTGTCTTGTATTAAATAAATATATATTTACCATATTGATATTTGGTGTTAATCATTTAGTTATATTTTTGTAAATTATTATGGATATTATTTCTGCTTTCGTAAAATTTTATGGTAAGAATTATGAATTTTTCGTAGTATCTCTAAAGAATCTAACGCCGAATTCACGTCATACGGAGTTGGAGCCACTTGATCTGGTATTATATGGATCATGTGTATAATAAGGATATGTTTATGGACTTATATATATAGTATGACACCTTATTAAGTATAACTGAGAATGCGAGACGTCACAGGTGGTATCAGAGAAAAGAGATATTTTATGATTGATTGATCTTATGCAGAAGCTTAGGATTGAGTTAAACTTTAAATTTGAACTTCAGTAATTCGATTTGGGATTTAAGCTGATTAATTTCAATTTGAAGTCTAGTCTTGATTGATTTTGGGTTGAGATCTTAATTAAAAGATCTAATTTAATTAATATTTGGTGATAGGACTAAGAGATGGCAGAATTAGAAAGCCACAACGAATCAAGTTTGCATGAAAATCTAAAAAAGGAACAGTTAGCTAGTTGTAATAGCCAAACTCTGGGTAAAGAATCAAAATTAAAGAGAATTTTCAAAAAGTCAAAGTCAACAAAGAGAATGAGGACAACAGTAAAAATTTGTGATATAGGGGACCCAAACTCCGTATGCTCATATTGTGAAAAATTTCATGGACGAAAGCCATGGTAGAGATTGGGTGCATGTTTCAATTGTGGGTAGCGAAGTCATTTCATTAAGAATCGTCCTTAGCCTGTGAAACAAACATCAAAAAGGTCTAGTGTTGTTGATTAAAATTTTGCGAAGACAACACAAGAAGCAGACGCGTCGTCTACTAGAATGGAAGGTAATTTTCTAAAAATTTTTGGAATTTTGGCATATATTGGAGTTCGGACTTTCACTTGGAGTTCGAAAGTTTATTCGAGAATTAGATTTTTGCAATAGTTGCATTGTTATTTATGATATTCTGTATCTGACTTAAATGATTATGGATCAATTTGATATACTGGACTTCGAAATAATATCGTGAGACTTTTGGTTAGTAAGTTACTTTGCTAAGTAGATATTGTTCGAAAGGAATGTCCTGATTGCAAATTAGGTTAAGAACTTTGAATTCAAAGAAGAACAGTGAGGTATCTAGCATATATAACAGTGTTTAGGGATTACCTTGTGTTATGAAAAACTACTATGAAAGTACAAAGATAAATTAAGGAAAAAAATTTTACCATCAACTTTCGTATGAAGGTCAGAGCGAAGTTACATAAATTTTGAGAATGAAATTTTTTTAAAGGAGGGTAGAATTATAAGGATTAAGATTTCATAATTCATGAAGTTAAACTAATGCATAAAAAATTAAGATTAATAAACAGTGAAAATCTAAAAGCCAGTAACTCACCATGAAATATCATGAAAATTTAATTAATAAAACCGACTTCAATTTCTATTAATAAAAGATAGAACCAATGATAGAAAACTAATTCGGTAAATAAATTCTCAATCGGTTAGTAATTAAATTGATTTTGGTCAATTATAAGATAACCTGGTCACCGAATTTTCATTCGAATAGTAACCGAACTTAACCCAATTGATTATATATAGTATAAGCCAAATTAATCAAGTAAAATTAACACCCAACACACACATATGGCAACTCATAATAAGCTGAAATTAAAAAGAATTCAGCAATGGGGAAATCAACTCCTCCTCCGGGCAACAACAACATTAAAAAAATCAATTTCTCCAACAATTAAATAAATACACAACCCAAACGTTATATAAGACTCGAGTATACACATGATAACTCCCAAATTTAATTAAAAGTTTCAAAAATTAGGAAGAAAATTGACTGCATAATGCAGCAAATTCGGCTGCATCAGCAGCCGGCCAGTATCATGGACATGGCTGCAAAGCAGCCCAATTTCTCAATCCAATTCAAAAATTTTTCAAGTAAATTAATACACACATACGACATAAGGTCCCACACACACCCACGGTCCACAACACTTAATCAAAAATATAGAGAAAAGAGGGGAAAAGGGTCACGGCATCAGCAAAAGAAATCAGCAAGGCTGATTTCAGCACACCAAACATTTCCTAATTAATTTACCAATTAAATAAATCAATTAAGGGATGATTTTGGTGTGGAAAGAGAGGAAACACGTGGCAAATTAAAGGACAAAACACACGTAAAAAGTAGCTCCAATAAGATAAAATAAAGTGGCACAAAAGGAAGCCCTCAAATCAGCCATGCTGAAGCTGATTCAGCATGGAGATTAACCGAGAATTTACCACCAATTTGGGGATGACTCAACACTTTAATAAAAAGAATAAGTAAGAGAAAGGAGAGAAAATCTGGGGAAGAACAAAAAGAAAAATCAGAAAGCAAAGAGAGAAACAGAACTGATTTGGGAGGCAGAGGAAGGTGAACCGAAAACAGTAAGGGAATTCAGCTGAAAATTTGGCAAGTGTACTTGAATTCCTTTTTTATTTGGTATTATTTATTGTTAATTCTTATAAGTATTATTGTTCTAATACTTAAATTTGTCTCATAAATTTGATCATATTATCAATTTAGCATGGAATATAATTGGCTGAACCGGTGACCAAATGATCATCAAACCGGCCCAAATTTGGTATAAAACTAGCTTAATATCTTAACTATGTCGTGACCAAATGGCTCATGAAAATGAGCTGGACCTGTCAATGAACCGGGTTTATGAATAGCAAGAGGTTTTGCTGAACTGCATCAGTATGCAGTTAGAAATCAACCTCTGAACCAGGTCCAAACTAAGCTCAAAATTGGCCAAGTCGGCCATGATACAAACTTAAGTACTTTTAGATAATATTCAAGTGTCACCCTATAAAATTTGACCCGAAATTGATCACGAACTGGTCGCCAAAATAGCAACTAGAATCGACGACATCAAGAAATACTAAAGCAGAATGCTTGTTTGCAAAATATGACCCGAACCGACTAAGAAATTAACTTGAACTGGCCCGGAACCAAATATAAACTTAAACATGAGTCTCTTAACTGTAATAGGATTCCTTGGACCATCCAAAAATGGGTCTCGAATTGGCCATAAAATTGGAAATAACAGAACAGGTCCCTAAATACCCTTGCTGATATTGGATTGGCAGGTTGGGAAATAGAGACTGAACCCGACCCAATTCAACTGAACCGGAAGCTGCCCCAGCCAACGTATAATGTACTAAGACTAAACTATTTACCAGTAAAACGACCACCTCAAACTCCCTAAGATAGGTACTGAACCGACTACTTAAAACGAACCAAACTGGTTTCAATACCTTGAGTGCTGAACCTAGCAGCTTGAGGAAATAAACAAAACTAGCCCAGAACTGGTTGAATCAGCACCCAACCCAACCAAATTATCAAGTATTAAGGGTAAACTGTCAACTTGTAAATTTGTGACCAAAAATACCACCGAAATAATACTGTACCAGGCCCTAGAAACTGCCAAATCCCTCCATTAGCCTTCGACACATGCTGGAATTAAGGCCCTGAATCGGTTTAATGCGGCCTTTAAACCAGAAAAATTGGCACTTGAATATTTATTAGGATAATATAAGATAATAATAAAATATTCACGGTAAAAATATGACTTGAACCGACCCCGAACCGGGTCTCAAAACTAATCAAGAAGAACCGGCCAAATGTTGAAATTTTCAGCAAGAAAAAAGCCTTGAACCATTGAACCGATTCGTGTAAACTTGTTCAAAAGTAATTAAAATTAATAATAAAAATAAGTATGAACCATCCCTTGAATTGTCCGTTAAATTGGCTATGCACTAATAACCGAGTCCATAAGTAATTATGCTAAGAAATCAACTCAAAGTGGCTGCGAACCGATTACCGTACCAGTAACCTAATTAGCCAAATAAATTATATGTTAAATTGCATTTTAAGGGTTAAAACCATTAAAACAACAATGCATCGATTTCTATTACGATTTATAGTTTATTTTCAAATATTGTATGTTTTGGTATATGTTTTGATATTATGGAGAGTTTGCATAATAAGTATGGTATGGAAACTTTGTATGCTCTAAGAATAATAAGAATTTTTTTAATGAGTAAAGAAAATTAAAGAAAGAAGTATTTTGAACAAAGTAAAAGCTTCCAAACCGGGTTATCAAGTTTGAAAGAAGAAGAAATCGGATTAAGAAAATTATCTCAACGAGTAATATTTCTTAGCATGCCATAGATATTATAGTGAAAATTTAAGGATTATCCCGGCTGTATATTATAGCGGGTGATATTCTTTGACATGTCTTAGGATATTATAGTAAAAATTTGAGGACTTCCCCTCAGCCGTGATGGTACTTTTGGCGACATTTTTATTATTTGGTCCCGTATACTGGGTTAAAAGTATATTACTCACCACAGGGTGTTGAATTGCATGGGTCTATACCTTAAATTGTGTGAAGCATACACAATTATTTTTTCGATTGACCGCTTCGTTATCTAATAAGATCTACTAACCCTAATCCCTAAATATAAATGATAAAATGACAAATGATAATTATGAATTAGAAAAGAAAAGTTAAAGAAGTCAGAAGCTTATACATGGTATAAGTATGCATGTCTTTACTTTTATCTATACCTTATTGAATATTTGGCTCATTCACTTATTGCTTTCATAACCCCTCAGATACAGGATATGATCTAATACCGGATGAATGAGGAGTGAAGATAGAAGATATTTAGGATCAAATATTAATGAAATGTAATATATTAGAAAAATTTTGTACTTCGTCTTATATTAAATAAATATGTATTTACCATATTGATATTTGGTATTGATCACTTAGTTATATTTTTATAAATTATTATGGATATTATTTATACTTTTGTAAAATTTTATGCTAAGAATTTTGGGTTCCTAATAGCATTTCTAAAGAATTCAACACCATATTCACGTTATACGGAGTTGGAGCCACATGATATGGTATTATATGCATCCCGTATATAATAATGATATATTTATGAACTTATATATAAAGTATGATGTCACAGTATATATATATATATCTATGTATCCGTATGTTATGGAACCATGAATCAGGCCGTATATCGGTCCACATGTATGCTGTTGGGAGTGAGGTCACTATGAGATCATGGAGGTACAGGATCCCAGAGGTCGTTATATGTAATCCGAAGTATGAGATATTGGTACTACTCCCAACGGGGAGATTTAGTCCCGACGGAAACATATGTGATATGTTGTCTTACTTTCGTTGGTAGGAAGGTTGAGACGTTTAGTAACTGACCTACCTCACTGTGTATTTAAATGAGAACTATCGTAAGGAATTGACAAAATAATATATTCGGACGTCGTA
Organism: Nepenthes gracilis; assembly: GCA_033239525.1. Classification (NCBI taxonomy): domain Eukaryota; kingdom Viridiplantae; phylum Streptophyta; class Magnoliopsida; order Caryophyllales; family Nepenthaceae; genus Nepenthes; species Nepenthes gracilis. The sequence goes on along the minus strand of BSYO01000018.1, from coordinate 13,995,208 downwards.
ATATATAGCTAAAATTTGATGTTACACCCAAAACCATATGTGGGAAAATATAGCGAGCAAGTTTCTAATTTATGAAAGACAGAGTATATAGATGGCCTAGAGCGGCTGGCCTAAACCGTAGCTGACCCTTTAGCTACTGGCTTAAATTGCAGCCAATATAGCAGTGATTACCAAACGAGGGTAACACTTCCTTAAGTTTGTATTGTTTATCTTTCTCCGATTTTGTGCATACTTTATATTTCTACATGTATTGCGTAAACTATGATTTGAGATACATGGTTTGGCCCACGGATAGGCATAGGAATGTTTCGTATGTATTAATGTATTAAAATCCATAACATATTTTACATTTATATGTTTTGGTTCTAGTATTTCTTTGATTTTAGCATATAATATATGAGAATTGGATCCAAACAATAGTATGTGTCTTGCACAGATATGATGACGATCGCGATTATATAATGTGACATCGGATCATATGATATGATATTGTTTATAAGATTTGATCGGATTGTTATTTATTATGATTATATCCCGGACGGACTATTTGATACGGATGATAATTTAGTACAAGATATCTTCTTAGTTTTCAGAGATTTTTTGGACATTGTGTTTTATTTTACGTGGTTGTTAAGTGATATCCCTTCCTCTGATTTATATGTACTGTTTTATACAATGATAGTACTTGCTGAGCTCTCGGTTTACGTTTTCATATTTTATCCTCTCACATTAGTGGTATGGATACGTCTGCAGGAGTTCAAACGTGATCTGACATGAATATCTCTTTCGGTGAGTGGAGATATTTATATTGATTATGCTTCTATTCTCGGGAGTGTGATATGGTTATTGTTTATGGTTGAATGAGAGTTTTGATCTATATATGGGATATATTTGGGTTATTGTTTTATGTTGACGAGTTGATGTTATATTTGGATACCTCATTTACGATATTTAGATAGTAGGTTATATATTTTATTATTTGAATTTATATCCGATGAGGTTTTGTATGGGTTTTAATATATTAGATCTTATATGTGTTCGAATTATCATGCCCGAGTTGAGTTTTTATGGTTAATAAAAATATTATTAATAATTTTATTTTTAATTTGCATATATTCTATTCCTAAGTCGTGACAGAGGTGGTATCAAAGAAAATATCGTAAGGAGAGGTATTTTTTGGTTATATTGGGTAAGAAATTGATTGAATATTGGTGTAATAAGTGCAACATATGATGAAAAATGAAAGTTTGGGTCATAAAGGTTAGAATTTGAATCAAAATGTTAGTTATTTGGCTATGATGGGTCGCGTGAGCGACATAATGGGTGATTTGATCCAACAACCAGATGAGTGTTTAGTTGCCATGTGGAGGATGGTCAATTAGAGGCAAAATGGAGTACCTTTCAAATGATTAAGAGTGAGCCAATTAGAAAATTTTTTGAGATTTTTGATCCAATTAAGGCTTAAATTGAGCTTTAGAAAGTGGATGATGTATTTGAGATTTTTAGTTATTCAGATAAGATCGGTCTAGTGCCCATAAGGTCGAGATCGAGGCAAGTCGTTGGTGGTTTTCTCAGTGCCGTATTTCAATTCTTGTGATATTTTTATGGAAGCAATTTTTGAAAGAGTCACTTTTCGTTTAGCATTCGAGATAGTAAAGATGGTGAATTCTAACTGAGGTAAGGGAATAAGTTTGTGGCCTTTGAGATTGTATGTAAATCTTGTATACTTTTCTAATTTCTAAAAGAGCTTTGAGGATGTTTACCTTGATAGGTAAACCTTTGATCTGTTAAGATTATATATTCCGGTGTCTGGTTTGGGTATGCATATATGAATGGTTGGTTGATTTTATTTTATTTGATGAGCAGGACTTTAACATGATATTAGGAGTATTTTTATTGGCGAGTCACCATACTAGTATGGATTGTTCAGTAAGAATATTTTGATTTATAATTTGGGTTGTGAATTTTGAATATGAGAAAGAGCTGATCGATGGGCGATCAAATTGATATCATTATGCTTGCAAGTTAATTGATAAAGATGTGTGTCGAATTTAGTTGGCATATGTAGCCACATCAGGGAGTCATTCTGTGGTCATTAAGAATTTTTTGATCGTATAGTAATTCGAGAATGTTTCTTAGATGAAAGGATTAGTTTGGATTATCTTATGATTGTTAAATTAAGGTTGTTGTTGAGGTTGTGCTAGAATCGGCACCGATTTTGGGGACCCCGCATAGTATTAGTGAGGATTCGGTCGAGTGTTTTGCCATGGGTCGCTTTGGTGCCTTTAGAATGAGTAAGATGAATCAATGAGGTTATTTGTGGATTATTAAAAATTTAATTCATTTGAGACATGACTTATTTGATAAGTAAGGAATGGGAGTTGATAGGCAACTCGTTTGACCTATTTCAAGAGTTTGGCATTTTTAAAAATTGATATGCATTCAGAGTATTGTCAATTAAGGATAATTGGGAGAATATCTTGAGATAGCTTTCAAGATAAAAGTATGGTCATTGTGAGCTTTGGTGGTATTTTTAAGTTAGTGATTTCGTTGGCATCTTTTATGAATCTTATGAATCAGATCTTTCATCTGTATTTGTGTCTATTTGTGATGGCTTCATTAATAATGTTTTGATTTGTTCAAAAACTTTTTGTGGGGCATGAAATCTGTCTGAGGACTATGTCAAAGCTGTGAAGGGTAGTTGTTATTTGCCCAATTGAGGAGATGCAAGTGGTTGGAAGTAGTGTTATTTAGGGCATGTTATTTCTTCGATGGCATGTTTGTAGATTTGTAGAAGATTGAAGCGGTGGCTGGTTGGAAAAGGCCGTCATTTGTCGCAAAGGTGCGCAATTTTTTTGTTTTGATTGAACCTGTTAAGCGATTTGTTGAGGATTCCTCGAGAATTGTAACTTTCGTGGGACGTTTGGCTTCGAAACGATTGGTTTTTATTGGAATAATAACTGTGATGAGAGCTTTCAAGAAATGAAGGGCAGCTTATCAACAATGTCGATTTAATCGATCCCTGGTGGATCAAGTTAATCTATGGTAGGTAGTGATACTTCCGATGACGATTTGAGGTTGTATTTTGATGCAGCGTATTCAGGTGGTTGTCTATGGGTTATGATGGTTGAATGTCTACGATCAAGGTTACTTTACTTATGGCTTGGAGTTAGCAGTTGAGGTCTTTATTTTAAGGATTTAGAGGTGTTATTGCATGGAGAGAATTGTGGTTTCAATGATCATAGGTGTTTGAAGAAAGTATTTCAAAAAAGGAGTTAATCATGTGATAATGTAAGTGGGCGGATTGCTTATGGGCTGTGATGGTGAGTTTCGGTGTCAACCAAGAAGAAGAATATTATTGACGATGTTTTGGGTCAAAAGTTTTCGGATGATGTATTTGGATGGAAAGCTGGCTCGTCGATATGCCAACGAGATAATGAGGTTGCAGGATATTCCAATTCCGAGGTTTTGATTGTGATCTAATATTTGTGTTGAATTTCAGCGCAAGTTCGTATAAGAAATTCGAGCACCGGGTTAAAATTTAATATGACGATAATTCACAGTCAGATGATTAATTAGAGTAGTGCAGAAGAAGCATGTGGGTCCGTAGCCCTCGAATGTAAGATTTAATTTGGATTTTCAGGTGGAGAATCTGATTTGAAATTCGATTTGAAGATATTGATTATATGGAGGTTTTGTAAAACTCTGCAATTTTGGAGAAGTGGCAGCTTCGATGGATCGGTTTAAAATCTCAAGGGATAGAAGGAATTTTTTGTCGACAAAGTGGTATGTAAGTGGATCCATTCTCAACTTATGCGTTTGTTGTTCAGGATCAGAGTTGCGTTAGTTGTTTGCATTGCAATATCTTCCGTCTTCATTTTGAGCAGAGAAACTGTAGATTTATCTGTAAATAATCCCTATAAGGATTACGATTCGAACCAAGCTCTTATCTACGGAGGAATTTCTTATGAAGATCAGAGATGAAGTCCTTTTTGGTCGAGTCGTCATGAAGTTAGACACGATCAAGTAGAGCCTCAATCAGTGGATGCAAGTTTGGGGAGCAATTAAGGTTATCAGCAACTATTGTGGAGTTAGAGTGGTTTGAATTTGTAAAAAAACGTCAAAAATTTTCCAGCTAATGGAGTAGCGAGTTGATCATGCGTTTTGTGCCTAAAGGAAGAAGTCAGGATGAAGAAGCCTTGAGATTTTATTTCTAGTTTGCGTTGGACAGTGTGGAATTTGGTGCCAATTTGGATGACGATGAATAAGCTGATGAATTCGGCTCATTACTTGATGATCAGAATATCATTCTCGAGTTTGGCGATCGACATATTATCGAGATAAGGAGATTGTAAGGTATTCTAATTTTGAGGCTTTTGATTGCGATTGGAAGTAGATGATCGATTAGAGTTACGCAATGGAAGCGAGTGGACTTACAGCTATCGATTATAAGATTTAATTTGAGGATTTATGCAAGAGATCAAATTTGCTGCCCGATTAGATGTTCAAAAAGAATGGTCAGATGTTTCTAAAGGCATCATGAAGAAAAAAATTTTAAGTTTCGGGGGCAAATGATAAATTGAGGTTGAGGTTCAATAGGCCTTTTGAGATTTTACAGCGGATTGGAGAGGTGGTCAACAGATTGGCATTGCCCCGAGTTTGGTAGAATGGTTATGGTGTATTTTGTGTATGTATGTTGTATGAAATATGGGTTGATCCTTGGCATATGATCGAGTGTGAATTATTACTGATTTCGAGGAGCTATTTTAAAAGGGATTTTTGACTCGGCATATGATCCTTGGCATATGATCCTAGGGTTTTGGCTCGGATTTTTGAGGCAAAAGGGATCAAGTGTTGAGAAATAAGACGACCATTTTGGTTATGATGCTTTTAAAAAATCTTTCAATTTGTGAAAATTTGTATATGATCCGTCTTACGTGATTGAGTTTGAATCATTGAAAATTGGTGAGAATTTATTGTATGTTGGGGTTTTGGTTTCAATATTGGGATAGAAAGATCAGCTGTTGATGATCGAATTTTTAGAGGAATCATTTGATTGAGGTTAAATTTGAAAGAATTGTCCTTATTTTTTAAGGATTGATATGCGTAAATTTTGATGATGAAATTTTTGTAAAGATGGGAGAATATAATATTTCGGATTCCTATTTATATTATTTTAATATTAATTATAATTTTGGGTATTTCAGACGTGATGATAATAAATTAAAATATTATAAAATTTTTAGGAATGGGCGAAATTTTAGAGTGATGTCTGGAACACGCTCGTATTGTTATCCGAAAATTGATTTGGATTTGGGAATAAAAAAGTAAAATAGAAAATATAAATAAGTAAATAAATAAATATATATATAATAATAATAACAACAACAACAACATAAGAGAAAAGAAAGGAAGAGAGGGAGAGAAGAGAAGAGAGAGGGGGGAGCATGTGTGGTGAGGGTTTCGCGCATAGAGGAGAAGAAGGAAGGAGGAGGAGGAGAGAAGGAGGAGGAAGCAAGGAAAAAGAGAAGAGGTGGGGGCCGAGTGATGGCTCACAGGGGACGTGCGATGGAGATTGTGCACCAGTGGTCGGCGGTGGCCGTGGGAAGAGCGGCGACGGCACCCAGCAGCAACCCAGGCACGTAGAGAGAGAAAGCCGTGCCAATAGGAGAGAGAGTGCTCGATTCGGGTACGCAGAGTATCATTTCTTCATATTTGCGGAGTATAAAGTTGAGGTAAGTATATTCTAACCCTATCCTTGGTCTGATTTTGTGTTTGATGATATTTGACTACTATTCAAATATTTTACTAACATGCATGTTATTTTTATGCATTCAAATCTATTTATTTTATACATGCATGTATATTTTATTGGTCATACAGTAGTTTTACACTGGTATTTGTAATTTGGAGGATTTTCGGACACCCGGACAGCATGTATGTATATTTGTGTATCCGTATGTTGGAACAATGAATCAGGTTGTGCATCGGTCCACATGTATGCTGCTGGGAGCAGGGTCACTACGGGACCATGGTAGTCCAAGACCTAAGAGGTTGTTATATGTGATCCGAGGCATGAAATATTAGTACCGCTCCTGACCGGGAGGCTTAGTCCCTACGGAGACATAAGTGATATATTTGACTTGCGTATATTATATTCCTGGGTGGTGGCATTACTAGTGTGAAAAAGGGGTTTTGGAGGTATTTGGTACTTCAAGCGGTTAGTGAGGTATTCGGTTTCGTTGTCGTGAGCAAATTTAAAGAGTTCCTTAATAGAGATCACGTGACGCGAGTAAGTCGGCTAAATTAGCACGTCGTTACCACCCAATTTGTAAGTTAATTTTCATAGTGTATATTTTTCCTAACCGTTGAAACCTGGAGGGTTTCACTCGATAGCCGTAGATGTGTGGTTCCGGGTCTAAAAATATAATAAATACGAGAAAATCAACGTGATAATAATTAATACTAGATCTATTGAATGTATAAGTGTGCGAATCGGAAGGAAAATCGGGTTCTGAATTGCTGAAATGTTGCCAGCAGACCGCGCCTGCTATGCGCCCAAATTAATACTCTCTAACTTTTTTCTTTCGATATTTTTTATTATTGTCGGGTATTTTCGTCTTGATACCCACCCAAACCATGGCAAATGTAATACTCGTGACTTGAGACCAAGGATTATGTAACTTATTGTCCAATTTATTCATCGATCCGACCGGTGGAGTACCGTCAAACCCTCACCTACGAAAAATTGGGGGCTTTCCATTTTTGCACCTTATTTCGTTAAATTGACCCCAAAATGTGAATTCCCACATCCCAAATGTGTATATATGTCGGCCGCATGATCAATCTCACACGTCTCGACCCGTTCGAGGCGTCCGGGCCCTTTAAATAGGGCACTGACACTGTTCACCGAGACAGAAAGGGGAAATTTGGATGTTTTACCTTCATAAAATGTTGAGATGTCTTTGAAATATGAATCCCCGCATCCCAAAAGTATGTGTTGACTGGACGTCCGATTCCACAAAATTTGACCCGTTCACGGCGTCCGAGTCCTCTAAAAATGGCCTAACACTATTCACCAAAAATTGGAAGGTAAGTGTATATGCTTTAATTCTTTTCAATTGTGATGGAACTTATGACTAAATGTTGTGTCAAATTGTAAGCTTTAAAATGTGTAATTGTGCACTGGGAGTAAGGGGATGCGTCCCGGAGGCTTCTAAGGTGGTGTTGACCCACGGAGGTAAATATAATCAAACTCTCTCACGAATTGAACTTATTGGTTGAAAAATCTAAACTTCAAATGAAAGAAAGGAACCGAACGAGTAAATGGAAGGGAATCCACAAAGTGTAAAGTAATGGATTTGGTCTCCCGGTTGAAGACATGTGATGGGAATGTGATTTCCTGATTTGAGAATGTATATAGTAGTGGTGGATTTTCCTTCAAGGATTAAGATTAATCTTGAAACTAGGACCACGGATCATAGGGGTAGTACCCTCTAGCATACCATGTACATCACGGTGGGAACCCAAGGAATACTCCGGCTGCTCCTGGGGGTGGGTGATGTTCAGGGTACGCTTTAGGATGCTGATGTGAAAGAACGAGATTGCCCTGGTCCCTGGAGGATATGGGGCGATTGAGGTGGCCGAGTGTTACAGGCCTAAAATGTAGCCAATGATCGAGTGCTGCAGACCTAAAATATAACCAATGGTCGAGTGCTGTAAACCTAAAATGTAACTGGCCTTAGAATGTGTGGCAGACACATTCCTTTCCTTGTCCTTTCACATCGTTGGTTAGTACGACCTACTAGTTCGGGTCCGCAAAGATTAATGAAAGTATTGAAAATGAATGAACGTAACCAGAACAAAACATGCGAACTAAATGATTCCCGTTGCTCCCCCTCCTCGCATGCTTTCTTTATCCAAGTTGTATAATTCCCCTACCCAATTATTGTCTTTCCTATAAATTATTGTAGTTAGTGATGTATGATTTCATTTATTGGGTTGTACGCTCGCTCTTGTTATATCTTTTAGATGAGAACACATTGATGCCCGACGAGACAAAGTAGACCATAGAAGTGCGATTGACACCTGATATTGCACGCAGGACTCAGGGCTGGGACTTAGCTGATTTTGTGTACGAAACAGAAATTTTGGTCTTACTTTTGTACACTGTATAAAACATGTATGGTGACGATTAATGATGTTTAGTATGAATGAATGATGAATTAGTTTCCGTTATATATGGCGATTTTTGTACTTCTGTAGGTCCTTCTCATTGTGGTTATGATCGAGGTTCCTAGTAGGAATCCTTCTCCACTGGCATTATATTGGAGTTATGATGTCGGTGCCGTCTCGGTTGATGCGGCAATTAGATCCTGTATAGTGTGTTGAGCAATAAAACTTGAAGTTTTATTGTGGATGGTTGTAGATTATTGTGTAGGGTTGATTTACAGGTGTTTGTATTTTGACAAATACTCGATTTAGAAACGAAACTCTGCCCAATTTTTCACAGAAATTAATAATTTTAATTAGGAATAATAGTTTATTATTATCATTGACGGAGGTTATTTAAGGACAATAATACGGTCCGTCACAGTAGATATTAAGGTTTTCCTTCGTCACCAAAGTTTGTCTCATTTTTATTATTACTTATTGTTTTACTCTTTATACTTGTTATCATTTATATCATTTAGATTAAAATATTCTTTAAATGTATTAAATATTTATTTTCGTATTATTTTCACTAATCTATCAATGGGTCAAAACTTTTGTATGATTTGGGACAAAAAGTTTTATTCAGAGTTGATTTTAATTATTGATAAAAAGATGGTTGAAATAATTAAATAATTTTAGAAACTATTTACTTTGTTACAAATGAATTTATATGTATCCATTACATGATATAAAACTTATTTTTAAGCAAATTGTTGACATTTGTTAACATTATTATGCTTTTTTGGGATGATTTTGATTATCGTCAAATAATATTGATAATAGAGGTAAATATATTATATAAAATTTAAATAAATAATTTTACTCAAATATTAAAATTATTAAAAATAGTATATTAACTAATATTATATTTAATTATATTTTTTAAAAATAATTTTTAAAATAATGAAGAAATAATCAAATGTTAACCTGTCTTACTACAATTATAAACACTCGCATGAATTTTAGGTGTAAATATGTTTCCAAGAATTTTACAATAATACGAGAATAAATGACAATACAGAAGAAATAAAGGTTCATACCGATTACAACTTGCATGTACTGTACAGCATATATGCACCTCAATTAACACTAGAGCCATCCACTCCAATGGAAAAATCAAACAATAGCAAAGATGGTCAACATGATTTGCTTTTGTTGATACAAGTTTGACGTGAAATACAACTAGTTAGTAAAAATACAATATTGGCTGAATTTCTTCATTGCTTATAATCAAATCAAATTTTTAATATTACAAATAATAATTCAGAGTTTTAAATTTTAGATTGATAAAAAGTCAACGAGTATATATTTTTTGTATTCACATTAATGGTACATGATCTCTCAACCCAATCAATAAGTACGATACCATTAGAATTAGCTTTTAATATTAAAGGTCAAGTAATTAATGACAAAAGAGATAAGACAATACCAACTATTATAGAAATGTGCATTATATTTTCAAAATTAGTTAGATGCAAAAATTATATAAAAAATTCAACAATTTTTAGTTTTAGTGAAGAAGATTCTAAAAGTAACAATAATAAAAATCTAAATAAAGATTAAAAATAATTGAGTTATTATTAGATATTTTTTTTTACTTTTTAAAATTATAATATCAAAAATATTTAACGTGATAAATAAAATATAATTTACTTTTTTATGATATATTGTATAATTTTATTTTTTAATATCTTTATTTTTTATATTTTTAAATATAGGCTGTATTATGTCAGCTTGTGGAATGATACGCCCTATAGGCACAGTCGCCCAAGCACAAGGTCATATGCCATGTTAGACTTGTTACGTCTCCGTACCAAATCCGAATAATAATTACTAGAGACATTATCTTTATTGACAATTAATAGACCTACTTATCTTTCTGACGTGATCTACAATTTGATATTTCAATCAACCAAAAATATAATTAATCAAATCGCAGGATCCAAATGGTGTCATATTAGAAAGTGGTTTCGAAATACTAAATATGCTAGGACATTAAAATATACGTCTAAATAAAATTAGAGCAAACAGTCCACTACATCAATTTATCTTTAATACCAACCCATTATCCGAAAAATATAAACATTAAGCTACTATTTAGAAACTAAGTATAATATCATATTCTAATAAAATCCTTAGCTAATTTTTTCTCAAATTTACTCTTCCTTCAAATCCTACTCATTCTGTAAGTGCTCGAACCGTTAACGTGAAGGAGGTTAGCAAAAAATAAAATACAAGCAAGTCAAAAGTTCAGTAAAATATATAAATTCATAATTAAACATACGATTTATATAAGAATATGCCAAAAGGATAATAAATCCAATTCATATAAAATATTATAAATTTCATGACAAATGTGGATAACTTTTTAAATTTAATTTTCTATTCTTAATCATATTGGACTATAAAATTCATATTTAATTATGCAAATTCTTAACGACTAAGGACAAGTAAGATCTTACCGACTAAAAGAATAAATAATCAAAACTCAAATTATATTTATTTTCATACAATTAAAGATCTTACACTACTATTTAAGACTTGTAGGTGGGTCGCCATATATATCACTCTGTAGAAAGGGTTGAATGCCGCTTTTATCCGCGAATGATACGTTTGAACCTTGATTGCCATTATAATATATTAAAGTATATCAAAATATATCACCGCTAAACTTAAACAATGGTTCAATACTTAAAAGCAAATAAAAACTCTACACAAATTCACATATTTTTTATATTTTTTTCAACCGGAGAAAATATTGTTTATTCTTTAATAAATTGTAAAGTTTTCCTTTATTTTTTTAAAAAATTCTTGCCATGCAATGTATAAATTTATGTAGGAATTTAATTATGATAATTTAAAGCATATAAGAGTGGTATTATAAAATTTTAGACATGCAATATTTATATAACTTAAAAAGTGTAGAAATTATAAATAATTGTGCGATAATTTGTCATTTCTTTTCAACTCTAGGTATATAGAAAAATTTTAGAACATGTAAGTATATATTTAAAGATTTAGAACATATTAAAGTAAGATATACGAAATTTATCATATATAGAGTCATTAAATTATAAATTTAATACATCCATGTAAAAAAATTGTAGAAAAATAATTTAATAACTCAAAGTATATAAACTAAAAACATAATTTTTATAAAAATTATAAAGAATGGGAGTAAGAGTTTATACGTGTTAAAATATCATTATCTTAGTTACGAAAATATAGTATGTATGAGTATTTAAAATAATAAATATTTAAAAAAATAAGAAAAGATCAATAACAAAGGAAAGTAAAGTTTGAGATACACTTGCCTTAATTTTAAATTACCAAAATTTTATTTTGATCCACTTAAATTTGATTTCTCTAACTTCCTCACTCTCCTCCTCTTATCCTTCTCTCTCATCTCTTAAAATTTGGTAGAAAAATAATCAAAAATCAGTCAGACACAACATATATAACAAAGTGGAGCACAAATACACGTTGGGTGAGCGTCAAACGCTACAGCCAAACATGGTGGCACACGATCATTACTTTAGGCACGCATTAAGTATTGACATTTTGTCTCAGCGTGTCCGAGTGTTCCTCGGACGTGCATCGAGCACAACGATATTAGAAAGTATGTTTAATCTCCAATCAGGTGTTAGTCAGGCAGGACCCCTTGGCCCAGAACACGCACGGGCCCAAGTCGAGCGTCGGTCATATATCTTTTAACTCGATGTGACAGGATCTAACTTTTAACTTTAACCTAATATTTATCGTTTGACCTTAATTTTAATTATTTTAACTTAATTAATGATAATTTAATTTAAAATTTAAAATCTAATCCTTACAAAACCGGAATACATAAATCCTACATTGTGTTGTGTTTGAACCATAATATAAATGTGTTATACTAGACATAATACATCTATGTCTGATGGCCCCAATGAATGGGGATGCTTTCCTCATGGAGAATCCGCTCGTGATTATCATTTCATTTTCCTAGCGTTGGATTGGAAAGATGATTTTTTTATCTTTTTAAAATAATAATACCTACTAAATATTTAGTCAAATATAAAAAAAAAAAAAAAAATCATCTTGAAACTTTTTAAATATTTGAAATTTATCCGTTGTATTTTTTTATTAATTAAACTTGTGAGAGCTACGGGAACTCTAACGGTTGTTTAAACCTGTAGCTTTAGCTGTCGTTCAATTACCCAACAAAAAAAAAGAAAATGGAAAAAAGCAAAAGCTACAGCTGCTATCTAATACAGATTGATCATCCAATCACGATATTCCACGTGTCGCCACATCATTGAATCCGCCACTTATAAAGTCGAATTATGCTTTCATGAAAACATTATAAGTATTCTTAATTTTTTTTAATTAAATATTAACTCCATTTGAAATTTTTGTTTTAATATTAATTTTAAATTACACAAATTTATTATATTTATTGTAATATAGAAACTTTTATAATAGAGATTTATCAAACAATACACATTTTATTTGTCTTTTTTTTAAATAATACGTTTTAGATTATTATTTAATTTCACTGAAACAGCCAAATGTAGAGTGAGAGCCCGAGTGCCAATGGTGAGGATGCTCAGTCAACAAATACCCACCGCCAAACATACAAATTTAATGGCCATTCTCAAGGGTTTCCACCTAAAACGAATTTCTTTCTTCCCTTACCTTTCTTCAAGCAACTTTCGATCTCATTTCAGCAGTCAAATTGATTGTCGGTCCCGCAGGCTGAAGAAGTCGACTTGCCGTGGTTATCAACCAGCATCTGTTCGATCAAAAACAAGTGAAAAAACTTGAAACAAATGGCATGAAACCGCAAGCTGAAAATAATGTTGTGTCTTCTTCAGATGCCAAATGCTAGTTCTTGTCATCGAAGCATGTAGAGGGAGAGAAGATACCCACATAGTTTCCTTGGTATTATAGAAAGACTGCTTTCGTAATTTGAAATTATAATTTTTAGGTCTTAATATAGCAAACTATTACACAGTTATGTCAAGATCAATCTGCAAACTTGACGCAAGAATCAATTTTCCTGCAATTTCTCCTCATTAATTGCTCAACGGAGCTTCACAGATGATCCACCAATCAGCAATTGAAGTGAATATCTTCCTGGTACAAAACAAAATCCAACAAAGAAATCAGTGCTCTGTTTAAAACAACTAAGAATTTATTAAAACCCACCAACAAACACGACAGTTTGCAATCAATGTGGTCCTACGTAAGAAGCGTAATGACTGACATATCCAGACTGCCCACTAAAATCCACAGCATGACAGGGTTTAGTTCCTTTCTTTTATCATCATCCTTCAAGTAACATCAGCTTTGAGGGCAAGGAGTCCCACAATGAAGGACCTTATTTACTTCTTCACCATTCCATTGTTAAACCCTACGATCATCAGTAACAGCTGAAGGGTTTGTGAAGTGTCTCTCCAATTTCAAGGCGGTGTCCAATCTAGGTATTCCTACCCTTAAAATGAGAATGTAAGTCAGTTAAGAATTAAGAACGGTCCCGTAAGGCAAACTTTTCATATTTTTAACTCCATAAAAGCAGAATGCCAGAAGACTTAACAAGCTGGTAAGGGAAGCTTATTTATCAATAATAGCAATCATTTGTGTACGGAAGCTAGATTCTTGTTATAGCTATTGTGGCAAGCAAATATGCCTCATGATTAAGCTAGGGTGGATTTGTTATAAATGGGTGTTGGCCTTGGTTATAAATGGGAGGATTGGTGCGTCCAACCCTCGATTGTTCGCAACAGTGGTTCCCTGAAGATTTTATTGGCTCGTGTAAGGGCTTTATTCAGGTTAATCCATATCCCTTTTTGTTTTCATCATGAAGTCCTCGAAATCTTATCTAGTTCTTAAAACAGATATTCAAGGTGGGTTTTAAGAAAGGATTTTCAGCCAGTTCAGCCAATAATCAAGAAGTGGTTCTGAATTCAATAGGCATCTGTGACACCATAATATTTTGGTAATTCGGTTTTGAATGTTCTAAACTTGAGATGGATTATAGGGCATTTGAGGCCTTTTCTAGAACAAAAGTGAATCTCATTAAACAAGAAGAATCATTTGTAGCAGACAGTTTGATTGCAGATAGTCTCAAAACAGTACTTGGCCGCAGAAACAGTATCTCTCAGATGTGTTACTTGGGGCTGCCACTAGAAGACAAATACAAAGAGACAACTCTATTTGGGACAAGGCCATTGGAAAATTATTAAGGAAATTGTCCATTTGCTCCCCCCCCCCCCAAAGGGCAAAAAAAAAGGTAATATTGATTTACTGGAAGTCGGTTTCTGTTTGCTAAAACTGCAGCTTATATTCTTTCTACTTATGCCACTTGATGGGTGCTTTCTATGGAGTAGTTCTAGGGGCACATTTTTCTACTGGAAGTTGGTTGATGTTTCTTAAAGGCAAGTTTCTAATCTCTCTACTTCCACTTTTTCCCTTTGGCTGCTTGATGGATGCTAGAACTGAGAAAATGCCAGATAATTTTTATGGGGTTGTTGAAGGAACTCATCTTTCTATTTTAAAATGAGGTATCATAAATTATTCAGGTGCGTGTTAGGGAGAGAGATTTTATGGTTACAACAAAACCCTGTTAGGCAAATTGTTGTGTAATTTTACAGCAGAAAGCTTTTTGGCCAAGAGTAGTTGGGATTTCTGATTTTGGTTAGTTTCCAAGAATGTCAAATAGGACTCTCTGAATATATTTGTGAGAACAATATTCAGAAAGGCAGTATTTCGACAACTTCTTCTCAGGCTTTTAATTGGAGATGGAAAAACAGTTTTCTTTTAGCATGATCACGGATTTAGGCAAGTTCTACAACTCAAATTCCCTTTGTTATTATGCCACTATGAAACCCCCTTCTAGTTAAAAGGTTTCTGTTTACTGATGGAAAAAACTTGGTTGAATTGATGTGCCAAAGCACAAAAGCTTCATTATATGGCAATTCCCAAGATCCTTCTCTTAACATATGGGAAATGTGATCTTGGGATCTCACAGGCTCAAATTTGTTGGGACAAAAAACAACCCCTTGTTCTTAAATCTGTGATGACAGAAATAGCAGCATAACAACAATACAATACAACACAACATCAACAAAAAATGGAAATCAATCACGCACAAGAGATACAGAACTTTTTACATGGAAAACCCCTTCAAAACAACGCTAAAAACTATGGAACTTTTGGGTCCAAACAGAATTCCACTATAATTAGTCATTGTTACACAAAACCACTGTCTCAACATGAATACACACTCTTCTCTCAAGAATGTTTCACACATCACTACATAGGTATAAACTCGAGAATTACACGAACAAGAGTGAAAATGAAAAATCTATATCAGTAGAACATCTTGAGCAGGAATCACGCTCCAATAAAATTAAAAAAAATCAGTTATGTAGAATGGACATGGCCCTCATATGGGACTCACCCACACCAACAAAGTTAACATCCTTCCAAATCACATATTTCAGTAAAGGACCTCTCAGAAAAGAGATGCATCACTTAACGAATGTTTTATGCTATCTAAGGATGGTTTAATGCCAAAGGCAAGAACACGAAAACACATTCTATCTACAACAAAATGGTGTCTTAGTCCACCATACAAATACATTAATTTGAATGCTCTGTTAAGGAATGTAAAGCCAATCAGTGCACAAAATATGGAATCTTTAGCTATGGATGGCCAATTTTCATTACTCTTTTCCTGATTTGTATCCATTCATTGTTGTCAAAGGCATTCCGGGGGCTCGCCTAGACGCATAGGCAAGGTGAGGGCAAGGCACGGGCGCCTGAAACAAGGCAACCGGCACTCAATTAAAAAAATATTTCTTTTAGCTTTCCTAAAATATGCCTAGTCTTTTAAATAATTTACAATTTTGTATTTCTTTTAAATACATTTGTCATTTCATTACCACAATCCATACAACACAACCCCACACTCTCTCAATCTGTCCATCATTTCATTTGCACCATACAAAATCACTGTCTTTATCATTTTTGTTATGAGTTGAGATCACAAACAACAAATTTTGACCAAAAGAAAAGTCTTTTAAATTATTTAAAATATGTCTGGCCTTTTAAATAATTTACAATTTCGTATTTCTTTTGAATGCATTTGTCCTTTTATTATCATAATTTATACGACACAACACTGCTCTCTCTCTATCTCTTCGTCATTTCATTCGCACCGCACAAAATCACCGCTTTTATCATTTTCGTTGTTGGTTGAGGTCATCAACAATAAATCTTGAGCAAAAATAAAATCTTCAAGTTCTAGAGAGCAGATGCAAAACTTTCGAGTTCTAGAGCATTAAGAGTAAAGGAGGAAGATGCTAATTCAGAAGAAATAAAGGAGAATATTGATGGCTACAAATCTTCTAATTGATTTGGCGAGGGCTTATTTGATGATAATATTGGTGATGAGGATGATATGGTAGGTTTTGATAATGATTAGAATTAGATTATCTTAGATTAATATATGCACCGGGGGATACATATTATAAGCTAGTGATTTTGTTGTTCGTACTTCATGAAATGGCATAATACTTATTTTTCAAATAGATATTTATTGCTACTTCCATTGTTTGAGCCGTGATTAACATATTTATATTTTAATTAGTGCGTCACTTGTCTCGAGTGAGCACCTTGCGTAGAGCCCAGTGCGCCGAGCAATGTGAAGTTTTCTCACTTGGCTCCTTTGACAACATTGTTTCCATTTATGCAGGAACAAAAATCGGGAATGATAGTGTATATGCTATATTAAGGAACGAGGAGAGGGGCTCTCTGCCGCACAATGGCGGCCGTTAGGATGAAATCAACTGCCATAGGAAAAATCTTTTTTTTTTTTGAAAAAAAATTTTCAAACGGAAAAGAAAAAAAAACAAAGTGTTTCGCAGCCGTTGGATTTCATCCTACCAGCCACAATTGTGTGGCACAGACCACATCAGTGCAGCACAGGCCACACTGTGCCGCATTAGTGCGGAACAGGGCCCCTGAGACCGGATCATTAAGGATCTAAATTGATGTCTGCATTGAGTATATATTTAGGGTTGAAATTCATTCATCTGCATACTCAAAAAGCTTTGCACTACTGCACATTTCCTGACTAAGAACCTCGGTCAAAGCACCCATTTTGATGGGAGCTGTTATACTATGGGCTAATCAAAGTCGGGCCCATTCATCAGCGAAGTCTCGTGAAAGCTAAAGCCCAAAAAGTTATGCGGTAAGCCCAACCACAGCTAGCACACAATGGGCCGTGGAGATAAAGACCGGTTAGGCTCAACAGGCAGCTCTTTGCAACACGATCAATTACGACGAATGAACCCTCTAACACAGCGGAAACAGCCTGACCAGCATAAAGAGCGCCGATACGGCAAACACCTGCCATTGGTGGCCATAGTCACCGCTCAAAGGAGATGACTACGCTCGCCTGCCCACAGCAGAAAAGGACGCTATTGCTGCCACCGCTAGTGTAACTCGACGAATCACTTGCCAGAACAGTCTGGCAAAGGTCAGCAATGACCACCCACGGTCGCACCACCACCACAAAACAACAGCTAATACTAGTGGTTTCGGTCAACGACCAACTACCTATGAATCCCGGCATGACAGCTGTCCAAACTTTGGCGCCAAAGCCACGCTGAGTCATCATCTACAAATATCCCTTCTCCACCGCTGGAGAAGAGGAAAAAAAGACCCAAAAAGAAGAGGCAATCGAAAGAGAACCCAAGATACAATCCCAACAAAGAGCATTCCCCATCTCTCCCGTTTTTGCAAAGTCGTTCCCCGTCAAGCGGACTATTGGAACCTAACCTTCGGGCACCACTTGAAAGCAGCTCCCCTATGAGCACACTCACCAAAGCAAGCTCTCAAATATTACTCACTTTCCCCCATATAAGTGCATCCGCGCATTTTCTTACATTCTCGTATCTTTCCATCCGTTGAGAAAGATTTTTAATTTAAGCGTCGAAGGATAAATCGATAAGTAAGTCTCACCAATCCTCTGACCTTTTGTTTGTTCATTGTATTGTGTAGGACTCATATTATCAAAGACGGAGATCGAACCTGCCACAATTCAACCATACGCAAAAGATCAGGTGACTCCCTAATCCATATAACCCAAATATAAGGACGCATCATTGGCTTCGTCTGTAGAAAACGACTTGAAAGTCCAACCATTGCACTCACAAACAGAACATGGTCAACATAGCCGGCCAAGGACACTGCTGCCCAAGGCGGCGACCCTCGGTGGGTAGCCATATGGATAGATAGCCTGAACCTGACATGCGAACACTTGCTGCCCAAATACTCCAGACGATCAACGCATGTCTAGACGAGCAACAACAGCAATTCATGCCTCCATCACACAAGCTTCGGCCTTGAAGCGAAGAGACACCCAGCCAAGAAGACCCCACGGCCCAACGGCGTAGAGGTCCCCACGGCCTTGAGTAGTAGGGCCCGGACGCAGCCGGAGGGCCTACTAAGTCACGGGGTACAATGGGACAGCCCGGAATGACAGAGCCCCCGCTACTCCCATAGTGATCGGAAGTCCTCGGCCCAAGGAAAAGTCTCTTGCAGTATACGGCCGCCATGAGCTTGCGGTCGTCAAGACCCACATCCCTCTTCCAACCACTTAGAGCTGAGGACCTTCCTCAATGCCAAGAGGATTGAGTTCTCCCCCGGATGAAGGAGAGGGTGGAGAAGATTTGACAGCATGTGCTCAAGGGAGACGCCGACAGACGCTCCACGGATCCAAGGAGATCACCGTTCACGATGGAGATCCGGATGCAGCCCGCTCCCCACAAATTCAAGATGTTGGCCTTAGAACCTTACGATAGGGGCTCCGAACCGATGGACTACATTGACCACTTCCGCACTCTGCTGAACTTTCAGGACATGGGTGAAACTACCATGTGTCAATACTTTCCTCTAACTCTTAAGAGGAATGCTCGCACCTGATTCTACAGCCTCCAACGGAACTCTATTCGGTCGTTTGAGGCACTCGCCAACTGTAACCTGTCCCAGTTCACTTCCAGCCAGAGGGAGGAGAAGCAATCATGACACTTCGTTTGCCTTTGACAAAAGCGAGGGGAAAGCTTAAAGTGCTTCCTAGCCTGATTCACTGCTGAAACCCAGCAGATAACCCGGCTCACCGAAGAGGTGAAGCTCAGCACCTTCATCGCTACTATGAAGTCGGGCGACTTCTTCAAGTACTTGACCTATCAGAACCTCTAGACCTTCTGGGAGGACGAGATGATCACCTATGCCTATATAGTGGCAAAAGAGGCCAACGAAACAAAACGATCGGAGCGTGTTGACTGAACCTCGAAGGAACTAATGAACAAAAAGAAGAGGAGCGGAGACGACAATCGCTTCTGGGGACCCTAGAAGCAGCCGCGGGCAGAACCTGGCATCCAGAAGGAGTTCATACCCCCTAACCAAACTCGTCTGAACGACAAACGCACCAATATCCTGATGCAAATCCAAAATGAGAAATTTTTCAAACGATTGAAGGCGCTGAAGAACCCGAAGGGGGAGACCAGTCGAAATATTGTCACTTCCATCGATTTTCAGGTTATAACACCAAATATTGTCAAACACTATAGAAGAATATTGAAGACTTGATCCGCAAATGGCACCTTTCCAGGTTCCTGTGGAACTTAGGGCAAGCCCTCAGGAAAGTAGACGAAGACGCGCAAGAGCAGCAGCGGAACTGAGTTGCGGCCTAGGCCGTCAACATGATGACAACCAAGCCGGCCAAGCGCAACGCCCCAGACTATCCAAAGAAAGCTTCCAGCATTAAGAAATCGAGGGTGGGAGTTAGGAATGATCTCATTACTTTTAATGACGACGATATGGCTAACGTAATAACCCCTTACTCTGACCCTCTAGTTGTATCGGCACTCGTTTCAAATTATACGACTAACTACCAACAAAAACGAGTATTTATTTATAATAAATGTTCTAAAAATTTATTCTACCTCAATACTTCAAACTTGGATTAAAAAAAAGTTAAATGAAGCCGACCGAGGGACCCCTATATGAGCTGGATAATGAGTCGATGCCCGTCTAGGACGTAGTCCAACTGGAGGTCACACTGGGGGCTTACCCCAAGATGGCCTCCAAGATGCTCACATTTCTAGTGATGGACCTCCCCTCGGTTTATAACGTCATCTTGGGATGACCCTGCTTGACTGCTTTTGGGGGCAATAATGTCGATCCCCCACCTGAAGATTAAATTCCTGACGCCATATAGTGTCGGAGAGGTCCTCGGCAACCAAATCACCAGCCAAATATGCTACCTATCTCAGATCACTCCGGCGACCCTCAGCCAGCCGATGGAAGATCTCGATTTTCACGACGAGACTACCCTGTTGCAGGTTCAATTAGGAGAGTCGACCAACCAAGTTCCTTTGGACCTTGACTCGCTCGAGAAATGTGTGCAAATCAGGAGCTTCCTATTGGGTTACCTCCGCAATTAGCTCATAACCTTCCTCGGGCAGAATTGAGACATCTTTGCGTGGACACATACTAATATGCCAGAGATACCAATTGGAGTAATGGACCAAAAGTTGGGCCTATATCCTAATCACAAACCTGTTTGATAGAAACACAAGAACTACTCGGTCGAGAAATTGATCACCATCCATGAGGAAGTAAAGAAACTGCTCGACGTGGGGTTCATCAGGAAAGTTCAATATCCAAACTGATTGTCAAAAGTCGTCCTTGTCAAAAAGAGTAACGGAAAATGGCGGATAAGCGTCGACTTCACGGATGTGAATAAGGCATGCCTCAAGGATAGCTTCTCGTTGCCGAGGATCGACCTACTGGTGGCTCTACGTTCGGCCATGAACTGCTCAACTTCATGGATGCCTACTTAGGCTACAACCAGATCATGATGAGTCCAGAGGATGAAGAGCACATTTCCTTCATGATCGGTCAGGGCACCTGCTGCTACAATATTATACTTTTCGATCTGAAGAATATCGGGGCCATCTACTAGCAGCTCGTGAATAAGATATTCAAAACCCAAATCGGTCGGGACATAGAGGTGTATGTAGACGACATGCTCGTCAAAAGTAAAGCCATCGATAACCATGTTCATGACCCGAGCAAGACTTTTGAGATCCTTCGAGCATACCAGATGAAGCAGAATTCAGCCAAGTGCGTATTCAGTATGATGTCTGAAAAGTTCTTGGACTTCATTGTCTCTCAACAGAAAATCGAGATGAACCCCGAAAAGATAAAGGTAATCCTCGACATGAGTCCGCCTCAAATTGTGAAGGAGGTCCAGAAATTCAACGGAAGGCTCTTTGCCCTCTCCCAATTCCTGGCAAAATCCGCGGAGAAGTACCTACCACTCTTCAAAGCTTTGAGAGGGATCAAGGCAACCGGCTTCCAGTGGAAGACCGAGTGCAAAGTAGTTTTCTGAGAGCTCAAGGAGTACCTCTCTAAGCCTCATCTCTTAACTTCACATCAAAAAGGCAAAGAGCTATATTTGTGTCTGGCAATCTTCGACACAATGCTTAATTCGGTCCTCATTCGCTAACAGTCCAGCATACAACGGCAGGTGTATTACATCAGCAAGGTCCTAATAGACAATGAGAGCCGTTATCCATATGATGAAAGGATCGCTCTAGCCCTCGTTTACTCCGCCAGGAGGCTACGCCCATACTTCCAAGCGCATAAGATCATCATCCTGATTGATCAGCCACTAAACGGGATCTTGCAGAAGCCAAACACATCGGGACGACTGGTCAAATAGGCTATTGAATTGGGGAAGATTGACGTGGAGTTCCGACCACGACCGGCCATGAAGGGCCAAGCCCTTACAAATTTCATCGTTGAGACGGCGACCCCAATTCCAGACACCCTCAACCTTGCCCAAGATGCCAACCAGCCAAGGATTTCAACTTGGACCTTGCATGTCGATAGGTCATCGACGCAAATCAGCAGTAGGGCAGGTGTGGTTTTGAGGACTTTGGATGGGTCGGAGTTAAGCACTCGATGACTCAAATTTCCAGTAACCAACAATGTCGCCGAGTATGAGGCGTTACTCGCCGGACTTCGAAATGCTCAGCTAGATCCCTGGTTGTCCATAGTGACTCCAAGTTGGTCGTCAACTAGATCCTAGGGAACTTCGAGACGTCGAACCCTTTGCTCACGATGTACCTCGCTAAAGCAAGAAGCTTGACTCAGGCGTTCAGCAAAGTTAAAGTAGTCCACATCCCAAGAAAAGAGAACTAAAAGGCAGATCGGTTGGCAAAGACGGTGGCAACAGGGAACTTGGAACAATACGCCAGAGATATGCGAGAAGTCCTAGCCATCCTAAGCATTGACAACCTTGAGTGCGAAGTGCTGCAAGTGATTGACGACGACAACTGGATGATCGTGTACAGGAGGTACTTGACCGACAGCATCCTGTCGGAGGATCCGGAGGAGGCCAAGCGCGTGAAGAAGACGACAGACTAGTACACCATCATGGATGGGAGGTTGTACCTCCGTGGGTACTCGACCCCCTACATGAGGTGTCTCATGCCAGAAAAGGCTGATTATGAATTGGGTGAGGTGCACTTCGGCATCTGCGGGTCACATATTGAAGGCAAGAATCTAACCTTTAAGATCAAGCAACGGGGCTTCTACTGGCCTTCGATGAAGTGCGATGCCATGGATTTCGTGAAGAAATGAGAGAGCTACCAGATCCATGGGAATATGACTCATCAGCCGCATATAGAGGTGCATGTCCTACAATCGCCTTAGTCGTCCACACATTGGGGGCTCAACATACTCGGCCCTTAGCTCATAGCGTTGGGGCAAAGGAAGTTTGTCATAGTGGGTATCGACTATTTCACTAAATGGGTCAAAACATCTCCGCCGGCACAGATCACCGAACAGAACATGACAGAGTTCATTCGCTAGAGTATTATGGAATTCTCGAGATTATAGTAACCAATAACGGAACCCAATTTACCGGCAAGTGGTTCACTAGGTACTATGCGAGTCTACAGATAAGGTTGGTCCACACTTTCATCGCCTACCTGCAAGCTAATGTGCAAGTAGAAGTAATGAACCGAACACTGCTGTATGGGTTGAAGACGAAATTAGAGGACACTAGGAACTCGTAGGTGACCAAATGGCTGTCCGTACTATGGTCATATAGGACGACCCCAAGGGAGCCAACCCAGGAGATACTCTTTAGCCTATATTATGGGACTGAAGCATTTATCCCAGTAGAGGTCAGACTTTCCAATTTTTGGGTCGAATACTTTGACCCACTCAACAATTTCCAAAGGCTTAAAAAGCATCTTGATTTGCTCGAAGAAACCCAGGACGCAGTACGCCTACAAACGGCGGCTTACAAACAACGGATCGCACAGTACTATAACAAAAAGGTGAAAGTACTATAACAAGAAGGTGAAAGTCCGTCAATTTGAGGTGAGAGATCTTGTCCTGCGGAGTATAGAAGAAACAGACAAAATTGCCAACAAGAACAAGCTCTCCCCCAATTGGGAATGACCATTCCTTGTCTCGGCCATCTTCCAAAATGACACATACAAGCTATGCACCCAGGATGGAAGGCTGGTCCTAAGGATCTAGAACACCTCCCACCTCAAAAGGTACTACCAATAAGCCTCAGCTGAGCCCAGGTAAGGTTGGCATGCATTATTTGGAGTGCTTGTAACATGTACCATAGTCACATTAATAAAATATTATTTGTTCCTATTTGATTGCCTATATGAGTGCTTGATTGTTGTCTCATAAAATCAACTAACCTAGAATGCTGCTAGGTCGGGCAAACGAAAGTTCACCCATATGTCGACCTACAAACAGTCAAAAAACCTCGGTCCCATTACTAAGCGGCCCATGCGCAATTCAATTCTAAAACTCAGTCACATTACCTAATGGCCCACACGCGATCGGATTCTGAAACTCGGTCATATTACCTAAAGGCCTATACGTGGTTGAACACCATGGCTCGGGGGCTCACGGCCATGGAGTCGGACCACCCCATCAAGCGGCTACTGAAACTTTAGGGGGTTTTTAAAGCATGCATGCGGCGACCTCCCCCCAAAGGTGAGAGTGCCATCAATCGATGACAGTCAGCGGGCTAGGACCAGATGCACAGTAGCTACGACATCCTTCCATAGCACTGAGTACCAATGATCGAGTGCAGACAACGGCCTACGACATCGCCCGAGTCTGGTGGCTGCGGCCATGAAACCCAGCCGACCCTAGTAAGGCTCACTCACCAATGTGCGACAATGTCTCATCCATGGGAAAAAGCACCCCACACAAAATCAAAGTGCTAGCACATTCACCTAAGGGAACAAGCATGATTAGGCTGATCCACCCAAAACAAATCCAGAGACAATAATAGCAATGCTTGATCGGCAAAACAAGAAGGAAGCGGGAACATGACAGAAGAACTCAATCTACAAGATCTACTCATTTCATTGCAGCAATCAAAATGTATAAAGACGGCCATGCGTCCAAGAAAAATACAAAATCGACCTACTGCACGGAGGAAGGACGATCCGGAGGCTGGGGGCTCCCTTGCAAACGAGATGAAGGCCCGACAGCATCATGAGCAGAGCCCAACATATCTAATTGGTAACGATCCTTGGCATTCCTTGGATGTAAAATCAAAACTAGAAAGCCCGGAGCCACCAGATCCACTATGCGATGGCAGAGATTGATGCCGGTCTAGTACCTACGCTTTAGGGGCCCCCGATCTCATCCGAGCTGAGAGAGATCAAAAACTCTCCATTGAGCAGGAGGTTCCCGTCCTAAAGGCAAGCACAATCCTGCTCCAACTCATGTGGCAAATCCTTAAGGGAGGAGATCTCCACCCGAGCCTCAGATTGCTCATGCTTAGAATGGGAGGCCTGCTCCACCACAACTCTGAGCTCCTCCAGGTTGACGTGGATCTGGGCTAGACGGTTGATGAAGGCAGCCCGTTGATGGACCCTCTCCTGCCATTGCAAGCAGAAAATCTGTCAGTCAAAGTAACAATGGGGCAAAATTAAAAAAAGAAAGAAACAAAAAGGTGCACAAGAAATACCTCGGCCAGAGATGGCCTCTCCAAGGGGAGATGACCTGATGTAGGCACTTCCGGCACCAAGGTCTCGGCTTCAGAGGGCATCGAAGGGGCGCCTTCGCAGTCTCAGCAACATGCTCGAGCTCCTCTGCCACCAAAATCTTCGGCACGGGGGTCTCGGAGCGAGGCTCCTCGGTTACCTCCTCGGCACCCTCAGCCACTCCGACAGCAGGCTCAATCTCCATCTCCCCTCAGACCTCAGGCTCTAAGGGCTCAGGACAATGCCCTTTGGCAGCCTCCACAGTCTTGGCCACCTTGACTGCCTCCGTAACTCTAAGATCCGACAGATTCAAAACCAGGGGCACCTACAGAAACCCCGAGGGTGCAAGAACCGAGGCCTTCGAATGGCACTCCTTCTTGGCAGTCATTGCGTCCACTAAATCCTCTCCTCATTAGAGCTTGTCTCCTCGGTTGAGGACTCTGGTTCAGAGGAAGACAACGATCCCACTGGCCATGCGAGCAAGTCGGAAACATAAATGAAGCCCTCGTCAGCTATTTATGGACCAGAGCAGAAATCGGTCAAAAGGAAAGATGGCAAACCTAGGGAATGAAACTTTCGCAGACGGCGAGCAATGGAGGAAACGGTTGAGGGTAAGCTCTTAAATAGCCAACGCTCCCGCCAGCAACGACATCATTTGAAGGCAATGAAACGATGCAACTGTTCACCAACGCCATCGTGGCGTCGGACACAACGCCACCCATCGCAATCAATGCGCTTTGAAGCCTGGATTGACACGACGATGAAGACGCTACTCAGCTACCGATGCCCTAGAGCGTCATTTTCCTAGATCACAAAATGATGACTCCTGGCCTTGGGCAACTCGAGGTCGGTTTGACTGGCAGCATCCCAACCGAATGTCTGGACAAGTTGTCGTGAGTCGAACTACCAAAAGACCGAGCTGTTAGCAAGGCTGTACCGCCAAGCTAATGAAGACCGAGCGGTCCAAGGCAGTATCAAAAGACTCAAATCAGTCAAAGTATACAAGAGTGTCAGAGCTATGCGATGAAGACAGAAAAATGCTTGGTAGTTCCATTGATTATTTTCTTTTACAAAGTACAAAACTTATATCAGTGGAAGAACAAGGTAACAAGAAAGGAAAATAATACATGGAATGACAACCCAACGGCGTTCACGCAAAAATTGGTTCGGGAAAGACAAGCTTGGGGAAGACAGTTGTAACAGGAAGCACCTCGCAGCCGTATTCCCACAGACTATCTTCCCGCGGAGAGTCCTAACTAGGGACCGAGCGCACCAGCAGATGAAAGTCATTCCCGTGCTAAGAGAGCAGCAGGATGCTGCCACCCTAGCATGGGAGGCTCGCCCTTCCGGGCATCTTCCATCGAAACTGGTCGTAGCCGCTGGGACTAAGTGAGGCCCAACACGGTAGCGACGGCCCGATCCCAAGATCCGGAGGCGACCCTAGTAGGAGGAACTAAAAGCAAGGTCACTTTCCAAGATCCAAGAACACATTGAGAAGAACGCCTACCCTTCGAAGCTCCTTGAGAGGAGGACAACCGAACGCCAACTGGAGAAGGAAGATAATGATGGCCCTATGATCGGACCAATCTCATTACGACATCAAATAAGTCGATGGAGGAGCATTACGGCAGACTTCAAACACTTCTTCGAATCTCACAGAACTCTACCCAATCCCAATGGGAGGCAACAAAGGACCCATGCCGGTTCGGTACTCCAACACCACTTGGTTGATGTGAAGATGAAGCGTGGCACAAGGTACAAGAAGTCCCCCCATTTATAGCAGAGGAGGGAGATCAACGAGCCATCAATAGGGAGTCACGTCTACCAGCATCGTCCGTCCGGAATTGGCAAGGAATCGATGCCAGGCCTTGAATCAGAGTCGAGATCTTTCCAAACAGAGCAGTGAATCCCTGCACCCCTATATGAAAAGTTGTAAGGCGCCTGGGAAAGGAGCACAGTCCTTGGTAACTAGCGATGGAGCATCTCAGAAAGGAATGCATGAGCTGGCCCAGCTGGAGACGTCCCATCATCCAACATACCAAGAACTGGCAAGGCCCAATCACCCGGCACTGGAGCTAATGATGGGTCTTGCTATGCTACGGGCCAATCCAAAGTCAAACCCATTTATCAAAAAAACCTCGTGAAGACTGAAGCCAGAAGGCCATGCGGCAGGCCCAACCACGGCTAGCACACAATGGGACGATGAAGATAAAGACCAGTCAGGCCCAACAGGCAGCCCCTGCAGCATGACCAATTATGGCGAAGGAACCTTCCAGCACAGTGATGACAACCTGGCACGGGTTGTTAATCCAATCCAAGGTCTCTCCAATGAAAACATAAGGAATATTAGGCATGGGCTCATAAAGAGAAGGAAGGGCAACAGGAGGCTCTGCGGACAGGCCTACAACCTCGGAGGGCTGCTCTACAAGCTCAATAACAACTGACAGTCCGACCCCTTCAGCTCCTCGGATTGGCACCCTCTTCCTTATCAGCCGCTTAATAAGGGTTGAGTTGTCATTGGATGAGTAGGGGTACTCAATGATTATCGTCAGATGCTCCAACATCTCTGTCCGACGGATTTTTGTTGGCCGCTCGGATGGCTCCTCGATCCTCAGAGATTTTCGCCTCTTCTTCAACTTCTTCTTTTTAGGAGGAGCAGGGGGGCACCAGAGTCCTCGAGTTGAGGCTCCCACTTGGCCTTCTCCATGAACTCAGACCTCAGCCAGATGTTCTTCTTGTTCTTACTGAAGGAACCAAGATTGGCCAACAGTAGGTCTGTGAAGTCCTTTGCCACAGCCCTTTCCTTGGGCGTGGTGTCCTTGCATAGTTTGGGCTCCACATTGCCCCACTCATTGAGGATGGCCCAATTCTCACGAATACTAAGGCAGAAAACTTGTCATTCCACTTTTTGGTAGAATCAGGGTTTCCACCGCTAATGGTAAGGAACTCAGAGCGATGAGTAATCATAATCTAATCCTACCCATGGACAAACCTCAAGATGACTTTTAATGCCACAACATCGAAGATCTTCTTGTGGCAGCGAGCGAAAACACAAAGGGAGACCAGATACCCGCCAGTGTTCCGCTGAAATCTGGCTACAGAGACTTTGATGTCCCTCATCATCTCAAAGAACTCCAGGGCCATGGGATATCAAATACCACCTTTAAGTTGGACTTCATAAATAGTGATAAAACCGTCAGGTGGGCAACAAGCCCTCTCATGGGCGTCAGGAACCACCATGCCCATCGAGCTTGGGATCCTATACCACGCTCGAATGGCCTCGAGGTCTGCCGAATTAGCGAAGAAGAAATGTCTTTTATCCCAGGAGCCATGAAAAAGTCTAGAAGCACGAAGAAGAAGAAAAAGAAAGAAATTGCTAAAGAAAGCGTGAAAGTCGTAGAGAATTTCGAACACATAGAAATTTTGAAGGCTCGAATGAAATGACAAAGGAAAGGAAACTTAAACTGCCTTAGGATTCAAAAAACGCGACTCATTAATTGCATGGCCACGTGCCGACTCCCCCAAAGGACGCAGAAAAGCTTGTCCATTCCTTCCCAAGGTAGCATTAAATGCACATGGGGGCTAGTGATGGGTCCTGCTATGCTATGGGCCAATCCAAAGTTAGGCCCATTTATCAACGAAACCTCGTGAAGATCGAAGCTAGAAGGCCACGCGGTAGGCCCAAGCACGGCTAGCACACAATGGGCTGATGGAGATAGAGACCGGTCAGACCCAACAGGCAACCCCTGCAGCATGACCAATTATGGCGAAGGAACCTTCCAGTACAATGACGAAAACCTGGTCAGCGCAAAGGGCGTTGACACGATAGACCCCTACCATTGGTGGCCATAGTCAGCGCTCAGACGAAACGGCCATGCTCGCCTGCCCACAGCAGAAGAAGACGCCGTTGTTGCCAGGACCGCAGCCATTGCCAATGTGACTCAACGAATCATCCGTCAGAACAGTCTAGTAAAGGTCAGCAAGGACCACCCACGTTACACCATCACTACAAAAAACAGCCGACACTGGTGGCTTCGGTCAACGACCAACCACCTGTGAATTTCAACGTAATAGCTATCCAAGCTTTGGCGCCAAAGCCACGCTGGGTCATAGTTTACAAATATCCCTTCTCCACCGCTGGAAGAGAGGAAAAAAAAAGCCCGAAAAAGAAGAGGCAATCTAAAGAGAACCCAAGATACAATTCCAACAGAAAGTATTCCCTGTCTCTCCCGTTTTTGCAAAGCCGCTCCCCATCGAGCGCAACACTGAAACCTAACGTTCCGACACCACTCGAAAGCTGCTTCTCATCGAGCGCACTCACCGGAACCAAGCCCTCCAACATTACTCACTTTCCCCCACATAAGTGTAACTACGTATTCTCTTACATCCTCGCAACTTTCCATCTGTTGAGAAAGATTTTTAATTTGAACGTTGGAGGATAAACCGGGGAGTGACTCCCACCAATTCTCTGATCTTTTATTTATTCATTATGTTGTGTAAGACCTAGGTTATTAGAGACGGAGACCGGACTCGTCTCAGTTCGACCGGATGCAAAAGATCAATTGACTTCCTAATCCGTACTACAACCCGGGATCAAGGGCGCATCACATATGCTGCCAATGCCCATCATATTGAGCAAATCTGAAATACAGAAATAGAACGTCAATTCATTGAGACCTTATCAGGTCAACCTAACAGAGTACAAGGAACCACGAAACTGCGTAAGCTTACGAAACAAACATTAAGCATGGCAAACAGAAATTTAGCATTGACGAGATGACTAAGAAATTACAGTGGAGAATATGGCCCTAATCAGATGCAAAGTTTGAAAATCTTAGGTAAGAACAATATGGATTTTACTCAGGAAAGGCAACTGACCTTAAATGAAGAAAAAATTGAGCCTTCACAGAAAAATCCTTTTGCTCCTGGTCTTGATCTTCATCACGTTCATTCTCTTCCTCTTCCTATATCTCACCACTTCTCACCAAAATTTCTTTCTCCGTTACCGACTGTACGGAACGCGCGTTCAGCTCATATTTTCTCTTCGGCTTCCCCTTCTTCTCCGATTTCGCTCCTTCGCTTTTCGTCCATTAATCTCTTGATCTGCACCTTTGATCCATACTTCGCTTTCATCCAATTATATTAAAACTGAGTTTGGGCCGAATTCGGACCGAATTTAAATAATAAATTATAAATACTAAAATTTAATTTTCTTATTTTAAATTATTTTTATTTAAAATTTTATATTTGAAAAAATATTTAAAAATATAATATTTGGATAAAATGTTATCTTAAAAATCTTTTAAATCAATAATTTTTTACTTAAAAATTTATACAATTTTTAAAAGGACATTATTTGAAGTATTTTTATTTAAGGTATTTTTAAATTTTTTAAAATGATATCTATGTGTTTAAGGTATTTTTATTTAAAAATGTATACTTATATATCATATATGGAATATAATGTCTAGATAAAAACACAAGCTTTGTAAATCTTTTAAATAAGTATTTCATATAAAAAGGTTATTATTTAGATAAAAATGCGGTTCATTAAAATAAAATTTTTAATTAATATTCATCAAAAATTTAAAAAACAAATTCACATAAAATTATAAAAATCCGGCTAAACCGGCTATTTTTATTCTTGACCATACTTAATTCACATCAATTAACTTCTTTCTTTCATTTTTAATTACACTCCTCCCTTATTTATATTTTGCTTCTTCAATTTGATTGAGTGAGTTAAACAATTATCGAAGTGTTGGTATAATATTTTAATGTTATCAAATATTGATAAGTGGGAAGAATAATTTAACAAGTTTTGGCAGGAATTTTTTCCATTTTATTTGAATAGATAAAATAGTCATTTAAATGACTATTAGCATGTGCAATTTAAAGACTATAATTATTTTTATTTATTTTATAAAAATTGATGCATATCTCAGATACCTATTCAAATAGAATCAGGGAAAATATTTAAACTTTTAAGTCTGAATCTTGCATATTATAATGCTTAATAAAAAATTAAAAGATAAGAGATTTATTCTTTAAAATATTTTTCAATATTTAAATTAGAAAGCTTTTTAGAATGGAAAGGTAATAAGAAGACAGTGATGAAATAGTGAGAGATTTGAGAAATTGATGACTTTGCAATGAAATTTTTGAAATTTGTAAGTATTTAAAAGATTAATACTCTATTTTTACTTTTTATACCGTTTTTTTCTCCTCCCTTTGTTTAGAAAAATATATATTTTTATAATCTTATTACTAATCAATATACTTGATGCGTACCTGGATTCGACTTCGAACAGATTCGGATTCTTCTGGATGGTTTGAACCGGCTCCATTCATTAGAACCTTTTCCGATCATGGCCTCCGTAGCGGACTTCTCATCTGACTTGAGGGAGAATGACATTAAGGCCTTGTGCGTCAAATTCAACATCCCAAAAGAGATGGCCTGGAGGGTTCCGGGCGTGGACGATAGAGCCTCTTACCCACCGGAAGGCTATTTTACCGTTTATGAGGCTCACTTGAGGAGCGGCCTTCTCTGCCGGATGCCGGAGGAGCTTGAGTTAATCATAGCGGCTCTGCAAGTTCCCATTGTTCAGCTTCATGCCAATGCCTTGAGGTATATCTGTACCCTGTGTATTTTTTTTCCGAAAGATTGGCCATAAGTTCAGGATGTCCGGCCTTAAAGTCATTTTTAAGGTAACCCAGGGGAAGGAGTGGATCTCACTCAGCCCCCGTACGGGGATGAAAATAAACAAGGCCATCCACGACTCCCTGAAGAACTGAAAAAACCGATTCTTCTTTGTAAAGGTGGGAGACAAGTGGCCTATCGTGCGGGACTGGGGTAAGGTCCCGGAGGTACATCTGGGTACGCCGTCTGCGGCGGAGAACGCTGCCTACGCCTGGCTAACCAAGGCGATACGACAAAACCCCGATGAGTTCAGAAGGGACTTTTTGGTTTCCGCTGAGGAAACCAGAAAGGTTGAATGGGGACCGCCGTCCCCGGTCCAGAAGCCGCATCCTCCAATTAAAATGCTGAAGCCTGACGATTCGAAGAAGTTGCTCATTCGTCCAATGTCTTCGGAGGAGGTTGCTGAGAGGGCGATTGCCACGCCCTCATCTTCTTCCTCACGCATTGACTTGGCTTGGGTCGGCTTGATTTGCGGTGGTCCCAGTAGCACTTCCGGAGCGAGAGGTCCGTTTGAGGGCAGGCCGGCGGATGCGGAGAGAGTCTCTCGTGCACTGCGGCGAGCCGACCTGTGCGCGCTCGGATGGGGTTTCGAAGAGGAGCCGGCTCGCGGCGTACTCGAGGGTTCGCGTGTTTATATTATAGATGATAAATCACGAGTCGATTCACCAGTGCTGCCCCAAAGGCAGCCAGAGAAAGAAACCCGCTGCACTGCTCCCAGGTGCAAGGGAGGAGCTCGCAGCCCACTCCGAGAGGCTGCAAGAGAGGAGCACGCCGCGGTTGCTCCCAGGCCGCCCAGAGAGGAGCCTGCTGCTGCCGTTGAAGATGATGAGTCCTTGGAGAGAATTCTGGAGGAGGCAGCGGTGTGCTCGGCGCGAGAGGATGCTCCGTGCCTCCACCACCTGAGCCTGGTCTGGAGGCCAGGCCTAAGGGACCCACGAGGAAATTTATGGAGGTGTGGTTCTTGACGGTTGATTTCTCGTACTTTGTCCCTTCAAAGTTTCTAACCTGTCTTCTATTTGTTGTTGTTTGGTGGGCCAAGGTCGTCAGATTTTTTAAGGAAATGGTGCACGGCGTGACGAGGCGCTAGCCGAGAAGGAGGCGGAAATAGCTCCGGCTAGATGCTGTCAGCCGCCTCAGAGGGGGAGCTCCGGTGAGCGACGGCCGCTCTCGAGACCATTATGGCGGGCGTGGAGGCGAGAACGCCGAGCTGAAGGCGGAGGTCGCCGTCTAAAGGAAGAGGATGATCGGCCGAGAGAGAGCAACAAACGCTTGGCAGACGAGCCGTTGCGGAAGAACGAGTTGGCCTCACGGATGACCCTTATGAGGTTAGGGCGCACTACACGCCCGGCTGTTGGAGGGCTCAACATGGGACGCCGTGTTCGCGCGATTGATTGCTCCGGACTTTCCAATGGAGTTTATCAACCAAAGAAACCGTGCAGCGCAATGCAAAGAAGATCTGGTGGGAGAGCCCCGAGACAGCCAGGGTGGTCCGCCAGCCCTGTAGCCTTGTATTATTATTATTTTTTGGATAGCATGTAAATCGTAACATACTTAATGAAATGGAAGCTCTTTTTCAGCCCAGTGTCCATTGCCATTTATTGCTTTGTGTTTGTTGTATGGGGCGGCCAACTTGGTTGGCCGGCGACCGTTGCTTGATTGCCTAAGGAGTTGAGCCCCCAGGCTTGGCAGGTGGTTGCATTGACCAACCTTGCGGTACTATCCAAGCGAAGACTTGGGCAGTCAGTGTTAGAGAAGAAACACTTCTCGTTATTGTTTAACCACGCTATCCTTTCATAGAGAAGGTGCGTGGGGTAGCCAACTTGGTTGGTGTGGCCGCCTAAGGTGAGATCCTTAAGTCAAGCGGGCGGTCAGAAGAACCACCTGGTGGCGCCTTCAAAATGAAGACTTGGTGCCAATCTTTGGAGAAGAAATGCTTCTCCTTCGACCGTCGTTGATCGACGTTCTTTGCTCCCGAAAAGAGGTCGTCGCGTGTGCCATTCTTGCCCCTAAGGTTTTTAGACCGCTATGGGCCACTTGGATGACCAAGGTTTAGTACGACCGCTATTGGGCCGCTCGGATGACCGAGGTTTGAGACCGCTCATGGGCCACTTGGATGACTAAGGTTTTAAGACCGCTCATGGACCACCCGGATGACCAGGGTTTGCACCGCTCGTGGGCCACCTAGATGACTAGGGTTTAAGACCGCTTATGGGCCACGGATGACCAGGATTTTGGGACCACTTTTTGGGCCACCTAGATGACTAGGGTTTAACGAGGGTGAAGACCCTCCCGACTTAGGCGCCTAGGTCGGATGGATACCGCAAAGCAAACGGGTTCATAGGTCCTAGGATTCTACATGCTAAGTAAACTCCCATTTTTTCAAAGTGAAAACAAGCACACGAATGAATGCACAGGATCGGTAAGGGCGCACCGGGGTTCCCTATCGAAGTAGCGCTTGGTGGGTTGCGTTCCACGTTCGTGGGACCAACTTTCCATCCTGATTCTGGAGCTTGTACGCTCCGTTGCGCACGACAGCGGAGACAAGAAAAGGTCCCTTCCAGTTAGGAGACAGCTTGTTTCGGCCGGCCAGCTTGCCTGTGGCCTCGATACCATGTAGGACTAAGTCTCCAACGTCGAATTGCCGAGCTTTCACTTTTTTGTTGTAGTATCGGGCAACTCAGTGTTGGTACGCTGCTGTCCGTATTCTGGCGGCGTCGCGGGCTGTTCTTCATTTTCTGCGGGCTGCTCATCTTGAATGGGTGTTGTAGTCTCAACGATGAAGTCGGCCAGAGCCTGCGCCTTTATGGCAAGTCTGGGCCTGAACTCGATGTCGAACTCACCCAATTCTATGGCTCACTTTACCAATCGCCCTGAAACGTCGGGCTTTTGGAGTATGCCTTTCAGTGGCTGGTCCGTAAGGACCACTACGCGATGCTTTGAAAGTATGGCCTCGATTTGCTATTCGCGAAAATGAGTGCCGGTGCTTTTTTTCAGCAAGGCGGTAGCGAGTTTCGCTGGGCGGCCAATGTCTTGCTCACATAATAGACGATTTGTTGGATATCGGACTCTTGGCACACGAGGACGGAGGCGAGGGATGCTTCCGATCTGCCAAAGTAAAGGTACAGCTCCTCTCCGTCTTTGGGTGATGCTAACAACGGTGGGGCTGGCAGATCATCGCCAACTCATCAAGACGATCTGGCAATCGGCCGTCCACCGAATCCGTTAGACTTTGTCCCTCTTAAGGCTTTAAAGAAGGGGGGTACTTGTCTCGGACTTCGCGAGGAAGCGGGACAGAGCAGCCAGCCGTCCAGTCAATCGCTGGACGTCTTTTACGTTTCTCGGGGGAGCCATGTCAGCCAGGGCCTTAATCTCTTCTGGGTTTGCCTCGATCCTTCGCTGAGAGACGATGAAACCCAAGAACTTCCCCGAGGCCACCCTGAAGACACACTTGGCTGGATTTAGTTTCATTTGGTGGTGGCGGAGCACCCCAAATGACTCTTCCAGGTCGCGTATGTGGTCGCCCGTGACTCTGCTCTTGACGAGCATGTCGTCGACGTAGACCTCTATGTTGCGACCAATTTATTTTTCGAACATCTTGTTCACTAGTCATGGTAGGTGGCTCCAAAGATTCTTTAACCCGAAGGGCATGATCCAATGCCCATCATATTGAGCAAATCTGAAATACAGAAATAGAACGTCAATTCATTGAGACCTTATCAGGTCAACCTAACAGAGTACAAGGAACCACGAAATAAGCGTAAGCTTACGAAACAAACATTAAGCATGGCAAACAGAAATTTAGCATTGACGAGATGACTAAGAAATTACAGTGGAGAATATGGCCCTAATCAGATGCAAAGTTTGAAAATCTTAGGTAAGAACAATATGGATTTTACTCAGGAAAGGCAACTGACCTTAAATGAAGAAAAAATTGAGCCTTCACAGAAAAATCCTTTTGCTCCTGGTCTTGATCTTCATCACGTTCATTCTCTTCCTCTTCCTATATCTCACCACTTCTCACCAAAATTTCTTTCTCCGTTACCGACTGTACGGAACGCGCGTTCATTATATTTTTCTTCGGCTTCCCCTTCTTCTCCGATTTCGCTCCTTCGCTTTTCGTCCATTAATCTCTTGATCTGCACCTTTGATCCATACTTCGCTTTCATCCAATTATATTAAAATTGAGTTTGGGCCGAATTCGGACCGAATTTAAATAATAAATTATAAAAACTAAAATTTAATTTTCTTATTTTAAATTATTTTTATTTAAAATTTTATATTTGAAAAAATATTTAAAAATATAATATTTGGATAAAATGTTATCTTAAAAATCTTTTAAATCAATAATTTTTTACTTAAAAATTTATACAATTTTTAAAAGGAAGTATTTTTATTTAAGGTATTTTTAAATTTTTTAAAATGATATCTTTGTGTTTAAGGTATTTTTATTTAAAAATGTATACTTATATATCATATATGGAATATAATGTCTAGATGAAAACACAAGCTTTGTAAATCTTTTAAATAAGTATTTCATATAAAAAGGTTATTATTTAGATAAAAATAGTTCATTAAAATAAATTTTTTAATTAATATTCATCAAAAATTTAAAAACAAATGACATAAAATTATAAAATCGGGCTAAATCGACCTATTTTTATTCTTGACCATAAAGGTCCTTCTCTTAAGTTTTAGTTGGTTTTTTTAGGCCTAATCTAAAGAACGTGTTTCCAAATAAATTTAAAATCTTTAGAGCTATATTATCCATTCAAAACGCGTGAGGTTTGATTTTTACATCCGAAGTACCATTAAGACGAGTGTAGAAATTACAAGTTCTTCATTCCATGGGGGAGACGCCTCCATGGTCCAACTTAATTCACTAAAATTAATGATTTATTTCATTTTTAATTACACTCCTCCCTTATTTATATTTTTCTTCTTCAATTTGATTGAGTGAGTTAAACAATTATCTTAGTGTTGGTATAATATTTTAATGTTATCAAATATTGATAAGTGGGAAGAATAATTTAACAAGTTTTGGTAGGAATTTTTTCCATTTTATTTGAATAGATAAAATAGTCATTTAAATGACTATTAGCATGTACAATTTAAAGACTATAATTATTTTTATTTATTTTATAAAAATTGATGCATATCTCGGATAGCTATTCAAATAGAATCAGGTAAAATATTTAAATTTTTAAGTTTGAATCTTACACATCATATTATTTAATAAAAAATTAAAAGATATGTGATTCATTCCCTAAAATATTTTTTTATATTTAAATTAGAAATTTTTTTTAGAATGGAAAGGTAATAAGAAGACAGTGATGAAATAGAGAGAGATTTGAGAAATGGATGACTTTGCAATGAAATTTTTGAAATTTGTAATTATTTAGAAGGTTAATACTTTATTTTTACTTTTTATACCGTTTTTTTCCCTTTCCTTTGTCCAGAAAAAATATATATTTTAATAATCTTATTACTAATCAATATACTCATTCTGAATATGTATAATTGCCTATTAATTGAAAAATTACGTTGATTAGAATTGAATCGTTCAATTGCTATATAAACTATAAGTTTAATACTACTCATTAGACGCATTAATTGTTTGTTTAATTTAACTGTTCATTCATTGATTTATGTAACCAATTAATAGAATTAACCATTCAGATTCATCAACCAACCGATTATTTGGTACTTCAGTCTGCAATACTTAATAAAAAATTAAAAGATATGAAACTCATTTTCTAAAATATTTTTCAATATTTAAATTAATTTTTTTAAAAAAATGGAAAGGTAATAAGAGGACAATGATGAAATTGAGAGAGACATGAGAAATGGATGACTTTTGCAATGAAACTTTTGAAATTTGTAATTATTTAGAAGATTAATACTCTATTCTTACTTTTTTGTGCCGTTTTTCCTCCTTCCTTTGTTTAGGAAAAAGATGTATTTATATAATCTTATTATTAATTAATATGCTCTTTTTGAATATGTATAATTGGCTATTAATTGAGAAATTACGTTGATTACAAATCGAATAGTGAAGCTGTTATATAAACAGTAGGTTTAATACTATTCATTAGGCGCATTAACTGTTTATTCATTAATTCATATAACTATTCGTCAGGATTAATCATTTAGATTTATCAACCAACCGGTTATTCGGTACTTCAATCTGTTATATTATTAGCATTCCAGATATTCAACTTTTCGATTATTTTTTTTATATATGGGTCAAACAATTCAGCTGATATAACCCTCTTTATGAATTTTTGTTTTGTGGGCCTTATAAATCAATGGGTCAAGTCAATATTATCTTAAATTATATCAAATAAAAACTAATAAATCTAAATGTACTAAGTCTAAGATACATGTATGAGCATTGTTAAGATCAGGCACTTAAATAATTGATCATTGTTAGTTTAAACAATATTATATACACTATAATGGTTTGATATTATATTATTTATTGTGATGATTAAATCTTATATTTGATATATTATTTTAATCAACTAAAAGAAAAATTTTGACATTAAAAATTAAAAATTTGCAAAAATATACCGCATTTTGATATTAATTTTCTTTCCTTCACTACTTAAATTTAAAAGTCATAAGTAACTTACATTCCATTGTATTAATTAAATAGAATGTCATATTGCAGGAGAGTATATCATAAAAAGGGGACTGGTATTGCAAAATCTTAAAGCTGCAGTTCCCCCCAAAATGTAGAGCTTTTCTTCTTATTTTGACAGGTAAAATTCTCACTAATGTTCATAACTGATGATGATGAGGACTGCCCTCATTGCAGCACCCATTTGACCATTGATCACATCATCAGAGGCTCGAATCTGTAGGACTGCACCAGCTACATGCATGAGATGACCAATGTTGAATAGTATGTTAAATGGGGCACTGTCCAACTTTACAGGCTTCTCATAAAATATTGTACCACCTCAGCATGGGACGGCTAAAAGTCGTGCTGCGTCGGGCATGGTTCAGGGGTTAAAACTCTTTGTCTAACACGATGCGCAATCCATTTACATTGAGCCATGCCGGGCTGTGGCCCATTGTCCAAGGAGAGAAGCCAGAAAGGTTAAAATAGATATACAAATAGTTATAAATAGATACGTCTTACTTTATTTTTTGATAATATTTTAATATTATATTTTATAAAAATTAACAAAATACAATTAAAAACTTACTTGTTCTTTCAGTTTTTACTTGCATTGCAGCTTGCTTTACCACTAATGGATTCTTCTTCACTTGTGCTATTTTACATGACTGAATTTTTATGTGATTTTTAACGTCTGATTAAGGTTGTACCACTAATAGAATTTTCAGTGATTTTTATTATTTTTGTACCATTTTTTATAGTTTTCACTGAAAATTCAAGAGGTTTAAGTGATCGATGCCTCTTGAAAGGATGGAGTAAGTTCAACACTGATGCTTGCTGCAATGTTGATGACATGACCCGTTTTAAAAGGAATCAATTGGGATGACGTAAGAAATGTTTTATTTAATATGACATATATTTTATTTTTATTGAATTAATAAAGGTTATAGTTTTTATTAATAATTTAGACATAATAATTACTTATTAACTAAAAAACTATTTTACAATTGATATATTCATTAAAGATATATTACTTAATAAAAAAGGTAGACATTTTAAAAATTTAAAAATGGACTTCTTCTTACAAAAAGGTGATGTATTTCTATCATTATGACATGATATCATGAATATATTTTGAGAAATGAAGAGAAAGAGAAAGAAATTATTTATTGGTTATTCTATCATTATGTCCATATTATCTCTACAAACTAAATATTTGTGGATTTATATATGAAAATTTATATTTATATATAATGTTTTAGTGGAGAATATCATAACAATGATCATGAAATTAAAATTTAAATCTCATTAAAGAAATATTTGAGGAATTGAAAACATATTTTGAGAAAAAAATAAAGATAGAGAAATTATTTTTCGATTATTCAATATAAGAACAAATTAATATATTAATTGTACAGGCTATTTTGGCAAACTAAATATTTTATAATTGTAAATTTAGGTATGATAATTTATATTTTCTTATAATGTTTTGGTGGACAACATGATAATAAAAATCATAAAATTTAAAATCTAAATTTCATTAGAAAAAAAAATTGGACAGACAAATGGCTATTTGGCTTCACGAGTTTGATGGGAGGGTTTGAGATCATCACAGCTAAACTGAGAGGGTGGCTTAGGACATGAAGCAGATTGAAAGTAGAAGCAGCAGCCCACCAAGCATACAAGAGCTAGTAAGCAGGAAATGTCATTCAGGTGAAACCCATGGACTATAATTTTTAGGCCACTCACTTGTAAGTTTTGTACTTATTGATATGTCATTCAATGATATAGTTGATATTATATGAGGCTCATTTGAGTAGATTTGCCAAGTAAAAGCCGTGCGATGTTTGTGTTAAGGTTGCTCGAGTGACAGGGTTTATCGGAAGTTTATGTGAAGTTTATGCGATGTGTTGTCAAGCAAAGTCATTTTCAACGAACTAGAAGCATTTACACCCATAGGTACATGATTACCGCTTGTGGGCATTTGGAACAGGATAGACGCACCTCAGGCGCTCATACACAGATTGTTAGATGGGGTCGCAATTAATATGCACCCAGGGGACACTGTGCATGAATTGTTAATAATGGTCATATCTTATTGGTGTTCATGTATTGACACCATTATAAAGTGTCTTGATACAATTTTAACATAAGATTTGAGAGCATTTATGACACAATAGTACTATAGGAAGAGAGAAGGGGAAAAGAGGGATGATGAAGATTTTCGGCACCCAGTTAACATCTAATTTAATTTATATTTTTTGTCAAATTCAACCATATTACTCTAGTCATGATTTTAAGATATAATAACAGTTGGTTGCTTTTATTTTTATTATATTTTTTCCTTGTGGGTTGTAAAGTATGTTGATATAATTATATTCAGTTATTATTAACTAAAGTTATAGTAAAGGCCTCTCAAAACTTAGAAGTGGTTATATTTATAATCGACTACTATTTTATATTAAATATTATCTAGAGTTTATTGCGCAGTTTTTTTTAGATTGAAAAAGATTTTTTACATTATATATTATTGTACATTTTTAATTATTTGGTTGTGTGTATTTCTTATATTTAAAGGTTTAGTGATTGATAATTAACAGCATATTCATATTTGTTTCCGTTGCACTGATTATGTGCATATTTTCTTCAAATCCCAACATACTATTTGCATAATTTTAGGTGCTGCACATCACTTTTAATGTGTAGCATCTTCATCTCATCTCGAAACCAGCCATAAATTTATTTGGGTCATTAAATTTATATTCAATTGTCAATGAAATGAAGCGTGGCTATTGCACCTTGTGAGTGAGGGGCCGTGTAAGAGATGATTCTCAAAAGATTATTCTAATGATAATTAATTTAATTAAATTGATAAATTTTAGAGATTAATTAAGGTTTTGGAATTAAAAAATTTTGAATTTTGAATCGAAATAAATTAGAGCAAACAGCATCTAACATGTTCTTGACCTACGCATGAGCATATTTTAAGCAAAACGTCTGCGCTTGAGCAGCACACATATATGTTTGGGTCAAAATATTGATACCTAATAAACGCACGTGTCTTGTTTGAATTATACATTAATGCGTGATCAGCACCTATGTAGTGTTTATGCACAAGTTTTTTTATAATTAGGTGCATTTATCGATTTTAGTTCATTTCTATTGGACTTTTGAGAGAAAAGAGAAAGAGGAGAAAAGAAAAAGAAAAAAAGACATAAAGATGGAGAAAAAGAAATTAAGATGAAAAAGATCTTTTAATAAAATTAATTGAAGATAAATATATTCAATATCTTTCTTCATTTGTTATCATTTATTTCAGATCTTTTTGAACAATTTTTATTTTAAATACTTATACATATATTATTTTCATATTTAAAAGTAATAATACTTTATATACATGTTATTTTAATTTTATTTTATAAATTTTTATAAAATACATATATTAAATTCATACAAATCAAATTTAAGTATTAAATTTTTGTAATAATATTCTTACATTCTTTTAAATTTTGTTTAATATTCTTGCATATTGTCAAATTTTAAAAATATACTTTTACATATCTTGAATTACCATATAATTATTCATACATGTTTATAATTGAGAAAAATCATATAAATTAGGTTCAATTTCTAAAATCATAACTTTAATATTTCAGTATATTTTCTATTTGTAAGAAAGTTTTAGAAAATTATATAAACTATATTAATCTTCTATAATTTCTTGTAAGGATCAAGATTTTACAATCTTGATTACTTTAACCCAATTAATATATGTAAAGTTAAGATCAATGAACAACAAAAACTCAAAAGCCAAGAACTCACTCCAAGACGTAATAAAATATTAATTGATAAAATCAACTTAAATTTCGGTTAATAAAACATAGAACAAATTATAGAAATAATTCAATTGATGAATTCTCGATCGATTAGGAATTAAATTAATTTCGATTGACAATAAAATTACCTGATCGCCAGATTTTCACCCGATTGTAACCAAACTCAACTCAACTGATAAAATAATATGAAAAATTAAATTAAGTAAGTAAAATTTGACACACATGAATTTCATAAACACGATTAATTTGAGATCAGGTCCAAGGAACCGATTTAGGCTCAGGTAAAAAGTTAGTATTATAGTAACCTCAAAGTAGCCCAAAAACTCATAACATTTAAATTGCCGCATAACAAAATTGGTAGCTAACATTTATAAGTATAAAGGGTTCTTATTGCAATTAAAAGCAATTATAAATTTAGGAAATAGAAGGAATAAAAGAGAAGAGGGCCGGCCAAGGTAAGCCACACAACACAAACCCCACCCAACACTTAGAAAACTTTAAGTTACTTCCACTCCAACTAATTTCATGGATGTTATAATGTTCCACTAAAATTTCATGAAATTGGAAATTTGAGAAGGGGGGAAAACGTCCTTAACCTCCATTAATGCCATTATACTTAGAAAACTTTAGAAAAGGGAATTAGAGTTCAAGGAGCGCACAGCATCAACATAGGAAAATAATAGATTATATGGCTCATGTTGGGGTATATATTGAGGGATAAATATAGTATATTAGAGGGTATAAATACCTTCATTCGGCCAAACAAAATAATGCTAAGTGACAGTGGAGAAAGGAACAAAATCAGCTGTAATTTTGAGCTGATCCACTCTGCTGTGCATCGGGTTTGAACAACTGGAATGATTTGGTGGCCACACGAAATTAAATTGGGGATTAAGTCAGCAAGTCTTGATATAAATGAAGGATTAACGTAGGTGAAGCAAGAAAAATAGGGGAGAAAAACAAAGAAAAACGGAGCTAAAAACAGAAAGAAAAATAGAAGGGGAACTAAGACTAGAAGCAAAGGCAGCAAGAGAGAAATAAATTCAATTAAATGTTTTGACAAGTGTACTTGAATCCATTTTTCATTTGGTGTTGTTTATTGTTAATTCTTCTAAGTATTATTATTCTAATACTTAGTTTGTCTCATAAATTTAATCATATTATCAATTTAGTATGGAATATAATCGGTTGAAGTTGGAGTTCCAAAGCTGCAGTTGTACAGTTTTCTAAAAATTGACTAAACTAGTGACCAAATGATCACCAAATCAGCCCAAATTCGGTATAAAACTAGCTTAATATCTTACCTATAACGTGACCAAATAGTTCATAAAAATGAATTGAACCGGTCAGTGAACTAGGTCCATGAATAGCAAGAGGTCTTGCTGAACTGCGTTAGGATGCAGTTGGAAATTAACCTTTGAACCGAGTCTAAACCGGGATCCAAATTGGCCAAACCGGCCATGATATAAACTTAAGTGCCTTAAAATAATGTTCAAGAGTCACCTTGTAAAATTTGACCCGAATTGATTATGAACTTGTTGCCAAAACAGCAACCAAAATCGACTACATTAGGAAATACTAAAGCAGAATGCTTGTTTGAAAAATATGACCCGAACCAACAAGGATATTAACTTAAACCAGCCAAGAACAGAACATAAATTTAAACATGAGTCTCTTGCCTGTAATAAGAATTCTTGGACCAGCTAAAAATAGGTCTCGAATTGGCCATAAAATCAAAAATAGCAAAATAGGTCCCTAAGTACCGTTGCTGATGTTGGAATGGGTGGGTGGGAAAAATGGATTGAACTAGACCCAATCCGATTGAGTCGGCAGTTGACCCTACCATTGTATAATATACTAAGACTAAACTAATCACCAATAAAACAGTCACCTCAAACTCCCTAAGATAGGTACTAAACCGGCCTCCTAAACTGGACCAAACTGATTTCAGTATCTTTAATACTGAACCTGGCAGCTTGAAGAAATAAACCAAACTGACATGAAATCAGTTGAATTAGCACCCGACCCGACCAATTTATCAAGTACTAGGGTTGAACTATCGATCTGTAAAATTGTGACAAAAAATACCTCTGAATTAATGTTGAATCGGACCTCAGAAGCTACCAAGTCCCTCCAATAGCTTTCGACATATGCTGGAATTAAGGCCCTAAACCAGTCCATTTCAGCTGTTAAATCAAACAAATTGGCACCCAAATATTTATTAAAATAATATAAGACAATAATAAAATATTCACGGAA
The DNA here is from genome assembly GCA_033239525.1 of Nepenthes gracilis. NCBI lineage: Eukaryota > Viridiplantae > Streptophyta > Magnoliopsida > Caryophyllales > Nepenthaceae > Nepenthes > Nepenthes gracilis. The sequence continues at coordinate 13,950,484 of BSYO01000018.1, read as the reverse complement.
AAAATTAAGGCCGAATTGATCCCCGAACCGGAGCCTTGAGCCAGCTGGATGAACTGGCTAGCATACTGAATTTTAGTTCACATACAACAAACCGATTCATTAAACTAACTCATAAATGTAGAAAAATCAAATTGGATTGACCCACGGACCGACCATTTTATTTTCCATTTTATTTTACATTAGCCGTTAACATTTCATTTTATTTTTATTAGTGCATGTTTTCGGTCATCAACCGATAATGTTGTTATATTTATGGTGCCTATGTTTGTTTTTCGATTTTTAGAAAGTTTGTTTTGATAATTTGATTTTTAATTAAAATATTTTTTCTTATGTATATTTTGAAATTAAGTAATTATTAATATTTGGCTTTTGGATCCTATGACTAGATAATTATGATATCATTACTTGTGTCATTATTGAGATTTGATATATGTTCGCATCCAAATGTTGGTTTAGATATTAGATAGTGTGACAAAGATTTATTTTTTTAGGGTTAAATTTAAAAATAAATTAAAATAATTTATAGATTAAGGAAAAATTAACCTGACCTTAGGTTGAGAAAGTGATAGGTTTTATGATTTAATAATTATAATATTATTAATTAGATCATTTATTAGTATTTGATTCAGATTAGTATTCAGCACCGGTTTAGATTTTAGTCAATGAAATTAAAAATTAATTTTTAAATTTAATCTAAAATCAAATTAATATAATTATAGATTATGGAATAAGTTAATTATAACTTTGAGATCAGGGATATGACATGCAATCCCCTTGTTGGGTATTTATGCCTTTGGCTAATTGGCATTTCTTTTATTTTGCTTGGCTATGTAATAAAAAGAATAAAAAGGAAATGACATCGTGACTTTAGCTCCCTTAAAGATAAACCTTATTAAAATTGAGTTGGGATTGGATTTAGGGTCAGGCTTACGAGCATATTAATTTATAATTAAAATGATTTGATTAGACCGAATCATTGACATTTTAAAAGTTTAGTTACTTTTTTTTAAAATTCTTATCCAAGTAAAAACATCTAACCAAGATAAAAAATTTTAAAGAGATATAAAATTGATACGTCATTAAATTTGAATTGTTATACGGATTACAGTACTATTTGATCTTTTTGGGTGTGTCGATTCAAAGTAGATCCGATCTTCATTTCTAATAATCTAGATTCTACACACAACAATAAATAAAGAAGAGTTTAAAGAATGATGGGACGTGCTTCCCCATATATTCATCGATACTCAAGTCATAAACCTTTTTATGAGAGAAAGAAAGATAGAGAATGTAAAGTGCGTAAACGTGCATGAGAAGAGGATTGAGTGTTGATTGGAATACTGAATTATGATGGATGTATTTGATCGGGAGCAACTTTTAAAGAGAATGTATACTCGAAGCCAGAGTAGCTTATGAGTAGGTGTGCTCATAGATAGAGCAGATTGAGTTATGGCTTTTATGATTCTTTTGAGGCATTCAAGGGTAAGAGATTTTCTCCGGTCCCCTTTCTCGTAGATATGAATGAGTATTTATAGAATTAAAGTCATTGCAACCTTCCATAGGTTTTATGGTTAATGTCTGTTGATCTGATGAATCATTTGAGCTATTTCAGTGATTGTGAGGGGAGGTATATATGATAACTATTACATTTTAAAAATATTATAGAGTTATGCTTGCCATTATAAAGTGATGCCATGTGAATGAATATTTTATAAATATTTATCAGGTTGTCAAAATAGTCATCGTGGCCACCTTATTGCAGGTTTTACCTACTTGCCCGTGCTACATTGTCAAGACTGTCGGCGATTGTGCAGAAAAGGCAACCACATGTGTGATATTACATACAACCCTAATCACTTACTTCCTGTTGAATAATTTCAGCTTGACCTGTTTGAGCCAACCACACTGTATCTAGACGTTAGGCTAAGGAAGCATCCTGTTGGGCCTCTATCTCTTGGCCTTTCTCTTTTTCCAGGGAGCTGAATAGGCCACTACTATACCTTCCAAGTCTTGATCTGGTAAAAACATTAGCTAGGCCACCATTACTCCAACAGATTAGGATTTGGATTGGCCCATGATCTATCAAACCCAACAAGAATATTAGGAGAAAAATATTACCTAATATTCAAAAAGTTATTATTTAAATAAATATGTTGGAATGGTCTATTTTTATTAAAAAAATTATTATTTAACTAAATATTAATCTGCATTTAGAAATATTCAAAATTTAGGCTAGGCTAGACTTATTATTTTTATATGTGATCATATTTGGCTGAAAAAAATAATAAAGTTTATTTTTTTAATATATTAGTCCATAACATTTATATGTCTTATTATATTTAATAAAGTTTTAGAAAAGTGGAATGTCCCTATTTAATTAGATCTAATTGAAGTAACGTTCTTAAATGAGTTATACTTAATGTATCTTCAATCTTTACCATTAAATACAATTTTATTGATAAAGATTGAAAGATATAACAAGTTAGATATAGTATGTTAAAATGTTTTTATAATAGTAATATCAATTTAATATTTAATTTAATAATAAAAATAAAAAATAATAATTTAGATTTTTTTATGTTTTAAATTTCATCCGTTTGATTTTTCGATTTAATAAATGACATTTATATCTCCCTGAGAAGATTTACCCGACTCAAATATGTTGCGTTGTAGATTCACGACTGATTTTTTTAAAAAATTTATATTATAAGATTATGTCTACATTTATCTATATTTTTATATTTTTAGGCTTTTAATTGTCTTATTATTATATGAATTATATTATTCATTATATCCTTAGCTCTATAAAAGTGATTATGAGTTTGAAATAAATTATATGTATATAAATAAATAAAAGGATAAAAAAATTGAGAAATATTATTAATTACTAAATAACTAATTATCTAGATTTGATTATAATAATTATAAGATAACTCATGTGCTATTTTTTAACTTTTTTTATCACTCGCTCAATCAACGAGATAAGATAAATTTGAGTGCCAACAAAGAGAGTATCAAAAGGTACCCGATTCATTAATGATCCCAATTTTCAGATATACTGTATTTTTGTCTGTATTAAGACTGTTATATTTTTTATTAAAATTTTTATTTTTATTTCTATTTTAAGTACTCTATGTTAAATAACCTAACTTTTATTTTAGTTTTTTTTTAACAAAAATGATAAAATATTAATACAATTCTTTTTCTTAAAAAAAAAAAAAAAGAAACTATAAAGTATCAAAGATGAAACGGCACCATTGAGTGATCTCAAAGCTACAAGCCAAGCGAGGCCCAAAGCCACAGTAAACGTAGGATGAGGGTGGTCCAAATGAAAAGGGTCCAATTTTTGACTCATTTAATATTACTTTTAAAAATATATATATTTTTTAAAAAATATTTACACTTAAATATAAAAAATCTAATGCTATATTTATTAAATATAAAATCTAAATATAAAAAATAAAAAATATATAGCTATTTAAAATATAGTTTTTATTTTTAAAATATTATCATTTTGATTCCTTCATTTAAGAAATGGAAAAAGCATCTTAACCCTTGAGATATGACTATCAAAGGGCCTATTCGATTAGGTGAAATCACGGGATAATATGAAAAAAGATATCATTTTCTATTTTATTTTTTGTTATGATTAACAAGTTATTTTAATTAGATAAAATACTAAACTATAAGTCATGATTTTTTTACAAAATTAAACATTCTATAAAAATATTATGTAATTACTAAATAATTTAATAGGCAATTCTATAAAATTATATATTCTCTCTTTTTTTTTAATTTATACAAATTTTAAAAAATTAATCATCTAATAGAATTTAGATTATTATAAAAATTACAGAGTTGGACAAATCTTCAGTTGGTCTGAAAAAAGGCAAGATTAATCTATGTAACTATAAATTTGGATCGTGTCACAACAACAATTCAATGAGAGGTAAGAGATATGCAGGATTCATTCTCAATTATATTATTTGACACTCAAATTAATAATATTTCTAACAAAAACTAAAAGATGAGGAAAGAAAGAGAAAATGAGGTGAGAATGGAATTGAGTAAGTTAGGAGGGGTCTGCTCTGATAAAATAATTATGTTCACTACAGGTGATTGTTTATCAAAATATGCGATAACCCGTTTTTTATTAAGGTTTGTATTTATAGCCTAGATGTCAATCGGTTTATCCAAAATTGGTGTGACTATTATTTGAACCATTACATTACATTAAATATCAATCGTTACGTTAGTTGTATGACCGTCACTTATATTGGTTTAATAACTATTCATTAACTAATGTTTGCCATTTATTTGGCCTTACTGCCGACTTCAATGTGACTGATCAACCATTGGTTACATTAAACCGTTCGTCAATATTAAATGCCATATTTATTATTTGTTAGATTATTAATTATCTCGATCTTCTAAACCTACAATCACCTCATTAATTAATTAATTATTTTCGACGAGGTCGTTCTCCAAACTGGTTTTGTGCCAGGGTGATTAGTTTGGATTCAAGTCGGTCAAATCGTCTTTATTTAAGCTATACCCAACAAGAGTAACGTGATAGGTATAAGTCTACCATTAAAATCATATATATTATTTGGCCAGAATCGGCCACACTAATCGTGAGAAGTGTAGCCACGCATGGCAGGCATGCCCACACGCGTTCTTCTGCTTTTCGTTAAGTGAAAGGCAGCGGCGTGGGCAGGCGGCAGCGGCCAGCAGAAGCAAAACCCCACCAAAACAGCCTGATTGGTGTGAATAAGATGACGAAACGAACAATGTGCACAGAGAATAATGAGTCCAAATTGTCAATGTCTATCCGTTTGTCTGCGGCAGGGATTGCCTACGAAAGTAACAAAGCATGTATATTGGGCAGCGAGTGTTTGTGCAGGGAGTGGTGTTGGGTTTTATTTGTTAGGACTCGATCGACTATTTGAATCATGAAGAAATAAATAATATTACATAATAAGCACATAATAAGTACACACAATCGATGAAATTATGATTTTTATATAAAAAATTTTCATTTAAATGAGGAAGAAAAATCATGGGACTCAAGGTCCGAAAATATCTCCACTATATAATATTGCTGTTACACAAACCCCAAAAATAAGGTCAAACTACATTATTTCAAAACAAATCCGTACAATAGAAAACACAATATGAAAGAGAAGAAATAAAATCCGGTAAACGTTTTTCTCAACAGTAAGAACAACGTACGCACAGCCGACAGTAATTAGAACTTGATTCGAAACGCAAACAAATGTACAAATCTTCATTTTCTCAACTTTTTTTTTCTTTCTCTTTTCTCTTTTAAAGCAACACTTAGAATGCAGAGATTAAACCCTAACACTTACAGCGCTGATTGGGTGTTCTCAAGTGCCGTGGTTCTGAAAATCGCCCTTGAGTGCCAATGGCATAATTCTAAAAATTGTGCCTCAATGGCGCCTCGGGAGTTCAACGAGCACCCACCTTCCAGAATTTGTGCCTTAGTGGCGCCTCAGGAATTTTATAATATGATTTAGCCAAAATTTTCATTAATGAAGATTCAATCTAATTTTACTGAAAAGGAAGTGATGAATCCAATTTTTTTTAAAAATGTCACATTTGTAATTATTTAAAAAATCCAGTCAACTAAATTACACAGTGACGATATATAATATTTTTTTCTTAACAATTAATAATTATATAGTAATGATATATGTAAACGAATTTTCATAAAATTTGCCTTTTTTGTTGATTTAAATATAACATTCTCTTGTTTGTGTAAAATAAGCCGTGTTGTCTTTGTAATAAAATTGTAGGGCTCTCAATTATCGTGGATAAGCCGTATTTTTTTTTGTTTGAGTGTATTAAATTAGATAAATAAACTTAATATCTTGTATATGGATCAGATAAACTACCTTCATCTAAATATTTAATCAATTATGCATCTGATATATGTAGATAAATAATACCGTATCAGTTATTCCACAAAGATAGTGAGGAACATGTTTTACTCTATTCCACTAACTTTTAGTTGGAGTGGAATTATTTCTTGTTAATAAATCAACTGCAAATGCAATATCAAGTTGTATTCAGCCCACAAGATACTTTAATACATATATGCTACTTAGATATGATTTTTTAGGACCAAGAATTTCTTTGGTCATCTTCTAGAGAACGAAGCGAATCCTTTCACATATCTAGTGAACAACCATTGGAAGGCTCAATGAATGAGTTTTATTCGTGTAAAAGTATTTCAAGACTTATTTTATATATGTTAGCTGACGTATAAAAATTTCACTTAGGAAATATTTAAATTTCAAGCAGAGATAATTTTTTTTTTTAGTATATTTCATTTTAAATTTACTCTATAAATTGTTTGTGATTTGAAAATTTTTTGTTAGAGTTTTAATAATATTTAAATCACAAACATATACTACAATAATAATAAATTCTAATTTTGATTTTTTAACAACAATGCATAGGGATTTTGACTATAGGTCTAAAAATTTCTGGTTTAGCTAATGAACTCAATTCATTTTCAATAATTTCTTTCAAATTTAGCCGGTTATAATTCTGTCAATATTCTTTAAGAGTTTTCAGCTCACTTTTTTCATTACTTTTAGTAATGTCAAGAGCAATTTTATATGAACTGTTTGTCGACAATGGTCATACTTATATACCATATTTCTCATAAACTTATATAATGTATTAATATCTTATTATATTTATGTATCTTTCCTCTTAAAGGGATAATTCTTCCAAAATTTCCTCTTAAAGTCTTTTCATAATCACCAATTTATATTATTTGAACTTATTTCTTCTTATTCACTAGATTGATCTATCACTTTACTAATAACTTGTCCTTCAAAAAAAATAAATCTTTACTAGAACATTAATAGTAAGAATATGAGATTTTGCTACACTTTATGTGTCAATAAATATATCCGATAATTGATTTACGATTCTCTATAAATAAATATTTTTTTGAACTTCTTATTCATAATGATTTGTATTCTCGAGACTATTAGAACGGCATTAATATTTGATGATCCAAATTATATTAAGTTAACTCGGTACGCACACATCTAGATACACTAATGTCCTCATATATCATCTTTTATATTGTCCATAAAATATAAAATAAAGTATCATATTATATTAGATTATAACATAAAATATTCAAATTTTATTTACCATCAATTTTATGTAATCTTAACATGTAGTTTTTTACCATATTCTATCTAATTTAGTAAGATTAAGAAAAATATGATAGGATCATATAATAAAGTGAGGAAACACTTAAAGGATTAAGAAGATCATAAATCAATACTATCATGACTACAATCATTTCAAAGATATGAATGAAATAACACAACAATATATACACAAATTATCAAACAGAGAAATATATGAATCAAGAATATCTCAGCAGAGCCTAAGATGCTGTGATCTCATCAAAATAATAAAATTAAATCCATTTTTATAAGATTAAATCAATTGCCATTTAATTATTAAAATCCATCACTTGATACTTGCACTATTATTGTTTATCACATCTGGTACGTTCTTAGGTTTGGATTTCCATACAAATTAGGGAGCATTCAGATTCCTCGCGCGTGATCTTTGCATCTCTCAACTTAAGCCCTAAGCACCATAAATTACAAAAAGGATGTCAAATGACGGTGAAAAGTGTTTCTACCGTATATTTTTCGATACTCAAAACAAAAGTCTTTATTAAAGGATGGAAAGATATAGGCGTGAAAGTAAACGTGATGTGGAATATATAAATGTTTATATGAGAAAGGTGGGAAAGGGGGTTAGAGGAGGCTTTGATTCCTTTTGTGCACTTCAGAGAGTGGTTCACTAAGGTCGTCGGACTGCAGCAGCGCTTTTGAAGGTAAGGGAGCTGGTCCTCATTGTGTTTGGGTTTGAAGCTTATCCTGAGAAAATTTGGAGGTGCCTCGAATACTCTTTGGATGATTGAACTCTCTCTTGGTTGAATCCCCCTTTTCTCTAGTGTAAAAGAAAGCATTTTTAAGCTCCGTTGAGGAGGCTTTGGACGTGACAACCTGTGACAGGTGTTCTACGTGGGTCGGCTTGCCGCTAAATGCGGATGGTGGTCAACAGTATCAGTTGTCGTCTTGTAGTGGTGAGGAGACTGTCGTCAAACGTGACAGACATGGGTCGGGTCACCTCTCGTTGGGATTGGCTAAACCGCTGTAGGACAGTGGGCGCCGCAGCTTGCCAGAATTGATTTCATCTGCTATTGGCTTACATTTTCATGGTCGGCGCCTCCTGCGTTGCCAATCTGCAGCCGCCTTGGGGGTAGGACAAACAGATTGTAATTGGGTGTGTGTCAAGTGATATCTAGTGGGCCTCGACGTAGCCTATCCAGCCCAAGTTTTGTCTCGTGGTGTTGGGCCTCGAGAGAAGCTTCTGGGGCCCCCATCGTTTGGCTAGACCTTCCTCCTGGTTGGTCATTATTCTTGCTAGTGGGGGCTCACTTCTACTAGCCCATATCATAAAAGAGAAAAACCTTATTGTTTTCCAACAGATTCAATTTAACAAAATTAATTTAAAACAAGCTAGATCCCAATTAAATGTTCAAATATCTTACCTCCACAAAATAAACTCATTAACATAATTAGATATTAATATCTCAAACTTTAGACACTTTTCCTCGTCCAGAGAAGAGGCGTTATGACACGGATTTCATATGGCATGTATACGATATTGTATGAAAATTGTCAAATCTCCCTCTAACGCTTATTATTTTTTATTATTAAAAAAATAAAAATATATATTTTTAAATAAAAGGGTTAGAGCGGCATTGGATGGGGATTTAATAGCTTTTGTATAGAGTCATATGTATGCCGTATGGAGCCTACATTGTACTGTCCCTCATTTATTCCCTCCTCCTAACACACCACCAAAAACAGAGCAAAGCCACTGCCTGCCACAAATTTCTACCATGAGGCATCAAATTTAGTCTAAAAATTTCTACCATTATTTCAAGGCGCAGTCTCCGTCACCGCCTCCTCGCCACCTCAACGTAGCCATCACACTGCCTCCATCTTTCCACCACCACCATGTCCTTGCCAGTACCTCAGCCCCACCCTGCACCCCCGTGAAACCTTGCCGCCACCCCCACCCTTCGCTGTCACCACCAATATATATGGCACGCTATTACGGGGGCAAAATGGACATCTAGTCTCAAATTATTATTCCTTAAGAATTAAATAATAATCTACAATATATAAATATCTTTACTAAGACTACAATTTGATATTACATATGTGAGTGGCTAGATTAAATTTCAAATCTTTTCTTAGTTGTTCATCATTGATGAGGATGGTAGAAATGGGTCAACCCTAAAAAAAAAATCAGCCCAAAAAAAAAATACGACCCACTGCTTCAAGATCTTGAAAAGGATGGCCAACACCTCTATCGCGTCTGATGCTCTTGAGAAATAAATGCATGGTTGCTTAATGATGGAAGTGACCCTCAATTGATTGGATACAGCCCAAACTAGCTATAGCCTAAGCTGGATGGCCCACGACTCCGTTCCCTCTTGCACGAGAGATTACATGCATTAACCTATCAAGATCTTGAATATCTCCTCGAATTACAATATCCCCAGGAGAGAAAGCCCCAAACTCAGCGTATCTCTCACGATGAAAATACCCGCATTTATCACGTACAGTATCTTCACAAGAAATGAAAGAATATCTCTGACCGATCATGGTTGTCGTAAATGGTACAACAACCTCCTCACCGACTGGCAAAAGTCTTCTCCAAGCAAAGCTGCCAGCCAGCCAACCTAACCGCCCAAGCGAGGTTGAGGAGGTTCCAATGATATAAAAGGCCCTCGAGACAGACTCTAAAAATATACTCTCTTGAGTACTCACACCGACTCTTGCAGGCAATAAAGCAAAACCTTGAGCGCCCTTTTCTCCCTCCCTCTCCAAGCCCCGAGAATTCCCTCATAATTCTCACCTCCACCACGCCAAAGCCGCTCTCCTCGAACGTATTACCACAAAGCCGTTTCATGGAGAGCGCAATCTCCGTATTAGACTCAACCCTCACTCCCATGCACGATTCTTGCGTTTACTTATCTTTTTATTTTTTGTGAAAGATTACTGACTTAAACGTCGAAAGATAAATTGAGGAGCGAGTCTTACCGTTTTTCTCTGACATCTTGTTTTCAATTATGATACGTAGGATTCAGATTTAGAATTACCAATCTAGACCCATTTTAATTTGACTCGACAAAAAAAATTCAAGTAGACTTCTAAATTTAACAGTAACCCGAATCCTATAGACGCATCAGTCATCAAATTATAACTCAACAAATTACATCAATACAATACATTGAGAAAATTAAGTAAAATTTTTTTTTTTCTAATTTTCACTACCAACAATTATTATCATATCTATAATTAATTACCAACTCTCACTAATCAAAAAACTTCCATAAAAAAATAAATCTGTCTGCCATGCCACCATTGATATCGTAGCATGCCAACAAATATTTCGACCCCACCACAATTTGCAATCTAGTGATGCCACGACCATACCTCCCATAAAATATTACTGCATCAATTATCAACCACAGTAATTGAAAGTAATTTCTGATGGTAAAATATCACAATTATTTAAAAAAGTATATTTAATAAATATTAGCAGATTAATAATATCTAATATCTTCATTTATTAATTACTTAAATCTCACTCATTTGTTTAAAAATAAAATACTAAAATTTAGAGAATAACCCTTTCTATCCCTTAAAGATAGCAATTTGTACCAAAATATTATGATGTAGCATACTTAAATATCATCTTAGTATGTATACTGTCAGTCTACGAATGTATAATATCCCTTAGAAATTCACAAAATTACATGCTTTAATTTACTATAATCAGATACTGCAGCCTCTATGTACAAGAAGAACATACTAACATGATACTAGCAGACTCGAACAGAAGCCGGCTTTAAACTCCGGCGCCCGGCGGAGACACCTTCCCGTCGCTTCGTCTATCTCCGGTATGGAACCTCCATGTGAACAGGTAATCCTTGGAGTCGCACCACAGTCTCACCACCTCACTCCACGCATTAACCCCCCTCTTCTTCCCGTCACTCTCCCACTCTATCCTCGCCCAGCAGCTAAACCCCTTCGCCGGAGAAACCGGCATAGCCGTCTTCGACACACGGATCACCACCTCACCGCCGATCCGCTTCCCGGCGCCAGATCTCACCATCGAATCCAGCCACGGACATTCCGGCTGCCCCACCATCTCCTTGTACGCCGAGTTCGCCATCCTCACCTTGTTTTTCGAATCCGATATGATCGCCGGCAATGCCTCTGCCTCCACCTCCTCCTCCACTTCCTCTGGCCTCTTCCTCACCTGAGCCGCCGGATCTCTACCAAAGTCCTCGCTTATGCATCCGACGCTAATACTCGATCCGATCGGCCGAATCGGCTGCGGCGCAATGACGTTAGTTGTGGTCGGGAGCTCTAATTGGAGTACCAGGTCCTTCTCTTCCAGACCTCCGGCCACCCTGTTCAAATCTATCACCCTTCCGCCGTCAAAATTTATGGCGAATTCCATCTCACCTTCCCGTTGCAGTGATTCCGGTTGGTGGATCACAGTCGGTGTAGGCATTGGGCTGGAGAGGAGCGGGAGAGTCACCATACTGGACGCCGCCGCCACCGGCTTCTCCAACAACCCCCCACAGACACCGACCGCTGCGAGACCGCAGCGTGCGAAGCCATGCACAGATAGGCTCTGGGCTGGGGAAGGAGAACACAAACCCAAAAACGATGTTCTCTGCCTCTTGACGGCCACCACCGGCGCCGTTCTTCCTCTCTTCCTGGTCCTCGTCGGCCGTGCCTGGAGATGGGCCCATATGTTTCGGAGATACGGGCTCTGCGGCCCGATTGTCTTGGGGGACGCCAACGCGCCGTCGGAGTTGATTGGAAGCTCTGGCTTTGGGGCTATGGGCCTGTACCTTGATAGAATCTCTTCTGTTTTGGATGATGTCGAGTAAGGATTCAAGGTCTGAATCATGACTGACGATGATGGTGATAATGGCTGCCGATTGATGATTGAAGGAAGTCGAAGAACTTCTATCTTAATCTTTGAAGGGGGAAAGGGGGCGGCGAAGAACTGCGGAGGGTGGGGGAGGAGGATCGTTATAAGTGGGTAATGGAGCCAATGAGAGAAGGGCAACATGACGGAAGGGGGAAGGAGGGAGTGACAAGTGGAAAAGTACGGTGGGTACGTGTTTGAGCCGCTTGATCCAGTAGGGTACGTGTGGGTCTTAAGCTCTTAGTTGTAGGCCCGTCAACCGAGATATTATATTAGATATAAAAATATTATAAATGAGTTCGAATATTGATTATATGGGTTAGTCTTTATATTTTTATAATTTAAATTTATTATTTTTATTTAGTTAAAATTTCAAAATTTTATTTTTATTGAAATTTTTATTTATATTTATTTACACTACAAAAATTTTTTTGAGGAGAATATTCAAAGAATATGTTTATAAGAGTATAATAGAAGAGAGAGGAAAAATGAAGAAAGTTAAAAAATAATATAATGTTTCCTAAGAATGATACTATTGGTTCATGAAGGATTACTTTTTCCTTCTTATTTATTTATTTTAACTTATTTATCTTTTTATTTTATTTATGATGCTTTATAATGACATGAAACTCTCAATTAATAGAAAGAATTAATAAGTGCCTTCCTCAGATTAGTATTTGTTGGGTACCCAACTTGCGGTTTATGAAACTAGCAAATAAAAATATGTGAAGAGCGATGAATCAATTGAATTATTGAACTCAAATTAGAAAGGAATCCAAGAGGAAGATCAAATTATTGAGTAAATGAATGACCATACTGTTGGAGATACCGAAAACTAAGTTCTTGAATGACTTGATGCTTTATTAAATCGGATAGCTAATCCTAATAAATGGTTATATTAATCGAGAGATGAACGATTGAATCAAATAAACAATTAATAAATTTAACGAACAAGTGTTAACTCAGTTTAGCAATTTAATTCTCAACCAGTATAACGGTCAAAAATAATAAATAATTATTTCTCTTCAGAAAATGGTCATAAGTTGACAGTAAAATTATAAATTAATTCATTTATTCTGAAATAGGGATAGAAATCCAAACAATTAAAAAAAAAGCAAATACTGAGTTTCGATTATCTAAACACTTGCAAATCTCACAAATCATAAAGCCTAATCCTCTAATCTCAATTCTCACTCTTCCTGATTTTCTTAATTATTCTTTGCAATTTTATGAGAAAATTTTTTTATTAGAGCGTCAGATGATATATCGGAGAGTGAATCCTATATCTTTTAATACATTGCTAAATATTGTTAAATTTAAATATCTAATTTGACTCTATTCATACAATTATCTAAATTTCGAGATACGTATCAATGATGCCATATGTGGAAAACAAGACTAAACCATCCGATTTTGCTTCATTCTCATCACATTAGTCATAAAATCACTTTCTTCTTCTACAAAGTAAAAATGGTGAATGCAATAGTTTCAGGGCAATCAAGCCAATTGCCTGAGGGTGTCCTATCCCATGGCATAATTTCAAAAGAAGGCAATCACGGGAGTACTACTTTACTAGGCAATTTAGACTTTGGAGCCTTGGCCGCTAAGATTCAGGATATATTAAATATAATGAAATTCTTAAGGACAAGATTGATGGCCAAACTTGCAAGGGCAATATCCTCCAAATGTTGGCATTGGCCTCAAGGAGGAGGCCTGGGAAACAAGATTGCCTCAACAAGGAGCCACCCCTAGTCAAAGATCTTAGTGACTCTTGAGGCATCCATCCTCAACATTCATTCCCGTCTCAAAGGCACTTAAATTTTGAGATTAGAGAAGAAAGTTTTGAGAGACGGAATTTTTTATATATTAGAGATTTTGGACACCATTCTATCTAATAAGAAAGTCGTACCGAAATATACCTAAAACCCTTCTAACTAAATAAATATGAGACGTATTTACTAATTAGTCAAAGTTGATGATATTTCTCAACGCAAAAAGAATCACTTCCACAATTGAAGTGGAGGAAAGAATTAAAAAAAATTGAATAATAGATATTTTGAAGAAACACCACTTGACAAATAACTGAATTTGGTCATACATCTTTTACCACAAAAATAAAGAGGCATTGGTTCCCATATAAATTTAAAATGTTAATATTGGAGTTATATAAGGGAAGTACTAATCTAATAGATCATTTCAACCACTTTCAAATATTACTCGACTTTCAAAACATAGAAGATGATGTGCTATACCTATACCTTTCTCTAACTATAAAGGGAGATGTATAAATTTAATTCCACAAATTAAGACCAAATTCAATTTAATTTTTTTAAAAATTGACAGACTAATTTTTATCTCAGTTTGCCTCTAGTCAGAGAGAAAAACGGACCGTATCAGGATTTGATAGATTTCTAATGAAAGCCTAAAACATTCATTGGCCATATTTAATAATGAGATCAGAGGTATTTCAAAGTTAACAAACAAGATGACGCCAAATGCCTTCATGATTATTGTACAAGTGGGTGATTTTTTAAATATTTAGTTTAAATAAACCCTAAGATATTTTTGGAGATAGAATCTATCACTTGTGTTTATATTGCAGCAAAAGAAACCAATGAAATAAAGCAACCAAAGTGCTTAGAGAATACTCAAAATTAAATGGTGGGGGAAAGAAGACAAACGGAGGTAGCTCTACCACTCAAAATCATGAAAAGCAATAGAAAATTGAGTAGAGCATTTGCGGGTGGTACAAGCCATTGAACTTAAGCCACTTAATGGCACCCGAATGAATGTTATGATATAGATTTAGAATGAAAAATTTTTAAAGTGACCCAAGATAATAAAAAATCTAGAAGGAGGTTAACAATTTAAGTATTACTTCTATTATTAATTTTTGAAACACAATACTGAAGACTATTAGACAATTCAAAAGAAACTCAAAATCATGAAAAGCAATAGAAAATTGAGTAGAGCATTTGCGGGTGGTACAAGCCATTGAACTTAAGCCACTTAATGGCACCCCAATGAATGTTATGATATAGATTTAGAACAAAATTTTTTTTAAGTGACCCAAGATAATAAAAAACCTAGAAGGAGGTTAACAATTTAAGTATTACTTCTATTATTAATTTTTGAAACACAATACTGAAGACTATTAGACAATTCAAAAGAAGATTGACACCCTAATATAAAAAGAATTTCTCAAAAGATATATTCAAAACTTTGGATTTGACCTAGGTAATATTAATGATGATGAAGATCAGACTAAGTAACCACAAAATTGAGTGGCAGTAGGAGTCATCAACATGGTATTAACTAGACTAGGTAATAAAAATATTCCTGATAATATGAAAACGCTTCCTCTAGTAATAGACAAAAGTTAGGGGTAGAAAATAGTGTTATTATTCTTAGGAATGACAACATAACATATGTAATCTTTTTCAATTCTAATCATTTTATTATATCAACACTTATTTTAGACGAAATTTATGGCTATCAATTAAAATGAGTTTTTTTTTTTAATAAGCATTCAAGAAATATTCTTTATTTCAATGTGTTCATAAAGTTAGAGCTCAAAAGCAAACAAATAAAATCATCGATGGATTACCATACAAACTTGATAATGAACCAGTCCAAATAAAAGGAATAAGATATCTAGATGTCACAACAGAAACATATCTAAGGACAGCTTCCAATCGGCTAACTTTTCTAATTATAGATTTTTCCTTGGTTTACAACGCTATATCCGGCCAACTATACTTAATAACGTAAAACGATCACTTCCATTCCATATCTTAAAATAAAATTTTTAACTAGATATAAGATTGGAGTAGTCAAGGAAGACCAAGTCATTAGATGAAGTTGTTACTTAACGCAAACCAATAACTCAACTCCATAATTGGTCAAGGAATTTGATCTTTGAAATAAGACTTTTCTTCAGCAGGCTTAACTTGAAGAGTTACTTCTCCAAATTCTTCTTAATTGGGTGGATTTAGGTAAATATATTAAGATCGATTTTTCACTAAACTAATATTTAAAATACAAGTTAATTGAGTTTTACAGAATAATGTAGATATCTTTGTCTGGCCTCCCACAAACATGTTTGGCATTCCAATAGAAATGATTTTTCACAAGATAAACCTCACACCTAAACACAAGCTTATTAGGCAAAAAGATGAAACTATTCTATTGAAAAATTTATAGCGACCTACAAAAAAGTTAAGAAATTAACTGATATTAGATTTATCAGAGAAGTAAACTACCCATATTGGTTATTCAATCTCATCCTCATAAAAAAGAGTAATAAAAATCGAGGATTTGTGTCAATTTTATTGATGTAAATGGAATATATCTGAAAAATAATTTCCCACTTTTGAGGATGGATCCACTGATGGATTTAACATTTGGACACCAATGATTAAATTTTGTGGATGCTTACTCCAAATACAATCAAATTCAAATGAATCCAGAAGATAAGGATATGTCCTCATTCATGGCTAATTAGGGAATCGACTATTATAAAGTAATAACGTTCAGCTTGAAGTATGCTGGAGCAACATATCAAATGTTGGAGAACAAGATGTTTAAGGGATAAATCGGAAGAAATATGGACATGTACATAGATAGCATGCTTGTCAAAAGCATACTTACCGACAATTATACTAACGATTTGGTCAAGACGTTTGAGGTACTCAAGACTTGTCAAGTGAAATTAAACCCAACCAAATTTACTTTTGAAGTAACTTTTAGTAAGTTTTTGGGATTTATTATCTCACAAAATCAGATAGAGAAAAATTTAAAGAAGATTAAAGCTATAATAGGTATAGAACCGCCTCGGACTATCAAAAAACTTTAGAGGTTAACTAAATGACTCACTGCTCTATCCCGATTTTTAGTAAAGTCAGGCAACAATATTTGTCATTCTTCACGGTGTTAAGTAGAGCAAAAACAAATAATTTTTGCTTGACAAATGAGTGCCAACAAGATTTTTCAGAGTTAAAAAAATATCTAACACATCCACCATCATTTCCTTGTCCTAAAAATGGCGAGGAATTGTAACTCTACCTAACTATTTCCCATCCCTGGCAGACTTGAGGATGGTTCGACCGACCAATGCTCCGATCAAGACGTTAGTGGGTCGAATTGCTAGAACATCAAAGATCCAAGCGGCAAAAAGCAAGCGGGTGACCTTTATAGGCTCAAGGTTGAATTGGCCGGCCACCTCCCCGATCAAACGTTGGGTCGAGCAGCCGTGTGCCAACCCACCAAAAAACCGAACCATCCATCGATCAGCTTGTCGTCAAGCAACAATGTTCAGGGCATCTCCCTAAACAATCGTGAGTGGATAGCACGAGGCCTAGACGGCTTTGAGGCTGGGTCGTCCAACCCCCTCCCCAGCCGAGTGCTGGGTCAAGTGGCCGTGCGGCGACCTGCCAAAAAATCGAGGCATCTAAGGGCAAGCTCGTCAGAATGTCGAAGATTCAAACAGAAGATGATGAAAGATCAAAATACTCCAATCATTCACATAACAAATATATGTGAAAATTAATTAATAGATGGAAAAAAATGAATAATATTATCAAATGTTTCTTGTTATATATTAAGGGACAAGCCAATTAAAAGATGGACATAGCCTTCCTGTTTATGGGTCACTTTCCCCTGTGCGGTTAGGAGGAAAAGGACACCAGCTTAGCTTGCAAATGAAGTATGAGAGCTTCACATCCTTTTGTCGTCACCTTTTAACAAAGCACTGATGCTGCCTCACGTTACAGCTCATCAAAGCAGGACTATTCGTCCCATTCTGTCCAAATTGTTATAAGATTTGACCAAATTATATTAATATTATGAATTATTATGGTTATGATATAATATAATCACAGATAAAAGTGACTGATTTAATTTTATATCATTCAGATTATGATCACGCAGGGGCCTCACAATCAATGATGAGTACAGCCAGACTGTAATGTAATGTGTGATTATTCCATTTGAGTTTAATTTAACCATAAAATTTTGATTTTTAATAAATTTTAAGAAAATATGTTGAGAATTTTTTTTATTATTAAATGGGTATTTAGAGTTTTAACATTTGAAAAACACAATAATATAACTATTGTGCTGTATTTTTGAAATATTGAATTTCATTTGTTTCATCTTTCTAAAAGAACTAATATGCATTGATGAGTTTTAGTTGATGAATTTGCCTGATAAATCTTGGAAGTATAAAGAAATTTTATAATAAAGTGACTTTACCATAACTTCAATGGAATGAGATTATTGGACATTTTCACTTAGCCATAAATTATAAAACAATATATTTTTCTCTTTTTTTTTTGTGTGTGTATTGGACGGTAAATAATTATTCTCAATTTTTTGAGAAAATTAGCCTCTATATTCTCTACTTATTTGGATAGCGATCACTTCATAAGTCTATATATTTGGACCGTTAAATTCATCTAATGATTATCATATCATTGAATTTAGATATAGTATTAGATATATTGTACTGTGTCATAATATCATCAGTCAGTTAAAATTAAAAAATATTTTTAAAAGTACATTATGTGTTTAATTTGTTATTATAATACATGATAATTATATATATTTTTTCTAAAATTTTAATATAGTAAAATGGCAAGATTTAATGTTGACACGTCCCTGGTATTTGAGTTGTAGTATGAATTAGGGAGTCATTTGATATTTCATTATAAGTCGAATTGAAACGGATCCAATATCTGTCTCTATTAACACGAAACTTTCGCACCATAAATTATAAATAAGAGGTTAGAGGATTAGCGATACTCATTCCTCAACTTATTCTCCGATGTTCAAATTAAAAATTTTTTGAAGAAAATAAAAAGATACAAAAATGATGTGAATGAATGAATAGTTGCATATATGTGGGGGATGTATGAGAAAAATTAAGCTCTTGTTGTACACCCGACGGGGACATCTTAGAGAGGTGGAGGTCTATGCTCCCTTTGGTTACATGCGGTCGGTGTTTCACTAAAATTGTATTCGATGAGTGATTCACTAAGGATGTGCTTGTGAAGCGGCTTATTGGGGGTGCACTTAAAAAGTGGCTCACTAGGATCACACTCAGTGAGCGGCTCACTAAGAATGCACTCGTAGAGTGGCTCATTGGGGGTGCAGATGGAAAGAGCTTGGTTTGCCTTTTTGAGCTCTAGGAAGTTAGAGGTCTTTCTTATTCCGAAGGGGACCTGGAGGCTTGAGTTGTGCTCAGAGAGCTATCTTAGTCTCATGGTGGTGAGAAGTATTTGCAACACTTTGTGAAAAAGGATTTGGCATCAATGTTCGCGACAGATGTCGCCTTTGGGTTCACTGGCCGTTTGCGCGTTGACGATAGCTACAGTTGTCAATCGTCCCTTTGCTACAATGAGGAGGCCGTGAGCAGTCCCTCCGATCTAGTCATCAGATGGTTTCAGGCGACACTTGCATGTACTTGTTCTGACCGTTGTAAACGCATACTCTGATCACTTTATTAGTTGCCTAGTCGAGAGCCTTCCAAATTGGTCCATCTGGCTGTGTTGCCGGTTCAACCACTGAAACTTATCCTTCTAGCCCATTGTTCCTTGAACCTTGTCTTAATTGCTATAGTGGCGTCTAAGTTATGCCAAATCGGTTTCCCTTCTGAAACTTCTTCTGTTGCATGCTGGACCTTTCTCCATATTGATAATTGGGCCTTAGATTAGGTTAGCTCAAGATATTACTGGACCCATCAAATATATATTTATTTTTTCATATTAAGAGATATTTTCTTAGATGATTTCTTTTTAGTGTATATTTCTCAAAATAATTAAATTATTTAACTTGTTCTGACCAACATGAGGTGAATTTTTTAGCCTGAAAATCAAAATACAATAAACATTAAAATATTATAAATAAAATTCACATAAAATTAAATTTAAAAAAAATTAGGACATTTTCCACCCCTGCCACCAACCTAACACTCTCCCTCGCAACCTCTCTATTTGAGGAAAGTTTTGCCTTGTGCTCATAAAAATGGGCCATAGGGCGATCTCGTGCCATCCAAACACGATGATATATTTTCAATGTAAAACTAAAAATACACTTAATGAAAAATATATTGCCAGTTACAAGTTCTTAATTATTATAATAATAATAATTATTATTAATATAAATTATAATTGTAAATTAAGTATATTACAGTGGTGGATTTGACTATTTTTTGACTGTACATTTAACACCCCTGACTATGAAAATATATTTTGGAACGTTAAAAATTAATTAGGTTAAGTGAATTATTAAAAATAATTATATATACGTATAAAAAAATCAAGTTATAAAGATAAATAGAACGGTGCTTAACCCTCGCCTATATGGTCCTCGTTTGTCTGTGGCAATGTTGGGTCACCTAAAGGGTGCCACTGATAAAACACATGTGTGTACGATAGTATAAATTAGTACCTAATATATCTATAAAGTATACTCGTGCATGCATGACAGCAGATATATACCCGTTGATGCATGCTAGAATGCACGTGGGCTAATAGTATTTTAGTTTTATATCTGATGGACACACAACTAGTACTCGTACATTAATCTGGATATATATAGACTTGTAGCAATTTTAGATCACTTTTGTCTGAGATTTTAATACATGAGAGAGAGAAGAGAGATTAAGAGAAAGAAGCTAATTTTGAAACATTTTTAAGTTCTATTTTGATGAATTTAACCTTAAGTAACTGCATCTAGGATATTTTATTTATTTATTGTTAAGATTTTAAAATATTCATTTCAAGTCTTACTTAATGTACATATATGTGAATATTTATTAATCTTTTTTTTTAAGATTTGTTTATCATGCATATAAATATTATTGAAAATTTAAAAAATTTAAAGGCTGATGGCTAATTTTATAAAATTTGTTAAAAATCTTAAAATCTTTGAGAAATGAGTTTTGCATATCTCTCTTTGGCAAGTGTTTGTTTAAATCTCTAATTTAAAGTTCATAAACATTATTGTTTCTCAAAATTGAAAATGTATATATTTATGTATAATATTTTATTTAATTAAATAAGAACTATTATAAAAAATTAATAAAATATATTTAAATATCTTAATATATTATCTATAAGTGAATACCGTTACCTAATATTCACTCGTTGTTTTCATCGTTTATAAATTATAATATATAATCAGATTACTTACAAGTTTTAAATATTATAGTGGTGTCTAAGTTATGGATCCGTTTCCCTTAAACTATTCGGATTCATGCTAGATCTTTTCCAAATTGATAATCACCGAGTGCGAATCCCGCACACTACTAAAGCAACGATATATTTATTTTTCCGGGATGAGAATTTTCACCGATAACTTGTATATTTCGAAAATAATTAAATTATTTAACTTGTTCTGACCAACTGAGGTGAATTTTTAGAAAGCTATGAAAGAGGAAAGGATTAAAATATTATATGTAAAAGGTGCAAGTCCTTTTCGTATCGGATTAGACAGAACGTGTGTACCAGCAACCGCTCTCCCTTTATGCAACCTTGGAGTTGGAGAAAGTTTGCCTTGAGCTCATAAAAATTGAGCTTGTTTCCATCCAAAATTAGGATTTTTGTCTCAATCAAAAAGAAAAAGTCTTTAGAGAAAATATATTCAATTACAAGTTCTTAATTATTATAATAAGAAAGCGTTAAGAAAGCATCTAAAGAAAGCATTGGATGGTGGATTTGACTATTTTTTACCATAAAAGTGACGATCTTCCTATTTTGGAAGGGAGGATTGTTAGGTTAAGGGATCCGCGCCGGCCTTTTACGAAAAAATCAAGTTATTGATAAATAGAACTTGACCCTCGGAGGATTGTTTCCTTTTGTTTTGGCCAACCACTTTCCAAGGAAGCCAATGATAAAACATTGGGCGACAATATGGAAGGAGCGCGCCTTCCTTTGTCAAGGGCGCTGAATCTTGACAGCAGATATATCTAGAGTTGAAATCGTGGAATATCCTTAGCTGATCGTATTGGCCTTTTATATTTGATGGGCCTAACACAACCAGTTATTGTTGGAAGGCTTTTGGGGCCCAATTTTTAGAGCACGGATGGTCAACGCAATGATAAGAGAGTTTCAATACGTGGCGTGACCATAAGAGAAAGAAGCGTGTTGGCGCCCTCAGTTATATTTTGATGATTTGAACCTAAGTTGCATCTCCATTGGGCTTTTTTTTTATTTATTGAGTAAGATTTTAAAATATTCAGGGCAATTCTTCTTAATGTACAGATATGTGAATATTTATTAATCTTTTTAAGATTTGTTTATCATGCATATAAATATTTTGAGAATTTAAAAAAATTTAAAGGCTTATGGCTAATTTTATAAAATTTGTTAAAATCTTAAAATCTTTGAGAAATGAGTTTTGCATATCTCTCATTGGCATCGGTGTTGTTTGTTTAAATCTCTAATTTAAAGTTCATAAACATTATTGTTTCTCAAAATTGAAAATAATATTTATATACAATTTTTTATTTAATTAAATAAAAATTATTATAAAAAATAATAAAATATATTTAAATATCTTAATATATTATCTATAAGTGAATATCGTTACCTAATATTCACTCGTTGTTTTCATCGTCTATAAACTATAATATATAATCGGATTACTCACAAGTTTTAAATAATACATATAGCCTAAACTATAGGATAAAGATTCAATATTCAAATTTAATCAGTGAAATTATCACTGGCCATTTGTTCATACCTTAGTTCTCACTTTCGATATTTTGTATTCGATCATCATTACTGTTATTCTCATATTTTTCCCATGTATATCTGCATATATATATATGTATATATGTATGTTTGTATACTTTGTTAAATTTTAAACTCAATCTTATTATATTTTATTTCTATTTAGATTAGCGATATGGATAGCCTATAGATTTTGATAAGAAAGGAAATTTTAAAGGATTAATTAATAGTCGATTGATTATACGTGGAATTGTGGTACAAGATGCAAACATTTGGGCTTTGTTACGTGAGAATGTGATATTAATACAATTTTATATTTAGGCCAATGGGGCCGGCATTATACATTTATCTTTGTTTAAGATGTCGATGTTATTGAAACGTTATCGTTAGATTGTTTTCCTTACGTTTTGATAGGTATCAAGCAAATATATTGATCATTGGGCCAAATGAAGAGCATTTGGACAATCTTGTAATATATTTATAACTATGCTCTAGAGTTAATTATAGAGATTAATTATCGATATTTGCATGGTCCGGCTCTATCTCAATTTTTGGTTGATTTTTATTGTTGTCTTAATGTTTCTATTTTGGTACCGAGGTCATGACATGTTACGAGTCTTGCCAATTCATCCCCGACAGCTCTAGAACTTTCGCACCCACCCACCGTTAGACGACGAAGTAACCAGACGACAGTTAGTGCCTGGCCTCTCTTTATCTTTATAATTCTGTTTCTCTTTTCCTGTTCCCTTTCTCGGTTTTTCTCTTGCTCTTAAACCTTCTCTCTATTGAACTCCCCTCCCTTCCCTATTCATTCTTCCCGTTTTTCGTCTTTTGTGCTCCGTTTATTGGCTAAGAAGATATCTGATGGCACTCTGCAGCATGAAAATATTATCAAAAATTATACATTCGGTTTGAAATTTATTATATATTAAAATATACTAACTAAATAAAAGACATCTGAATGTCCTATAATTTTTTTTTACTAGTAATATAATGTATTGATAATTATTTTTAGATCAACATATAATTTCTTTATACTTTTGATAAGCACCAATATTATAAAAACATGTTCTCAATTCATCTTTTATATTGATGATAGTTTTTATACACTATTATTTTTAGTACTTTTTTTTTTTAACATTCCATATAAATATTATTATTTTACATTGTATGAATTTTTAGAAATTAGTAGTTTTTTTAAATATATATATATATATATTTTCTAACTCGGCCTGATTTTAATAATAAGTAAATTCGGATAACCAAGCCAAATCTATTCCGTTATAATTTGGATAGAGTGGGAAAAGGAACTGAATGCCCATGTACATAAAAATGCTCGAGCTAGAGAAATTAGACAATATAAATCAATATTTTCCGGTTGATAAGTTGAAGTAGTTTTTTTTAATGGCATTTTGAGGGTAATTTTATAGATTTTTTTAAAAATTATTTAAAATAATATGATAAAATATTTATTTCTTATTTTTATAAAAATAAATATATAAATATTATATTATTATAACATACCTTAAGAATATTATTGAATCCATAATATTTGTATTCACTATCAACTAAAGGTGGAAAATGGATCGGGTTGTCTATGGTTCAACTCGGCTCAACCTGTTATGGGTTGTGCCAAGTATGAACCCATAGTAAATAATATTTATAAAATTACATGTAGTTCAAGTATTAAAAATGTCTTTAAAAACTATTAAATATATGGCTATTCATTTTTCTTTATAATTTAAATAAAAAACAAATTTTAAATTAATACCTATAAAATCTAATATTCTTAACTACTAATATATGATCATTGTATAGTTTTTTACATTATATTTGTATTACAATATATTAAATTTCTAAAAATTGAGAATTATACAAAAAATTTTGTTTTGAAAATTTTGAGTACACACAAAGTAGTTTAATAATTTTTAAAATAATTAATACTATTATAAATAAATTTAAAATATTCAATAAGATTTTTCTATTACTTTTAACAATATATCAAATAATAATTCTACTATTTATTTATTTAAATCATAATTTTTTTGATTTTAAGTAGTAAATTATTTTGCAGATGATATGTATATGTATTAGAGGTAAATATATTATTTTAGATTTAAATAAATATTTTTAAGTAAATAATAAAATTATTAAAAATAATATATTCTTTGATATTATATTTAATTATATTTTTAAATTTTTTTTAAATATTAGAGAAATCTTTTAATATTGACCTACCATGTCACAATTATAAATTTTTATGTGAATTTGCATAGGATATATAGATTTCTTAAAAAAATTTTACAATAATATAGGAATGACCGATAATACAAAAGAAATAAAAACCCTTAATTATCACAACTTGCATAAAATGTATAATTTATATGTGCCACAATCAACCCAAAACCACCGACACTAATAATAAAAGCTAGTAACAGTAGAAATTGTCTAAGAGTTTTATTTTTGTTAATATGAGCTCAACGTGAAATAGAATCAATTAATAAAAATATAATATTGATTGAACTTTTCACTAAATTTGACAATGTTTCTTATATTCTAAACAGTAGTTCAAAATTTTAGCTTTTAGATTGGTGAAATATTAACAAGTACATATTTTTCGTATTTGCATTAATGGTATAGGATCTTTTAACTACACCAACTATTATAGTATTATCGGAGTTTGCTTTCAATGCTCAGGGTGAGTAGTTGATAAAAAAGTAAGATGACACAAAAAATCATAAAAATATGTATCTTTTTTAAGAATTATTTGGATATAAAAAATTGTGTTAGAAATCTAATTATATTTAATTTTAGTAAAAATGAGGACTCTAGAAATAATGGTAATAAAAATATTATTAGAGTCTGCTTTTAATGCTTGGGATGAGTAGTTGATAAAAAAAAAGAAGTAGAATAGCATTAAAAACTATAAAAATATTGATATTTTTTAAAGATTAGTTAGACATAAAAGATTGCATTAGAAATTCAATCATTTTTATTTACAGTAAAAAGGAAGACTATAGAAATGACGGTAATAAAAATATAAGTATAAAAATAATCAAGTTATTAATATATATAGTTTTTCTATTTTTTAATTATAATATATTAAAAATATTTAATAAAATAAATAATATATAATATATTTTTTATAATATTTTATGTTATTTTATATCGAACATAACCCGTGACATGTAAATGTTATATCCGATCTGATCCATTCACTTTTGACGGTCCATTTAACATATTTACTATCAGCAATCATTTCCTAGCAAGAAATAAAAAAATTCTATCTTGGTCTTCGATGCCGTGGTTTGAACCGGTGGTCACCGCCATCAGAGAGCTCTCTTCGTCATCGCATCACGGCCTCGCCGGAAACTCGGAAAATCCGGTCGCTAACCTCTGTCGCCGTCTTATTTGTGACCGACGACATTCAACTCTGCTGAAAAATCAAACGTTTAATAGCCTCACTGACCCTAATTCTTAGCAAGAAGGTACTCTCTCCCCTGCCTCACTCTGGAGCTCTGTGTTCGAAACAAAATATCCTGCATAATCACAGTAATAGTACTTTCTTATTGTTCAAACATATGGTTATGTTTATTTTTTTAAACCTTCTGGTGCGTTCTGTTGATGCAAGTTATGGAATTCATCTTGAGGGAAAGAGTTTGTGATAGAATGCGGTAGTATTCGGATATGAGGAACGACTGGCGATTCGATGGGATTGTGAAATGCCCAAAATTGCTAGGGTTTTGTGAAGGAAAGTTTTAAGGCTTAAAAAATTGCACACATCAAATGGCCCTACTTGGCTTTGATTTCTAGCTGAAGCCGTTAAACTCGTGCAATTTTGCAGCTTCTATCGTAGAACCTCCTTTATAGATCACAGAGCTCTATTTGGTTTCAACCCGGTATTTCACTAGCTAATTATTTCTCCGTAACATTACAATCTCATTGAACAGAAAAATAGGCACACTTATAAGCCTTGTTTTTCAGTTTGGGCTCTCTATTTGTATCCATTTGGAAAGTAGTCAAGTAACAATTTCGAGTTAAATTAACCACCACTGATCTTTTGAAGAATATTATGGAACTGATATTTCATAACACAGGAAGCGTCAAATTTGGAGAGAAAGATAATGGTGTTTGGGCAAATCGTAATTGGTCCTCCTGGGTCCGGCAAGACTACATATTGCAATGGCATGTCTCAGTTCCTTGAGCTCATTGGACGGTATCTAATTTTCTTCTCTCCCTCCCCCCTTCCAATTGCTTATTCGATGAACTTAAATTTCATTCCAAGTTCCTTTTTCTTCAATTTTATACCTTTGTTGTTGCATATCATAAATTGCTGCAATATTTAGATTTCGAACAAATGATTAAAACTTTGTTTTCGTTTTTCCTTCTTGTTTTTTGGTATGGATGAGTGGGGGATGTGTTGGTGTTGCTGTAATGTTTCATGGATTCTTGGCCCAAGATAAATGGAGTTAGATAATAAATTTGAAAACTACTTCTGAATTTATAATGGAGTTTAATGTACAAATCAATATGACCCTAACTACATTTGCCCAGTCAAATAACATGGCCCTAATTTCATATGCAAAAAATTCATGCTTAGAATGGCCAGTTCTCTGAGCTACAAAGAATTGCTTTCACCAAATTAATTGGTATATTCTTGGTTGATTTATATGCAAAGATCTTTCATATTTGCAGCCTTTTTATTCCCTCTTTTTGAACAGGGAACTACTTTGTACCTTTAGTTAGAAAAATTAGGATGTCATTTTATTTTCAGCCTGAATCTGCCGCATGACAACATTCTGCTTCTTGATACTTAAGTTACGTGACAATTTTCATACTTTTTGTTGAGTGCTGCAACGGTGACAGCTTGACTAAATGCAGGAAAGTAGCTGTTATCAATTTGGATCCAGGTAATGATGCATTGCCGTATCCTCTTTCAGCTTGTCTATTCTAGAACTCTGATAAAATTTCTAGTCAAGGGTGTTTCCCTTAGCCCGAGGCATAGATATGAGTGTGCTGTGAACATTGAAGATTTAATAAAACTCAGCGATGTGATGAATGAGCATTCCCTTGGTCCTAATGGAGGTCAGCCTTTCTTTGTATCTACTTTTCCTTTATGCTTTATTTTGGTTAAAGCTTCATATAAATTGCTGAGATCTCTCTTGAATGAACTGAGAGTAGTCTAGGCATTTCTTTAGCTGACTACTATGAAGCAAATAGCTCTCATAACAATTCTTAGGGACCTTGTCTGCATAAAAGCTTCAGGTCTTTTTTTTAAATGCAAGATTTTGATTGAAACAAAGCTAGCTGCTTAGTTGAGGCAAGTATCATAGTGCTATCCAGGATAACTCTTCTAGTTTATACTGTAACATGTCTATCAGTGAGTAAATGAGTGATTTATGTAGGTTGACTAGGATGGTGTTTGTTAAAACTACAGTTTAGCTGGTCCATGGTTGTACTATGAGCAAGGATAGTGTCTAGGAAGTCGGCTTTTGTTCTGTTTTTCTAGAATTTTTTATCTTAAGACCAAAAGGAAGGGGCTTACTTGAGTGTAGGGAAGCTGGAAAATTATAATCCCCCAAACTTCCTAAATTTCCCAGCTGCCAGCAAATCTGGGATACCAAACTGCACTTAATATATCATACCTGGGATATCATCTTAACATAATACTTTTTGGAACTGCTAGCTAGCTTTCAAATTGCCAAATGCAGATCTGATGTTTATTTGGTAGAAAGCTCTGTTTTCATTGTCAAACATCACTCCCCCTCTTTTTTTTTTTCTTTCAGGCCTCTATTTTATACTTTTTTACCATTGGGATGAAT
This sequence comes from Nepenthes gracilis, assembly GCA_033239525.1. Taxonomy (NCBI): domain Eukaryota; kingdom Viridiplantae; phylum Streptophyta; class Magnoliopsida; order Caryophyllales; family Nepenthaceae; genus Nepenthes; species Nepenthes gracilis. The sequence goes on along the minus strand of BSYO01000018.1, from coordinate 13,921,839 downwards.
TGTGAAACTCATTTTTTGATTCTAGTGATGTTTTTACCGTAGTTTGACAATTGGGATGAATTGTGAAACTCTTTTTCTCTAGAGGAGTCTAGTCTTAAATCAGTAATTCATTGGCTGGATGGCGGCGATGGTTTCCTTATTAGAAGAAGCGTATCATCATTAATATGTTGCCTGGAAATCTGGATTGATCCGGAGATGCATAAACTCAGCTGAGCCAATAAAAACATGATGATCATCTTTTTGGGGGAATGGTTGGGGAGGGTTTGTGGGATTATTGTAGATTCATAGTACAGTTGTTTACTTTTTTGATTAGCAACTTAAGGAATTTCTGAAATATTTATTCACTTCTAAAGCCTGTAATGATTTCCTTGCCTGGCACTTGAATTTCTTGCTTGTTTTTATCAGTTTAATGGATGCAGTCCATCTTATGGATTTCGGCAGAAGTCTTACAATCAGTTTGTGACCAGTCTATCTTTCTGTTGGCAGTAACTTTCTGAATAGTGCTTTAAATGTGTTATAGGTCTGGTGTATTGTATGGATTACCTGGAGAAGAACATTGATTGGTTGGAGGCCAAATTAAAACCGCTTCTTAAAGGTTGGTGAAGTACTAATTAGCTCTAAAATAAATTGCGGGCTATTCTTGCTTGATTAGTTTATTATCTGCCATACTGATCTTGTTATATTTGGTCTATGAACCATGTGCTCTAGTTTTTCCTTTTGGCGTTTACCAAATGTTTTACTTATTTTGCAGATCATTATCTTCTCTTTGATTTTCCTGGACAAGTTGAACTATTTTTCCTTCATGAAAATGCTAAAATGGCTATAATGGAGCTCATGAAGAAATTGAACCTTAGGGTATGGATCAAGTGATTTGCTGTGACTGTCCTCCTGTTTGGATATTATTTCCTGGAGGCCTGACTACTTATGTGAACACATATCTCGCTTTTTTTTTTTTTTTTGCTTTTCCAACGTGCAGAGTCTCAATAGTCTGCATATTTTTGCAGTTGACTGCTGTGCATTTAGTCGACGCGCATCTATGCAGTGATCCTGGGAAATATGTGAGTGCCTTGTTGCTCTCTTTATCAACCATGGTTCATTTGGAACTTCCTCATGTCAATGTCCTCTCCAAGATTGATCTGATTGAGAGCTATGGAAAGTTAGGTGAGCTCTCAGTATCCATTGATCTATATTAACTGCAGAGCTCCCAATTATGTTTCTTCTATTGAAATTCATTTTCTTATGATCCTCCTTTTTTTGCTGCAGCCTTTAACCTTGATTTCTACACTGATGCAAACGATTTGTCATACTTGCAATATTGTCTTGATCAAGACCCTTGTGCTGCTAAATACAGGTAAGCTCAAGCCTTTTTTTTTGGTGTAATGTCATAGTGGTTCTGATGTGTTGACAGTTCTGGGCATGGTTATGGCTACTTGGTTCTGCTTTGAAGATTCACTGTTAAATTTTTGTGATTGCACTTTTGCTTGAATAATTTATACACTAGTTATGCAATAATAATGGTCTGAAAATGGTCAGAAAGATTATATCATGAATATATTATGATTTGTAAAAATGAGGTGATTGCTCTTTATATGGTGAATACATAGGTATTAGGAAAAGTTGTGTTCGTTCAGTTAAGAAACAGCTCCATCCCCCACCAAAAAAAAATCAAGAATGTGTAACAGTGGAGAAGAGTAATGTCTCATAATGAAAAACAAGCTAATTCTTATCTTTGGTACAACATAAATCCATAAGGCTCAATGGTCAAAGATGTCTATTTGCAGGAAGCTTACCAAGGAGCTGTGCGACATTGTAGAGGACTACAGTCTTGTAAATTTCACTACTTTAGATATTCAGGCATGCGAGTCTTCTCTTTTGCCTCTTAGCTTTCTGACGGCTATGCATGGCGTGTAGAGTTCACGGTTTCTGGCTTTTCAGGATAAGGAAAGTGTAGGAAATCTTGTGAAGCTCATTGACAAGACTAATGGGTACATTTTTGCGGGCATAGAAGGAAGTGCAGTGGAATTCAGCAAAATTGCAGTTCGCTCTATCAATTGGGATTATTATAGATATCCTTTGTTAATATATTTATTTATGTCTATCTCCATTTGTTTTCCTGTATGATCTCAAGAATAAAATACTTTATCAGTTGAAATGAGAAATTAAATGATGTAAGAGGTAGCAGCTTTTAAATTTGACCTGGAAATCCTTTGGAACTGACTTGTATCAGCACATTGCTGAGTTATCTAAACTTCGACCATTTCACGTGGAAAACATCTATTGCTTCTGTTCTGATGACCTACAACATAGGGGATACTGATTCATGATTGCTTCTACATATTTAAAACCCATTGATAAGTCACCTTCTCCTGAATGTGAACCTTAGTGCAGCAATATAGTTGTTGCCATTTGACCCGTGGTCACAGGTGGGATCGTGAAAACAATCTCTTATATAATATAAGGTAAAAGACTGTGTAAATTAGGTTTTAAGTTCCGTACATTTTCTTTAATTCACCTTCCCTGTGTTTTGGTGGGAGAAAGAAAATGAAAATAGAATTTTGCGCTGACACTTGGATTCTATTCAGCTGGATGAATCGACTAAGCCTTCCTGGGGCCCTCTTTTATGGATGTGAAAAGATAGAGAATGTGTGCTTCTAGTATGCTTCTAGTCCTCCTTGAGATTGTGGTAAGAAGTTTAGGAAGAGGGAAGAAGAAGATTGAGTGAATGAATGAATTCATTTCTGAAATTTATCAAATCATTATCTGCTGCTATTACTATATAAAACTATTTTTGCTTAACAAAAGATTCTACAGTGGCAGCCGTGCAAGAGAAGTATATGAAGGATGATGAAGCTTTTCAACGATTCTGATTAACCAGAGAACTACTTTGTCAGCCTTCTTGGAACATCAGGGGTACATGCTTCGTGAAGGGCATTAAAATGGACATCAGTGAAGGTACATATTCCTCTGTATAGAAGCTGAGGATGATGATTCTGCCTCATGGAATAGGATCATAGTTTATTGAGGTGTTCGGGTTGAATTCCTTGCTTCACTTTGGCGTAACAAAATGAAAAAAAAATATATACATAAGTGGTGTTGTTTTACTGCTTGTATATTAGCAATTTGACCATAGATGATCAGGCCTTTACCCCATGCAGACTGTTTTTTGAGATGGGTGATAGTTTTGATTATGTTTTCTGGATTACTGTATAGTTTAATCTAAGAAACATGAAAAACTTTGATTTTGATTTTTCTTTTCTGATTGTATTTGATATTTGGGTAGAATCTTGATTTTTTGGGCATCAAGAATATTAAGTCTAAATGTGTCTGCCGGTCTGCTGTAGTGTTTGCCGCTGAGCTGCTTCCCTCATGGGCATGGGTTACATATCATGGGTTAGATGCCACTTGATTGTAAAGGCAATATTTATTATTACATTATTCTCATTAACTCGTCTGGTTCAAAAACAGCGATTGAGGATGAATATTATCCAAAACAATTTATTACTAAGCAACTAAAAATAATTGATTCTATATAAAAGATGAGTTTATTTATCATCAGGTGGTAATATTAAGCATGAACGCTCGCCCCATCCCTGACCTCCCCTCGCTCGTGCAGACTGTTAGAGCTGGTCAACAATTGATCAGGCTGGGTGTCCAGTCTCCTTGATTCTCTGCTGTTATCGCCCACCCTGCCGTCATCACTGCGGTATTATTCTTATCTCTTTATTCCCCCTAAACGAACACTGTAATAATTCTTTTAATTCCTAGTTATACTATTTGTTTGGTGATATTGATTTTATTCCTATTAAACTTCTTTACCATCAATCAAACATCACAAAAGAACAGATGTATGCTTGTAGGCTTTCTGCTTCTCTGTATGTATATGAATTTCAAGCGGTGGAATTTCCACTTGCTAATCTTATAGCTACCTTTGAAGGTATCTACAGGCAAGAGAGCCACGCAACGTTGATACGTGAGCGTGGTTAAAGTTGTTGTTTGAGTCAAACTGATCCTTTAGATATTTTTAGATTACTGTGGGATAACGTGATGTTTATGTATGTATTATTGTTTGTGTTTGTTAGTACATGAACAGATGAATGAGACGACATGTATCTTAAGATATTTGAAAAATATTTAAAGAATATCATTCAAATTAGAAATTTCCAGTATGAAATTTTTCAGGTGATGTTTGCAAGGTGGATTTGGGGTGGAGGGTACTCCTTGCGGCTTAGGGTTTGATAAAAAATTTAATGGCTATTTTTTTATATTATATGAAAAATTTTAAAAATATATATGATAATAGTTATATTTTTTAGTAGCTTGTTTCAAAAATATGTGTATTTTTATATTTTAATATTTTATTATTTTATAACATATATAAAATAATAATTATTAAAATTTAATGATCCAATAACTCGTGGCTACTGTGTACTGCCCCCGAATCTTAAAATTGGTAGTTATTATACTTCTCTTCCAAGTCAAACAAAAACGATTTAGATTGGAAGCTGCCATGGCATCCATTTTCCATCTCGATCACTTATTTAATTCACGTTGACATTTCTCATGCATTGGTTTAGATCTCATCTAATCCCTTGAGCACACCCCTTTAACCTTTATCCGATCTTCACCACCATCACCATCACCTTCATTCTCCTTCACATCTAAAACTGATCAGCGCCTTAGAAGAAAACAGTACAAAAAATGGTGGGCTCTTGCATCTGTGGCAGCAACAGTTTACCCCGTGAAGAAGAATGTGAATTCAATGCTTCTTTAACACCAAGAAAATCATCATCATCCAGAAGCAAGGACACCAAGAACCCATATTCAGGTCGCGGGCTGAAAAGATTTTGCGCACTCCTTGAAAAAACTGAAGAGATGAGGCAGAAAATTTACTCAGAGCTTGGCACAGAGGCAATATCTCTAGTTCGTTTTGCCTACTCAAATGGTAACAATTGCAAGCCAATTGTAGTAAGAATCAAGGGCATGAAGGGAAGAGAAAGCCCGAGTTCTGGTCAGCAACATAAATCCGGGCCCATCATAGTCACTGCTCCTGCAATCAGGAAGGAAATAGATGAGGGAAGACGCCTCGATTTGAGTAGTAGGATTGCCGAGGAGGAGAGGTTTTTGAGGGAGCTGAAGTTGAAGTTGCAGAGAATGAGGCTGCAGCCTTCTGATTACTTGCCTGTGAGTGTGATGTTAACGTTGTTGTTGTTGGCCTTGTTAGGGAGGTCTGCTGCTATTCTGTGCATATCTTTAGGGTGGTATCTTATGTCTTTAATGGCGGATCAGAGCACTGATTTGAGAAGATCTATCAAGAAGAAGAAGGATAATGGGAAGAGATGGGGTGAGATGAAGATGTCAGGCAGAAGATTGACTTCTTTTAAGAGTAATACTAAAGGCAAAGCAACCCCACATGATAGCCGTGGGATGTGCTTGGTTGGAAGTCAAGTGGGTTCAAATGCCTGAAGAGTATATCTATTAAAATAAATACGATTATCTCAGTAGCATATTTCCTCAATTTTTCCTCGTGTTGTCTACGGAATTTGATTCTTTTGGGATTAAAGTTGATGGTTCTTTCTCAATTTTATCTTTACTAGAAAATCGGATGTGAGAGTTTCTTCTCATCCAACTATGCGAGTGAAGATTGCCCTTAACCTCCTCTGACAGCAAACGTAATAGTAATTTATTATTAAGGAGCCTCACTCTCTAATTAGGCCAAAGTGCGTTAGGTTTATTTCTATAGTTCTTTCTCAATTCCATCAACTATTTAGCAAAACAAATATGATTACCTCCATATGATATTTCTTTCATTCTTTACTTATGTTGTTTACGGAATTTGGTTTTTTTGGGATTATAGTTGATGATTTTCTCAATTCCATTTTTACTATAGAACTGAATATCAGAGTTTCTTCTCATCCAGTTATATAAATTAAGACTGCCATTTGTCCTTCTACAGTAGTAAATGTAGTGGCAATTTATTATTAAGAAGCCTCACTCTCTAATTAGGCTAAAGTGTGTTAGATTTATTTTAGCATATCCGAAAGGAAAAATATATCTTTTTCTTGACTTAGTTACGGGTAGTCATTGTTACTTGTTTTTCCATGGAGTTGTGATAATATGTCATTTGATTAGATAGAACGAGTTTATTTATGGTGAATATTAATATAATAGTTATTTATATATATTTATATTGTCAATTTTAATATAGAAAAAGATAAAATAAAATAAAATTAAAATAAAATATGATATATATTTATTTATAATAATTTTAATATAAATAAATATATAAATAATATTTTTCTTATTAAAAATATTTATTACAAGTGAAAAGAATAAATAATTAACGTACGGTCATAATCCAGTACAAAAAAATATACTGAAAAATAAGAGTAATTAATCAGTAGTATATTTTAAAAAATAATATTAAAATATATATTCAAACTTTGTCAAAAATAAAAATTAAATCTGACATAAATTAAATGTCGAATATTTTTCTCTTTTGTCTTTTTATCTTCTTTTTATCTTTGTGGTACTCTTTTTATAAAAAAATAATTTTGAATGTTCTAAAACAGCGTTTGGCCCAACTTTATCTCTGAAAAGTGTATAAGCACCGATCAGACGAATATCAAACGTGACCTCTCTAGATAAACAATGCACAATTATTTGTCAGGTATAACTTTTTAGATAAATCATGCACATATACCTCTTAAACATGCATTCCGTGCTAAATAAATAGCGTATATGTGTCCCTAGGCATTCATCATGTATCATTTTACTAACATTCAATTGGCTATTGTCCGACTCTTATATAAATATCATGCAATTCTTAATTTTTTTTCTCTCTAATAATTCTCAATCGGTCGACTCACAAGTAGTATATAATTCTTACTTGATATCTTTGTTAAAGCATATGACCTACAAATATTATGCAGTCTTCTTAATAACTCTTTTATTTATTATATTATTTATAATAGTGTGATTGAGAACTCAATAATTTAATCATATAAGAAAATATCAAAAGTTTCTAGGTCTAGTTTTCAGAATTTATTTCTATTTCATCTAGTATTTCAAAGTTCACGTCTGTCTTTTCTCCTCCAAATTTCCTAACATTTATTAAGTAGCCAACATTAATATTGACTTCGTTTGAGGGAGAAATAAAAATAATAATAATTTTAGAATTATTTTATCTATTAATTTTTTTATAAATATATTTGATACGTCATTGGATCCAAATTATAGTACGGATTATTGGCCACGGAAGCCATTCAAGACTCACTTTGATATATTTTTTAATATTTCAAATCAAGATCTTTTTTTTTGAAGAAAGGAAAATGAAAGAATGCAATTTTTAAATGTTCGTATAAGCTAATTCTTATTTGAGATTTACGTTTTTCTGAAAGCGTATTAGTGAGAGAGAATGTATGTATCTTCTTTAATCTTTAATTTTTTTAGTGTCAACATAAAATAAGAACAAAAGATTGAAAACCCGTCGGGAATAAAATTTTGCTTTGATATATTATCGGGTTAAGAGAAAGCGTTCACCGTTGGCGGTATTTTTTTTTTTTTGAAGAAAGGAAAATAAAATAATGCAATTTTTAAATGTTTGAATAAAATAATTTTTGTTCATTGAAATATATACATTTTTAAAAATTTATATAATCTATTGATAATAACATTTTTTTTTTCTTTTTCACTTTCCTACCAGTGTTGACGTGGTACCAAAATTTTCGAAATGACAAGTTCGCTGCATGTCTACATCTTCGACCATTTTTCATTTTCAAAAAAATGAAAAAACAAAATATAAAATTTTAGCATCCAATTTGCCCTACTCATCAAATAAAACATAAATAATTCGTCCTCTAATTTTTATTGCCACTCTATAAAATTATACATAAATTTTTTACTTTATATGACTGACTCATCATTCAATTCTTTTAAAGTAATTGGATCCCTTCCCTCAATCTATTAAACCCATCTTAAGCATTTTTAGGTCATGATGTTTGTAAATCAAAATATTCTTCAATATTTTCTTATGAAATAATAAATGTATTTTATCAATTAAATTACTTAATATAGTATGGCAATATATTCAATATTGTTACCATAAAATCATAATTTTTATAACTCCAAAAATCTACATTTTGGTATTACATGTTAGGATTTGAAAAAAATATCTACACCTGATGCAACAAAACAAATTTGAACCCATTGTTAAAAGTCAATCACCAAACTTGTAAGTATAAAAAAATATAATAATATAAAATTATTTTTAATGTAAAATTTTTTTTTCAATTAAAAAAAAATTATAAAATAATTTTTAAACAAATTAACTGAAATGATAATGTTAGTTCCATTTTTCTTACCAAGCTCCACACACTCAGTAACCCGCAGAAGATTATATAATGAAAAAGAAGAGAAACTAAACGATAATACATTTTAGAAAATAATAATATAATAATATACTTGACTTTGACGAAACATAAAACTTAAATCCAAGCCCACCGTTAAATATTTTTTGGGTCATAACGTGGTCTACTTCATGCGATAATGATTTTGAATACTCTCCTTTATATATTATATAGCCCAATCAGGCGTGACTTATTTTGATAAACAACACATAGTGCTCTTTCCAAATCTTTAAACGGATTCTTTTTTATTTAGACTACTATTCTGAGTGTCGCAATAATAATACTAAGTTTCGAGGGACCATCGATACTAATATAAATATTTTAAGATATTATAAATCATGACCTCAAGTACGATCCTTGCTTGATATATAATATCCTAAATATTCTTGATTTTATATTTTATGAGAATAAATTATTTGATTAAATACGATAATTATTTAATTATTTTTAATAACAATTAAATCACCAAAAATATTATGATGTATTAGTAACTGTTTTGAATTTAGAATTTCTTAGTTGAACTACTTAGTGTGCCATGTACACAAAACTTTTGGGATGAAATTGTGAGATGTATTTGAAGAAAAATTTTCAATAATAAATTGATAGAGTTAAATAACATATTCACTATTTAAAAAATAAGTAGATATTTATTTAATATTTGAACCTATTGTATTTGGAGTGTTTGAATCAATGGAATGAGTTTGGACACTTAAACCATTATTTTAAATTTAGATTAATTAGTATATTATATTAAATTAATTTAATTATGAACCTACCTAGCTAATTGAGTGAATTCATATATATTTATATTAAGTAAATTTTAATATATCAGGATTTGTTAACTATATATATATATATATATATATATATACTAACAAATAAATAATAATATATGGAAGAAACGAGGAAGAAAGAAGGAAAGGAAGGAAGAAGAATGAAAAAAAGAAAACAAAGGGGGGAAAGCGGCGCGATGCTGTGGCGGCAAGAGAAGGAAGAAATCGACGCCGAAAATGGAAGTCAAATAACCCTAGCGTAATTTCCCCTCCATTATTCAAAGAATACAATAGTGAGAATGGAGGGGAGAAGAGGCGAGCCGAACGAAAACAATCGCCGCCATTAAAGTCGTCACAGGAAGAAAAACAAGAAATTGAGGTAAGTAAATCCTTCTCTTCTCATTTTTGATGTTGATTATCTTGCATGTCATGGTTTTGTGTCAATGGATTGAAAATTTGTGGTGAAGTGAGAAATTGGGGAAACAGAGCCTTTGCCTCGGGACGGTGGGAAAACGGAATTTTCGAGGGGTTCATGCTGTATTGAGGCTTGAAAATTTTGGATTCATGAAATTAAATTTTTTTTCATGCGGTTGGATGAAGGTTAGTAATTTCGTTGGGTCCTGTGAGAATCGGGACGGAAGAAGGGAAAACAGAGCATCAGGGACCCTTCGCAGTGGAAAAAAACTGAAATTTCAAGAGGCTTTATGATCGATTGATGGATGATACTTTATTGAATCCATGTTTCGAAAATTCTGGTTCTACATGTCAAAGGATGAAAGATAGGATTTTCCTGAATTAATATGGTGTGCACCGAGAAAAAGGAAGAACAGAGCATCAAATGCTACGTTGGCCAATTGTTACTCTATACGATAAATATGTTAAATTACTTGAACTATGTTAGCAAATTGTTACTCTATGTATATTAGGAGAATGAAATTAGAAAATATTATAATGAATTAAGTAGTTGAACATGAGCGATACGTGGCTGTTGAACCCAGTTGCGAAGGTTGTGTTGAATTGGAAGGTCATGCTGCAGCGTTTGTGGGTAACACGAAATATTTATGGTTGGTTAAATAACGAGGATCAGATTTTAAATCCCAAGGGAAAAGTTGGCAACATCCATGAGCAGGATAAAATGGTGAGCTCCAAGGTCGTTCATGGCCGCCGAAGAACAATGGAGATGATGACACTGTTCACAGGAAATTAGAATCATTACGTGATTGAATGGGTAGCTAATAAATTGTTGTTATCATTTATATTGTTTTATCTTAGGTTAAGTGTATATGGTAAGCAGATTGGTAGAACTATGGTATTATGAAATAACTTTTATGGGACTTACAGATTTAGTATATTAAGTGATATGATCCAATTTATTAGGTGTAAGACTAGTCAATGATTTAGGATTAAATGTAAAATATATTTGTGTGCCCCAGCGTTGGCTTAATTATTTCAAATTTATACAGATATTTAATTATAAGTTTGTTTAAGAACAATATTAAGAATATTTTATTATTTTTTATTGGATTTTTGTAAAATTAGATAGAATAGTTGGATAAGATGGATAATCATAGTTTTTATTTGATAGTAACAAAATAGGAGGTATTTTATGGCTTTAAAAGTAAGATTAATACATTAAAAAGCTAGTGTGGATCGAATTAAATGTTTGAAAAGAATTGATTAAATATTCATACTCTTATTGGATCTTCTCTTTTTCCTAGAATAAATAATTATTTGCGTTAATTTATATCACGTCTGTATATTTTATTGGTATTTTATGAATAAGTATAAGAGAGTGTGTGAATACTTTAAAGTATCCGAGTGAATGAGAATCTACGATACCTTAGAATAATCTATACTTTTTCGATATTTATTCCATTCTAGAGGTCGAAGCCGTGGATATTGAAGATGGACGTTTATAACCCAATGACTATTGTAGATGATGATATTAGTGATATCATTGGTAAGGGTATCTTATCTAACCATTGAGGACGTAAATACGTAGCATTTGGTTCACTATGGTAGAATAATATCTATATAGATTATTATTATATTGTGCAATGGAGATTATTATTATCTCGTATAATTGTGACATTATATTGAGTTGATTATCGGATTCAATGGAATTTATTTTGCATTCCTGATATCCAACTGTTCATATAATTTTTCAGTTATGGATATAATATATTATTGAGTTTTGGATAGTGGTTTGTATTTTGTATGTTATTATTAATTTTGTACATCAGATATTATTATTTGAGATACTTGAACTACAATATGATTGATTTTGTTTACTTACTGGTGATTCGGCTTTTTTTTTTTGGGTCTTCAGAATGAAGAGATATTATATGTGTAAATCGGGATTTTTGAGGTTAATATTAAACACCATGTAGAAATGATTCTAGAAGTTAGTGGCTTACAAGTAATAGAGAAAAAATATTAGATTTATTATTGTCATTTCTTTTCAATAAATCGATTGGATACTTATGGTTGGTGTTACGTCCCTTAATTTTGATAGATATATCAGATATTTTATTATCTTTTGTTTTTAGAGGATTGATATTTATTAATGTTATAAATTTTGAGTTCATTTATGTTAATGGATTTTGAAATTGATAATGGATAATTAATAATTTTGATTGATTTAAGATTTTCATGTGGCAGGTTTGAGGACTCGGGTCTAGGTGTATAAGGCTCGAGTCCTTAATTTATGATAATTATAATTAATTAAGTTAATATAATTAAAATTGAGGTCAAAAAATAATAAAAATTTAATTAAATAGTCAAAATTGAACCGATTGATTCAGCGTGCGAGGAAACTTGATGTGTGCCCGAATTTGTGCCAGAGCTAGAGAGAGGCCTAATGCGCCCTTGAATCTGCGCTTGAGTGCCAAAACCTGTGACTCTATGTCTGACGCGCGCCTAATTTTGCACTCGAGCACACCGCTATATAAATGCAGCACTTGAGCCATCCTCAGTCATTTTTCTGAAAAAATTTCAAAGAGAAGAGATAGGGAGATGAGGAGAAGAGCAAGAAGAAGAGAGAGAAAGTTTGAGAAAGTTCAAATTAAATAAATCAAAGTTTAAATTTTGATAATTTGTAGTTAAGATAAGTACATTTTTAAACTTTTTTTATTTGTTATTGATCTTTTTGGTATTTTTTGAGCATTTTCTTATTCAAATGCTCACGAATGACATGAAATTTAAAGTATAATATTTATATTTAGCATGCATGTTAAATTCTCATCATCTTATAGCAAAATTTCATAAAAAAATATACCTAAACTCATATGTATTGAGTAAAATGGTTGAAATTTGAATTTTCTTTACATGTATGTGTTAAAATCATAAATTAATAATCTTATATGAGATGAATTTTGAACCTTATACTATGTTAAGTTCTAGACTCATAATATAAGCTTACATGTTTAGAAATTTGATAAACTCATAATATAAGCTTTGAAATTTAAGCTGAAAATTTTGCTGAGAATATTTGGGTTGTTGATTTCCTGTAGTTGAAATTTTGTACCATCATGCTAAATTTTATGAATAATAATCTGATATAATTAAAAGTTGCTAAATATATGTTCTAAAATTTAATGGAGGATCTATATAATTGCTGATTTCTGCACTAATTGATGCATGATGAATTTTCTACACCATAGCTGATTTTCTGTACTATTTTTATGTATTAAAATTGATTTTCTACACTAGTATATACTATTTTTGCTGTAATTTTATGCTGAATTAGAATTTTAGATTTCATAATTCATCATAATTGAATTTCCAACAAGATATATAAGTGTATATGATATGAGAATATAGAATTATGTGAAAAATTTTATAATTAAGTTAAAAAATATAAATATTTTTTTAGGAGTGAGAAAATTAAGAATTATAAATATAAGTGTGGAGTTTTTTTCTAAATTAAGTACTAGATCATAGTTATAATCAGTAGGTAGTATATTATGGTATACCTTAATATATTATAGTAATATATCGATATCTAAATATATTTAATTGTGAGTTAAGAAGCGGCGTCCAATCCTATCTATAAAATTATATGTAGACAGTTTACCTTCGGATCTTGAATAGAATCATATGGCATTTGATTGTATGAGAGTATACACAACTCGAATTTTATTTGTCCGCTCATTTAGTCAATAAGACCTATGACCCTGATCTCTAAGAAAAATAAAAATTAAGTATGCTTTGATAATATAAATTAAATAAGAATATGATAAGAAATTTAAAAATATATAAACTGAATTTTCTGTATAAGTATTATGAAAATATCATGTTATTATATTCGATCATATTTTAAAGTTCTCCGTTATATTTTATTGTAAAGTATAAATGTTCGTTAATATATTATAGTCTCTTACTAAGCTCTTAGCTTACTTTTTGCTATTTTTACTAACATTTCAAATGAGATACATAAGTTCTTATCAGATGAATAGAAATGAAGATCAGTAATACTTAAAGAGTTTTAGCTTAAAGTTCTATGAATATTTATTGTCGTTTTATGGTCTTTGGACAATGGTTAATGTGCTTAACACTATATTGTAGTTTGTTGTTTAGTTTCGAATGGTGTTCTATTAATTGAATGGTAGTTATTGTATAAAGTATAAGTTTAAGTTCATGTTTGGACAACTGTAGATTGTTGTACGCTGTAGTATGATTTTTCGGATATCGATTAGCATATTGTGATGCGTGGTTGGGCAGTAATTAATCTACTGTATTATGTTTCAAATAGCTTTACAATGGTTTATGTTGCTATTTCGGTTATTCAGATTGTAGTGCTTCAGTTTCCGAACAGTTTTAGCATGTTCTAAAATATTGTATCAATTTGTAGACAATTTGAACTGTCTAAAATTTATGAAATGTTAAATGTCAGACAACAGGTTATGGTTTACTTTATTTTTATAATTATATTCTTTGATTATAATTGGATATGTATCGCTCCTCACATGAAGCTTGATATCATGGTTGAGTAGTATTAGAGCCACATGAGACGTGACAATTTGGATCCTATGTTTGATGTTATATTTAATTATTATGATCGGTCAAGGTATCAACGTATAATTCACGTCCACTTTTAATTAAATGGTTAATTAAGTTATTAATCGGATAATTAATAATTGGTTATATATGTATTTATAAATCAGGATTTGGATGTAACAAGGTGGACATGTGTTATCTTTGCCCAAGCATGCTACCTATGAACATTGCGTATTTTTTCGATGATTTATCCGTTTATTATGATACCTACAATAGAATGACACCAAATCTAATAATTTAATCATATAATAAAATATCAAAATTATTAAGTCCAGTCTCCAACATTTATAAGTATTAAAAAATAATAAAATAATATACTTGACATTAGTAAATAACGTAACTCAAATTGGATCATAATCGAATGTCAAATCTCTTTCTCTTGCCTCATTTTCTATTCTCTCTATTTGTGTGACGCTTCTTGTGTGATAAAATTATTTTTGGATATTTTAAAATTATATCAAGTGCCACTTTATATTGAAAAATGGTGTACAAGGACCGATCAAGTGTGAATTAGGCCAGCCACGCTAGATAAATGCTATCACGATCTAGAAACATATATGCGAATCAAAAATAAAATCCACAATAATACAAAATTCTAATAAACAATATTAACATGATAAAACCTGATCCGGGTGTGACAAACCATACATATACAATACCTAATACATCATAAATCCATATAAAATCTCATCGGATATAAATTCGGACATCATAAAATGAGACCCATTATCCAAATGTTGCAAGGAAAGTATTTAAACCAAATAACAACTCGCCAACATAATATAATGACTCTAAAATACCCAATACATGGTCTAAGGTCCTCATCTGGGCAATACAACAACCACAACACACCCTTGAAATTTGGAATATAACCAACATAAATATCTCTACTCACCGATAAAGATATGTTGCGCCAATTCACGTTCGAATTCTTATAAATATATCCAAGTAACTATTCTAATTGGATAAAATATAAAAACGTGAGTTTAAAACTCATTAAAGATTATTATTGTATATAAAATAGCACATATAAATCAGAAAGAATGGATTTCACATAACAATCATGTAAAACAAACAATAAGGTTCGTAAAATTCTTGAAAACTAATAAATAGTCTTGTACTAAATTATTGTCCGTATCAAATTGTCTATTCGAAATATAATCATAATAAATTACGATCTGATCAAATCTTATAAACGATATCATATTGTATCATAGTATATCATGATCCGAGGTCTTATTGTATAAGTCATAACCATTATCACATTCGCGTGGGAAATATATTATTGTCTGGATCTAAATCTTATAATTTCATATGCAGAAAATAAAGAAAATCGAAACCAAAACATATAATCAAAATGTGTTCGGGCTTTACACATTTTCATACGTACAAGACATTCTTATCGTCTAATCCGTGGACCAATTCGTGCATCTCAAATCATAATCTGATACAAATCCATGTAGAAATATAAAATATACACAAAATTAGAAAGCCAAAGATTTAAAAGACTAATTTAATGAAGAGTTACACATACTCCTGATAATTTTAAATCATATCAACTGCAGTTTAATCCAGCAAGCTAAGCCATCTATGTATACTGTTTTTCATAGATAAGATTACTCACTATATTTTGTTACCTGTGATTTTGAATACAATCTTAAATTTAATTTATATATTAGGACGTCCAAATATATTAATTTTCATTAATTCTTACGATGGCTATCATTAAAACGTACAGGGCAGGTCGACTACATTATAATTTACCTTCCCACCGACGAAAGAGAGATCACATATATCACATACGTTTCCGTTGAGACCACAATCTCCCCGTCAGAAGAGGCGCTACATATATTTTATAATTCGGATCACAAATCAACACCCAGGGTTTGGACCATTACGGTCCCACAAGTAGCGATCTCGTCCCCTGGCCATATGCATAGGCACTAATGCAAGGCTTGATTCATAATTTCGTAACATATTAATACACAATATACATATATATTGTTCTGAATTTTCATAAATTATAAAACCCTCCAAAACTACAGATACCCGTGAAAAATTACTAAATAACTGATTAAATATATATGCATGTAAATAATAAATAGATGGGGTGCATGAAAATCACATACATGTAAACAAAATCTTCAAAATATATACAAATATCAATTAACATGACAATGAACCAAATATTTGGCTTACGAATACTAGTCTCAGCTTTATACTTTGCAAATCTGATGAAAGGATACTCCAAGACGCCTGATCTCCACTTTCTCTATCTTCCTCTTCCTTCTTGTCTTCTCTCCTCTCGGCTTTGTGTGAAAAATGGCAAAACCTTAATCTGCACAGCTTTTCATAACTTGGATCAGGCATGAGCGTGCCTCGGGGGCGAGCATTCAGCTATTGGCGCCTTCCGCGCACTCTAGCACGACCCCCTCACTTCAGCTCGAGTGAGCCTCGAGCACACCGATTTTGGAAAGTCCGCCTCCCTCGTTCTTGTAGTGCGCCTCGAATGTGGAACTCTGAATCTAAAATTCTTTAAAATTTCATAAAATACTATTAATCCAATGATACAACAATCCCAAAATAATGAATATATCCAAAATATATCAAATGTGGATCCGGATATTACAAACGCTGCACAAGTGCCTTTTATGTGCTCATCAAACACGATATTTCTGAACAAATAATGCACATATACCCCTCAAATGCACATTAGGCGCAACTCTTTTGAGTAAATAGTACACATGCATCTTTCAAGTATCCATCATATATCACTCTGTAAACCTTTGATCGATTATCGGTTGATCTTTGTATGAATATTATTTGACTCTTCAACTGCCTTTGTTACATGAATGACTTTCGACCTACTCTGGGGTTGAGACTTGTGCAAGTATCATACGACCCTTACTTGGTATTTTTGTTCGAGTGTATCATATATGAATATCGTACATTCTTCTGATAACTTTTCTATTTATTATAATACCCATAAAAAAATAAACCAAAATCCAATAATTTAATCACATAATAAAATATCAAAAGTTTTTAAGTCTAGTCTGTGGAGTTTATTTCAACTTAATAATTACGCATTTCAAACTTCATGCCAGTCTTTTCCCCTCAAAATTTTCTAGCATATCAACCTCCCCCGAGGGGAAAATAAAAAATGAAAGTAATGTTAGAATCATTTTATTTATTTATTTATTTATATAAATATATTAATATAAATAAATAAAATATTACATATTATCATTTAAAAATATCCTAAATATATATATATATTTTTAAAAAATATTTTTTCATATAATCTAATGAAAATAATGAATGATTTTTTTTTTTTTTTTTCTCTTTCCTACCAGCATTGACGTGAAGTCAATCTATTATTCTACGCTATCAAAAATTTCAAAATGACAATTTCACTGCATGTCTACATCTTAGCCCCTCTTCCACGTCCAATAAAACGAACAAAGAAAATATAAAATTAAACCCATCTTAAACCTTTCTAGGTCACGATATTCCTCTATCATCTCAATATAAAATTATATAATATGTTAAAAAATATAATACTACTTTAAGCTAATGTTAATTATTAAAATTTTTTTATATATATACCTATATTAATTAATTTTTTATACTTTAATAATTGTACATATTTTATTATTTTAACAATATCACAAAATAGCATAATTTTCATCATACTATCTGGACATTTTACAACTTTGATTTGGTTAAATATTTTATAAAAGTATTTTTGTAGAGTTAAAATGAGATTATAAGTCAAAACATAAATATTTAAAAATTGGTATATTTGTATAGTTTTTCTCTAAGATCATTTCTCTTTTTTTTTTTATAGTTTCTTAATTATTTAACTGCTTCTTTATATGAAGTAACTCAACCGCCACGCGGTTAGCTTAAGCTATAAATACCGGTGATCGTCGCCATTAATATGCAAACCAGAAAACACACGGACT
Organism: Nepenthes gracilis; assembly: GCA_033239525.1. Classification (NCBI taxonomy): domain Eukaryota; kingdom Viridiplantae; phylum Streptophyta; class Magnoliopsida; order Caryophyllales; family Nepenthaceae; genus Nepenthes; species Nepenthes gracilis. Next base: position 13,903,638 of record BSYO01000018.1, on the reverse strand, counting down.
ATCCACCGCCATGGCTGCCGCCCAAACAGTCTCTTCCTTCCGCCTGCCCCAACTCGTTTTGCTTTCCATACTCCTGATTCCGTATCATGTTAAAGAGACCTCAGAAACCCACAACAGTCTAACCAAAATCTCCGATGTGCGTGGGGGAGTGACTTGGCTCGTAAGCCCGCCACCCTACTGCAATAGGAGGATGGCTGTTTACAGCAGCCCACCGTCGGACTGCGCTCCACCACCACCACCACAACCGACAAATTCACCATCCACGGACCAATCTACACCACTTCCGGCTACGCCAATGACGCTGCCACCACCATCGTCGCTGCCTCCTGTCTAACGAGGTGAAGAACTGAAATGGAGAGATTTCAGATGACTTGGAGGACATCCTCCGGATACATCCATCTATTCATAGTATAAGTTTTTATTAAATCATATGAGAAGATTAGCCTTGTATTATCATAATAATATATTAAATGTGTACTGGGTGCGGAAAGCGAGTTGTATTTATTAAATATTCACAGATATAGCTATCATATAACCCTGTGGATTCACTGAGCCCATCCTCTAAAAAAAAATAGTAAATTTTGTCCATTTTAATTATAATTATTTAATATTAATTGAATAATTATTTTATTTACTATTAAAAATAAATATTATTTAGTTTTTATTGATTAATAAAAAATTATTAATCTTAACCTTTTAATATTAATTAAATAATTATAATTGATAGGGGGGTAGGCTCCCCAAATTTCTAACCCTATATATATATATATAATAATCCATATGTAGGATTTTCACAATTCAGTGGTCCAAATTACATGTTATTTCAGGAACATAAATTTTTATTGTTATTATCCAGAACATAAAATTTCGAGTCTGCCATCTAAATCCATATAAAGCCCATTACAATGATCTTAAGCCCAAGATTGCTGAGAAGCGCTCAATCGATATGGGCTGGACTACCTGCTTTTGCATTTGGGCCTCAGACACCAAGTTAAGTATTTATTTTTTACCTTGCTTTCTATTGTAAAAAGAAAAAACATTTATTTTTAATTTATAAATGGAATAAATAAATTTTCATCATTTCTTAAATATTATTGATTTAAATTTTTACAAATTTATTGTAAAAAGATAATCGCTCAATCATACGTATATAGAAAAATTAAATTTACGAAATTTACAAAAAAAGAAATTGGTTTAATTGGATTTGAATAATTTCGAACAAAATAAAAATAGCTGTCATAAAATAACAAAAATAAAATAAAATGGCAATAGTCTCAACTTTAATTTAAAAAATTTAAAGTTCTTATTTTCTATTTTTATTTATAAAAACTAAAGAAAAAATAGATAATTTTAAATAACGATATTTAAAATAATGAACCACTCCGCTCTCTGCACGTTCGCACATGGCGGGAACAGCGGGGGTCACGTTTTTCTTTCTTCAGCACATCTGGCGAAGCTCTACAAATCTGGAAATTCCATGAATTTTGTTTCCGTATTTTTCGAATTCAAATCTTCCATTTCCCGATTGAGTAGGACGAACGGGCGTTGTGGCGGTAGTCGTAGTAGTTGTGAAGAACATCAAATCATTTTCGAAGTGTATTGAAGAAGCATTTTCAGACAACATTCCGGAACAAAAGCAGAATCTGCCGATCAGTTTAGATTCTTCTCTCATTAGCTGTTGTTTCTTCATTGCTGAGTTTGATTTCGACTCGCGTTTCTCCGATCTCAAAAGAGAAAAAGTTGGAGAGAGAGAGAGAGAGAGATTCTCTTTTTTTCTTCCGTGGCAAGTTGCGTTATAATGGCGGTTCTCTTTAGTTTTACGCCGTTCTTTAGAAAGCCAACTATGGAATCGTATTGAGTTCCAAGTCGGTGGTTACTTTTCATTACGCTTGATTTGGTAGTTTTCAGTCAACGGACCGTGGTTTGTCCGACGTTTTACGTGAGGTGAGAAAATTTGTGCGACGAAGGAGATGGAGGGTTACTTGAATGAGAATTTCGGGGAAGTGAAGCCGAAGCATTCGTCGGAAGAGGCGCTTCGAAGATGGAGGAAGCTTTGTTGGTTGGTGAAGAATCGTAGACGTAGGTTTCGATTCACAGCCAATCTTCCCAAGCGCTCTGAGGCTCAGGCTATCCGACGTTCCAATCAGGTCTCTTTCTTTTCTGTCCCCCTGACTAGAGCCGCTTCACTTCCCTATTGATCTCAAATAGAAAAGAAATAAAAAAGAATAATGAAAGAAGCCGATGCCTTCTGGTCGATTGCATTTTAGACTATGACAGATGACAGAAGCAAAACATGTATAAATATACAAATATATAAATGGTTCTAGCTGCTAGAACCACGATTTAGTAATCCAACACGTATCGATACCGACATCAATTGGAGTGTTCAATAAATGCTTTAAATTTAATGACAAATAAAAAATTCAAGAATTAAATAGTAAATTGGTAAGGTCTTCTGAGCTTCTCAAGCCATTATACCAAATCTTTCGGTAAAAGTCATCTTATTACTCAGCTGTTATAGATGCTTTATTTCTTCGCGACTTACTCCTAAGTAGTGATCACTAATTTTTAGCCCTGCAAAGATACCAAAAACCTTTCGATGAAAACTTAAAATTTTGAATCTCTCAAACAAACGAAGTTTTTTTCTTGAAAAATCTCATTATCACGATGTCTCTCTGTCCTTGGCTCAAAGAATCAAGTGGCATCTAGGTTAAAGAGAAAAGAAATATTTATAGTGAAGGCAGAAAAAAGGGTTTCGACCGGCGGAAACAAAATCTATGTTGTGGCGTTTGAATGAAACAAGTAGAAATAGTATATCGAACGTGAGATTTAACGCCACAATGAAATGTTTTTGAAAAATAGAGTTTGCTATATGGTTCAGACTTGACAGACTGGGCATTAACGTTCAAACAAGCAGGCACATCTTGGATTATTTATTGATACTGTGATTATTTGTGTTCATTTACTCTTATATTATTTTAACACATTAAGGAAATAAAGACAATAACCTACCTTATGGATGTCTATTCCATCGGTTAATAAGTTGTTCTTGTATAGAGCATTGTTGTATGTTATGTTGGGTATTCACTAGAGTTACTCAGATTATTTGTGTTGATACACCGATGATTTAATGATGTGTTTTACCTTGTCTAGCTAATATGTGATTTGGACATGTTTCTCTTATAGATGGACGCTGCACTATTTTTGGCTTGTGCTAATCATGTTGAATTAGAAAAATAGGTGGAACTTCATCGAACATATTTTGCCTAGGATTCTTCTTTTAGCTAGTTCTCTTGTACATGAGTTCCAATTCGGAGATGTCTGAAGCTGTGGTTCATTTGGTTTTCTAGTGGCTAAGAGTATTTTGTCACGGTATTATCAAAGGGAGAGATTGTTTTCTAAAACATGTAATTCCTATGTTTAGATCTTTTATCACATAGAGGGATAAATAGGTGATTTTTATGAAATAAAATCAGATCTATGCAATAATTATAACAAGTTAAAGATTATGCTAGCTAAATGATCATATGATCACAATCTTGCATAAATCATCAAAACTGAAATGTAAATGTAGAAATTAAATAAATACTAGTTTAAATTATAGAAGAAAAATCAAAACAACAAAAATCTCCGAGCTCTTGTAGAGCCAACCTAAAATGGAAATTCACGATGAAATGGTCAACTTACTAATATGTGATTTAGACACACTACACAAGCTAACTAACACTGAGGTTGGTGATACCTGTGGAATAACTCTTCAGATTTACTCTCCTACAATATATATTGGACACCCGGACATCTCCTCCATGTGAATCTTCCTCTTCTAGTTTCATAGACTAAGTAATGGAGATTTCACATCAAAATCACCATCAAGCTCTGAGGATGATGAATATAGAATTGACCGAAGTGTCAAAGCACTCAATTAATCAAAGCCCCTTGCATGAAGATCAAATCACCAGAGGTTGGAGAAAATTTGCTCTCACAAAATTTTGTCATTTCTCATGTCTAACAAATTAATGTAGTCCTCCATTTATAGGGTAACCAAAAATTTTGCTAAAAACATGTTTGTCAAAACTACACAAGAAAAATGGTGCACATGCGTCAGTCATATGTGCATTAGGAGCCACGGGCTGCCTGATGCGGCATGTGTGTCTTTCAGGCTCCATAAATTGCCTTATGTGAGTGTATGCGTCCTTCATGCGCGTTAGGCGCAAGCTTCTGCCCAATTTGCACCCATGTGCTTCTCACGTACTAGCTTTTGCTTGTTCTGCACACGTGCACCTATATGCACTCTTTATGTGCTTGATTTTGCTTGGTTTGTGCATGAGCTTGCATTGAGCGTACCTACACGGTTTTCACTCTTGATGTGCTCACTAAATGTGCACATTTTCTGTAGCCGACTTGAAATTTTGGCATTATTACCACAAAACAAAGAACCTATGATTTCCGGGTAGGCCTTTACAAAAAGTTGTGATTTGGTGATTTTCATGCAAGCAGCTTAACATGACCTTGGAAATGGTCGAAATTCCAAGCTATTTTCATGTGAGGATTTTAGAAAACTAGATTCACCATGTCATGATCCTAATCACAGAATTTGCCTATTAAATACATTTCTAACAAATAATATTGGAACAATTATCAAAATAACCTTTTGAATTAGCTATTCTATTTTGTCGTTTTTCTACAAAACGCTGACGAATTTTTTGATTTTGAGAGTTTTGGATTTGAGTTTGGTAGCTGAAAATGCAAAATTTAGATGTATGCTGTCCCCATCTTCTTGACATTCCATATCCTAGCTCATTGTACGATGATAATAATATCTGTTTGAACATAAAAATACCAGATGTGGAAGCAGAGGCTAATTCTGATAAACATATTTGGCTTCATTCCTGAACTTCTGCATAGAAACTAATTCTGATAAAAGAGAAAACATGTATTAGGAACTGATCAAACATGTTTTAATTCCCTGTGTCGACACCCGCTGGGGGGGTTGTTTCTGCATAGGCTGCACTTCATGAGCTTTCATTAACAATGCCCAAATAATCAGTTCTATTTTGAATTCATATCTATGTGACACTCTTCCTCACCAGTAAGCAGCACTTTCTCTTATGCATCCACAAGCATTCCAGCTGCAATTTTGACTTTCTCGTTTTCTAAAATGTTATTGATTAACCCTCCAATTCCATTATGCTTTCCAATACAAATGCAATTAAAACTTCCAGGATTCTTGTGCCGTGTGACAAAAGAATCTAACAAAAAAAATTTAGTTACGCCTCCCTTGGAGATTGCTGGTTTCAGTAGGTGATGGAATCTTAACAACTGCATTAATGTCCACTGGATAAAATTTTCCTAGTTTCAATGCTGACCTAGCTTGCAATGTTCACAATACTATTTCCAGTGTCCCATATATGGAATGCTTACATATGGTGAATTGCTAAAAATGCATTGTCTCAGTTCTTTAAAATTTAGATACGTGCTTACATGTTGAATTAGATGTTGCAAACAAATTGCTCGCGTTAAGAACAACTCCTGCACAACAGATATATATATTTTTTCTACTTTTGCATGTGATGTTTTCTGCATTTTGACTGAGTAACAAGCCGATCTTGCAACTCAGTTCACAAATCTAATGTAGACAGAATTCAGCACCACTTTGTGAAGTAAAAAATTTCTGTAATTATCATGTTGTTGATAATAAACTGAAACAGTCACTGTGCTTTTTTTTCTCATCCCCCTTTGAAATGGATAAACGTGTTAGGTTTGGGTTGATTGATTCCTTCCAACTCTCTTTCTTGGTTCATGTAGGAGAAGTTGAGAGTTGCGGTGTTGGTCTCACAGGCTGCCCTTCAATTTATCCGTGGTACAATCCTTTTTAAGATTCTAATTCAACCTCTAAAGGTGGAAGATTTTTCATTCATTTTTGTTGCCCAATAATTAATTCAGGTATATCTTACACCCCGCCTAAGGAAGTGAAAGCTGCCGGTTTTGAAATTTGTGCCGATGAGTTGGGATCCATTGTAGAAAGTCACAACATGAAGAAACTTAAAGATCATGGTGGTGTTGCAGGTATAGCAAAAAAGCTATGCACGTCATCTGTACATGGAATATCCACCGCCGATCATTTTCTGAATAAGAGGAAAGAAATTTATGGGGTAAATAAATTTGCTGAATACCCAGTTAAGGGATTCTGCATTTTTGTATGGGAAGCTCTTCAAGACATGACCCTCATGATACTTGCTGCTTGTGCAGTTGTTTCTCTGATTATTGGCATTGTAATGGAAGGTTGGCCAAATGGAGCCCATGATGGACTTGGCATTGTAACTAGTATTGTTTTGGTTGTATTTGTCACTGCCATCAGTGACTATAAGCAATCATTGCAATTCAAAGATTTAGACCAGGAGAAGAAAAAGATTACAGTTCAGGTTACTAGGGATAAATGCAGGCAAAAGATTTCAATCTACAATCTACTTCCTGGTGATATTGTTCACCTTGCTATTGGAGATCAGGTCCCAGCTGATGGGCTTTTCCTGTCAGGATTTTCTGCAGTGGTGAATGAATCGAGTTTGACTGGAGAAAGTGACCCTGTTTATGTAAATACTGAACATCCTTTCCTTCTGTCTGGAACTAAAGTCCAAGATGGTTCAATAAAGATGCTTGTTACCACTGTTGGCATGAGAACTCAATGGGGCAAATTGATGGCTACTCTTAGTGAAGGAGGTGATGATGAGACCCCATTACAAGTAAAATTGAATGGAGTGGCAACCATCATTGGTAAAATAGGACTCTTTTTTGCAGTGGTGACTTTTGCGGTCATGATCCAAGGATTGCTCAGCCGCAAGCTGCATGAGGGGTCTCACTGGAGATGGTCTGGTGATGATACCCTTGAGATTTTGGAATGTTTTGCTATTGCTATCACAATTGTTGTTGTTGCAGTTCCTGAGGGGCTACCATTGGCTGTAACATTGAGTCTTGCATTTGCCATGAAGAAGATGATGAATGATAAAGCACTTGTGCGCCATCTTGCTGCCTGTGAGACGATGGGATCTGCCACAACAATCTGTAGTGACAAAACTGGGACACTTACTACTAATTGCATGGCAGTTGTTAAAGCATTTATTTGTGGGAAAATTGTGGAGGGAAGGAGATTTGCAAAGTCTTGCAATTTATACTCTGAATTGTCCAACTCTGCATTGGAAATCCTGCTACAATCAATATTTAACAACACGGGGGGAGAAGTTGTTCAAAAAAAAGACAAACAAATTGAGATTCTAGGAAGTCCAACAGAAACTGCTCTTTTGGAATTTGGATTGTCACTTGGTGGTGGTTTCCAGTCAGAACGGCAGAAAGCAAAAGTTGTCAAAGTTGAACCATTCAACTCCTTGAAGAAGAGAATGGGTGTAGTTTTAGAGCTCCCTGAAGGAGGGATGAGGGCACACACTAAAGGTGCATCTGAAATTATTTTGGCTGCATGTGATAAGGTCATAGACTCAAATGGTGTGGTTGTTCCGCTTGATAAAGCATCCATTGATCATCTCAATGTGGCAGTTGAACAGTTTGCTAGTGATGCTCTTCGCACTCTATGCCTTGCATATAGAGAGATTGAAAATGGTTTCACTGCTGAAAGTCCTATTCCAACAAATGGATATGTCTGCATTGGTATTGTTGGTATCAAAGATCCAGTTCGCCCAGGTGTCAAGGAGTCTGTTGCAATTTGTCAGTCGGCAGGTATTACTGTGCAAATGGTGACTGGAGACAACATAAACACTGCGAAGGCCATTGCCAGGGAATGCGGGATTCTAACTGATGATGGCATAGCCATTGAAGGCCCAGAATTTCGCGAGAAGACTGCAGAGGAATTGATTGAACTGATTCCTAGAATTCAGGTTCATCTACGTTGCTGTTTTAATTTCTTTATGGCATTTATATATGCAAGAAAAATGTTCCTTTTAGTCATTGATATTCATGGATCAGGAGATCAGTTTTCTTGGAATAAATTATAACAGTCAAAATTGAGTTTCCTTGCATTAATTTGCTACCTAGTGATGCGGACATCGAAATTATACCAAATTAAAAGAGATTTATTTTGATTCCTTTTGATCTTATTTTATTTGAAAGATTAGATTTTATTTACTTTTATTATAATGCGATTTTATTTGATTTATTTTTATTTGATTGAGATGTTCTTTTATTTTAGGAATTTAAGTTATATTTAGTTAGTAAGTTATATTTTTTTTCAACTTAGTCTAGGATTCGGGTTCTCTATATAAAGACTCTACTTCTATTGTTTAAGATATGGATGAATACTTGAAAAATTGAATGCAATTAAGTATTGTGATTTTCTTCCCTCCCTCTCCCTTAATTTCCTCTCTTTTTGTCTCTAACTCCTCTAATCTCTATTCTTATTTCTACCATGCTGTCTCTTTTTCCTACTTTTCCCCTTCCCCTCCTTACATCACCTAGCCTTTGGATTTCTTGGTGATGGATGATTATATTTTCCCTGAGTATTTGGTTGGTGACATGTCAGTCAATAGCCTCCTACTTTTGATATGGCTAGTCCGTGTGCCCTGACATGGAAACTTGGAAATACTGCATGAATGAGCAGCAAATCTATTGAGCAACTGGAAAGATTGCAGAAGCTGAGAGGAGGACAACAATAACAAAAGATCCAAAAATGATTCTTCTATATATATTCTAAGAATCAGTTGGCTATTCAAAATTTTCTTGAGGGTAATAGTAAGATGGAACTTAGTTTTGCATTTGCAATAATTTGATATTCAGTGCTCCACAGTTTTTTATTTTTATTTTTTTTGGGGGAGGGGGGAGAGGGGTATGTACTAAGTAGTGCTACGTGGTGTTACAGAGAAACATGTAGATGTGGACCCACTGTTGAAGCTGATTGGATGATCGGGTTGACTCTTGTTGCCTCTTCCCCTCACTCTCCTTTTCCTAATATTAATCTTGAGTCATCAAAGCCTTTTTGAATTGGCTTGGCCTGGCTAAGAAAAAATTTTGAAAGCTTTCTAGTGAGAGTTGAAGGATATGATTAATTAGCAAGTAGGGAAATGCTTCCCAGAAAACATTTTCATCTGAAGAAGGCAAGACAGAATTTGTAGGCAACGGGATTGGTGTATGTCAACTTTATGATGTATACAAATAGATGTGATTTTTTATCAAGATGAGCCATTAAAGCCTTGAATTAGTCAAAAGAAAGATCTCTTCTGATCACCTCAAAAAAGGTTCCCATTCTTCCAGACGACTTTTATCTGATCAAGTTGCTAGATCTGAAGTCAAATCCAAAGGCTCTTCTTTATCCTTGTCTCAAAGATTTGCTGTCCTCATTCAGGTAAAACAAAATAGCTGAGGACTGTGGAAGAGGGCAAAGAGAGAACCTTGATCTATCTTGCCAGAAATAAGGGCATCCAATAGACCAACTGATGCTTCTGGAAGCTGAAAACTGATTTCTGATACTTGTTATATTCATATCTGCAGGTTATGGCACGATCTTCACCAATGGATAAGCATAACTTGGTAAAACATTTGCGGACAACATTTGAAGAAGTTGTTGCAGTAACTGGAGATGGTACAAATGATGCTCCTGCACTACATGAAGCAGATATTGGGCTTGCTATGGGCATTGCTGGGACTGAGGTGTTACTTCTAATTGTGTATTATATTATTTTGTTGGATAATGGCGAATGACGTTAGAATGGACTTGTGTTCAGAAGCTTAATGAAACTAAAGAAATGAATATAATGGTCTTGAATCAGTGCATACTGATCTGGCTGCATTCTTTCCCTTGAGGTCCAAATGACCCGCATACTATAACAAGATAAATTTCTTGTTAGTGATGCTAAGCACAGTGGTGGCCCTTCAGTGGTCATTCCACTGCCTGTTTTGTGGAAAATGAATAGCTTAATCAATTATTGTTTCCAGGTTGCAAAAGAGAGTGCTGATGTGATCATTTTAGATGATAACTTCTCCACAATTGTGAATGTGGCCAAATGGGGGCGTTCAATTTATACAAACATTCAGAAATTTGTGCAGTTTCAGTTGACGGTCAACATAGTTGCCCTTATTGTCAACTTTTCATCAGTCTGTTTGACAGGTAAACACAACTGAACCTATCATTCATCTGTAAAAAACTTGATGCATGAAGTTAGAAAGATAAATCTCATATTCTTCTCCTCGGTTAATTCTGCTACCATATATGTAAATATCAACCGATACGGCCTTATCAGCCTATTTTTTTAAGAAAATTTTCTTCTAATATATACAATATCAATACGTATTGTTTGATATATCCAATACCAACATTGATACGATTGATATTGATATCAATATTTTTCATCCATGATTGTCTGTTTATTTCCCCTTATTCATATGAGTCCTGATTTGTGCTTCCAGGTAGTGCTCCACTCACTGCAGTTCAGCTTCTGTGGGTTAATATGATCATGGACACCCTCGGAGCACTAGCTCTAGCCACAGAGCCACCTAACGATGAATTGATGAAGCGACCTCCTGTTGGAAGGAAAGGGAACATCATCAGCAATGTGATGTGGAGGAATATCCTGGGGCAGGCTTTATATCAGTTTGTTGTGATATGGTATCTTCAAACTAGAGGAAAAGCAGTTTTTGATCTAGAGGGCCCAGATTCCGATTTAATTCTGAGTACTCTTATTTTCAACTCATTTGTCTTTTGTCAGGTATAACCTTAAGATTTTATTTAGGAGAAATGTTTTGGAGATATCCTATCTGACTATATATATTCTTGTGTGGGCCCACTAGTGTAAATAGATAGATAGGACATTATGTCATCTGATGATATACTAAGGGTGTCCCCTTAACATCACCCTTACTCAAGGTATCTATCTAGATGTTAGGGATCAGAAAACAAAATAATTTTGATTTTTTATAGGTAAAAATAATTTTGATTCACTTTATGCACTTAGCAATATTTACTAGTTCATTATTTGAAAGGCTTGTCATTGAGCTTCCGTAGTCATCTATTATAAAAAGTTATTCTTCTCTCAGCTTTGCTAGCTTAACGAACATGCTGAACTTTTTTCTGAGCACAGCAACAAATGAAACACAATTGCTTTTTTTTTTCTGGAGAATTTTAATAACCGTCCAACGAAAAATCATAATATAGTGGTTGCCACTTTAAGAGCATGTTTTGATTATTAAATTCAGCTGAAGATATGAATGATCCATGATTTTGCTTAATGTCACTCTTGACTGCTTCATCTCTAATCGTGGAATGAAATTTCGGTCAATATACATTAGAATTTGGCCCCCAATGCTGATATTTTTGAATACTGTAAGAAAATTGTGATATTTTGTCATATCGATTGTATACTATGATATATCGCATCAACCGACACACCCAAAATTAGCCGATATATTCATGCAAAAATTGTCTAATAGGCCAAATCTAATTGTGATTGATACAAATATCAATATTTATCCATGCCTTTGATAAAAAGCCTGGTGTCATTGAGAATGCTGATCGCTGCTGCAGGTGTTCAACGAGATCAGCTCAAGGGAAATGGAGAAGATAAATGTATTCGAAGGGATCCTAAATAACTATGTATTTGTGGCTGTACTTTTGTCCACGGTCCTCTTCCAAATCATAATCGTCCAGTGCCTTGGTACCTTTGCTAATACTTCTCCACTCAGTCTACCCCAATGGTTCATCAGCATCTTCCTGGGATTCCTTGGGATGCCTGTGGCTGCTGCTTTGAAGAAGATTCCTGTGGGATTGAGTTGAAAGTCGGAGGTAAGATATTTAAGCTTTGTTCTTCAGTATAATTGAGCGCTTTCCTCTTCACTTTGAACATGTGTCAGTGATTGCTTTTTGCTCGAATTGCTCAAGGGATTCTCAGCCCAGCCAGCCACTGTCACAAACCGTGACCCACTGTGTCATAGTAAAAGAAGTGAGATTAGCATATTCGATTGAATATGTCATGATCTTCACCATGGTCAGGTATTATTTTTTCGAGAAGTTCTCAATTATGCTGTAATTACCTTATTTTTGGTGATTGATTTTTTTTTTCATGGTTTAGCTTAGATCTCAATCTCGTTGCCCGTATTGTGGGAAACATTGAAAGTAGATTTTTTTTTCCGTAAGTTTGGATAAATGAGTAACTAAGAAATTAGTTTCACTAATAATTTGATTAATTAAAACTTTTTGATTTGAATTTTTTTCTATTTTCACGCTTTCTTGATAGCGTAAAATCTATAATATATGGTATCTTTTGTGTTGATTTTTTTTCATCACATCATGGCATTCTACTTCTATAATATTCCGACCTTATACTAGGAATTCCACTCCTGTGAGAGAAATTCTTTCCATCCATTTAAGCCATAGTGAAAGCTTATCACAAATCTGGATTATTTTAGATGACCAGTGCAAATAATGTAACCTTAATCCAAGTAAGTAAATCACTTGATTGATTTTTATTTTAGGGAAAAAAAAATCTCTAGTTCAGGGAAAGCCAAAAGGCATGAGGTAGAACTGAGTTGGGGAACGCTGCAACACCGAACATGCTATAGTGCCCCTGGCACTTTCCTTCTCCGTAGAATTAATCCAAGAGATTATATTTTATGATATAAATACCGTAAGATGGTTATGAAAAAAAAAAATAACAATAAAAGTCATTTAGAGGATTATTTTTATTGCTCAAATATTACATGTTGGATTTTCCTCATCCAAAACGCTGAAGGTGCTGCAACACATTGGGTGCTGCAGTGCCCCCATCCAAATGGATCCAATACCCAGTACAATCCTGAAGCCGGCAGTGTAGACTACTCTGCTGTGAAACCAATGCTAATGGCTCCAGTGCACGCATCTTAAGCTGACACCGGTGGCGTTAGCAGCAGGCAGGCCTTCCAAGTTGCTCTTCCTTTATCCTTGGTGCCAATGGTGCTTTGCGAGTACCTGTATTGCTATTCCTGGGTTCCCCGGGGCGCTACCATAGCCAATTTGAAAATTGAGAGGAAACACTACTAGTTAGGCTCTTGTTTTTGTTTTTGAATTTATCCGCTAAACATTGATGGTTAGGATTCTGATGATATAGTAAATGGGTTGAATTTATTTTATAATTTTAACCGTCTAAGTTATAATAAAAAAATCTACTGTAGAGAGAATGAGGTCTCTAACAACTTTGTTCTGATTTTCCTTGCCCATGCTGCCCTGCGGCCAATGCTGAGATATATCGCTATAGGCTAATGTTTCCTACGACAGAACAGCATGTCTGGGAAGGTTGCGCTGGTACGTAGCTTCGGTTCCCTCAGAAGAAATATGCTCTCAGCGTAGCTAAGAGAAGCTATGAAACTCAGCGTCCCGGAATCAAATGGGTTGATTAAATATGCCACTAAATCAACAATAGTTAAAACTGTAAGTTATTTGTCGAAGGTTTAAGAATAATTTTATATTATAATATATACCTCATTACGGGATGTCCTTTTAGATTTAAAGTGTAGATTCAAAGTATACATTCTAGGTTATATGTTTGAGAAGTAATTGTCATGATTTCTGTACGAATAAGAAATAATAAAAATATTAAAAATAAAACATATTTATAATAATTATAATCTAATAATCAAAATAATTGAATATAATTATAGTGGTAATAGTAGTAGTCAAACTATTCTTGTGTAGTTTTAAAATTATATTATATATGCTCAATTTATAAATTGCCGTAACAAAAAATCTAATTGAAATATCAAATGCATAATAGTGGAAAACCGTATATAACTCTATTAGGGTACACTGGCCCAAAAATCAAACTGCAAAAATTAAGTATTTGTTCTACCCAATACCAAAAATATGAAAATAAATTCAAAAATCATAACTAAAATTTCTAACTTTCTTTGACATTCTTTCGTTTAATCATATAATAATCCAATACCCTTTAATTTAAAAGAGTTTTAAGACATTTTCAAACATGAGTTTAACCATTGGTAATATATATATATATATATATATGTTAAATAAATGTGTATAAGTAAAACAAATGAAAGGATAGAAAAGTCATAAATAATATATGAAAATGTAGATATCTAATTTTTAATTAATATATTTTACAATATAATATCATATAAACTTTTTAATATATACAAACATTCAAAATATGTAAGACGTACAAAAAATAGAGGAAAATCAAACCATATAAATACGTATCTAAAAACATAAAAATCAAATAACCATATTAAAAATATATAAAAATTTAAGAATTAATTATCAGTAACAATACACTGACTAATTAAAGAATAATTTTAAAAATTGGGTTACAGATATATCTAATAGTTTAGATGTATACATTACTATTCAGATCTTATAGGCAGACTATTCATAATACCTTATAGATGGGATCAAGCATTACTTTTTTTTTTTACATGTGGATGATAGGTGTATTATATAAGTGCACATAGTATATTAAGATATGTTCGTATATAATTTATTCATAATATAACAGCTTTTATTTTGTTAAAAGAAAATTTATATATCATATATTTAAAATTTTTTCAAATTAGAAAAATAACTTTATTTTTATTTCATAAAGTAGAATTTTTATCAATTATTTGTATAAAAATAATATGCAAGATTGGATACTCAAAGACTATGATTTTTCTTGCAATATCTTACACATAAACATAAACTTTTAAAATCTTTAAATATCTAATAAAAATAAATAAAATTTTTAAATGTTTATTAAAAATTAACAAAATCTTAAAATATTTAATAAAATAAATAAATAAATAAATAATAATATTAAAAAAAGGGATTAAAATAATGAGATATATATATATTAAAATATTTAAATAATAAGTGAAAAAATAGATTGAGATATATTTATCTTAACTTAAAAATTTATTAAATCTTATGCAAAATAGTTTTCAAATATTTTTTATTTATTTATTTTTTTATCTTTATTCTCTTTTTTTCTCTCTCTCTTTCTCTTCTTTTTGGTACAAATGATTAAATCAAGCTAATTGGGCTATATACATTTTAATCAACACATAAGCATCGGTTAAGTATATATTAAATATTATTCTTAGGCACATGCATATATAAGCGTCACTCGTGTACACATCAGATATAAACCGTTCTGCCCAAATCCCACTGAGCGCATATGCCTTTTAAGCTTAAGAATTTTGTTTAAAATATATATGAGTGTGCCTTTAGCGTTTATCAGATATCGAATTTGATTCCTTTATCACTTAACTTTTCTTAAAATTTTTATTATATAATTAATTTTTTATTTATTAAATATTTAAAAATTATATTATCATAAACATAAATTCAAAAATCTAAGTGTTACAATAACCATAGTGAAATGAAAATTTTAGGAATGCCATTCAAGATTACTTAATCAATAATATTCTTATTGTTGGGTCCCATATCCTGGCCCATAAGACAGGCTCAGGCCCACGAAGCAGGTCGCGGCTCGTGAGGAGATCGGAAGCCCACGAGAGGCAGTAGGCCCAACTCAAGGGATGAAAGGCACAAGCCCACAACGGAAGGAGGTAACGGTAACCTGCAGCGCATTTAATGCGTCGCCGGGAACAGGACAAAAAGGCGGAAAGGCTAGCCAATAGGGGCGTGGCTGGCGCAGCGCCAATGCCACCCACTGCCGTCTACAGACGGCCAACCAATCCCCGCCCAGGAAAAATCGGGCGTGGTCGTGTTGTCGGCATTTCCTAGCACGGCATCAGGCGGCGTGGCGGCACTGATGTGGCCCACGCGAAATAGCGGCGCCGCAAGAATGGCCCAAGCAACGGGCGTTTTGGCGCTTAAGAGTCCAACGGGGTGAGGCGTATAAAAACCCTCACACCCCACAGAGAAGGGGACTTTTGGATCTCTCATCCTTCGACTTTTCGATCTTCTTCGACTTTACGATCAACCTTGAGACCTTGAACTCCTCGATCAAACTACGATCCTCACGGAACATCGCTTCAAGCGTCCTTGATCATCTTCCTTCCTCTTCTTTGAAAACACAAAAGAGTGACGAGTCAAAGCAGAGCATTGCCTCATCTAGCCGACTCGCTCACCATCCCAGCATCCTCTGAGATAACGGGAAAGTTAGCCACCCGCTGCGGTGCATTACGGAAGCCAGGCCTTCCAATACCTGCTCACTACATTTCCCCACATCATCGTATAAGCACTTCTACGCTTTCACAGCATTTCACCGCGCACCACCTTAGCGTGCGCATTTTCATTTATTGCGGGAATTTGCTGACTTGAGCGTCGGAGCGGCCTCGGTGGGAGAAATCCTGCTAGACCCTTCACCTCTTGTTTGTTGTTTGTGTTGTGCAGGTCCAGGTTCATAGAGACGGAGACCGAACCCTTCTTCCGGAGCGATCGCACGCTTAGGAATCCGAAGGCTCCCTAATCCGTACGACAACCTTGGGCCCGGGACGCAACACTTATATTACATGAAGAAATCATACACGAGTGTAAGTTAATATGTTATATTTTAAGAGATTTTGTACTATAACAAAATATATGGATAAGATTGGAGAAAAGATATCCTTTTGGAAGGGTTCTTCAAGAGAAATTACAGTCTTGTCAACAGTAAAATATAGTACAATAATTATTTATTTAAATTGTACAAATAACGTATTGTATAATATAAGTTTAAAAAAGTATGATAAATTCAAAATTATCAGATAAATATTGGATCCTTTATCTTGCAAAACTTATGTACATTAGAATGTCATCTTTTGATGGCCCCACTTAGTAGGAGTGTTACTATTATAGATAGAGATAAAATGCAAAACTAATATGATCAAATCCCATTTATGGGTGATAATTGAGATTGATGCTATCAAACCCCTTGACTAATAATCGAAATATGTTTTGATAATATCCATTAAACATTCTTAAATTACATAATATTTTATTTAAACTAACAGATTCATATATAAATAAATAAATAAATAAATAAAAATAATATTATCTAAAAGTGTCATAATGACATTTATCTTACTCCATCTTACTAATACCCGTGTTGACCCATCTCCACTAGAGCATGGACCTGCGATTCAGCCATGGCTATACTCCAATAGGTGTTATAGCATTGGCACACAGCACCCCAAGTACACCTTGGTAATCCAAAAGACCCGATACGGGTGGCTCTATGCTTGTAGTATCGATTGATAATCAAATAAAAAGTAACAATTCTACTTATTTTATGAGTATTTTATTAAAATGTGCTAAAAAAAGTAGTTATTTGTTTAAGAAAGTAATTATTTTAAAAAACTTTTTTACTAGTGTACTAATGTGATGATATCTAATTATTTTTTATATAAATAATATATGGAAAGAATATAAAGTAACAACTTCCAAATCAAATTAGAGTTTACTCAATAATTTGAGGGAGGGGAGACCAAAGGTTACTTGATGGGAGTGCCATTTCGGGCTGGCAATAAGAAAGAAGCTGTGTATTACGAGAAGGCATTTTTCATCGATCATTCATGTGACATTTGTCTAGCAAATTTCATGTGATATTGGCAAGTTAATTTTTTTTAAATATTTATTTTAAAGTATATAAAAATATAAGACTTTTTTAAAAAATATTTTTTATTATAGAAGTTGAGTACTGAAATACAGAGCATATTTTTGACACTTACTCCCGCAAGCTTTTCCAAAAGTTATCCTTTAAACTTTTTAAGATTAGGTACTTTTTCGATTATACACTATTTCTTGGTTTTATCTCACTTGATTTTGTTTAAGTTGCTTGTTTTCTAATTTTTTGAGCTTATTAAACCTGTCCCAAATGAGAGTAGTTTATCCATTTATATAGCAATATCACTCCTTAACTAACGATTAGGATTATTTTCTATTATCTACTATGGATTGCTAAAATTTACATGCTAGGGTATTGTTCATAAATATTTTTCTTTAAAATATTATAAAACCTCCCACATCCTTCCCTACTAAAAATATTCTAGAACAAGTACATGCTTTTTCCCTTTTTATATAATTGTCTAGATTATACTAAAACTTTTTAAAAATTTTTTAGACAATTATCTACCTTATATAAATACTTTTGTACACATAAATTGTACATCTAGACTTTTTTTATTTACATGTCACATTTGCATGATACATAATCTCTATACTTTCTAGGCATCCGTGACATTCTCCCCCACCTACTTTCACAACACCCTTATTATGAAGAGGCATCACAATCCTGTGGCTCTAGCCTTCCTTGCCTTTACTTCCTATGTCTCATACCTCTACTTAGGTGGACTATGGATGATTGCTACTCACCATGCAATCTTAGATTGGGTCGTAGTCTGTCATCCTCCCTTTAACAAGGCTCGTCCAATGTTAACTTCCACAGATGAGGGAAATCCCTCACAAAGTACAATTTGTTGAATAAGAAGCATCCGATACTATTTTTGGCTTTGTCATTCTTTTCCTAGGCTTTGTGCTTGCCCTTGTCTTAATCTTTGCTCGACCTAGTTCGTTGAGGTGACCCACCGTCTTCGAAGGTCTCTTGCCACAATGTTCCTTGGATGCATTACCCCCATCTCTAGCCTGACCACCCTTTTGGTAATCATTATCCAACTTGAAATCAATTAATAATTTTGCGACAACCATGGCATCACTCACCGTTGTGATCCCACACCTCTCAATCTCCGTCCTTGCCTATGGTTGCAATCCTATCACGAAATTAAAGAATAGCTCATTCTCCATCATGCTAGGTACCTCTAGCATAGGCGAAGAGGACTCCTTTGTATAGTCGCCAACCTTACCTGCCTGCTTCATCTTCCTCATGTTCATAAGAGCAAGGTATTCGATGTTTTTTAGTTAGAATTGCTTTTTAATTTTCATCTTGAAATCATCCCATATTGCTATAATGCATAACCTCTTCTCCACCTCATGGCATCTATTATACTAGCATAGCATGACGTTGTCTGTAAGATAGATGCTTGTAGTCCTTACCTTATCCCGGTGTTTGACTACCCATGTAACCACAAAATACTGCTCTATTTGCCATAGGAAGTCATCCAATTGCTTGGCATCCCACACACCAGCAAAAGGCTTGGGCTTGGGTGCCTTCACTATAAATGCTTCAATGGCTATCCAATAAGTCATTGTCCTCTTGCATATGGCCCAATCTTTCTTCATAGTTGCAATATCAGATATTAGGTCCTATAATGTAGCTTCCAATTTGATCATCATGTCTAGCAATATCTCTTTTATATCATTATGTCCGTATGGAGTTTTGCTATTGTGGATTCCACTGTATCGCTCTACATATTAGAGTCTTGAAATACTCTTTTAAGGTTGTTAAAGCATTCCCCCATGCCTTTGATATCTCCTAAGACCCCCTCAACCTAAGAAAAAAGTTTCACTTTAAATTTAAAGAGTCATTGGATGTGCTTCATGTACGTTTCCTCTTAACTAGCACTTCACCCTTCATGGTGCTCGCCATGCCAATTATGGCACCCTTCGACATGGTGAAGGTTGCCCTCGCGCTAACATTAGCTAGCTCCCTTATAGATTTAGTACTCTCTCGATAGTCTTAGCGTAGCTACCTCGTGTAGCTTACTTGTAAACCTTGCCTTTGATACCACTTGTCATGTAATGACACTTTTCATTAGTCATCCATGCGTCACTTGTTAAGCATACACCATGTAATGTAAATAAGTTGGCCATCCTTAATATTTTCACCCCAATTTATATACAGATATAAGACTTTTGAAGAACCACTCTTTATTATAGAAGTTGAATATAGAAGTATAAAATATCTCTTCAACATTCACTCCTACAAGCCTCCTGGAAGCTACACCTTGAACTTTTCAAGATTAGTCATCCCCTTAGTTATATATTATTCTCTGATTTCACCTCAATTTTATTTGAATTGCTAACTCTTTAACTTCTTGAACTTGTTTCAAATGAGAGAAATTTTCCCTTTATATAGGAATGATACTTCGTTAACCAATGGTTAGGATCATCTTTTCAATTTTTACTATGGATGATTAAGATTTACTTTCTAAAATATTCTTCACAAATTTTTTCTTTTAGAATACTTTATAATCTCTTATATCCTTCACATTCAAAAACATTATATAATAAGTATATGTCTCCCTCATTTTTATATAATTATCTAGACTTTTATAGAACTTTTTAGAATCTTTTAAATAATTATCGACCTTATGTTGCAATATGAGTTACTCCGTATGAGCTTATATCCAGTTGACAAGCCGATCGATGGTGTGGCTGAACATTCACATAAGTACAATACTAAGATGAAGTGGCTGAAGGCAATCAGCGTTGAAGGGCGTCTAGCTGGATTATTGGGCCGAAAGGTGTCTAGTCGGACTATTAGACCGAAAGGCAACCATGACGGAGCCAATAATGAAGGACAACTAGTTAGTGCCGAGTATGAAGGCTGACTGGCTGGATCTGTGAGACGAAGACCGACCGGTTTAACTGACAAAATGAAGACCGATTAGCTGAACTGATGAGACGAAGGCGACTGACTATCTAGTTCAAGAGATGACCGGAGTATTGAAATCCAAAGGAATACCAGACTGTTTGAAGGATGACCTGCTGCTAGGCATCTTTAAAGTTTAAGAAAAGCGTGCAAAAATTCCTTTTTTAGAGTTTATAAAAGGGGAGTATGTCTGAGAGAGATTTAAGCCAATCACTTTATAAAATCAAAGACAGACCAATAAGTACCGCTAGTGAGAGAAAGTAAAGAAAAAGAAAGAAAAGAAAGAAGTTTTTTCTTGCTCTTATTTTAAAGTTTTTCCTACTACTGTTCGGATCCATTAATACGAGACGTCGGGTTCTTGTATTAGGATTTACGTAACCAAATTTTATATAAAATTTTTTCTACGTGAATATTGTTTGTATCGTATTTTATTTTATGATCGTCTTTCTACGTGTTGTGTTTCATCGTTGTCGCCATTCATCTTTCTTTATCAATTCATCCAAATCGGTGGCAATTACTCCCAACACCTTATACATATACCTTTGTATATATAAATTGTATATACATAAATTTTTTTATTTGTCTATGCTTCTTGGCTATCCACAATATTCATTGAACACTCTTTCGGGCAATTTTAACAATCGTGTTATTTATCTATTTATATTAATTAATCTAAAACTAAATAGATAGATATTATATTATTTAATTACTTAAATAGACACTAATAATATCTGAAGGGTGTCGACCAATAAACTATGCTCACACAGATGACAGTCTGATCTCTTCCCGATCTTCCCATTTCATAGCCAACATGCATTTAATGTCCACCTACTGCTGCTCCTGTCTTCCCCTTTCCCCTCAGCATTTACCATTTATATACGATGTCCCTTCTGTTGTATAAAATGTTTTTTTTTTTTGTGTGTGTGGGTGGGGGGGGGGGGGGGGCTGTCATAGCCATTAACATCCTTCTATGAGTAGTCTAATTCCCATGCATAACAATGGTAAGATGTATAGTGACAAAATCCAAATGCAAATGAATTGTCATGTAGACCAGCTATTTAGAAAATTTACAATTTGCCTTGGACTCCATACAATTCTCAATGGAAACCGACCTTTGAGAATTCTCCCCAAATTGGAAGACTCTTCTGAGACTTTAAGAGTTTAATGTTACTATTATTACTTCGGCTGAAATACATTATTAGACTTTATAACTGTTAAGCAACTTTTTTACAAAATAAATAAAAAAAATCTAAAAAGATGTCAAAAAAGTAAAAGTATAGAAAGATGAGAATGATCAAAGTATAAATAAATGAATTATTCATCTACCACCAAGCAGCCTAGAGCTTAGCTTTTTATTACTCTACATAAAAAATCTCGACAATCTAAATTGTAGTTTAAGTCCAACAAATTGATCATATGTTTTTTTTGTTATTATGATTATTTGATACAGGGTTATAATCTCTAGAAGCTTTTATGAGGGTTTATATTGAGGTCAAATTTTCGAAGTTTAAAACTTAAAGGTCATGTAAATAGAGTTTAGCCAACTGCAAAATATGAACCTACACAATCCTGAACACTTTCACTGCCATTATTTAAATTTTCCTGGCAACAAGACTTTGACCAAAAAGACCATATTTTATAACTGATGAATTAAATAACTGTAATGAACCAGTGCCATATTAGCATACAATGCCATGGGAACTATAATTGGCTTTGGAAGAAAGGCCAGTTGGCATTATTTTCTTAAGATCAAAACAACAATGAAATTCCTCTTTGATTCCTCAAAAAATCTCTTGGTTTTCATGACCCCTCTGAAACATGCATGTTTCACATCAAAAGTTGGAGGGCCCACAACAGAAGGCAAAAATCAATGTTATATTACCACTTTTAACAAGTTGTTCCAACCTAGGATAATAATTACTTCACCGTCGAGAAACAAAAGCACTTGTAATATCTCATTCATCCATTTATTTTTATGTAGATTTATTGGTAGATATTGATTAATAAGATACAATATTATTTCATTGTGCCTAAAAGGTGTCCACACATTTTTTAAGGGAGAAACTCTCAGACATTCAAACAAAAAATAATCACATTCAACTTTATAAAGTTGGTGATGGATGCCTAAAATTCAACACAGGTGCATCCATACACATGAACAGTTCCTCACAACTCTCAAAGGACTAGCACCCAACCAAAAGGGTTAAAAAGGAAAGCCCTCAAAAAATAAATTAAAGAAATTAAGAAAAATTTTGCAGAAGATTGTGCTAACCTTTTCTTTTCTTTTTTTGCATAGCAACTCTTGCGTCCTTTTTCTTGCAGCTCTGGGCAGCGGACTGTAGCCAAAGGCTCTAGGTTTGTTTTGCTTTCGTTTCTGTCCCTTCTTTTATTGGCAGCCCCTGGATAAGAAGGCATCTTATACTCGATCAACTGCAATTCATATTCATTTGATGAACCAATAACACTAATCAATGGATGAGTTATGGTTCTTCTTCTCTGATAAACAATGATTTTGGTCACTGTCATTGAATGTGAGCCTTTTCCTTTTACTTCTAACAGAAGAAGCAACTGAATGATCTTGTAAAACATCTGTCCCGGGTGACAGATCCGGAGAAAGTAGAAACTTAGGCAACATAATTTTATCAAACTCTAATCGTTGCATAATATTATAGCAGGTGAAAACATCCTCCTGCATCAACACAAAGGCCACCGTATTTAAAGACCGATTAATCTAAATCTTGCTACACGCATACCCTTTTGATTAAAATTGGAAAAGAACTCACAGTATCAAGAAATCTACTTGCTGGGATGGCATTAATCTTCAACTCCATTGCTTTTCTTGTCAATCTTTGATCCAAAGCTACCAATACCGCAGCAGAGGCTATAGCAGACGGACGATGATTCATTAGATTAACCTCTGCATTTCACAAAGAACATAGTCTTGAGTATTAAGTCTCTTACTCTATTGCCCGTGGGAGAGAAAAATGAAGTGAGCATTTGAATTTCTGTCTTCAAACGAACACAAAGAGCTAAACACACTGAAGGATGAACAGAAATTACCTCTCACAACAGCCAAGATGTGCTCTCTAATCCTTGAAATAATGCCTCCTGGGGAAGACTGATTGCAAAATTTATTGATGAAGTGGGGCAGATAAGCAAAAGGAGTAACTGAAGCCAACTTCCACTGCAATGTGTTTAGAACTAGAAGCTCCATTCTTTGAATAATTTTGCTGTTGAAATTGTATTCACCTCCTTGCAACTCTGATAAAATCGGAACCGGGCATTCTTCTAATTTGGCGGCCAAAGATAGGCATGCCACTGATAGTAATTGCACTGCCCATGACTTTTCACTCTGCATCAAACCCCAAATAACATATTTCCAGAGGAAAAAATGAATGAAAAGGCTCGAATAAATGAGAAAATGAACTTACATCTATGATTCGTTCTGAAAGGAATCCATCAAAGTAGGACAGAGACAGATAGGCAGTTTGGAATCGGAATCCCAGCAGGGCAGTCGTCTGGATTATGTCATAATGGGACAAAAAGGTGTGGTTACCGGAACCATGTTTATAATTTACCAAAGAGAGTTAATGAACAAATTTAAATACTCAATTAGGATTGGAACTAACATTGAGAATGAAATCAACAGCATCCAATCGAGCATTTTTCGCCCAATCTTGGAGCACCAAGCACACGGAATTTCGAACACTAACAGCGCCGGTCTCTCGTTTGAGCAGGACCTGTATATATTCATCATCATCATCCAGATCTTCATCCAAGCGAGTTTCACTCTCCTGACAAAGAAGGCTAGAGGGAGAAACTGAAGAGTCAGATGGGTTCTCCATTTTTGTGAGTCTCGCCTCTTTCTCTCCGTCGTTGTTTACATATATAGAGCTGAATGAAAAATCATCCGTGAAGCTCTTTTTTTTTTTTCTGGGATTTTGCTAACAGCGAGATCCACCTTCAGAAAAAAGAGGGAGGGGGAGTTGAAAAGGCGGGAAATGCAGCGGAAGATTGACAGAGTGTGTTTCGGAAATATAAAAAGTGTTTTCTGACAACGGTTAGATTTATTTTCTGATGAAAATCCATCTACTAAACTCAGTTAAACTACAAATTAAGGGCATTGTTTTCAGGCGCGGGAGGATGGGGAAGATGACACAGTAGAAAAGGAGGGAAGGGACAACTGGATTTTTAATTGCGTGACCGAAGAGGGAGCACGAGAGAGCTGGAGAATAGACTACTGATACGTCTGCATTTATTTGCTTGACGCCATCATTATATTTTATTAAATACGATAGATTATATAAATTTATTTTTATCATTATATTTATCTTTTAAATGGAAGGGTCATGTCTAAGAAAAATATTTAAATAATATTTTTTAAATATTTTTTAGATATTTTTAATTTATATAATATTTTATTTATATAATATGTTGTCCCATAAAATAATAAATTAGATGAAATAATTGGTCAAGATAGGTGTTTGAGTGATCTTAGACCCTCCAATGGAAATAATAAAAACTAGGGTTTTTATAAAATCATCATTATGGATTTGGGTGGGTACATTTGCTTAGCCAGATGTGTTTAGTATGTTTTTATATTATTTATTGAATATAAAAATTTAATAGATAAAATCTAAAATTTATATTTAGTGGATACGAATATTATAAAAACAAACTTATAAAAATATTATATATAATTTTTTTTTATATATTTTAATTTTTATCATTAAATTTTATTTAATAATAAAAATTAAAAATATAGTATCGCTCGTTAAAAAATATGCGACCTTCAAATTCTTATCATTACTTCTTTTTTTAGGACCATAAAATAATTGATCCTAGGACCACAAAATAATACAAGATCTTTAATATATTATACATTTTCTCAACCTTATAATTTCTCAAAACTACTATAATATAGTAGATTAAGGGGGTCCATCTCTTAAAAAAATGGAGATAATTATTCTTCAAACTTGGGCAGTTAATTTTTTAAATAAATAATCATTTATTTAAAATAAATTACTTAAATATGTAAAATAATTTTATCTATTTTATAAGAGATGGAGACTTCCTTATTCCTAGTATAGTATACTTGAGGATTGATGAATATTATCAACCATGTAAATGTCACAATTGTAAGTGCCCATCAGATATTATATATTTTATAAAAAAAAGATAAGAAAAATAGAAAAGGCATTCACTAATTTCTTTATAGAAGACAAAAAGATTCAAAATCATTTATAGTTGTCAAAAATTAATGAAAAAATAGCATTTTTATTAGTTAAATTGCATGCCATTTCTTTTTGTTTATTTCTTAACACTGGGGGGCATCAGTATTTTCCATACCATAATTTTTTTTTATTTTTAAATTATGTCATCTTTTTGTATGGTTTTCATAAGTGTTTTAAATATCATAATTCAAACAATAAAAATGACATTTGGCTACTGATAGGTATCATAACCGACGGCCCAAAAAAAGCCCAACACGGCTTTAGGCCAAAAGATTAAGTTTAGCGGCCCAGAGTGCGTGCATGGCCCATTTCGACAAACATAACTGAGGTTAGTTTGACAGCTTAAGGCGGTTACTCAATTAACAATATCGGACGTTAGTTGAAACTGCTGTCATGATAAAGATAGCGATTAACCGTTTGTTAGTTTTTCTAACGATAACCATCGCCTACTATTTATAAATATCAGTCATCTCTATCCAAATAAGGGGCTTGACTAGAGATCTTTTTGATAAAAACATAAAAAACGCTAAGAACATATTCTCTTTCTCTATATATAAGACGTCACTTAAAGAGCACAATTTCTCAGACTTTATACATCTCTTTGCATCCTCTCTCTTTCTTCAAATTAAAGAAAAATATTAACTTGAGCATTAGAGAATATATTGGAGAGTAAATTCTGTCATTCCTTTAATTGTTATTTGTGATTACATAAAATTTGATTAAAAGCATATAGGGACCAAAGACTTTAAACATCCGACAGATAAATTTTTCTATCCGTATAACAATCAAATCCTCGGACACAACAACCACAATATTTCTGTGCCCATTTTCCATAAAACCACAAATTTTGTTCCAAAGGCTCCTTATGGGGGAAATTATTGAGAAACATCAGTTAAATTCTTAAGACTTCATTTGGAATAAAAAGGTTTCATTTTTATTTTGATCCACATGCCATGTTGAATTTTCTTACTATGACACATTATCATAAATTAAGTGTTATTTGATAAGACTAACCTCGATACTCAATTTTATAAATATAGAAAAGACAAAAAAAAAAAAGTAGTCTTTTTTCCTTGTAAGTTAAAAATAATAATAAACAAATAAATGTCACACGTTTAAGTCACAGATGCCAGATGAACACTACCCACTAATGTCACCCTCTTTAAGTAAATGTTTCCTCTGTCTTGGACTGTATGTCTTCCTTTACCAAGATTTGTCATCATCATATAAAATCATATAAATGCCATGTTACTTTCATAAAAATGGTTATTGACTTCTCCCCGTAATATGAATGAGTACTGTGACCTCAAGCACAGCTTTCAATCTAGCATGCATTTGAACAAATTTGATGCAAATTTAAACATGCATTGAGTATCAACTTACCGTGGTCTTGACTTACCATAAGACTTTATTTATTTGTCTATATTAATAAGTTTATACCGATACATACGAATGAACAAGAAACATTACCCCGACATTTGAAGGGTTAACTCTATTATATCACAATCAGTGCATTTATTTTTACAACTTTAGTACCATTTATAGCTGGCTGAAATTCATTTCTTTCAACCCTTTCTTTTTTCTTTTTTATTGTCAAAATATTTAGGAAGCTTCTTGTAGTTGGGTCATCAAGTTTCTTGAGTGCACAAAGAGTAGGAATGATAGGTCAGTGCCCAAGTTCGTCCATTCCCAAGTCCACTAATGAAAGTGTGGCTCGCCTGTCAAACATTATATAAGCGTGCAAATATGGGCCAATACCGACAAAAATATCTCCGAACAAGGTTCTAATCCCATATTAAATTTGTTAAACCGATTTCAAAGTTACTTATTTTGATTTCTTGAATCGAGAGATTCATAAATCAAGATCCTGATACATATAGATGTAAATGGTTTAATGGAGACAAAAGTTTTCAAAAACTTTTGGAACATTTTGCTTTTGAACAAAGAGTCGTTTTCAAGTAATATATGATTGATTATGTAATAATCAATATTCTTCTCATTGGCTCGAGGTTATCAACAAAAACTATAAGTCAAGCTAAACTGGATTATAAATATATGGACCCATAACCCATTTTGTGTTAAAATAATATTCAAAATGAAAGCTTTACAAATATCCACACGTAGATGTATTCACCAAGGCAATGCAACGCCGCATCCAAGACCACCACCCCTCCAAATCACCATCGCTACCACTACCACTACCACCACAAAGCAACCACAGCCCACTGCCACCACCACCGTAAGAAGCACAGCCTCACCAACCATGACACTCCATGCAACCACCACACCAGCCTCCAACACCTCCTCCACCCGAACTCCCACCACCACTCTTACCATAACCAAAAGATTGCTTCATTAAATGCTATAACATATTTTATGGGAAAACATATTGCAACAAAGTTATCCAATGGCAGAGGACTAGAGGCTATTTTCTACCCTATCTTTTTTTTTTTTTACAAAAAAAAAAGGCCCAATTGGCAGTATCAATAAAACCGAGCAAGCTGTAGTAGGCTCATTCAATTTCAATTCAATACAGCACCAAAACAGTACGATTGAATGCTAACCTCACACATCCTACCACAATCACTTCACCTAACAGTGTAAAAACAAGTGTAAAATGACAAAGGAAAATGAAGTGCAACAGAGCAAGTTTTGGTAGGATTGAAGAGGAAGATGTTCAGCCAGCCAACCCATCCTACAAAAATATTCATTTAAACTCATTAGTCATCCAATATTTCTTCTGACATTATCCATGCAAGCCATATGGTCGCCTGACTCCATTCCTCTGAACGTCCTTTTCTCATTAAAATAAATAAATAAAATTTATACCCTTTTGCACAATAAGTTGTTTTCTGATGTCTTCTCATACAGGATATTTGGAGGGACCAACTTGAGCAAATTTTAGGATTGAGAAAATCTCATAGTTGCATTTCTTGCTAATTTCCCCCCCTTGTTTTTTTCTTAAAGTAAAATTCAAAATTTATTTTAAACTAATTCTTGATTAAATAAAAAATTTCAGCGTTCAATAAATAAATGGGTTAATAATTACTATTTTTTAATATGGGAATAACAGTTCCCTATGAACGAGGATTACTAATTTCAAATTCTCAGGGGATTATAATTTTAGGCCAAAAGACCATTTTACGACCAAAATAGTGGCAGGAGGTGGGCACAGCAGGCTTTATGAGTGATGTATTAAAAGATTTATATATATATTTTTTTATTTTTCTTATTTATTTCTCAAATTATTCACTCATACTAAAGATTGAAAAATAATTTTCAACTCAATTTTTATGCGACCAACAAAATATGGAAACACTAATTATCAATTTTATTCCCACCGCTTTATTATATCCCATGAGAACTCAATATAATTGCTACCTTATTTAATTCATGCAACCAAACTTCCAGCAAGGACCACCAAAATCGTCCTTGGGTTACCTATCTCCCAAAAAAAGTTAAAGAATAAAGTAAAATTAATCCGTTCTTTACCAATCTAGCCAAGAAACATGGCTCCAACATTGATGGCAATGGCATACGGAACTACCGTGTTGTGTGGTTAAACAAACTCAATAAGCGAGTTTGTCGCAACCATGCAATAATCCGACTCATTGCCAGTTGGGACTCCGGTAACCATCCCATCTCGCCACAGTAGGGTTTTTGGTTGGGCCTCCTTAGGTTTCAGACTACCCCAAAAATGTTTAGTTATGATGAATTAATGCAAATAGGCTATTCTTTGAACCGAAACAAAGTCATTAACAATTTGCTTGAGAAGAAGATTTAACCATTTAAACTTAGAAAGAAGGAATTTTCTCACTAGAATAAATCTATAGGGTTTATCTTGAGCAACCAAGGCAGCACTGTGTTCAGAAGACCCCATTTAAACTTATGGTCGAAAAATAATAAAGAAAAAGTAATTTGAGAAAAAAAAAAAAAAAAAAAGAGGAAGAACGTACCATATTTGAGGAGTGATCTTATATTTGCCTTCATTCCATGCCCCATGCTTTCTCTTCCTTTTTTCTGCAGCATACCTCGAGGACAAATTAAATAACGGACCTTTCATTACTGTAGTCTTTTCAATTCCCAAAACAGAAAGAAGGAAACTGTATCATCCAAAATTGTGGGCAACAACAACCTCAAGCAAACTAGCACCACTTTTTCAGGGAATACAAGCGTCAACTTCTTAAATCATACTTCAACAAAAGAGGTCTCTTTACATCATATGTGGATACCAAGAGACTAAAATACAATCACATTTTATCGAGGTTGATTCTCCGTGATTGCATACCTGACAAAGATAATGGCCTCTTTAGCTGAAGCAGAAGACTTGCTGGCTGCACGTTAAACATGCTATAGCATATGCCTCTGTAATCGATAAAGATTGATGTGTGTGTCATCAAGAAAACCGAATAGGAAATGAAGATCAAACCCATTCGCAATTTGTTTCCTTTGGCAACACCAGTGCAATGAGGCAATCTGTTGGATTTGGAGAAACAGAAAGCATCGAACATGCTTCAGGGGAATAAGGCAGGATGAAAAGAAGTCTAGCCCATATAGATTTGACAGCGGGGATCTTAATAACACCAGCGCATTCTCTCTGCTTTAAGTATGATATAAAATCCTGAAACTGTACAATGAACTGGAAGTTAGAAAGAAAGGAAAAGAAGATCCTGGCAGTATTACCCAGCAGAACAATAAAAGCTTGTCTGTAATGCAAACATGAAACACAAACACAAAATATTGACCAGTCTCAGAAATTTGCATGATGCTGCAACTACAGAAGAATATCACACAATTCAAGGACTAGGCATGGATGGTAACAAACCTGATGCATCAAGACCATTTTTTTTATTTTTCTTTTTTTGAAAAAAAAATCAGTGAGAAAGAATGGGACCATAAATAATGAGCAAGAACTGAATTAACAGCGGATTATCAAGTGCCAATCACAATTCTAATTTGTTATGCTGACTTTGTTAAAGACATACGTGAAGAGCAGGGACATCAAAGAAGACAAGGTCACCCAATTCAGTAAGATCACAATTCACACAGAAAATACTCGAGGACCTGCGCCCACAGCCCCTTCGCCCCTTTTCGCTGGAAAAATTATAATTTGAACAAAGCTCCCCATCACAAGTTTTGATTACAAATCAAAAAATAATATTTAGTTCTAGAGGATGGAAAATCATATACAAATTGAAGGCTAAAATCCAGGAGCAGTTCTATACATTAAATATTTGATATTTTCTAAGGAAATCTTAATATTTTCCTCACCTTTTTTTGTATTTTTGTAGGTTAATCATTGGTATATTCTATATGGGTATGGAAGTATTATTTAGGAGAGCTTCACTGTATTTTAACTACCTCTATCTTTAAACAGTTACTAATAAGAATTATTGATTGATTAATCGTCTTCTTTCCTCTCTGATTTCCCTTTCAAATCCAGTCTCCTCAGTTCCACCCTCCTCTCAGCTCTTCCCTCTCTTTCCCCTCCATTACTCCCTTCTTCTCCCTTCCTCCTGAACTCCTCTATCTCTCACTACCCCCCATCACTAGAAGCACAAATGTACATTGTCACAGAAGCAGAAAGATACTGAGAAGCTCCCAAGAGGAAAAACGGCCAACGCAGCACAGTGATAAACCTTCCAAACCAGACAGATGACAGCAATTTTACTTCTTTTTGTTAGAGAGAAATATGTCCTAAATCCAGACAGAAGATTGATAAAAGGACCTAGTTCTTAAAAAGGGGGATGCCCGGTAACTTACTCCTTTATGATCCCCAGGAGAAAATGGAAGAAGCTGACACACCTCCCTCTGCGTCACATGCCAAAATTATAGAATCAGAAGAAGAAACATAAAATATACACAAAATATTGATGAGAAACCCTGGTAAATGTTAAGAAATTAAATCAGATTACACTGAATACAATCTATTAAAATCAGCATAGTGGACACTCGACTTTGGAAACAACAATAGTGGTGACAACAGCAGCAACAGCAGCAGCAGCACGGCCATCATCAATAATATCCCACATAAACAATGGAATGACGATAAAAAAAACCCAGATATACCAGGAAACTAGTCTCTTGTTGTATCAAATGTGTTGTATCATGAGACGTATTAGGTATATTTTGATTTAATAAAAATGTGTAACATGTATCATCTTATTCCACAATTTTGTGCACCTTAATGTTTTTGATAACTTCTTTTGGGGCCTCTTGTAAACTAGAAAGCCGCAAGTGTCTATATGACCAGACATCTAAGAGTAGGCTCAGTAGTCTCCTGTAATCTAGAACACATAGAAAGCTTTCTATGACCAGATATTTCACCGTTATATGCCATGCAGGAGTTGACTTATGGTCACTGGGAGAGGATGTGGATAGGGTATACTAACTGGTAACAATGAGGAACAGAATGCAAAAGCAATGAGGCTCACTCTGTGTGATGGTGTATTACTGAATGTAGACTTGACGTGACGAAAATCTGTCCTTTTTGTCATGTCTAATTTTCCGGGCCACCTGCAGCAAGGAAAAATTGCTTTTATTATCTAGTCAGAACAAAAGCTTTAGATTCCAGTATCATCGAAAAAATCCATACTCTGCAGGCTCTGAGATGTCATTGGAATATTTGCAAATGCCTGAATCCATTCTATAAGCATAAATTGTACAGTAATGAACTCCGCTTTTAGACAGTGTTCCCTGCCACTGAATTTGCAGTTTATTGCCTGGACTTTGCAAATCGGAAGCTTCAAAGTCAGGTGGAGGTGGAGGTGGTGGTGGAGAACTAGGTGGTGGGGGAACAATCGGTGGAGATGGAGGTAATGGAGGTTGCATATCAGTTTTAGGCAGTTGCACGCATGGTGATAGTGCAGGGACAATTGCCTGAGGAACCATCTGACTGTACTGCTGAATTCCATGTCCCTGTAACTGTGACAATGGCGTCACAGAAACCGGTATAAAAGGAGGAGGGATGCTATTTGTATGCAAGTTATTAGGCATACCACCACCTGGTGGCATAGTATTCAGAGGCAGATGATTCAAACCACGTGCGTCCCATGAACTGCCAGGTGGAAGATAAACAGGTCTCATGTAGGCATTCCCTTGAATTTGCTGTAGTGGTGCAATAACAGGCCCCTGTGCAGCTATTGGCATGCATGGAGCCGGCCTTGCCGCAGGATGTGACTCAAGTTCAGGCTTCATATGCACTAACACCATCTCTGATGTACCTGAAACAGTTTACAAGCCAGTCAATCTCTGTTAGCGTTGACATCCTTTGCCTAAAAAGCTATTTAAAGGGCATTACCTCCTTGAGAAGAAGCAACCATTCCATTGCTGCCATAACCATCGCATTTTGTTGCTCCTACTTCAGGAATATCTGCACTAGCAGAGACAGGCCAGTTTGAGTGGAGCACGTGCTCACTTTGCACAGTCATTCCATGTTTTTCAAAACTAGCACTAGGAGATGCAAATTCTGGAGGACCGCAGTCAGGGTTCACCATAACAGAGTCTGCACCATACAACCGCATCCTGTCAGCTGGACTTCCAGCTGTCATTTGAAAATGAGGTAACCCGAGCATACTGTTAGACATGTTTCCTGGGCCATTGTTTATATGTGCAGATGCTGGAATTGCGAAACTCGTATGAGACATCAGCATATCAGCTGGACCAGCAGAAAAAGATACCGTATAGTTGTTGTTTCCATTACGATGCTGTCTAATGCATGCCATTGCATTCGCAGCTTCTTCAGGAGTCTCAAACTCCAAAAGCAGTGCAGCTTCACTGGTCAGTTCAATAACTGCACGAGGGCCTCGGTAAACTACTTTCATCATTTCATGGAGAATCTCGTCTTTAACCCAATGACTTGAAACATTTCCGACATAAACATGACAACTATAGCCAATAGCCACCCCATTCACAGCTCCCCTTGTTCCCAATCCAATATCCATGAATTTTACTCGAAGTAAGGTGCCCCAAGGTGACTGGTTACGCATACATTCCCGAGCCTTTATGGCATCCATGATGCTTCTGTACTCAACAATTGCAAATCCTTTAACTGGAAAAAAAGAAGAGTTTTTTATTGGACCAAATCTCTCAAGTTGAAATCTTAGAGAAGCTTCAGATGCATCAGGAGGCAGAAACCCCAACCAGAGCTGACTGGAAGCAGAAAACACATCCATGGCAGCAGGATCTCCGTCAGAGTACCAAAAGATCTGATTGACATTAGGAGGGTTAGGAACCACCGTATGATTTCTGGATACAACATTACCAGCATTTCCACTTGAATATCTCAAAGCATCCACATTTGAAGCTTGATTATTGTCAACTGGGACTGGATGGTCTCCTCCTTCAAATAGGTCAGTCCTGGAGTCTGTCAGTTTTCTCGGATGGGGTGACCACTTAGTCAAAGGTTCCCTATGAATGGAATACCTGCCATCGCATACGTCTAGCTGCTCCTTACTTTCAAAGTCCATGGACTTTGACTTTGAGCCTCCACTTTCATTATTGGAACTTGTACTTGAGTGGTGATCATTTTCAAGGGAAACCATGGAGTTATGATGTTTCAGATACTGAACAGAAAATTTGTCAGCCAAGTCGTAATCACAAGATGTATCATGAGCTCGCAAAGTAAAGTCTTTCCCATCAGCAGAGGACTTCCGTTGATTAGAGATCCTTTGTACTAAATATTGCCTATTAACATGCTTAGATGGATCAGAAATATCCTCATCACTATCTTCTTTGTCATATTCTTCCTTGAGTAGGTCTGTAAAAGAGTCAAAGATTTCCTGCAAGCCAATTGTGATTTCAGATACAACTGGAGAGGGTGCTGAGTTGCACAACTTTTTGTATCTGGAAAACATCCATCTCTTCAATGAAGGATCTTTCCTGATAACCTGAAGAAAGAGAGAACCAGAAACAGAACAATATCTTGAACACCTGAAAACCAAAAAAAAATAAACTCGAAACAAAAGCATCATTACACGAAGTTACTTCGATTCCAATATCAAAAGACTTTAGGATCCTCCACAAACTCTAGAATCAAAGCCATGATAAGAGCTTCTAGATGATCCAATCATTTTCATTACTTTTCCCACCACAGATATTTTGCTCAGCATCAAATATGTACTCCAGAACAAACAAAGAAAATATGTAGCTGAAACTCAAAGAAAGTAGTGCAGTGGGGAATAAAAACAATAGAGGAGGTATTCTTCTTAAGTTTTACAACTTTATTGCAATAAGTGTTTTCCACACCTGAGAATAACACATTGCCAAAAAAATTTATCAAAGACGAGCCTTGGCAACAGTACATACAGTTGTTGTATGGTGAACAAAAAATTACGGATTCAAACCACGTAAACATCACCTGTAATGTAAAAGGTAAGGTTGCATATATCTTACTCTCAACGGAACTCACAATATGATTGTCTCATCCAATAAGCTGCTCCTTCTAATCTATTTTCCTCAGCAAATAGATGACATAACATGACATCTCCAGTATCAAGTTTCCTCAGCAAAAGTAATACATAGATAGCAGCATACACTTGCCATCATCACGAAAACACTAAGCCTACATTTGACTCAAATTTCATCATATTGTACAAGGTATTGTTTAACTCTTTACACAAAAGTTGAATATAAGATAAACACTAGCCCTCCTTACAGGCAGTTTTAAAGTACATGTATATCATCTTCATCAGCAAAGACAACAACAATAGTCAACTAAGAGGGTACCTAGAGTGTGTAAGATCAGATTTACTTTTTTTTGGAAG
Source organism: Nepenthes gracilis (assembly GCA_033239525.1). Lineage (NCBI taxonomy): Eukaryota > Viridiplantae > Streptophyta > Magnoliopsida > Caryophyllales > Nepenthaceae > Nepenthes > Nepenthes gracilis. Next base: position 13,868,187 of record BSYO01000018.1, on the reverse strand, counting down.
AATTCTACATGAATCAGAAGATCAGCGCCTAATTTCCTTGATTTCATAGAGGTGAAGGCAAACAAATCATATCATAAACATGCCTGTCATTAATATATCCATTGCAGAGTTTGAAAATATATCCACATTCCAGAGTTGTGATATCCAGAAATTGACAACAGGAAGAAAATGAAAGAGGAAGAGCCAAAAAACCCTGGTATTGAGAAACAGGAAGTATGCAGCCAAGACAAAAAAAAAGGCTAATTTGAAAAGTTGACAGAGGTATTTGAAAGTCCTTTTCTATAGTATATAATCGATGTCTGCAAGATGATATCACCAATCAAAAGTTAAATGAATTCCTTTCGGCTGCAGTGCATAAAATAACTAAATAGACCAAAGGCCCAACACCTAATTAAACTATAAACCAATTATCATATCTCACCAGTCTCATCAAGCAGTTCTTTGACACATGTGATACATTTGCTGGAACATGATCACCATCAGACACTTGTCTTTCACTTTTAGTACCGTTGACTTCATTGTCCACCTCCATACCAATTGTGCTTTCTTCATCTCCATTACTGGGTTTAGTTATCTCATTGTCTGAAGCAAGCCCGCAAGACAGCTGGCTGAGAAAGTATTTTCCTTCTTTGTAATGTCCATCACTTGAAGGGGTATTTAAGAGCTCAAAACAAGCCGAAAGTACATTTTTAGGACAGCAAAAGAATATCCTAAGAAGACTCAATGCTCGTAACTTTGACAATTTCAGTAAGGCAGATCCATCCTCCTCTGAAACCTTCCGCTTTAGCTGAGCAAATAAATCAGCAGAATCTTGAATCTCTAGGGTTTCCTTCCCTACAATCTGGAAAATATCTTTACCCTCAAAAGAAGATGCAAAGAAGGTCAAAACATTGAGAAAAACTGCAGAGCAGATGCCTCGAATTACAGATGATGTTGGTGCCTCAGATGCGGCAGCACAGCAGATGTCAACCAGACCAACGATACAGTTTTTAGCAGTCTCAAATGCAACTCCATCCAGATCCTCCCCACTGCTAACCACTGGTAGGCTCCAGTTGTGCATATTAATGACTACCTGAGCTGCAGCTTCAAGAGCTGTTGGACAGTATGATGCATATCGAGGAATGAATTCAGACACAATACGCTGAACGCTTGTACAACCTGCAAATTAGACATAAATTTAATATATGTTTTCGTTTTCCATATTTGTGAATTTGCTGGTAATCTTTTCAGATTGTCTGCAGGATTTGGACTCAAACCTAGTGGAGAAACTTGAAACATCTTTTTACAAGGAGGCCAACTAGAAATACATATTTATAACTAAAAGATCTATCCTGAATATTCCATTTTGCAACTGTACAAGTAGTATTTTATTCAGAAGGATTCAATAGCAAAAGGGAATCTAATTCATGTATTAATTGCTTTGAGTCAACTCAAACAAAACTAACCCCAAGAAGGATTCAATAGCAAAAGGGAATCTAATTCATGTATTAATTGCTTTGAGTCAATTCAAGCACAACTAACCCCAAGAACTAAGTAAATGGAAAACTCCACAAGAATGGGAAGTTATTTCGGCCTCATTTGCTTTCTCCTTATTCTTCAAAAAAGAGGTGCACTTTCTCAACTCTCCTCCCTCACTTGCTGTTGAAGTTTCGTCTCTTTTCATTTATTTAAGTGTTATGCCCACCATTCTCCTCAACTATCCACATTTTCACACTCCCATTTCTCATGAGGCAAAGTGATCAATTCATATGTAAATTTCTCCCTCTAATTACATATCCAACAGCCGAACTGGAACCCAGCACATGCCAATAGGAACATCTGGAACTGCCAAGTGTACATGGATACAGGGTTTAGAAAATCTAAATCTCAACCCACGTAGAAATTAAGGAACAAGCAATGAACCATACCTCCTGTGGTCAATTGCCACTCCTACTTATTTTAACACAATTAATCTTGGAGGGTTCACAGAAGAAAATTATAACATCTATTTTTTTTTCATACATGTGGAAAAACAAACCCTTGATGGTTGAGAAATCAGCAGAGACCCAAAAATGACCAAAGGAATAGTTCTACTGAATATTGGGTAAAGCAACGACAATAATGAATAAGAGGAACAATATACTTAAACCACTAGGCCAACAGGAACCAAAATAAAAAGGCTTTGTAACCTCAAAAAAGAAGCAAAGCAAAACAAAATTCTCTCCAAAGAAATTTTTCCTCCCTTACCTCTCCTCAATTTTCCCATCATATGGACATAGAAAATAGGGACTCTATATTCTTTTGTCCCCCTCGGCTATCGTGAAGTAGTTTCCCAAAGCTTAGTTGCTCACAATATGATCAATAAATAAGCATATGTGACTACATATATAAGCATCACATCCATAGACAATGGTGATGAGCCTTAGAGATCCAAGGTTCATATCAAAGAAATAATCTCGTAAATGTATAAGACACCAAATAAATGACCTAGCAATACCGAAGTCCTATGCATTGACCCACCTCTATAGCCATATCCCCAGATCATTTGCATGATTTCCACAGAAGCATAACTATTAACAAAACCAGAATAAGGTGCACAAACATCATAAGCACCCATAAAAGATGTCACATATGCATCCACTCAATATAAGTTGCAAAGATCCCAATCGTCAATGAATTAGGATCATAGGATCAAGCACTGTCTAAATTTCATTGTGGATGGAGGTGCACAGAACCTAAGGTAAACCAATCTCTGAAGTATACAAAGTCACTTGTCTAAGTAGATTTGAGCTTCAAGCAAACTTGAGCTCAATTACATAGCTTAATGCCTGTAGTCTAATGTTTTTTAATTCAAGCTTGAACTAGGCACATTCCCCACGTAAAACGGCTAAGGCCTGCATTTATTGAGACTCTGAGAGCTTCTCCAGCAGTTCCTCCCTTCATGTAGAACCCTACGTGAGGTCAATTCCTTTTCAAATCGAGCCCTTCCCGTATGCTGCTTCTGAGTTCTCGTGACTTTGCACTCGCTGTGCGATGACTTCCTTATCAAACTAAGCTAGATGGAAATCGGAATAGGTCCTATTACTGGTATACATCGGATGAATTTGAATCAGATTCAAATACTTATTACTAATTCAAATAGCTCCCTTCAGTATAGCCAGTTATTTTCATATAATGAAAACCAAAAAGATAATATCAAGGAAATAAAGACTTCTACAACCAGTTGTTAACTCATAATATACTGTTGGTAAATTCTTCGGGAATCTTCCTAAAGTGCTGCTTTAGGAGTAAAACTTCAATTTGTCAATTCAATTTGTCAATATTCGAGGGAAATATCTCATGTTTTTCATTTATAGCACAGACTTAAATGACGAAATAAAATCAAGAACTGGAACATTAAGAAGAAAAAGAAAACCCTACAAAGATTAGGTATAAAATGACGAATAAGTGACCTCTAGAAGCAGTGATGAGAGAGAGATAAGCTTGTTCAAGTTCGGCCATGAGCCGAGGGTCTTCCTTGGAGGCACATCGCTTAATTATCTTGTAACTTTGGTACACATTTCGAATTTCTTCCTGGTTCCTTCGTCTTCTGAGGATTTCATCTTGTGTTAGCGGCGGCGGTGTTGGTGGTCCCTCTACGACATCAGCGCCTCTCGGCAGAGGGGTCTCCGTTGTCGGCTGCGGCTGCGTTGTCAACGGTTCTAATGGAAGCGGCTCGTGGAGCTTCCGCTTCTTAAGGGGTTGCTCCGTCGACGCCATGGAAGAGAGAGAGAGAGAGAGAGAGAAACTGCGACGCACCAAGCTTCCGTTTCGCTCTCCTGCGGTTTGGGCGTAATCAATCCCTAAGTTGAAGAGGCCTGGGCTCGGCCGACTCTGGAATGTATCAGACTAGGCCCAGATCATGCTTTTCGCTTAAAATTGGAATTAAACATTTTTCTTTAACAACTTTTATATTTAATAATATAATATAATATAATATTATTTATTTAATAAATTTACATAAAAAAATATATGATTTTTTTCTTATATTATTTATGGTTTTTAATAGTAGCAAAAATATGTTACAAAATATTTCTGTTCAATGCAATATTGCTCCAATGTTTTCAAAAACAATGTTTCAAAAATTTTGACAAACTTTAGTTTTATTCTTATTTATTGAATAAATTGGAATAACATTTATTTTTTATATTCAATTTTTTTTATTTTTTGGTATATTATTTTATTTTAATGTTTATAAAATTAACAATAAAATTTTAATTATTATTATTATTTAGTCATATTAATATATTTCCACATTCAAAAATAATGAATCTAGTGAGATAATAATTAGAATTACGTAGGATCTTTTCATTTAAAATTTTAAAATATGCAATAATTTAGAAATAGAAGGGATTATACTATCACTTCAGAAAAACCTTGCAAAGCTTTTAATTGAAGAAAATCATATAGGACTTACAGTATACACGATGAACTACGGAGATTACAGACCTTACAGTACACTCGAAAGGAAAAGATAATATAAAACACACGATAGGAGATAGTATTTACAATGATGTAGATAAGTGTAGCTGAAGAGTTTAAATATTTACAAAGTTTGCATAGAGTTGATAAGGGTTGGTGTGAGGAGAGATGGAGCTTTGGCTTGGATGGCGTAGCTAGGTTGTAGCTTGCTTCGCCTTCTACTTTGCTTCTATTTTGGCCTCTACCTTGCCTTTAATCTTGAGCGTCTTTAAATAGCCGTTGGAAAGCAATTTGAACTGTTGATGATGACTTCACTTTAGTTGTTAAACGTCCATTCAGTTTGTTTTATGTCTTGTCCATCTTTTGAGTATTGCTTTCAGTTGCTTTAATTGGTTTTGCGTCGTTGCATGCCTTTTGCATCGTTTGAGAAAGTCTTAAATATTTACTATTCATTCATATGCTTTTACTATTTATGAATAGTGTTATGTTGGGTACTGTAGCGTTTTGAAGGATAAGTTGAAGTGGAGAAATATGGAAGACATAGGTGGGATAACTCATCCCTACTAGACCTACAAGTAATATGTTAGTGGAAAATCATAGTTTTTTTTTTAGAAACAAAGAGTACTCGTAAAAGGAAGTATTTGAATGCTATTCACAGAAAAGAAGATGAATTCAAACTGAGTGAATATCTGATGCGGGCCAAGATTTTAAATCGTTGAGAAATCACAAGCCAAAATATTGTATTGATAAATGTGCTCGGCAATTGTGAAGATGAGCCAAGTTCCATTGCTGAGAGTAAATTCAGATATTACAGGTCGTACTTCGTTGATAAGATCAAAAACTGTAACTGTCAGAACATGGAGCCAATTCATCTGTTTTCGGATCCAGATAGTAAATTGTTGACATTGTTCAAATTTTATGAGGACAATAGTCAATTTTTGAGTTGCATAAACTTGCCATTTAAGTAAGTGTAGATCTCAACTGAAAACATCCACAGTAATCCAAGTATTCGATGGTAATTACATCGTCGTAGAAATACCAGTTGTTAGTAAAATAACTTGAATATAGGGAGACCGATTAAACCAATCGCATAAGAAGTATAATTCATCCGGTGGTAAAAATACATAATTATTTTGACGAGGAGTCCAAGTATTCTTGATTTGTTCAAATAGTATGAATTGTTGCCAGGTGGTAGAGGTCAATGAGTAAGCCAGTAATCCATCAGATTCAATAGCGAATAAGCAGCCATCATTAGGAAATTTCTTCTAATCGATTCCACATTCAAAGATAAGTTCATAACCATAATCAGGAGTAGACTCATATTGGATCAGCTGTTGTAACTCTGCTGTTATAGGGATAGACTGACAGGTTTAAAGGGTAGGATTGATAATATAAAAAAAATTAGGTTCAAAAGTGACGACAGGGATACAGAGAAATAATCTATTATTACACGCTAATACGCGAAGGTAGTGATTATGAATGAAATGAAGCGCTTGAGGATGAAGCACAGCATTTGTTACAGGAACGAATTGCCATGTGGGACGATATTTACATTGCAGGAAATATCCTTCATCATCTTTTTCGAGAGCATGATAAGAATGATGTTGGATAAATAAGGTATTTGATAGAAATTGGAGATAGAATTTTGATATAGATGTAAATTTGAGAAGAATTTTGACATGAAGCCAAGAAAATAATTCATATAAGTGGTCATAATTAAAAAGAAGAGTAGACGATTGTGACTCAGGTTGAGGTGTCATATTTGCCTTGTAAAAATTCTCTTGTTAAGAAATCAGGTAAAGAGTTCTAAGTTCCTTTGATAAATTCAATGTCGAAAGCAAATACAGATAAAATTGTCTGCCATCGAGCAAATATTTGTTTAGAGACTAAATTTTTTACATATGCCAAATTTTTTACAATGCCGTAGCTAGTTTTTGTTTGAATATGCCATCATAACCCAAATCAAAAGTATCAGTTTCTATGACAAGCAACGCTTAAGGATGTGGGATACTTAAACATGGTAAATACTGGACTTGCTGTTTTAACTGTTTAACTATATTTGTATGTTCATTAGTCTAAGCAGGAGGATTCTTTTGAAGACGTTGATACAATGGTTTACATAGCTGTCATAATTTTGGTATAAACTTTGTAATGTAATTTAAACAACCTAGAAATCTTTGTAGTTGAGTTTTATCCTTGATTTCGTTAAAAAATTTACTAGCAAATTCAATTGATTATTGAATAGGTGTTCTTGAATGTTAATAGATATTAAAGCCTAAAAATTTTATCTTTATTTGAAATAACTTAATTTTTATTAATGACACAACTAATCCATTTTGTTTAATAATATTTAGAAATTGATAAAGATGTTTCAAAAATTGATCTAGGAAAATAGAGAATACAAGCACATGATCGATGTAAACAATAATAAATTGAGTATAAGGATTAAATATTTGATTCATTATATTTTGAAATTCAGATGGAGTATTTTTTAATCTAAAAGGCATAATGTTTCATTTGTAATGGCCAAAAGGTACTGTAAATGTAGTTTTATAACGATCCTTTTCTTGAATTTGAATCTGCCAAAAGTCAGATTTCATATCGAATTTAGAGAAAATATTTGCGTTGTATAATCTATTAATCAAATCGGGTTTATTAGTTATAGGATACCGAATCCATTAGAGCGTCTTATTTAATGGTTTGTAATTTATAACTAATCGAGGTACACCTCTTTCTTTTTAGTATTATTCATGACATAAAAGACAGAACAATTCTAGGGTGACTTAGAAGTTTGAATTAATTATTTGTCAATAACATCTTGAATCTCTTTTTTGCAATATTTTAATAATTCTTAATTCATTTAAATTGGGCATGCTTTGATAGGAATTTTACTTTCATAAAATTTTGGTTCATAAGGTAAAGAAATCTGATATTATTTTCAATGCCAGAAGGCAGTTGGCAAAGTAGAACATACTTCTTTTTCAAAACGTTGGAGTAAATTATTAATTTTTGTTTGTACTATAGATTTTTCCAGTTGTTGGTTGATATTAGCTGTTTGTATTTTTTCTTGTAAATAATTAATTTATTTTTCTTTTTAAATTATCAGATTTATTTATTTAAAGATCGATATTTTTTGTAATTCTTATATTTTCTTTTATTTAACAGGATGTATAAATTAAAATAAGTCAGGTATTTCTAAAACATTCGTAGAAATTTCTTTAGCAGCGGCTGTAAATGGATATATTTGAGTAAAAAATGGTATGCCTAAGTTAATATTTTGTTGTAAATCTTTAACTAGTATAAATGTTAATTTGAAACAGTAGCCTTGGTTACAGATTACTATATGTGTTAGTTCATATTAAATTTTTTTATTTTGATCCACTTGCTGTATGTAATTTTTCTATTATTTTTTGATAATATTTTGTAGAAATTAAACCTTCTTAAATGTAATTTTGATCTGCACCGGTATCTAATAAAGTTATAAGTTTTAAATGATATTCATTATTAATAATTAAAGTAATTTGACAATACCATTTTTAAAAATTAATCTTTGAAATTAATTGTAAATATTTCGTTTGATCAGCAGATTGTGTTTCATAATTGTGATTTGATTCTTCTTCTATATGTTGTTTAGATTCTATAATCACGAGACGTGTATTCAATTGTAATTCATTAAACTTGATTTCGTGTAAGCTATCATTTAATTCTTTTACTTTAATTTTTAATTGTTTAATTTTGCATTATAAATCGTCAGTAGTCACTTGTTGCAACAAAGAGAGAAAAGGATATTTATTAAATATTTTTATTAAACTAAATTCTTTGGTTCTTTTGGTATTGTAATTAGTAAATTTTTTAACTTCTATAAATATTATCATTTTAGTTCTGGATCATTAATTTTATCAATAATATCAAGTAGGAATTCCTTTTCATCATTAGATCGTAACATATTAAATTAAAAATTGCAAGTACATAAATGTTTATGAAATTTAATTTCCTTTTTTTCAGATTTTGATTCAGAAAAATCTTCAGTTGATTCATTGACTTCTCCATTAAAATTAGCAGCTTCGTAATCAGAAATATAGCCATTTTCAGATTCAATATCGCTCAATAATAAAGCGGTTAACTTATTATTTAAATGTGGATTATCTTTAAATATCTCATCGATTTTCTTTTTTACTTTACATTAATTTATCATATGTTCAACTCGTTTATATTTTCAATAGATTACTTTCGAATGCTGTGATTAATAAGAAGTTTTAGATTGCGGTGTTGGCTTTTTTATCGTTCATTTTTTATGTGGTGGATAAGAATTAGTCTAATATGATTTTTTTGACAAATATCGAAGTTTTTGTTGATAATGTACTTTGAGTTTTTTCTAAACCATATTAATAACAAAAGGTACCTAATTGCGTTTTGAATTGTTTTTTATTATTTTGAAGTTTCGTTTATTTTTTATGTTCTTGATATAATTATAAACCTTCTCTTTTAATGAAGGCAAATAATTGACCGTAAGTTATTTGATTCCATTTGATGGCTCGACCTCCCCCGAGCTCAGTGAGCTTGGTCATAATACGTTTAGCAAAAGTGAAGGAAGACCCAAGAACAAATCGTTCTTTCCAGAAGAATTTATTACAATCTTGTTGTCGAAAGATATGAGTAAGAAATATATTTTTATACCAACGAAAGTCTTAAAGCGTAGGACATTTAAGATTTGTCAAGATTACGTGAGAACTTAAATAATCATCTTCAATATTTTATAGAAAGGCTTGACTGATCGTAATAATCAGAATTTCTAAGGAATTCTGTTTTTGAATAAATTGAATTTTTTCATTTGGTTCTTCCTGTTGGATAGATTCTGTGTGATTTAAAATATAATTTCGTTCATTAAATGTTAAAGTATTTTTTCACCAATATTTTAGTATTCTAGTAAAGCCAATTACAAGTAATTTAGTAGCATTGGGTTCAGTCATTGTTGTAATACAGACACAATAAGCAGAAGCCGTAATTCTCATATCATGTAATAAACAAGTGATTTTATATTCAGATTTGCCATCAATATTCCATTGATGTATATTATTAGCATTATAGATTCGAGGAGAATATTGGTATCTTTCTTCGTATTGTATATCGGGTGGAGTTGGTCTTGGATAATAATTTTTTGTAAAGTAATGGGATGAATTTGGCATATTTCTTAATCTATTAATTTTTTGATCAAGTTTTCTATCGTCAGGTTGTAGGGTCATATCAATTGTTTGAATAGCTAGAGTTTTCGATAATTTAGAAAGACTTTCTAATCGTTCATTAGTTTCAGAATTAATTGTTGACTCTTGATTTTTAGGTATTGGATCAGAAACATCAATTATATTATCCAGATCAAGATCAATAGTAATTGTAGCTACCTCTTTTGTTTTTATTATTTGGCCATTTAAGGTTTGACTCTCTTTTATTGTCTTAGGTATTAAAGAAATTTCATCTTCAAGTTTTTTTTTTTGTGACAGTAGATTTTACTTGATTTTTAATATAAAGTAGAAACCATTCAAAAAAGGGTAAATTCCTTCGTTCCGATATCATTGTTTCTTTTCAAAGTATTTGATGTTCTTTCAGTTCTTTTTTTGAAAAATTTTTAAAATATCATTCTCGAGTATACTTGTTTTTATCAAACATAAATTCTTTCCGAAGTAAATCAATATTGGATTAAGATACAATAAGTAAAATTTAACATTTATAAAATCTAAAATTATAAAAATAGTATTTTTTTTTGTTTTTCTTATAATATCCATATTTAAATATTTTACCATTTTATTTAAAATAATAACAATAACACTTTTATAACATATTTTTTCTATGCCATCACAATTGACTATCATATATAACATTTGGGCTTATATATATATATATTTTTTTCACATAGTTAACTTACTTTGGAATATAATATTTGTACCCGGTATAAATCAAACTCTCAGTATAATTAGTTTAATTTTTATATAACTAAACAAACCTCTAAGGTTTACTTGGATTTATAAAAATTTAAAATAAATAAAAATAAATTTTAAGAAAACTGTTTTATTATGTTTAGGTTGCATGGAACCACGCTGGAAAAAAAATTTAATGAAAATATGTATTAGAATATTTATACGTGAAAATATTAATTTTCTTTCTTTTTTTTATTTTTATCATTTTTTTCTTATAATTTGTTGCGTTCTGATTCCACGGGGACTGCTATGGAAGAGAGATGCAGGAGGTGAGGGTCGCCGAGCCGGATGACCTGCTATGGCCGACAGATGCAGGTCGTTGACGACCCAGCCGGATCTCTCGGGGAGGCTCGTTGATAAGGGGCGTTGGACCCTCGACGTTCAATCCGATCCGTGGTTAACCGGCAACACGAGTGGGTGAGGTGTTGGATGCGAGATGAGAACTGATACCGGATGTTTTAAGTGGAAAACCTCCTCTTGAATGAGGAGGAAAAACCACTAGGCTCAGGGCCTGTAAAGAGCTTCACTATATGGGTTGGAGATTTTACAGAGTACAGTTGTGAGGGTTATTTCCTTCCCTATCTCTCGTTTTGTGTTTATCTCCTTAAGAAAACTATACTCTCTTGGAGCCTTCTTCCACGTCTTTGAGGAATTAGGCGTGGAGAAGGAGGATGCTTGCTGGAAGCTTTGGGAGTTAGAGTGGCAACTAGAAAGCTCCCTTGCGTGTTTTCTGGACTGGTCTCCCCGGGAAAGGAGGTCTTGCTGCATATTTATAGTGAAAGTTGGACCGTTGGGGAGTGGACACGTGTCGTCCATCCGGGGCGGTTGGGGCTGGACCACTGGCTTCCTTTAATGCAGCTGAGATGTGGAAAGGGACACGCGTATGGCGCCGCTGCAGCCTTTCAGTGTGTCAGGTGTACAAGAATCGGATATCTGTCCCGATTTGACTAGGCATGCCCTGTTGATGCGGCGACTGGCAGTGGTTGCAGGCTTTCTTGAAAACCGTCGAAATAAGCCAGTCGGCACTCCCGGTCTTGGACGGGCGGTTCTCAGACGGTTGTGAGTCCTCTTGCAAGCTCGCGGTATTGGGGGGAGAGAACAGTCCCCGCGAGGTCCTCTGGAAAGTCTGAGAGATTCTTCTTGGCTTCTTGGCCGCTCGGGTGGTAAGGAACCTCTTGGGCTCTCGGCCCTTGGGCTTCTCGCCTGGGCCATCTGATCTGCTTATGTGGATGCCTCTGGGCTTCTCTTATTTGGGCCGTGCTTTTATGGGCCTTCATACTGGGGCCCAACATAATTATTAAAATCCGAATAAACTCTAATATAATTGAATTATTATTGTTGGGCCCCAATACAATGGCCCATGAAGAAATGCCCAAATGAGAAGCCCAGAATAAAGGCCCAAAGGCCCAATGACCAATACCGCGGCTGAAGCCTAAGGAGTCCCGTCCGCTTATGAAGAAGCTCGAGGACAACACTAGCAATACCGGAGCACGCAGATACAAAACGGATCGAGAACTCTGGAAGTCCAGCTGAGTCCCAAAATTGTCCAAGAAGTCAAGAAAAGGCTCCCGGACTTTCCCAAAAGGTCATTCATGAACGGACGCCACTCACGAGTCCACGAGCTCACAAGGTGCCCCATTCAAGGACGAGGACCGCTCACCCAAAGGCCGGTAATGCCAACTAGGCAACTTCGTCGATTCCCAATATACCTGCAACCACTACCAGTCGCCATCTGAATAGGGCATGCCTAGTCAAATCAAGACTGTCACTCAGACCCTGCATGCGTAGGCCTGTCAGCGGCGCTAGCCGCATGCCTTATCGCGCACGTCAGCAGCATTAAAGGGAGTCGGTGGACCAGTTCCTCAGCCACGCGATGGACGCCACATGTCTCCTGCCCAACGGCCTGGTTTTCCCTATAAATACTCAGCAAAGTCCCTCTCAAAAGGGACCGGACACTCCTCAGATTAGCTCCACAGAAACTCTCTTCTTCCTGTAAAACAAGGCAAGACGAGTTGTAAGCCCACTACCAGAGAGCGTAACCTCCTAGGGAAGAGAGGGTTAAAACGAGAGATAAGGAAGGGATTAACCCTCACAATTGTACTCTGTAAAGGCTTCAACCCAAATAGTGAAGCACTTTCAAGGCCCAGAGCCTCGTGGTTTTTCCTTCCCATTCAAGAGGAGGTTTTTCACGTAAAAGATCCGGTCTCAATCTTCCTCTAACATCCAGCACCTTAATCACTTGCGTTGCTTGGAAACCACTTATCCGACTGGACGCCGCGGATCCAACACCCCTTATCAATGAGGATTCCTCTGAAGGCCAACCTCTGCATCTCTCGGATCCCGCGAAACCAAAACACAACAATTATATTAAAGCCCTATTTAATATTTCTCAGGGTTTGGTTTGTGGCCCCATTTATATACAAAATAACGTGTTATTAAGTATTAGATTATTTAATTAGAATACTTAGTATATTTAATTTAATATGTCGTATGATAATCTAATAAATGTTTAAATTTAAAATAATAATACAAATGTTTAGATATTTATAAAAGACGGCTAAATGTGAATAATTTTATTATCTATTTCTCTTCTTCCATGAACACGAGGACTCATATTAAAATAACACGTGACTTAATAAAATTAGCATGTGCTACGAATGTATTAGACAAATAAACCAGTTTAATATGAATAATAGTACTTGTTTCGACTATGTATAATTTTATTTCTTTTATATTTTACTTATTGTTTTTTTTTTGAAAAATTAAGAAATAAAAATATATTATATAAATTTAAAAATAAATTGTAAAATTTGTAGATAAGTGAAATATTTATCATTTTTCAATGTACAAAATTACCCTTACAAGCACAACATCTCTGCCGTTTGATGCATTGTGTTATTATGCGTGCACCGCTTACAAATTTTATTAAGATGCATTTGTTTTCAATCAGCCAGAGTTGAATGACTGAAATAACCTCCACAAAATTATAATTCTCGCCCGGTAGGTTGAATTGAAGCGGGGTTCAGTTTTTATTATTTCAAGCCAAGATCCTACATACTACAACTAATAAATAAAATGTCAGAGGATAGTGAGACTTGCTTTCTGATTTATTCTTCAACGTTGAAATTAAAAAAATTTCTTGGCTGAATAAAACTATATGAGCAATGTGAAGTAATGCATAGATGAATGTACGAGGGAATTGAGTATTAGTGGCAGGACTATATTTTGGTAGTGTGCTCGACTGAGGAGTTGCTTAGAGAGAGAAGTGTGCTTGATAGAAGAGCAACTTTAAGAGTGAAGTGCATTCAATTGAAAGTGACTTAGAGAGTTGGAGGTCTGTGCTCCGTAGAATACGCTCGGTTAGAGAGCAGCTTAAATGGAGAATATACTCGATTGGGAAGCGGCTTAGAGGGTGAGGTGCGCTCAATTGGAAGTGACTTAAAAATATGTGCGCTCAACGAAAGGGCAACTTAGAAAGAAAAGGATGTGCACTCGATGGGAAGCGACCTAGAGACAGGTGCACTTGATAGGGTGCAATTCCTAGATGGCTTTGCAATCATAGGAGAGTAGCTCTAAAAGAGAGGGATGCACTCATCGGAGAGTGGCCTGGTAGCATCTCATCGCATTTGAGAGTCTGAGGACATGGAGGGTGCCTTGAAATCTAGCCCTAGGGACATTTTTGAGCTAAAAAGTCCCCGTCCTCCGTAGAAGTAAAACGATATTTATAGCGCTGGAACCAGTGTAGCCTTTCCTAGGATTCATGCTTTGTGCTTTATAAGTTTGCTAAGCTATCTTAGCAATCATGGGTGGTTGTAGATGGTAATTGTTGCCTGAGAATATTTGTTGCGTTACTGTTACCTTTTTAGGATGATCCGTAATCATGGGATAATATTTTAAAAATATTTATTGAGTTGTCAGGATGATCATAATGCAGTATTATATAGCCCTAATTGCTCTTTTTTAACTAAATAGTTTTGGGTTGACTCACTTAAGCCAATTGCTGCTGGCTTTAGGCCTTGGGTTTTCATGGAGCGTTTGCAGGGTTGTTATTTCTAGGGCACTCCCCTCTATCGGCCAAGTTTTAGGTTGGCCATTGGATACCGAACACATTACCAATTTATAACCAAGTTTTTTTATGTTAAAGAAATTTTTAGTTTGTATTTTTATAAGAATTATTTGTTGGATATTAATTATGCTTACAAACTTAAAATATATTTATTAATATAAAAAATAGTATAGTCTTTTAATTACTTAGGTTATTTGATAATAATAATAATATTTAAATTATCTTTCAAACTTTTTTTATAATTTAATAAAATATTATGTGTTATTAATTTAATTAAAAATCAAACTATTTATATTATAATAATTTAAATAATTATTGCTGTTAAATAATTTATAATTAATAATTTTTTTTCTAGTTCACAGGCAGAGATTGCTTCTTTTTTACTTTTATCACAAAAAGTTAAAATACAATAAGCAACGTAAAGAAAATAATTCCTGCCCATCTTATTTTTCGAAAAGAAAAACTTTGAAAATAAAAAAACTAAATCAAAAATAAAAATAAAAATTGAAAGTGCCCTGCGGTTGGATTAACCCAACAACGCCGCTGATGGAGCACAACGCCTCCAAGTTTAAGCCAATGCGTCCAAACTCTTTAAGGTTAAGAAATAATAATTGGTTATCAATTGATGGGTCTGTAACCATGGCCCTCCCGTGGGCCAGGCCCCACGGCAAACCCGCAATTATATTTCAACTCAATAAAATTTTATCAACGTAAAATATTTCACATTATCAAAATAAAAGAAGTGTATTTGCGGATTATATTATAAAACCAGGCACCCTTAACCATGAAAAGACAAGCTCTAAAAACTCTAAAAAATTACATAAAACTCCAAATGGCTCGACATTCTAAGGAAGGGGGCTTACCCTTCACTGAGGAGTTGCCCTCCATCCCGGAAGTAGAAGTTGCCCCCCTTTCAAGAGGCTTACCCTTTAGACGGGAGTTGTCATCCTTCGAGGAGACCTACCTTCCATTAAGAAATTGGCCTCCGCTTGAGAGTTAAGAACCTTCCATCTTGGAGTCAAGAACCCTCTGTCCCAGAAGCACTCCAACCCAGGAGCCCTCCATCAAGAAGGTAGGAGCTTTTCGTCTTGAAGCTAGGAGCACTTCACCCCAGGAACCCTCTATCCCAGAACTAAGAGCGCTTTATCTTGGAGTCAGGAATGTAACATTCTGAATAATTTTAATTTTATTATTTAGTTGGGATAATTATTTTTAGTAATTTTAGATATCAAATTTTGTAATTCAGGCTGAAAATATAAATTTGAAATATATTGACCGTTGAATTTAGTTTAGATATTTGGGTCTAATAAATTAGAGTATTTGGATCAAGGGATTTAGGAATAAATATTTGGACCATTAAATTAAATTTAGATTAATTAATTAATAATAATAATAATAATAATAATAATAATAATAATAATAATGGTAATCTGGCGAAAGAAAGAAGGGAAAGGAAGAAAGGTAAGCAAGGAAAGGAAAAGAAAGGAAAGAGAGAAAGAAGAACGAAAAAAAGGGAACGCGGTCGGTGGCAATGAAGAAGGAAAGGGGGGAACGCCACTCATGGAAATCCTAAATTGACCCCTTCATTGTTTAAGGGAACGTTGGTGTGGGAAGGAGATGAAACCGCCACTAAACCCTAGCCGTGAGTGATGCCGTCACTGTCGTTGCTAACCGTTGTCGTGAATGGGGCTGAAGCCGCCGCTTCTGTCGTTAAAGTCGCCGTCACTGGATGGTGTCACCGCCATCGTCAATTTGTAGCGCCGCTATTGTTGCCGGATGAAGGACACAAAACCGTGGCAAATAAACTTCCACCTTGCAAAATGAAAAAAGGACAACAAAAAATTAAGAATAAAAGAGAGTAGAGATTGGGGGCTTGATTACGTGATTTATGAGTTTTGTAAGCAATTAGAGAACCGAAGCTCTTTACCTGTTTTGTAAGACATTTTCTGCAAAAATCTTAACTGAAGAGAAAAAAGAAAAGAAAGAAGAAGAGAGAAAATGTTGAAAAAGGAGAGACTAGATGAAATTTAAAAGATTTTTATTAGATTCATGTAAAAGGTGAGTACATTCAAATTTTTTTTCCTTTATTGCTAATCTCCTCTAATATCCTTGGACATTTATTTTTTTAAATACTTATAAATTTGTTATTTTTTATATAAAATATTATTATTTTATATGTATGTAATCTCATTTTTTTAAAAAAAATTATAAAATATATATTTTAAATTCGTACACATTATGTCTAAATATTAAAATTTTATAATATTTCTTTTTATATGTCTTTCATTCTCAATTATATACTTTTGCATACCTTTAAATTTTTATCTAATTGTTTATACACATTTTATAATTAAAATGAATTGATAAAATTACATTAGTTATGCTGATTTTTTTATATTTTGTAATGAATAATTTATACATATTTATAAATTATAAATATAGCTCTTTCATATTTTAAAAATATATATTAAAATTTTTGTGTACTTTATGATGATAAAATATATTTTTGCATACTATATGTCATATATTTGAATAAATAAAAATAAAATTTTTTTCATAAATTTGATGATAAAGATATTTTTCTTTGGTATAAAAAATCTAAGTATATGTTCGTATTTAAATATATTTTTCAGTTTAATTATATATAGACCATTAAAAAAATTGATAGAATATATTTAGATGTGTCTTAATAAATTATTAATAAATTAAATATTACACGTATTATTTGCGGGTCCAAAAAGTGACATTTGGCCCATATGTAATGGCCTAAATTTGGGTTTTGAATAATAGATATAACTTTTAGTTACATAAAAATAATCATAACTTGAATTTCAATATTTATCATTTATTGGTGAGATCATTACCGATCATTAGTTCTTTATATTTTTGTATTCATATTTTTGGTATTTGTATAGTTTGATATGATTGAATATTAGTTTCGATACGTTCTTAGATTTGGGTTATGGTACGGGTTAGGAAGCTGTTCGATCTTTTACGCCGGGTCAAACAATAGCAGTTTCGATTTCTATTTCTTTGAATCTAGACCATACGCAACACAACTAAAAATAAGAAGTCAGAAAATCGACGGAACTCACTCCTCCGATGTTTAAGTCAAATATTTTTTCAAAAGAATAGAAAGATATAATGATGTAAGAGAATACGTTGATACACGTTATGAGGATTAGGTATTTAGGTGCACCCGATTGAATGACGATTTAAAGGTACACCTGACTAAGGAGTGGTTTGAAAAGTGTGCCTAGTTGAGGGGTGGTTTAGAGATGCGCCTGACAAGGAACAGCTTAAAAGTGTGCCCAGCAAAGGGCATGAAGGGACGGTAGCTTGGAGCCACGCCCGACAAGGGACTGCGCATGAAGAGCGCCTGGGTGAGGGCGGCTTGGAGTCGCACCTGGTAGGGGGCGGCTCATGAAGTGCGTCCGAGTGAGGGCAACTTGGATTACTTCCACTTAAGACTAATTGCTACAAGAAAGGGCATAGTGGACCCACGAGGGGAGTGACTGACCAGAGGCGGGAACGACCTCTTGGCAATGACGATGAAGGCAGAGATTTTGTAGAGTCTCCCTTTCGTCTCCAGGTGGAGTGGCCCTTTATATCCCACTTCTCGAGTCGACTCCACTACTCATGCGGTGGAGGATTCGGTACGAGGGTGAGGCCCTCACAGACGCTGGTCGGAGTAAGAGTTGGAGAAGGGAACATCTCAAGAATGTGAGAGTCGACGTGCATTTTGGGTATTGACCTAGGTTTGCTCCCTGTGGGGCTTTTTTCTTTTCCCTTTTGATTTCTGAACTTTGTTGACCGTTGTTTAGGCTATCAATGATGTTGGTTGTTGAGGGCTGGCGGAAGATTTGATTTCGATGGGTGTGCTAAACGGAGAGCAGTTTAAGAGAGAGAGGAAGAAGGATCGCACTGGGAGTCAGTAGCCTCGCGGGAGATGGAGAACTCTTAGCCTTTTTGTGTAATCGGGGGTTAGAATGGTAATTCCATTAGCCTCTCATCTCTTTTGTTTTCTTAGGGTTTCTTCATTGTATACTCAAGCTCTCGAGTGTGTGTCTCCCCCTCCTTCTACAAGAGGGGAGTAGATATATAGAAGGTGAATGTTGCCTGGCGCCAAGGATCGGGGTGCCTTACAAGGCAACCTCAGATTCGATAGATATCTCTTCCTTCCTCTAGGTGAAGCATTGACCACAATTATGATGTTTGTCATTCTGGAAACAATCATATGTATGTAGGTGAATATTTTTGAAATATCTGTCATGCACTTTTGACCAGTTATGATAAGTTGTTTTAGCGTGCGGAAAGAGGATTATTGACCGTCTCGATTGGACCGACTGGGCTGATTCGTACGTCGTTCGGATCTTGAGCCTACCCCTTCTACTTATGGGTCCTCTTTCTGGGCTGAGACTTCCTGACAGTCTCTTCACCATAGGCCTTAACATTTGGTTCGATCTATGGGTGACAGACCCATCAAGTTTTAAGATATATGCAATAAATTTGTAAAATGGTAGTATTGGTTCTTTAAGTTTTGATCTTGTCATATTCTAATATATTATTTGATACATATACATATATATATATTCACATATAAAAATTCTGTTTATCTTATTGAATAATTCTCTCATTCTTATTTTTATTTTGATAACCATTCAAGTTAAGGGGTTTGGTACTTAAATGTGATCGGGGATAAAGACAACTATTTGAGGATTAAACTTAGGATATTGGATCAGTTTATATTGTTATTTGGAAAATAACAATAGTTTATATTGTTAATTTTGATTTATTTAGATTTTCATTGTATTCAAATGGTGATGATGCATAATGATAGCATTTGAGTGTGATATTCAATTTTTCTCAACAATTCAGTTGGATTATAATTTTTAATTATTCTGATTTTAGTATGAATGTATTTTTATATACAAATCGAAATTTTATAATTGTTAGTATTCGAAACCAATTTTAGGATTAATATTTGGATCCTATGATTTGAGTTACTATTTTATCTTAAAATGTTTATTTGTATTTGATTTTTAGATTTGTGTTTTGATATTATATTAGATTTTATCGGTAAAATAAATAATTAAATTTTAAATTTAAATGGTAAAAATTTGGTTTATGTTAATTATGGATTAAAAATTAATATAGTCAAATTTTGAAATTAAGGATTTGACAATAAAGCGTCAAGAGCAAACTACTGAGATAAAGAATCGGCTTTGTTTAGAATGCTGTATAAAAGAGAAATATTAATATGATTTTTAATATGAATAGGATAACCAAGACAAATTTGATAAATACTTCCCAAAGGAATGTAAAAGTATCAATGAGAGCTTTTTCTTCAATTCATTAAATATAAATAATTTTATCAGATATTAAGATTTAAAATTTTGTTGAAGATCGAATAAAAGTGGCCCCTTTTTATAACAAAAAATGAGTTGTAAAATGGCATGTTTTGAAGCAAAAAAAAAGTAGTCAAACATTTAAAAAATTTTAGTCAACATAACTCTAATTGATAATACCAATGAGTAATAAATGTATATTGATTAAAATTCTATTAGAGTAAAAAACACTCGGATGACATTCAAAGCTAGCTGCTCAAATTTCTATTCAACAAACTCCAAGCTTAAGAAGTGGAAAATCGTATAAATATAGGGAGCTAATGTTGAAAATTATCTAATATAAGATTGATTCCACCGGTTGAAATATGGAGTCCACAAACAATAAACTCAAGAAGTAGTATGAACTAGTCGAGTTGTTAAATTCAAATTAGAAATGAATCTGACTAAACAATTGAATTACCGAATAGTTAAATAATTAAACTGTTAGAGCTAGTAAAGACTAAGGTATCAAATGACTAGACTGATAACTAAACTAGACAATTAATTTTGATGAACAGTTATAGAAATCGATGAATAAATTATTGAATCAAGCAAACAGTTAATTTATTCAATTGGTAAGTATTAAACTTAGAGTATATAAAAATGATTGGACTATTTAATTTTTAATTACAATAACGGTTCAAAATAATAATAAATCATACCTCTTTAGATAATTCATGTTAATTAGTAATAATGTTATATATATCTCTATTCTCTTTGAAAAGGGAAAAGAATATGAAAAAGTGAGTATAAAGCTCTTTCTACATATTACATAGCCAAACTTTTCAATTTCTACTCTCTTTTATTCTGATTTTCTCATAATATTTTTATTACAACCTCAAATTCTGATTGCTGAATGGATTAGGGATCCAAATATTGAATAAAGCGTGTCTGATCTCCATATATTTAAATTTGAACCATACGCAATACAACAATAAGGTCAAAGGATTGACAGGACTAACTCATCGGTATATCCTCCGATACTTAAGTTAGAGTCTGCCTTTTGTAAGTAAGAAAATAAATGATACAAATTGAAAATTGGATTAACTTTATGTATGGGAGCTTGCGCTTTTCTTGAAACGTTTTAGAGAGAAAGAGAGATTTTTTATTTTTGAGAGAGTCCTCTTTTACCTTGCTGGAAAGATGGTCTTTTTATAGTTATTATGAGGCAGTTGATTTTTTTTGTCAATTGTCTAAGAAACCGCCCAAAAAATCATTGAATGGATAAAATTTTATCCATATTACGGTTTCAACTGTCTGAGGTCGTTAAGATGAGAGAGAAAAAAACTGTTTGACAGTTATTTTCAATTTAAGCATATCGTTAGACATGTCTTTTGATTGGGCCAAATTAGCTTCTTGGGTTTCTCTGATATATGGGACAAATTTTAAAAATGAGCTTTCTCATTGGACCATTGGGATGGTATTTGATGCCCAAACACTCTAAAGTTACATTCGGCTCATTATAGTAAGAACTTCTTACACGTTTCAAAACTCATGATAATTTATGCACGTATCATGAATATATTAATCTGAAATATTCTGAAAATTATGTTATGAATTATTTGTCAAGAATTATCGATCGGAAGCTTTAATATTCTATTTGGCTTAATGTAAAAATGAATTCCTAAATCCTTTAAGCTCCAAAAGAAATTATATATGGAATCAAGAACTCATGTAGATTTAAACTCATGAGGAATATGAAAATCTGTATCGAAATATGCTTATGGAAAAGAATATCTGATGATTGAAAGAATTCTGTAATTAAGTAATGGACTTATAAACTATTATCCGAAACGAAGAACTGATTAGCTTATGAATTGTTCTCCAATAGAGTGTGAACGAAGGATTTTGTATTTCAGAATAGAATTTTCTAATGAAATAAGGAACTAAGAACTTGGACCAAGGATTACGGATAATAAATTTTGGCATGTCATAAATATTACAGTAGAAATTTAAAGATTATTCTGACCATGTATCCTAATTATGTTTTATAGCAGGTGATATTCTTTGGCATGTCTTAATAATTATAGTGGATGATTGTTGTCTGTTTTGGATACGCTTGTAGCTATTGGCTCCGTTTATAGGGATTGTATGTAGACAACCTACCTCTGAGTTTTAAGTAAGAGGAGATGGTTTTTTATTGTATATGAGCAAATACAGTCCAGGCTACAACCGATCGCTCCTTTGTTAGTAAGGCCTACTGACCCCTGGCCCTCAAACGAAATAAGTATTCGACATAAATTGATGATTAAGAAAAGACGGAGAAAATAAATTGAAGAAAATTGAAACAAATCATGAAATCATCCCTTCCAAATGATGATTTATAGTCTTATATGCATGTTTGTCCTTCATTTATGCATTATTATATTTTGAACATGAAATTATGCATGTCCTTGATATATATATATATGCATTATAAAGCATTTGGCTTACCATTATTATTTTTCTTCCTCTAAATGAGTATGAGTTACACTCGTTGAGGCATGGTAGAAGTTTAAGTCAGCTAGGTATTGAAGACGTTTGAAAACGATGAAGATAATCTTATGAACTTAATTTTGCAGTCTTGTCTTCTAATGGCATTATTCTGTATCTCTAATGGATTGTATACATAGATGTATATATATGATGATGTTGATGATGAGGTTATACCTGTTGTAAAATTTTTGCTATATTGATGAATGTTTATACTTTTACAGATTGTGTTATAATATGTTGGGTACCTAGTGATATCTATTTTAAACTAATATCATACCGAAGTTATGAGGTTGGTGCCACGTAAAATTTTTGTAACTTTAGATCCTGTGTTATGTATTGTAGATTGTATGTTGTGTTGTACAGGATATTTATAGGTTTTTAAATTTTGTCGACGTCCATATTATAATCAAAACTTTGTTGGATTTTCGATTGAGAATACGATACATCACAATGGATGTGAGGTGAGTACGGACATGTTATATATATATATAATTTAATGGATAAAAGATTCAAAATGTGAGGTTTAAAATTAAAAATTAATTTAGTTTCTTTACTTTAATATTGGGTTAAATACTTAATAAATATTAATATTTAAAAAATGATATATAGCTTTTTCATCTTAAAAATTCACATCATGGATTTTAATTTGAATATAGGGATAGAAAATGCATTGAGTACATCTTTCTAACGGCATATAATTTTAAACTAGAGGTGAGATTGTAACTATAATTTATAAAATTTAATAAATAAATAATATCATATATTCACGGTAACTATCCTATTTTTTCTAACACCTTTTTTTTTTAAAAAAAAATTTATTTTTATTCAACCTTTTCAACTAAATAAGATTATAAAAATTATAAGGAAATAAATATTTACATATTTTTGGTGAATTTTATCCATCATACCCTGAAGTAAAAAGTTTGAGCTTGATTTTTTAAACTAACTCGACCAATTTTTAAATATAAAATCAAAAATGTTTGATGACTAAAAGTACGAAAAGATAAGGTGGCCCCACCCCCATTTGAGATGGGTACATCATTTACAAAATATTTTCAATTTTTTATATTATTTATTAAATAAACATATTTAATGGACGAAATATAAAATTTTAAAAAATTATATTTATTTTAACTATTAAATTAAATATTTAATAAATATTAATTCATAAAAATAAATTTATGAAAGTATTATATATAATTTTTTTATATTTTTAATCTCTACAACAAAATTTTTATTTGATATTACATATTAGAGATATATGAAGTATATTTATTTTGAGAGATGTATACTAAGTAGAATTATATATATAATTGTTTAAATTATATAATTTATTTATATCTTTTATATTAATCTATTTTAATATTATTTTTCAAAAATCTCTATAGATCTAGATATAAAAAAATAAATTATAAATAAAATAATTAGATTACGTGATTAACTGTTTCAAAGTGCCTAAATTGACCGTGTGCGATTATCCGCCTGATCAACTTTTTCCACCGTTACGAGTAGCAGAAAAACTGTTAGTTTAATGTCACGTTTGATTGCAGGAATTGGGGGGGAAAGAATTTCTATTCCCGCGGAAATAAAAATTTCTCCGTTTGGTTAGTAATAGGATGGAAATTGTTATTCCACAAATGTAAAAATAGTAATTTTTACTACTTATATGAGAATTGTTATTCCCATACATGTGTGAATAACAATTCCCACATATTATTATTAATTTATTTTATTATTATTATTATTTATTAGGTATTATTATTATTATTGTTATTATTAATTATTTGGTATTATTATTATTTTATCATTATTATTATTTATTAGGTATTATTATTATTTATTAAGTATTATTATTATTATTACATATTATTATTATTATTATTGTTATTATTTATTATTAGGTATTATTATTTATTTATTTTATTATTGTTATTATTATATATTATTATTATTATTATTTATTTTATTATTATTACATATTATTATTATTAGGTATTATTATTACATATTATTATTATATTTATTATTATTTATTAAGTATTATTATTATTATTATTATTACTATTCCCACCTTATTACTCATACTATTCTAGAAACCAAATAATGAAATACTAATTATTTATTATTTATTTTATTATTATTACATATTATTATTATTAGGTATTATTATTACATATTATTATTATATTTATTATTATTATTTATTAAGTATTATTATTATTATTATTATTATTATTATTACTATTCCCACCTTATTACTCATACTATTCTAGAAACCAAATAATAAAATACTAATTATTTATTATTTATTTTATTATTATTACATATTATTATTATTAGGTATTATTATTACATATTATTATTATTATATTTATTATTATTATTTATTAAGTATTATTATTATTATTATTATTATTACTATTCCCACCTTATTACTCATACTATTCTAGAAACCAAATAATAAAATACTAATTCCCACATTATTCTATTCTAACAATTAAATATAAGAATAATAATTCTAACTCTATTCTCATTATTTTCTATTCTCTAAAATAACTATTCTATTATCACATTATTTTATTCCAACAATCAAACGTACCGTAAAAGAAAGAAAGTGATTGGCCTCAGTCCCCTCCGCCCCCCCCCCCGCCCTCCACTAGATTGTGAGAATTTATTTCTTAAAAAAAAGAGTTAATTTAATTTTTTTAATTATAATTATTTAATATTAATCATATATTTATATTATTTATTATTAAAAAATATTATTTAAATTTATTTATTATCAAAAAATATTAATCATATCATCTAATATTAAGTAAATAGTTATTATTAAAAGAAGTTGAATTAACCTCTATTATAATAATCTAGAAACCCAAAAAGTGAAAGGCCTAAATCCTCCTCACCCTCCACTAGATTTGGGAAGCCTACCTCTTTAAAAAAAAGCCATTATAAAATTTCATAATCACAATCATTCAATATTAATTAAATAATTATATTATTTATTATTGAAAAAAATTCTTTAATTTTATTTATTATTAAAAATTTTTTTAATTTATTTATCTAATGTTAATCGAATAGTTATAATTAAAAGTGATTGAATTAATCTTACTTTTTATAAGGTAAAAACCCTAAGAAATGTCTCCAACTTGTTTATGGATTGGTAGAGTTTGAAACTCATAAAAATAAATAGGCATATTTAACTTATTTTTATCATCTATTTTTATATAAATAATTTTAATTTAATCATTTTAAATTAGCCAACTTTATAACACTATAATATTTCGATTCAAATTTATTAAATTCTCAATTTGATATGGTAACTTATGAGGATAGCTAATGCGTTATTAACTTCATATGAGCATAGGTTAATTTCGTTTTCAGATTGAACATGTTAAATTCACAAAAGTATCAAAAAAAATAATTTAGTGATTTATTTGGCAGCTGATTATTATTTTTAAATATCGCTAAATATTTATTCTAATTAATAATAATAAGACTTATTATAATACTAATAAGCGTTTACATATTTATATAGGTATAACTAATAAAATAAAAAATAATTAAATTATTATAATTAATATTAATTAAACAAAAAATAAAATATTCAAAAACCCAATTTGGCCCAAACAACCCACGCACACTTACATGCCTCTTCTTCTTCTCCATGGCCTTGGCAACCATGATTAAAAATCAAATACGCTCCTCCTATCCTAATTAAATGCAGCCATCTCTTTTCCTTCCTCATCAACTCGACCATTTATGCGTTGAACTTATGGAAGAAGATTAATAAGGGAAATATAACTTCTCTGGATGCCTCTTCCTCTTCCTTCTCTTTAATAATGATTCTCCATTTACTTTTATTCTTCCGTTCGATTAGCTAAGAAGAAAGGGAGGAGGAGAGTTGAGACATTGTCATTATTGCTACTGTTGCCGTTGCTGTACCAAGAAGGAAGAACAGTGGCTATGCAGCTGCTTCGCCGGGGGAACTAAGAAAATCAACCAGTGAAAGTTTACATTTGTCTTCATAATTCTCGTATCCTTTAATCACTAAAGGATACGAGACCTGTAAGAACAGTTATATTGATATTGTATTGAGTTAATGTGTGAGTTACAGAGGAAGAAAGCTTCCATTTGAGACCTGTAAAACCTGAAAGAAATGCGCTGTAAATCAATGGATAGTGACACGGTAACGTGGAAGAAGATGAATAGTGTCAAAGAGAGTGAAAATTCTTGGTTTTAAATTATTCTCTGGCCAATTATTTATATATTATACAAATACTTTTATTTTAATAAAGTTATCGTTTTTACAAGGTGACATATATAATATAACTATTCATTAATAGAATAAAATTTTAATTTTTAAAGTATCGGTAAGAGCACGGAATTACTTCGGTGAGCATTGAAATCTACCATGTTAATTTTTGGCTGCAATGACAAATAATTTTCAGGCCATTATTTATATTTTAAAGTAACGTATTTTTATTTTTACGATTATTTTCAAACTATGAAAGTAATTTAAAATATTGTAAATTTTTATCCGGTTTAATTAAAATTATTTATTATTATTTTAGATAATTTCGATGTGATAAAAATTAATTAAATATTATAAAATTTTGAAAGATATTTGGACTTGTTCTGCCGGCGTCCGAGGTGTATCCGTTCGGTCGTCTAAGTATCGATTTGAATTTAGGGATTAATATATATATATATATATATATTTATATATATAAAATAATTAGAAGCAAAAGGAAGAAATGAAGAGAATGGGGGAATCTGGGAGAGAGAAATCGGAAGAGAGGATTACGGTTTGGGCGTTGCGGAGCGGCACGGTGGAGGAGAAAGGACAAGGAGGGAAGAAGAGGCGGTGCCGGCGGGTGTGCGCCGGTGGTCAACGGCTGCTGAAGGTTCAAGCAGAGCAGTGGCGCGAAAAGAGAGAGAGTTAGAGAGAGAAATCACGTGAAGGAGAAAAGGAGGAAATTGAGGCTTTTAGGTTCGATTCCGACTTCGAGTTAGTTGGGAAAGTTGTAGATCGGGTTGAGACAAATGTACTCGTACATTCTTTGTTTTCTCTTTTGATTTTTATTTGAATTTTCTCGAGTATTTTCGTTTCGATACCCACCCAAAATATGTAAATCACAGAACCCATGATTATTGTATGAATTATTTATTATTTAATGTTTAGTTTTCTCCTCATTTCGCGCAAAATGGTTTTGCCCAAACCCTAGACCCGCACCCAGCTTCCGTTTGCTAATTATTTTGATTTTCAAGCTTAATTTGGCTATAGATAACGAAAACCCATACCTTGAATAGGGTTATTTACCATTTGTGTGTCCAATTTTCTATGTCTTGGTCCGTTTTACATATTTGGACCCCTAAATTTGCAAAATTACCGTTCACCCAAGGCACATAAGTAATTTTACATAATTTTTGTTTTGTTAATTATTAATTAAGTTGAATATATTCCAATATGTTTGATTGCATATCTCAAAAATTATATTTGTTAACCAATTGTATAGGAAATATTGTCCAGAGGTCTCAAAGGTCATGTTTGAGCTCACGGTGGTAAGAGTTATCTATCATTTTTATACTTTATGATATTCTTGCATATAAATTAAGCCATGTGAAAACTTAATCCAAATGAAAGATAAAAATTATACTAGTATACGAAGAAAATAACACAATTTATTATATGTATAATTTGTTCTTCCAAAGGAAGAAATTTGTAAAAGAAATTTAATGGTCATTCTTTCAAAGAATAAGAAATCATGAAATCAGAATTACGAATTTATATTTCGGAGGGTAATATCCCTTGGAAAGCCATTGATATTATAGTAAAAATTTAAAAATTATTCTGACTATATATTATAACGAGTGATATTTCTTGGCATGTCTTAGAATGTTATTGTGAAAGTATGAGACTGTCTCTAAACTGTGAGAGGTTAGGAAAGTATTATTGGCCATGTATACCGGGTAATAAGTATACCGATCACCACGTGGTGTTTGACCTTGTATACTGGTGAAAGCGTATACCGTTCGCTACAAAACGTTAAGTATGTAGTTCGACCTTAGCTCATGTGGAATATCATAATCATTTTCTCATTTTTTTAGCTTGTAAGGCTTATTGATCCTGGTCTACAAAGATGAGTAAATTGTGTATAATTTACATTAACAAGAAAAGAAGGATAAAATATAAGAAGTCATATGTATTTCGAAAGTACATTCGATCATGTTTTATATTTACGCATCCTCATTGTATTAATATATTTGTCTTTTACTTTATTTTTCATATATTGTTATATTCTTTAATTATATTGTACAAATTGAGCATTTGGTTCACTATTGCCGCCTTTCCTTACCTCCAAATTAGCACAGGCCTATTATATCCGATGGGTCAAAGTGGAGACTAGAAATTGACTAGGCACGAGACTCAGATGTTCACACAAGCATTTATATTTTGAAATTTTGTATACATTATAGAACATTATATGTATTTATATTTTCAGTTAGGCTTATTAATGTATATTGTACATATGGCTAATGATCAAATAATTTCATTTTCGCCGTGTTTGGATGTATATATGCTTTTGCAGTTATTATGGTTTGTAACAGATACCTAGTGGTATATTTCTTTTGTTAATATTATATTTAGATCTACAGTGTTGGAGCCATGAATAATATGTGATAAATTGGATCCTGTGTGATTTTATGTGCGGTTGTTGTATGTTGTTGGATGTTAGAGTTATTTGGATATATTTTATGTATTGTACAGAAAATTATACTGATTTTTTGTGTCAACTTAATGGTCATATTACAGATAAAATTTTGTCAGATTTTTGATAAAAAATATGATCTATCATATAATCATAATCTACTCTAGATTATTTTTATCATGTGATGAAATGGGCTTGCCAATCACATAATCTACTCTAGATTTTAGAGGATTATTGTGACAAATCATATATGGATCAATCATTCACATGATAAATAAATGTATTCATAATAATTACTTTATTGCTAATAATCTATGACATACAAATTTTAATATTATATCCATAGAATGAGATTTTGATTTTCTAAATATATAGAAATTGATTGACGAATAGATAATGATAGATGCCAAAATCCATGTCTTAAATTTGTTGAGTATGGCCATTCACTGGTTCGGTCAATAGGTCATGTTTATGTATTACAAATTTAGGAAGGAGTTTTTTTTTTTAAAAAATATATATTACTATTAAATTTTGGATTGACTTATAGTTAATGGATGGATGATGATATCTTATTATCTTAATTGGATCTTATTACAATTACTTGTGACGGATTGGATAAAAATCGATAATTTGTGACTTTTATTTAATAATATAAAATTTGATCTATAGTTATGGCCTTAAAAATATTATTAATACATTGATAAATTTGATAAAAATTAAATAAAACCTTAAGGTATGATCAAATATTTAGTTTATTCTTAAATTTTAAATTATTTTTTAGCGTTAATTTAGTTTATGTATATAATTTTTCTTAGTTATCTATAGTTAAAGTAAAAAAAATAAATTATATAAAAATAGCAATGTGTCAAATAATATAAAACTTACGGCAGTGTGATATACTATATAATTATGTATTACTTATTTTTATATCGCAACATTCCGAATATTTTTGATAATATTTTCTTGAATATCATTGTTGCATCCCGGATCTCTAGGTTGTCGTATGGATTTGGGAGTCATTGGATTTCTTGTTGTCCGTATAGCGTCTCGAACAGGTCTGATCTCCGTCGTTACTAGCCTGGAACCTATACAATACAAACTACAAATAAGAGGTCAGAGATCGGCAGAAATTCTTTCACTGAAAACACTCTGACACTCAAGTCAGTAACTTTTCGTAATGAACGGAAAATGGGAGCACACTTAGAGATGCTTGGAAATATGTTGAGCGTGCAGTGGGAGTGTGTGGAAGCAAGAGTACGGGACTCGATGAGTGTTTTATGGGATGCCTGACTCCCCAAATGCACTGTAGAGGGATGGCTCAGTTTTGTAGCTTGAGAAGGGCTATGGAAGATTGGTTAGGTCGAAAGTATGAGAGCGGGAGTGTAGGGAGCACACGTCTCAATGTCTAGAGACCAATTAGTGCTTCGGAATCAAGGGTCCTCTCCTTGCAAAAGGGGAGAGAATTTATAGGCTCCATGGTGTGGAGCCTTTGGCACGAGAATTCTCCACACAGGGATTTACCAGCCGTTGATAGCTAGCAGCAGTTGGTGGTGTTGGTTGTCGTCTTGTGGCGGTAAGAAGACTGTAGTGCATTGCTGGCCACGCTTGATCTGCTTCTCGTGCGAGGATTGGCTGGCCAATAGCAGGGAGCGACATGAGGCGCGGCTGTTAACATTGACAATCCTCCCATTGGCTCGTCCTTTTTGTGCTGTGCCTGCCGCCTGCAGTCGTATTAATGACTGTAGGAGGTGCCGATCAACTGTAGGCATTGGGCTACCATGTAAGCCATTTTGAGTTCTGGGTCGAGTTAGTTGTCTGGGTCGTTGCTATTCGAATTTGACCTTGTGAGCTTTAGGCCTTACTGATACTGGACCCAACACTAGTCTCCCATGCTTGCGCTGACTTACAGTTGAGGCCTGGCATGCTCGACACGGGTCTAGTTGGCTACCGAGCGTTCTTCCTCGATATGCACCGGATCTTGTCTTCATTTGGCGTCGCACCTTCCCTAGGTGATTACACGGGCTTTTTAGATGCCGCAGAGATTCAATGCTCTGAATGGAAGGATTCGCACACAAGAGTTTGCGCCAGCATCGAAGATTTTCCTATTTTGTGAATGACGGCTACCGAGCAGTGCGTCTTGCTGAGTGTGGGCAGAGTGCTGGCTCATCCATAAATAGGGGAGTTCCCCGATCGGAGAGACCCATGCCTTATCCAATTTTCGGAGGAGTGATGCGAAACCCTTGACTTGCCCCACTTCCAGAGGGAGTCCGCAGAGGAACTGGATGGACTTGTTGGAAAACCGGAGCTTCTACTGAAGACTGTCTTCACGCCCCAATCGCAGGCGCTTCCTCATGCTACTGAGGATGACTTGGCCACTCTACCACCGTTATGTGCTTTCCTCACAGCTGGCACGACCACCAGTGTGCGGGAGGATCCTTACGGAGCTATCACCGGGAACTTTGTCCTCAGGATAGCGTATCACTGACAGCCTTAACCACGCCTGACAGATTTTATGTGCCGTCTGGAGAGGAGGTGGAAGGCTGAGTCCTTGCAGGGGAGCGCGGGCTAGCCGCATCCTTGCTGGGACTACTACTACGGGTGGTGGTTCTGTTGCCGCTACGGTTAACATTGGGTGAACCTTCAGGGTCTGGTCAGCACCGGTGGCTTTGGTACCTTGGCGGATCAGGGTTCTGGTGATGGAGTCAGAGTGATTTGATGTGGATCCCATTCGCTGATAAGGCTTCAAGTATCCAGAGCCGCTATTCCAGACTTTATGCTCCGTGTTGTATCTTTTTCTTTTTTACTTTTGGAGTCGCAAGCTTTGTACTTGTAAATGAACTTTAATTAATAAAAGCAGTAGCTATAACCTTTATCCTTCTCCCTTTGTCTCATGCATCTTCTTCTTTTTATCGCTTAGCATATCGCATCTCAGGAGCTGCAGGACCCTTTTGATGTCGTACGTGCCAACCTGCGTGTTCGAGCATTCCCAGTTACCTGCAGTCCTTTTTGTCGGCGCTGTCCCTTGAGTCTTGAAGCAGGCCATCGATGGGAGGAAGCAATGTGAAGAGACCGCTGACACTTGCCACCCCAGGAGATTAAACGCTGTTGGCAAATGTCACCTTTACCAAATATTCTGACACATTGATGGTGTGGGAGGTCTTGGGGCGTCGCGTCATAATGACTTGCTTTGTAAAGGTGCGACACTTCGGAAATCCGCCACATAGGGGGAGCTTGTTGGTTTTCACCTGACATGTTTCTGTCTAAGAACGACGCTGTTTCCTAAGGGGTTGTGGTTATTTAAACACCTGAGTTTCCTCTAAAGTTTAGCATCATTCAGCGGCTTCGAGAGCATGAAATGTGCGTTATCTTTGCCTCCATTTTATCTTGACTCCAATGGAGAGGTCGTCTTCTTTATCAAAATCTAAGCCGTCCTATAGGGAGTCCGTGAGGGACACAAACACCTCAGGGATCCGTGACGAGGCTGCACTTGGCGCTTTGGCAGTAGAAGGCTACCACTCAAAGGCCTCTGTTGCGGGCCCAATGAGATTCTTGAGAGTCCAGCCGGGTTTGGAGATGGGGGTTGTGCCCTTTTCCTTGCGGCGTCATAGGCCTCGACAAATGGACCCGTGCTTTATCAAGTTGTCAGGGCTGTGGAGGACATGGAAGCGCGCGTGTAAGCCACCGCCAGTGTGGTCGAGTAGGCTTAGGCTTGGGCGGTGCACTTCGAGCAGGCATGGACGGAGTCAGAAGCGAGGGCGTCGAGGCTCGCTGATGCCAACATGTAGGCTTGGGACCACATTTCGGCACTTCAGGAGGAGTTTGAGCAATTTCGGGCATGGTCTGAAGAAGAAAGTGCACGATTAGAGGTTGAGTTGAGGTCAAGGTTCAGGCCGGAGGAAGTGGCTCCTGCACCGGAAAGGAGGTTTCAGGACAATATCTATCTCAGTAGGAGGATAGTCACACTGGAGGAGACAAACTTTCGCATCGGCGTCCTAGACTCTCGAAACTCCAGTGCCTTGACGCGTGCGGATCTGACGGAGTACACAGCTCCAGATCCTTCTAGGTTCAATGAGGGCAGCTAGTTGTATCTTGCGGCTGCGAGCCGCCTCCTATTGTAAAAGGAGTTCATTAATTACATAATAAAATTCTTTACTTAACTGTACAGTTTATTTATTGCTCTCTCTTATGTTGGGATGGTTAATTTTTCCTTCAGGATGCATGCCCTGGCAGCCTTGCCGTAGCCAGTCCTAGCGGTCTAAATCCTCATATTAAATGCAGGTGTGATAACCAAAATTTGCAATCTGGCGAGGGCCATGATTGATTGCTGTTTGGAGGCTCATGGCGCTTCCGCTGAATGGACACGCGTGGCCTGGCCATCCTGCAAAGTGCTGATTGAGTTTCCCGAGCAATGGCACCTTGTTGCCTATTTAAGTGGTGTCTTGACGAATCTCATTCTTCGCACTTCCTTGCATTGAGAGCCTTCGAAATTTCCTCGAGAGAAAGAGATGGTGAAGAAGAAAAGTTCTCCTTCCTCTTCCCGAGTTTCTCATACATTTCGCCATGGGGTTGAAAACACTGAGTCGGTCCTGTCGACGGGGGCCATTGCTGCACTGATGGTGGAATATGGGATCTCCAGTGGTCTGGCCTACCGTGCTCCTAGTGCGATTGAAAGGGCCAACGCTCCCCCAGAGGGCTTCATTGTCGTCTACGAGCACCACCTGAAGGGAGGGCTTCGCTTTCCTTTGGCGGTTGACTTGTATGGGGTAATCGAGGTGTTGGGCGTTCTTGTCGCGAGGCTTCACCCTAATGCCATCCGCTATTTCATGACCATGTGCGTCTTCACTCGTCTCTATCCCAATGAGTTCACTGCAAACTTGGTGAAAGTGATTTTCCGCTTCACT
Source organism: Nepenthes gracilis (assembly GCA_033239525.1). NCBI lineage: Eukaryota > Viridiplantae > Streptophyta > Magnoliopsida > Caryophyllales > Nepenthaceae > Nepenthes > Nepenthes gracilis. The sequence goes on along the minus strand of BSYO01000018.1, from coordinate 13,834,236 downwards.
GAGTCCAAAGATTGGGTCTTCATGTCTCCTCATGCTGGCTTTCATTTTCGGAGAACTAATCCCGACTCAGTGAAGAATTGGAAGAATCGTTTTTTCTTCCTGCAGTCTCCTCCGGAGTGGGAGATTACTAGTGAGTGGGGCCCGATCTCCATCTCCTTTCGAATGGACGTAATCGTCGTAGAGGTGAGCAAAGAGGTGAAATTGGTCGCTACCATTCAGTTGCAGATGGAGATGTTTTTTGCGCAAGGGTAATACCTGACCCCTACTGCTCTCTTTGCTGCCAAGTGGGGGTTTGCATGCGGCTGGGCAGCGGGCGCTCCGGAGAAGAAGAAGAGGGTCGGAGCTGTCATTCTCTAGGAGTCGATGAGGGGGTCCTCCGGGGAGAGTGACTTGTTGCTGGAGACATCTTCAAACGAAGAGGAGGCTTCCTTGAAGAACTGTGGAAGATTAATTAGGTCAGAAGTATGAGAGTGGGAGCATAGGGAGCGCACGTCTCAATGTCTAGAGACTAATTAGCGTTTAAGAATCGGGGGTTCTTTCTTTGTAGAAGGGGAGAGAATTTATAGGCACCATGGCGTGAAGCCTTTGGCGTGAGAATCCTCCCCGTAGGGATTTGTTAGCCGTTTATTGCTGGTGGCAGTCAGTGATGTCGGTTGTCACCTTGTGGCAATGGGGAGACCGTCGTGCATCATTGGCCACGTTTTGGTCTGCTTCTCACGCAAGGATTGGCTTGCCAGTACCAGGGAGCGGCGCCAGACATTGTTGTCAGCGTCGACAATCCTCCTATTGGCACGCTCCTTCTATGTTGTGCCTACCGCCTGCAGCCGCATTAATAAGTTACAGGAGGCGCCGATCGGCTGCAGGCATTAAGCTGCCACGTAAGCCATTTCGAGTCCTGGGTCGAGTTGGTTGTTTTGGTCGTTGCTATCCGGATTGGGCATTGTGATCTTTGAGTCTTACCGATACTGGACCCAACAATTATAAATAATTTTTAACTTGGCAATTTAATCGATTTAGTGGATTGAAGGCTTATTATAGATATTCTATATATGCCATATTTATAATAAATACTTATATTTTAAGTTTTTTCTCTGTGGTCAATTTGGATGGAGTTTGATAATTAGTGTATAACTCCTCATAAATTTAAATAATTTTATTTTTTTAAAAAATAATTAAATTATAATTATTTATGTTAAAATATAAAATTAAAAATTAAAAAATGGGCCCGTTCATTTTCGCGGGAGCCGTAGCTCACCTGAATATAGTTTTTTTTTTTAATATTTACATAACTGCCACCCAGGTGAGTCGGCCAAGGGCACACTCTACGGCTGCCCTAAACAACGCCTTTTAATTTATGTTGACTTGTAATCAGTCTTCAGTCTCTCTCTCTTTTTTTTTTTTTTTTTTTGGGGGCGGGGGCGGTCGGCTTGACGCTCAATGACCTAAAATAATGTATAAGCTTTATCATATGAATCTTTCACAATCTCATACAAAACGGTCAAGATCTTCCATGATAATATTCAAAGGCTAACCCAAAGTGATTAAAGCAAAATGCCAATATTTTCACTGTCATATTAAATTATCAATAATGTTACTGTAAAGATTCATAATTTATTATTATATCGTGCCTCAATTTTTGGGTTAATACAATATGATATGATTTATTCATAAATAAAAAATATTAATAATCTCTGTAACAATTGTGATAAAGGTGTAAGTTGTGCATTGGTTGTCCGGTCAATGCAACGTGTTATGGTCTAGTTGATGGATAAATGCTGCAAAATTTATATTTAAAATGCATCATGTCATTTCACAAATGTCAACTTGTATAAATTTATTTTATAATGTTATTCAATTTATTAAATATTATTCAAAATTATTAAAATTTTATATTATTTTTATTACATCATTTAAATTTTTATTGGTTTATTTTTTTCCTTTTTTAACTATAATTTTGTTGAGTGTTTACTATGGAGTAATAGGATATTATAACTATGTTATAAATATTCAGGCTATTTATTTGTGAATAACACGCTTATTAACATGTCACCTAATAGTTTGCTCGACTTGTATTCAGATTTGCTCTAACGAAGGCATTTTTAGTGACTGACATGAATGACACCAGATTTATGCGTGTGTTAGTTTTGACAGAATGTTCTATCAATTTTCAACAACCAATCTCCCTATAAACATAATAATTAAATATATAAATTATACAATAAGATTTAATATGAAAAATCTTTATTAATCAAGAAAAAAAATTTAGAAATAACTTTGAACAATATTTTTAGTAAAATGTTCGGTTGCAGATAACTTCTCTAAAAGCCATTCATAACAGCCAAGTGGGTAATCGATTAAATACATTATCTAACACATCTAATAAGCTATACAAGAATAAAAAGAGAAAATAAATAAATGATAGGTAATAAGTATTATAATAAAGGCTAGAATAATATGCTCGAGTTTGACCAATGAGAAAACTTAAATTGAACTTTAATTAAATGTCAAAAAACTTTTTATTTTATCTTTGTGTGATATTCCTTAGTATTAAATATTTCAAATTCTGATTTAAAAATCGTATAAGAATTGTCATATTCAATTGGCATTCGAATAATATAGGCAAATTCTACGTGTGCTTGCATTCTTTATCAATATACAAGAGCCCCCATCAAACGTCGATCTCCTTTGCACTTGAATTTTCACTCATATGGGTTCTTTCACCAAAATCAATCTAGCTACTGAATGATCCGTTTAGTAGGCATGCAGCTCATAAAAAAATAATCTAACTCGAACATTTGTTTACTTATGTTTTTATTTATTATCTTTTTGTATTTAATCCGAAAAAGTAATAATAAAAAAAAAGTTAAGTAACGATATGGAGAGGCTCAAAATTTGGCGTCGGCAATATAGACACTAATTTCACGAGGTGGACTTGCCACAGTCCATCCACCCGCCTTCTCTGACTCGCTCTAAACTTGACTGCTTGCTTTTTTTTGACCGACGACTGTTTCAAACCGAGTCTCCGAAACGAAGCGTTAATCCAGAAGGAAACGTGGTCCAGTTTACTCTTGCTACTGCAGCTACTTTCTAAACAGAATTTTTCTTCCTGATATTTATTCCTTACCGGTTCAACTACAATCCAACCACTGGTCGCTTGGCTCCTTTATAAGCACCGCCTCCACCTCCTATCAGTCATAGCTCAAAGCTCCACAAACTTCTTCGAGTCCTCTGAGTGTGTGTGTTATCTCTGTAAGTCTTTTCTGGTTCAGAGTTTCTTTCTTGAAATCGTTGAGTTGCAGGCTTTTGAGAATCACAAATCCGGAGAGCGATATGGATATGGAAGCACTGACACCACGAACAACACCACACCGCGCGTTAGGTTTTGAGGAATCCAATTCCTACTCTTTGGACCACTGGGTCAAGAAGAAACGCACCAAGCGTCCCCGCGACGAAAACACTGAGGCGGCGGCGCCAACCGAGGAAGAGTACCTAGCTCTCTGCCTCATCATGCTCGCCAGAGGCGGTGCCGCTGCTGTTGCCAGCAAGGTGCCCTTTACAACCGCCTCACACGCCAACCCGTCTCGGTCGCCGCTGGCGAGATCGTCCGAGGTGAAGCTCAGTTACCAGTGCTCTGTTTGCAACAGGGCTTTTGGGTCCTACCAGGCGCTAGGAGGGCACAAGGCCAGCCACCGGAATGTCACCGGGGAAATTGATCAGAAGTCGACCTCCACCGCCGGGACAACCACGGTCGCCTCGTCCACGAATCCTAGTGGCAAGACTCACGAGTGTTCCATCTGCCACAAGTGTTTCCCGACTGGACAGGCCTTGGGGGGACATAAACGCCGTCACTACGAGGGCATCGTCAACGCCAGGAGCAGAAGCGGAAGCGCTATAACCACGTCGGAGGGAGTTGGGTCGACGGTGACCCACCGCGAATTCGACCTGAACCTCCCTCCTTCTCCGGGATTCTTGAGCGTTGACTTCCTGAAGAAAAGAAAAGTCTCCCGGGACGAAGAAGTTGAGAGCCCTCATCCATTGAGACAACCATGACTTTTATTTCCGACGGATCAATAGTTAATGAGATCATCCGATCATGAATTTTTTGTAGTTGTATTTTAGGAATCCGAATTATACTTGATAAGTCTATTTACAGATTGATTTTATAAAAGCATATTAAAATTTATATATAAAATAAAATAAAATAAAATTTAATTATTAAATATGTTTATACAAAATAAATGTAAACAAATACTGAGATGGGCAACTCATTCTTGGAGCAGTGCAGTCCCTAAGCAAATTCATTGACAATTTCTGTTACACAGTATTCCTTCCTCATGCCTCCTTCATACAAAAAAGAAACCCAAATCTTAATAGTCCTGTTAAATGATAATTTAATACGGATTCTATATCTTAAAATCAAAATAATTTTAAAGAAATTTTATGATAATGGAACCAATCAACAAAAATAATATCAATTTATAAAATCTCATCCTCAGATAATTGTAGGTTTGGAGTAAAATTAAATAACAAAATCATATTTATAATTGAAAATATAATTGTATCACTTAAGTTTGATAAGTAAATTGTAATATTAGGATTTAAGATATTTGGACTTTTCATATTACCATGGTTCGAGTTAATGAGTTGTCATGTGACGAGTGACCGTCTTGCTAAGGTGCCAAGCTGTTAGGTTACTTGGATGTTGTGTTGTGAAATTTTACATTGTCAAATATTTTTGCTATGGATTAACTCTCATTACCTAAATATTTCTATCGAAGCCACCTTGCAGAATGGCAACGAATCGAAAAGTCTATCAATGTGCTTTATTGTCGGGCTGAGGCAAAGTGTTTGATTAATAATAACTATTGATTAGAATCAAAAGGCTTAAAACTGTAGATACGTTATACGAGTTATAATCTTTAAAATAACTGTTTGCTTCTTAAATTTAATGAGGTGTAGTCCAACACTATATAGCCAACTAACATGATTACTTAATAAGGACACATTAAGTTTACATTCTCAAGTTTGATAGGTAAGCTAAATAGATAATCATTTTTAATAAATGATATCAACTTTTAGAAATGTAAACTATTTATTTAATAACTAATCATACCTTTTTCAGAATAAAAATAATCAATTATTTTTACAACATTACGAAATCAACTGAACATATAAAGTAATATCTCTACAAATATAAGTCATAGTGACACTAAAACGGAGAGACTTATCCAGATATGGAAGTGCCCACTTAAGGAGTAGAGTTATAGATAAGACGTTTCAACGATAGAGACACGTGAAGGGTAGAATACTTTTGTTTCAAAGCGCTACTTCATTTGCCAATAAGATAGGGGAGTTTGTATTATCTAAAAGATATTCTATATCTTATCTAGAGACATTTCAAAGTATTTGTTTAAATACAAATTCCTTTACACCTAAAATTATACATAAAAAATATTATAAATATATTATCCAAAAAAATTTTATGATCGTGTGTTTCTTCTCTAAAATCCTATCACCTTTATCTTTACCTCAAGCATTTTACCTTGATTATTAACTTGTGCATTAAATAATAAATTATATAGTGATTTTTAGACCGATATATTTTTATTTTTGTTTGTTGTGTGCAGATTGAATTTTCAAAATTTTATTTTATTTTAATTAAGTCATAATGTATAGTTGGCGTCACACCAGCCATTTTTATTGGATATTTATCAAAATCAAAGCCCATAACTTATTTGGGCTCATGGACATGCTGCTTCTCGAACGGCCCAACTTTATCTTTCAGCCCATTTCTCGAAACACCCCGTCGCTTCTCTGACGTTCGCGAAATCACGTCGTTGTTCTAGACTCCGCTAGAAATCCTATGCGTCCCTAGATGCTTCTTTCAACATTCCGGAATGATCGTAATCGCCGTTGCAATCACCTATAAATGATCATTCTCCCAGCTGATTTCCGGCAACGGAAGCAAGTATTCAACACTCGAGGGCAACCAAATCTTCTAAGAACTACAGAAAATGTCGCTGATTCCAAGTACTTTCAACCGCAACCGAAGCATTTTCGACCCGTTCTCTCTCGATGTGTGGGATCCGTTCCGAGATTTCCCCTCCGTTTTTTCCGAGCTCTCGATCCCTCGCTCTGAATTTGCCAAGGAGACGGAGGAGTTTGCGAACGCTCGCATCGATTGGAAGGAGACGCCGGAGGCGCATGTCTTCAAGGCGGATCTCCCAGGCGTGAAGAAAGAGGAGGTGAAGGTTGAGGTGGAGGACGGCAGGGTGCTGTACATCAGCGGGGAGAGGAGGAGAGAAAAAGAGGAGAAGAACGATACCTGGCACCGCGTGGAGAGGAGCAGTGGCCAGTTCCGCCGTAGTTTTAGGCTCCCGGAGAATTCCAAGGTGGATCAGGTCAAGGCGTCCATGGAGAATGGAGTACTGACCGTTACTGTGCCGAAAGAGGAGGTGAAGACGCTTGATGTTAAGGCCGTTGAGATCTCCGGCTGAGTCGTCTACGCCGCGAGTCAATCTATGCTTTCCGGGCAATAATCTTGATTTGAATACGATAGTATGAGTATGAGATGTTGCTTGCGTCTTTGTATGGTTATGAGGAGTTCTACTAAGCGTCTATGAACGCTCTTGCATTCGTGTGATAAAAAACTTAGTATCAATTAATCTGCAGATAATAAATCTTACTATTCGTAGTCTTCATCGTATAAATCTTAATTTTTTTCTTGACTATTTTGTTGGGATTTGACACATGAATTTGCACACAACATAGATCCCAACACAGCGAAAAACCTAAACATCTGTCAATTGATAACCGCCAATTTAGTAGGGCACATGGAATTAAATATTGTATAATATTTTTAACGTAAAAATCTTTAACAAGTCGAAAAAAAAAATTATAGAATAAATTTTGAATAAACTTTCACTATGTAAAATTAGTTATAAAATTTCTAAAATAGAATATCCGCTACACACCTAAGAAAGAATAAGAAAAACTGTTCAAAAAGTAAAGAAACTCTCATTCGTTTTTACTTTTTATTTTTTTCTTCATCTCACTGGTGGTACACTCTATTCTCTTTAATTTTACAAGTGTGGCGGTAGTAGTGAACGCCAAGAGTTTTATTTCACTATTCGTTGCACTGCTGCTATCCTGCCGCTCTCTCCATTGTGTTTGTCTATCACTCTGAAGAGTTTGGTGTACTCTTTATAAAGACTTCGGCGTTAAATCTATCTATTCACCTGGCCCGATTCTTGTAGATGATTTGTTATACCAATCATGTTTTTTCCTGTGAACTTACTAATTCCTACACTTTTCTAAACACGCGTGCTCTGCAAGTTGACCACTTTACTTAGATGGTGTATGCCCTGCTGGTCAATTACCTACTCTGCAAACTTACCCACTCTGAGAAATCAAATACTCTACAAGTCAGTTATATATTTTGCAAATCTTGCCAACTCTAACCCCTGGCATCACCCTGCAAAAGCAGTCTAAAAATCCACTCCGAATTTTCACCGTAAATGCCACTTTGACATTTTTTACTCCGAAAATTCACTTCGAATTTCCTCACCAGCAAATGCCACTCCGACATTTAGACTCTGAAAATCTACTTCGGATTTCCTCACTAGCAAATGCCAAATCAGCAATTCCATCAATTGCCAAACCAGAATTGCCACCACCAGCAATTCACTCCGGTTCTTAAATCCACTTCGACATTTGCGTTTCCCAGCAAATCCACTTTGGCCTCAAACCAAACCGGCCAAAACCACTCCGGAAAAGTCCACTCTAAAAAAATTCACTCCAACAAATGCACTTTGGAAATCCGGAAATCCACTCCAGAAATGCACTCCTACATTTTTCACTCCGAAAATGAACTTTGGCATTTTCCACTCCGGAAAGTGCACTCCAACATTTTTCACTTCGAAAAATACACTCTGAGATTTTCATTCGGAAATCATCTCATGGATTTTCATTTCGCAAATTCCATTCTAGAATTTGCCACTACAAAAATTCACTTTCTTTTCTCAGCTAATCAACAGGATATTGATCGGATTTTTCTCTCAACTGGTCAACGTTCTGTTGACCACCTTTTACTTATCCGACCGGTCAATTTGCCACTCTGAGATTTGCCCAACTTGGCAAATGGTTTTCTTTGTCATTGATATAGATAATTTGTAGTACTTCGAATATCACACAAAATTTGAGTGATCTACTGATGATACTTCTGTTTGTTGAGTTACTCACAATGAAGTTACCAAATCTAATAATTTTAACAAATGGTATGCAATACCAATCACAGTTTGAATACTATTGTTCTTTATAGATGACATTTGATAACAAAATAAACAAGAAAATTAAATCATGTGCACTTTTGAGGGCATCTGTATCATAATCTAAATGAAAACACGATGCAATTGTAAGATTATTTATCGAAGAGCTCATATGGTGAAATCTATGCTTTGTCAACCAAACAAAAGCAAAAAATTGAAAGATCTTTTGTCCACTAGTTAACTATTGTGTGGAATTTGAATTAAATATTTAAAGGTCCAAGTCAATTTTATTGAGACTACTTTTCAATAATGCAAAAATGGTGGACGCATAAGGTAGTCAAGTTAGTCATCAAAAAAATGTCCCATTTTGTGGCATCATCTCATGGGCTAGTTTCGAAAGTTCCTACCTATCAACTAATTATTAGGGATTTGGCCATTGAGATATAATGCATGCTAAAGATTCTAAAGTTCATATGACATAGAGTTGATGGCCAAACTCCCAAGATTGATGTACTCTAAATACAGGCATCGACCTCTCGAAGGGAGTTGATAGGAAAGAAAGTCAACTCGAAGAGACGCCAAACTTAGTCAAATATTCCAAAGGCTTTTAAGGCGCCCGTTTGTGGTACTTCTTTCCAATTTTGAGGTGCACTTAAACTTCAAAATTAGGAAATAGAGTTTTGAGTAGCAGAAATCGATATATATCAGAGATTTTGAATGCTTTGTTAATAGGAAGGAGGGGTCATAAAGTAACAAATTCAAAAACCCTAGCTAAAAAAAATATTGAGAATATCTATTAGTCATTTGGAGTTTAGGATATTTTTCAATACCAAAAGATTTGCTTCCATTGAAGTAAACAAGATAATAAAAATGATTAAACAATAGGCTTTTCGGGAAAGTAATGCTAGGCAGACGATTGAACTGAGTCGTATACCTTTTATCTTAGAAATAAATAGGTATCGGTTTTTTACAAGTTTAAAATGCTATTATTGAAATCTTATAATAGAAGTACAAATCTAATGGATTATCTTAACCATTTTTGAACATTATTAAGCTTTCAAAACCTAAAAGATGTCGCGTGATGTCTTTACATTTCTTTAATTTTAAAGAAAGATGTAAGAATTTAGCTTTATAAGTTAGAAATAAAATTCATTCAGTCATTTTAGAAATTAACAGACCCACCCGTTCCTATTACAATTTACCTTTAATCAGAGGGAAGAAAAACAACTATAGCACTTTGTCAGGATCTGATAAGCAATAAGAGTTTAAAGTATTTTTTGGATAAATTTAACGTTGAGATTAGAGGCATATCAAAAGCAACTATAATACTTTGTCAGGGTTCGATAAGCTCTGGATAAGAGCTCAAAGTATTTTTTTGGACAAATTTAACGCTAAGATCAGAGATATATAAAAACTCACTGATAAGGTGAAGTTTAATACTTTCATGGTAACGATTAGTTGGGTGATCTTTTTAAATATTTAATTCAACAGAGTCCCAATATATTCTTGAAGATAGAAGCCATTATTTAGGTATACATCATAACAAAAAAGAATAACGAAATAAAGCGGTCGGGATACTTGGATTATATAAGTCATTCAGAGTCAAACAATTAAGGGAAGAAAATAAATGTCAATAACTCTTTTATTCAAGACCACAAAAAATAACAAAGGATCGAGTTAGGCATTCATAGAGAGTACATGTTCCTAAATCTCACGTCGTTGAATGATGCTATACAAATATCAAACAAAAAATTTCTAAGGTGATCCAAGCCAATCAAGAATTTGGAAGGAGATGATCAGTCCTATATATAAAATGTTCTATTTTTTTGTTTAAAGTATCTTTTTGATGATTAAATTATATGAGATGTGGCTAATGATAAATATATCTCTTGTTAGCACAAGCAATATTTTGAACTTAAATTGGTCTGATTTGAAAATATAACAATATTATTGTTGTGTCCTCGGATCCAGCTGAGTCCGCGGATCGTTTTTGAGTACTCAGACAAGACATGTGCAACACAAAGAGTGAGATGAAGTAGATAAAAAGAGTATGAGGATTAAGGTACACGAAGTTTTTACATGAAAAATCTTCTCTTAAATGAAAGAAAAACTATGAGACTTTTCCAAAAAAAAACTTACTACACTATTGTGTTTAGTTACCAGATTACAGGAGCAAGACTATCACTCTCAAGCCTTTTTCTTTCTCCCTCTATAGTAGCTACACCAGTGTAAATTTTGGGGATCCTTTATTTGATAGACAGAATTAATGTATTTATAATAGTTGAGTTTTTTTCTGTGGGGTGTCCACGTGACGTTAGCATGTGCAGAGAAATTTGCTACCAACTCTACCAATCCAATTTACTATGTCAGGGAGGTTGTGTGCATACTAGCTGACATTACGTAGCGTCACATCTGCAATGATCGGACGTGCCCTGTAGGCTATCATTCATTTTGCAGCCTGATAGGGTCATCCACTAAATCTCTAACGCGTTGATTTTACAGATGTGATGATATCCGAGGCCCATCCCGAGTCTACGGGCCCGATTGAATTTTGAGTCCACTATCTTGGGCCGACCCTACTATGAGCTCTTGGCCTCTTCGGTCTTAGGGTCTGGTGACATCAGATCCCAATTCCACGATGATTGATCTTTTAAATGGACATTGAGTATTAGTATACATCACTAGCCCCCCATGCCAAAGGGTTTGAGTACTTTAGCCCTTTGGCATGTCCATTGGACATGGATAAGTCTTGTGCGAATGTTGTCTCCACTGGAAGTCCGCTCGTTGAGATTAGAGGCATATCAAAAGCAACTATAATACTTTGTCAGGGTTCGATAAGCTCTGGATAAGAGCTCAAAGTATTTTTTTGGACAAATTTAACGCTAAGATCAGAGATATATAGAAACTCACTGATAAGGTGAAGTTTAATACTTTAATGGTAACGATTAGTTGGGTGATCTTTTTAAATATTTAATTCAACAGAGTCCCAATATATTCTTGAAGGTAGAAGCCATTATTTAGGTATACATCATAACAAAAAAAGAATAAGAAATAAAGCGTCGGGATACTTGGATTATATAAGTCATTCAGAGTCAAACAATTAAGGGAAGAAAATAAATGTCAATAACTCTTTTATTCAAGACCACAAAAAATAACAAAGGATCGAGTTAGGCATTCATAGAGAGTACATGTTCCTAAATCTCACGTCGTTGAATGATGCTATACAAATATCAAACAAAAAATTTCTAAGGTGATCCAAGCCAATCAAGAATTTGGAAGGAGATGATCAGTCCTATATATAAAATGTTCTATTTTTTTGTTTAAAGTATCTTTTTGATGATTAAATTATATGAGATGTGGCTAATGATAAATATATCTCTTGTTAGCACAAGCAATATTTTGAACTTAAATTGGTCTGATTTGAAAATATAACAATATTATTGTTGTGTCCTCGGATCCAGCTGAGTCCGCGGATCGTTTTTGAGTACTCAGACAAGACATGTGCAACACAAAGAGTGAGATGAAGTAGATAAAAAGAGTATGAGGATTAAGGTACACGAAGTTTTTACATGAAAAATCTTCTCTTAAATGAAAGAAAAAACTATGAGACTTTTGTCCGAAAACTTACTACACTATTGTGTTTAGTTACAAGAGAGGACGAGATTACAGGGGAGTAACAGACTACTCTCAAGCCTTTTTTCTTTCTCCCTCTATAGTAGCTACACCAGTGTAAATTTTGGGATCCTTTATTTGATAGACAGTTAATGTATTTATAATAGTTGAGTTTTTTTCTGTGGGGTGTCCACGTGACGTTAGCATGTGCAGAGAAATTTGCTACCAACTCTACCAATCCAATTTACTATGTCAGGGAGGTTGTGTGCATACTAGCTGACATTACGTAGCGTCACATCTGCAATGATCGGACGTGCCCTGTAGGCTATCATTCATTTTGCAGCCTGATAGGGTCATCCACTAAATCTCTAACGCGTTGATTTTACAGATGTGATGATATCCGAGGCCCATCCCTGAGTCTACGGGCCTGAGTGAATTTTGAGTCCACTATCTCGCACGGGCTGACCCTACTACTTGGAGCTCTTGGCCTCTTCGGTCTTCTGGGTCTCTGTGACATCAGATCCCAATTCCACGATGATTGATCTTTTAAATGGACATTGAGTATTAGTATACATCACTAGCCCCCCATGCCAAAGGGTTTGAGTACTTTAGCCCTTTGGCATGTCCATTGGACATGGATAAGTCTTGTGCGAATGTTGTCTCCACTGGAAGTCCGCTCGTGCCTTTGCTTCATGGCGTTGCTCAGCCACTGCTTGGGGTTGGCGTTTATTCTTCTCTCCTGTGAACGTTTGAGGACGTGGTTGGAATTAAAAACCCGGGAACATGTGACCAAAATGTTTGAGAACTCGTTAAGGCTTACGGTTTGCCCAAAACGTTAGAGAAATTTTGAGGTCAACGGCTTGGCCAGAACATCCGAGGAAATTTTAGATTTTAGGCACTACTGGGCATTTCTAAGCGATAGCCATCCTCACATATTTGTCCGAGGTCCAAAGATGTCCTCGGATATTATTGGGATCATAGGCTTTGATGAAGGCGCCTCCGAGACTTCCCTTGGAGTTTGAGACACTGGCTTGTGTTGCCATTTGGGCCATTAAAGCGCATTAAATGCGTGTTTAATGAGATTGACGTCACCTTGGAAGTATAAGGCCCACTATCTCTGGCAACGTATGGAAAATTGACACGTGGTAAGGATAATGATGGCACGCGCCTTTTTGATTTTCTGCCATTTTCAAATATTGTTCATTGCCTTCATTTTCATTTTCACCATGCAACCTAAGGAGCTTTCTCTCGAATGCTTGACTGTGCTCTCCCAAACTTTCTACTTTTTTTCATTTCCTTTGTGCTTTTTCTTCGAGCTTTAATGGTACCTGGAGTCAAGGATATCACATCTTCTCTCTCTTTAGCCACTCTGGATGCCATCCGTGTGAAGTATGTTATTCTTGAATCGATGGCGATGGTGATTCCTAAGCCCTATAATAGGGCTTGCAGCCTACCCGATGGGTTTATCATTGTTCACGAAGTCCACCTCAAGAGTGGGCTTCGTTTTCCTATCTCACTGGAGCTATATCACATTATGAAAGAACTTGAAGTTCTGTTTGCGAGACTGCTACCCAACGCCATCAGGTATTTTATATCACTTTGTGTTTTTGCACGTAGTCACAAGAAAATACTTGAGGTGTCGATGGTAAAGGTAATGTTTTGTTTTACTCATAATTTGGACCGGATAGTTGCTACTCCATGTCCAGACTTTACTGTCATGAGTGGTGAAAATTTAGATTCCACAAAGAGGTCGAAGGATAAATTCTTCTTCTTTGGAGTCGAGAGAACTGGGCTCTCTCCACTACTTGGGAAAACATGGCGCGTAAGTATTGCTCGGACGCCTCCAAAGAGGAGAGAGAGGTTGCCAAGGAGGTCATAAATTTGGTAATGGCCAACCTTTGCACTTTCAATGAGAACAAGAAGAATATTTAGCTATGGCCCGAGAACTTGGCTAGGGCCAAGTGGGGGACTGAATTCGAGGACTCTAATGTCCCTGCTGCTGCTCCTTCTACAAAGAAGAAGAAGAATAAGTCGAAGAAAAAGGAAAAGTCTCTGAGGATTGAGGAGTCGTTTGAGCAGCCAAGAAATAATCATTGGACTGAAACCTCAAAGCGTCTGTGACTACCGTTGCGCCCTCCTCGTCTGATGACGATAATGCTGTTATAGTGCCCCTTGTGAGGAGGTCGAGACCTCCATAGGCGGCGCCAGTCCGAGAGGCTAAAGGCGCCAGACCTTCAGCCACAGTTGAGTCCTCTGGGTAGCCTTTTGGGCCTGTGGGCCAGCCCGCAGAGTCACCTATTGCCCAACCTTCTCTTGATGAGCCAATGATTGACGTCCCTTTTGAGTTTGTTTGTGAGGTCTCAAACTGGATTGATAATCCACCGGAGGACTTTGACGAGGGATAGGCTGTGAGGGAGGCTGAGGTGACTCAGGCTGAGAAAGCATCGATGATGACGACTGCTGATGCTGTTAAGGCCGAGGAGAGTCATGCCGTGGAGTTTCCTACCACAGAGACTATTGAGCTCTCATGCTTTGTAATCCAAGTTTATGGTCCAGTGATAATTCCGCCCACGGCCCTTGAGAAACCATCGGTTGAGGACAGCACAGGGACTTGCTGTTGAAGTAGAGATTGGGGTCGAGGATCATTATGAGGTGGCTGAACCCCCAGTCTTGGGTGAAGCTGCTTCTGCGCCCGAGGCCAAGGCTGAGGTTTTTATGGAGTGGGAGATGCGGCCACAGAACCTGCGGAGTTAGAAGCTCCCAAAGGGGAGAGCACTTTCGGGAGTTCTTTTGTGACTAAGGTACTCCTTTATCCTTTGCCTTGTTTTTTCCTCTTATGTTCATACTGTACTGACTTGTCTTGCTTTTACAGCTTCAGGACATGGCTGGTGGCCTTGGCATGATCATTAGTGAGGCTGCCCAGGCTTACACAAAGTTGGAAGCTTCCAGGTCCTTGGGGGAATGCATCCAAAGTTTAGAGCTCAAACTTGTTGAAGTCGAGAGCCGCATTTCTATCCTAGAGGGTCAACTGAAGGAGCAAGAGAGGTTACACATCGTCCTCCGAGGGAGGAATCTCCTGCTGGAACAAGAGCTCAAGACTTCGTTGAAGCCTGACGACATTGCACCGGTCCTCGAGTTCAAGTACTAGGATGTCATTAAGATGTGCCGCCGGGTCATGAAGCTTTTGGTCCCAAGGTTTCCCTGCACTCTCTTCGACCCAAGGAACTCTAGTGCTCAATGTAAGGATGACTTAATCGGTCTCCTAGAAAGTTGGAGGTCTTCTGAGTTTTCACAATCGGGGCTGTCCAGTCAGGCAGAGTTCGCTGGACAGCTAGGATGCTCAGAACGGTCGGAAAACTCAGCTCCTTGATGTGTTTTGTTGTAAACATTTTTTTGCATACTATTGTTCATATGTTGGATCCATGAATGAAGTTCATATTATTTTAGTGTAGATATTTTGTTTGTCTTATCTGGATTGCTCGAGTGTTTGGTTCTTTTATGATATGTTGTTAAAGAAACTTGATCTTTTATTAACTTAATGCCTGAAACTTTTGACCGTCTTAAACTAAAGATGCTGCCTCTAGGGTTGTCGCATGTTTGCTGTTTTAAGCTCGCTAAATTTTAAGTCCAACCTCTAGGGTTACTTGGTATCATGGCCAAGTTTTAAGTTTGACCTCTCGGGCCACTTGAATACGGTCGAGTTTTAGAACAAGTGAAAGGATTGATTTCACTTGATTTAAGAAAAACCTAGGTTTGTGAATTAATGAGATGATATGCAAATATTCAATGAAATGCAAGACAGAAAATAAGAAATTTTATCATATCAATGAAATGTGTTATAAGCACACCGGATGATGCATTTTGTCTTACCTGACCATCTATATATACATTTATTGATAGTATTCTTTAAGGTGTGCGTCATTCCATGTCTGAGGGACTAGCTTGCCTTCTTAGGTGTGCAATTTATATGCCCCATCTTGAAGGATGGCCGAGGTCAAGAACGACCCTTCCTAATTTGAGGAGAGTTTATTCTGGTCAGTATTTTTACCTGTGGTCTCTATACTCCTCAATATTAGGTCCCCTACTTCGAACTGTCATTCTTTACCTTTTTATTGGTATCGGGCTACTCTCTGTTGGTACGTTGCTATTCTTAGCCTTACAAGGTCTCGTGTTTTCTCGAGTAGATCGAGACTCTTACGAAGTCTTTGATCATTGCTGCTCGGGTCATAGCACTCGACTCGGAGACTTGAAAGTCTGACTTTCACTGGGATGACCACCTCTACTCTATAGCACAGGCTGAAGAGTGTATCTCTTGTAGGTTCCCTCAGCATTGTCCTATACGACCAGAGAACGAAGGGCAACTCGTGTACCCATGAGCCATCGGAATGCTCCAACTTTATCTTGAGTCCGTGTAGGATTGTGCGGTTGATGACCTCCATTTGCCCGTTGCTCTGTGGATACGCAGCCGACATATGGACCAACCTGATCATCAGGCTGGTACAGTACTTAGTAAACTGTTTTCTAGTATCGGTCACGATGCACTCGAAAATCCCAAACCTGCACACAATGTTTTGCTGGACAAATTCTATGGCATTCTACTCTGTTATTTTCGCTAGTAGCACAGCTTCGACCCATTTTTGTAAAGTAGTTAATCCCGATGATCAGGAACTTTTTTTACCCTGTCGTAGTCGGAAGAGGTCCGAGTATGTCTAGTCCCCATTCAGCAAAGGGCCATGGTGATTGCAGTACTCAATGTGGGGTTGGTGAGCCATATTGTCATGGGCTTGACAATTTTTACATTTACGTACAAGTCCATGGCGTCATATTTTATAGTTGACTAATAGTATCCTTACCTCATGAGTTTGAAGGCGAGGTTCTTGCCACCAATGTGGGATTTACAAATCCCATGGTGCATTTCTTGGAGAGCGTAATTTGCCTCCTTGGGAGCGAGACACCGTAGGTAGGGGGCCAAGAACCCATGCCGGTATAATTAACCGTCCATGATAGTGTACCAACCCACTGTCTTCTTCACCTTCTTGACTGTGTCCACGTCCTCAGGTGAGGTCCCATCGGACAAGTACCTCAAGTAGGAAGTCCTCCAAGTGCTGGTACTCAAAACTTGCATCACTTCTGGTTCGGGATTTTCAATGCTTGGCTTGTCCAGAACTTCTCTCATCCCTTGGACATACTGCTCTAGGTCTCCAGATGTTGCTGCCCTTGCAAGCATGTCGGCCTTCCCATTCTTTTCTCTTGGGATGTGGACAAATTCAACCTTCCCGAAGTTTATGGACCATTATTTCTACGAAGATCCCTAACATGTCACCTAGCACCCAGAAAAAAATGTCTGAGTTTGTTTGCAGGAAATTGATAAGCTGGTCTTGAATAGTTTGGGGTAGAGAGCTCCCTATCTGGACGTACTTCCTCGGTCTTTAGGATCCAGTGGGACTCGGACAGTGAGTTCTCCGGATTGTGCGTACTATAGTATCGCTTCATCTCGGAGGTCAAGGTATTCTAGAGGTTGGGGAAGAGGCGTTTACGTGGAATGGGATAAGTAGCATGTCTGCCGAGTAGCTTGATCTTTGAGGACCTCCCCAATCCCAAATGAAGTCAAAAATTTTATCTTTAGATGCGTGATGAAAGTGACAGCATCGAAAGTGGTCAAGTAAGGATGTCCAAGGATTGCATTGTAAACTGATGGGAGGTCCATGACAAAGAAGGTGAGGACCTTAGATGCAGTTCTCGGGTGCGTTCCTAGCATGATTTCTAATTGGATGACACCTTGAACTGGTATTGGCTCATTGTCTAGTCCGTAGAGGGGTCCTTCTATTGCTCTCGTTTGACTTCTCTTAAGTCCCAATTTAAAATATACATCAAGATAAAGTAAATTTTGTGAACTTTCATTTCAATAAAGACTCATTTTATTTGGTAGTTATTTGCCACATCTGAAACGAGTGCGGTTATAATAAGGGGATCAAAGTAAAGGGAAGTTATATGAGCCATATTTTCATTATTAAAGCTAATAACTTCATCACTATTTCCTACCATTGATCTCTTCACTGCAATGATCTCCCGATCGTCTTCATGGGTTGGGTGAGTTAATATCATGTTCACAACCCCCGCGGTCACTCAGTTCCTGGGCTGGTTAGCCTCAACATCACCTACTATTTCGGAGCCTTATTCGGGTCTTTGTAGGAAGCAGTTGAGGTGTCCTATCCTTATTAGCTTTTCGATCTCCTTCTGCAGTGTCCGGGAGTCCTCTGTGCTGTGGTCTCCACAGCGATGGTAATGATAGTACTTCGACTGGTCTCATTCTTCTGGATTCTTTAGTGCTTTAGGTTACTTCAAAAATTTCTCGTCCCGAATCTACATCAAGATATTGGTATGGGTGTCGTTCAGAAGAGTGAGATTTATTGGCTTGAGCTCCCTCTGAACAACCTGCTCGGACTTATGCAGCTTCTTTATTGTCTGGGGACTTAGACAGTCCTTGCCTTTTGTTTTTCCTTCCACCACCATCAAGTGGAAGTTCTCATCCTTCTTTGGCCTCTTTGCATCATTGGCTTCTTCGGCCGTGATATATGCTCGTACCATGGCCTCGACCTTGACCTCTATGAACGCTTGAGAATCCTTGTGAATAAGGTGCTTGAAGAAAGTTTCTCCTTTCAAGGCAGATAAGAACGTGTTCAGCTTCACTCCATCGACCAATTTTGGGATCTGTCTGGCCTCCGCTACAAATCGGGTTAGGAATCCCCTCAAGCTCTCCCTGGCACTCTACTTCACTCGGGTGAGGTGCTAGGGCTGCTTCTATATCCTCCAATTGGAGGCGAATTGCGAGAGGAAACTTGCTGCCAGCTCGCTGAAGAAGTGAATGGAATTAGTTGGCAGTCCGTAAAACTACACTCTCTCGTTGCCCTTAAGCGTCAATAGAAAACACTGACACATGGTCATCTCGTCTAAACTTTGGAAGCTCAGATGCTCGCAAAAGTGATTAAGATGATCCATGGGGTTAGCACTCTCATCGTAGATATCAAGGTTTGGCATCTTGAACTTCAAGGGGAGTGGTCTCGTCCTAATCTCCGCCGTGAATGGAGATTGGCATAGGTCAACTCCTCCTCCATTGTCTTTGCCAAAGACTCGGTCCCATGCATTCTTCAGTTTCTCCTCCACATGGGGTGGGGCCACTGCCTGCTTCTCGTTGAGGTAATTCCTCAACTCGTAAGGTCCTTGTACTACCTACAATTCTGGGACCTCCCAAACCTTGGGAGGTGCATCATCATGGGGAGCCGGGTTGTCGCGAATAGAGTACGGATTGCGCCTCTCTGGGCTCTCCTCCTAAACCCGAGGGCCTAAGCGACCTTCAAATTGTTGAGAGATTTTACTACTTGATGCAACTTAGGTCCTTGGGCCTTGTGCTGGCTGGATTGCTTGTTGGGGTATTTCTTCCCCTTACCCCTATTCTGGGACGTCGCAGTCTGAGAGGTCTTAAAAGGTGCTCCCTTCATCTGCTCGTCCATTTTTGAACAGAGAGTCTGGACGGCCCTAGACATGTCGTCCATCCTCATGGCCAACGCCCGTATGACTGGATCAGGATAGTCTTCTATTCTGGTACACGCGGTAGGGCCATTGTCACATGAGGTCGCGTCTTTGACAGGGGCATTTATTGTACTCTTGTGTTCACCATATTTGACTTTGGAAAAAGCGTAGGGAAACTTCTGGAAGATTTTTGAGAAACGTAGAAAATTGACTTTTAGTCGTTTTCTACAGATGGCGCTAATGTTGCGTCCTCGGATATTGCGCACTTGTACGTACAATGATCTAGCTGAGTTTGCGGATCGTTTCTGAGTACTCAGGCAAGATGTGTGCAATACAAAGAGTGAGATGAAGTCGAGAAAAAGAGTACGAGGACTAAGGCACGTAGAATTTTTATGTGAAAAGCCTTCTCTTAAATGAGAGGAAAAAATCATGGGACTTTTGTTCTAGAACTTGCTTCACTATTGTGTTTAGTTACAAGAGAGGACGAGATTACAAGGGAGTAATAGACTGCTCTCAAGCCTTTTCTCTTTCTCTTTCTATAGTAGCTACACAAGTGTAAATTGTGAGATCCTTTATTTAGTATACAATTAATGTATTTATAGTAGTTGAGTCTTCCTTTGTGGAATGTCCACATAGTGCTGAGGTGTGTAGAAGAGTCTGCCACCAACTCCACCAATCCAATTTACTGTGTCAGGGAGGATGCGTGCATGCTGGCTGACTTTACGTGGTGTCACATCTGCAGTGATTGAGCGTACTCTATAGGCCATCATTCCTTCTGCAGCCTGATAAGGTCAGCCATTAAATCTCTGGCGCACCGATTTTACAGATGTGATGACGTCCGAGGCCCATTCCTGAGTCCACGGGCCTTAGTGGACTTTGAGTCCACTATCTCGCACGGGCAGACCCTACTGTCTGGACCTCTTAGGCCTCCTGAGCCTATTGGGTCTCTGTGGCTATAGAGCCCAATTCTACGAGGATTGATCTTCTAAATGGATTTTAGGTATCAGTATCCATCAATTATGTTATATGATCAAGGATGTTCACAGTAAGCATGATGCATCTTGAAGTAGTAAATATATTAAGCTGATCGAAAATCAACTTATTGAAATTTGTTCAAATATGATTTAGAAAGTCCAATCATTTGAGTTCAAATATATTTTATGAACCTATCTAGTTAATAAATTAAATTTGAGTTATTTAAATCAAATAGTTATTGTAATTCTACCCACCATGACATTTTCTAAAACGTCACATATTTAAATTTACTGATTTGGAAAATCAAATTTTAAGTAAAATAATGCTCAAAGAATAGGTTTAGAAGATCATTTATATTAAATTCATGAAACTTTTCCATTGTATAAAAAATAAGTTTCCCTTAATTTGAAAAAAATACATATTTATTTATTTAAAAGTGATGCATATGGTGCATAAAAAATAATTTTCCTTGATATGGAAAAAGTCTTATTTATTTATTTATTATTCATTTGTTTTAAAGTAATCCATACCTTGAAATTGGATTTAACCCAAAAAAACTCAATCTAAAGTTTTAAACTCTTCGACTTGTATTCCACATATTACAACCATAAATAAGAAATTTAAAAGAGATGGAACTCATTTTTTAAATATCATCAAATATTCAAGTCATCAGTTTTAGGCAATAATTTTGAGTAACTAATAATTAAATGAAGATTAAATGAGACTAAGAATTTGAATATGATTTATTGAGAATAAAGTGAAAATTTTGATTATAAGGTCTTAATTTTTACAGTTTTTCCTGGCCCCTATTTTCTCTCCTTGAAGATGGGGTTTTTGTTTTTTATATTGTCATCCAAAGGCAGCTCCTTAGAAATGACTTTTTTAGAGTTGGTTTCTCAATAGTGGTTCCTAAGCCAAACGTTTCTCTCCATTGAATTAAGTTATGTGTTGGTTGTTGACCATTCTTTGGCCTTGATATGAAAACCACGGCTAACTATACTGGTTGCAGGTAGTTAATAGGCGATTGCTAAAAGGAAGAGTTATAGGTAGGGCAACATATGGCAGCAGTTTATAATGAACTGTTTTCTTTAATTTATTAGTAATCTATGTTGGGGTTCGACACTCGGATTCACCTGATCCGGCATAGCGAAAATCCAAATCATCCATCAATCAATAATTACCAATTTAGTGAGTATAAGGAATAAAAGAGATATGCAATATTCTTAATGTGGAAATCCTTCACAAATCGAAGGGAAAAACAACGAGACAAATTATGAAATCGGATTTCACTATGTAAAATGGTTACAAAAATTTTTGAGAAAGAGTATCTGCTACATACCCTAGATAGAACAAGAAAAATCGCTCCAGAGTAAGTAAGAAAACTCTCATTTACTCTTAACTCTCTATTTTTCTTCATTTCTTCTTCCACTGGTGGTACATTCCACTCACTTTGATTTTACAAGTGTAGCGGTAGACGGCCGTCCACTGCACCTGCGGCCACTTGCCTTCCAACCCTTCACATCGCTACTTCCTTTGTCCACAGCAATGTCTGTCAATTTCTTGCAGTGCCTGGTGTGTTCTTTATAAAGACTTTGGCTCAAAATTTTCATCTGCTTACCTGGTCGATCTTTTAGATGATTTGTTACGCCAATCCTGTATTTTCCTACAACCTCACTGATTCCTACCCTTTCCCAAACACGCGTACTCTGCAGGTCAACCACTTTACTTAGACGGCGCATGCACCGCTAGTCAGCTATTTGCTCTGCAAAATTTACCCACTTTGAAAAGTCAACTGTTCTGTAAGTCAGCTACCTACTCTACAAATCTTACTGACTCTGGCCCTTGGCATCACCACTGCAAAAGCACTTCGAAAATCCACGGATTTTCACTCTGGAATTCCATTCCGGATTTCCACTGCCAAATACCACTTCGGCATTTGTACTTTGGAAATCTACTCCAAAAATTCACTCCGAATTTTCTCTCTGTCAAACTCTATTTTGGAATTTGCCACTTCAAAAATCCACTCCTGATTTTCTCTCCGAAAATTTACTCCAAATTTCCTGTCCGGCAAATTCCACTCTGGAATTTGCCACTCTGAAAATCCACTTTGGAATTTGCTACTCCAAAACTCTACTATGAATTTTCACTCCAGGAATCCTCTTTGGATTTCCACACTGGCAAATTTCACTTCGAAATTTGCCACACCGCTTTCTCAGCTGATCAACAAGATGTTGACCAGATTCTTCTCTCAGTCGGTCAACTGAATGTTGACCGGCCTCTTACTTTCTTAGCAAATGGTCAGTCCGAAATTTGCCTTCTTTGGCAAATGGTCATCCTCCAAGATTTGCTTAGCAAATGAACTTCCCGAACTTTGCTGCGGCCAGTTTGTAATACTCCGATTATCATACAGAACCTGTGTAATCCGATAATGTGTTCATTTGTCAAGTCACCCACAAGAGAGGGACCAACTCCAACAATCTAATCTCTATTTTTATGGCTTAGATGATATTGGGTTGATATTAAGCTTTTCCTCTATTAGGGCCAATTCACACCTTGGCTCTTTTGCTTTTTTTGGTGTCAGGAGCTAATCTCACACTTATCCTAATTATAATTAATTAATTTAATATATGCGAAACTGAAAAAAGGAAATTGGAGAAAATTTGGATTAAAGGGCCCAAAAATCTTGAAATTTGCAAACTGCAGAAACCGACAATCTGAAATTTGCTGAATTACTGTTAAATCTGAAATCTGGATTTAGCAATATGCTGAAATTAAATTGGCTTGCCGAAGTCTGCATTCAATCTGAAATTACATCTGTAAATCAGGAAGTTTAAGCTGCTGAATTATTTGAATTAAAATCAGCCAAAGTTGCTGAAAATCTCCACCGGCTTATGGTACTGCCATCTGTCAACTAATCTGATTTCCAGCAAATTCACGTTAGCTACATTAGGATGATTCAGCAAACTGCAAGCCACGTTAGCTAGGAACTCAAAGCCACAGCCAGCCAACTCATCTAAATTCCAGCAAAGCCACGTTGATTTTGAGATAAGTTTCGGCAAAGTCCAGCAAAGCCACTGCCAGCTTTAAATCTGGAATTATTTCAGAATCAGACGTGGGGAGAGAGGAGAGGAGAAAGAAGAAAGGGGATTCCAAGGGTAAAAACCAAGCCACTTCAGGTGAAGTAAGGAAGTGTTTCCAAGAATTTCAATAGCTGATTTTGGGTAGTACAGATTAAGGCAAGTACACCTTAAGTTTTTTCTTCACTTGTTGCTAATTCTTGCTGTTATTTTTGAGTATTGTTAGTCCAATACTCACTTCCTTTTTTATAACATAGTTTATCGCGTTTCAGCATGAGTTTTGTTGAATTCAAGTGCATTAAAATCTGAATTATGCTTCATTGATGCAGTATACTTTGTTGTATCACATTGAGGCATGCATTTTGCTAATATTCTATTTTGCTGAATTTGGATATGCAGTGTACTTCATTAAAAATTTGAATTATATTTTGCTATATCACGTTGAGGCATATATGTTACTGATTTTCTATTTGGCTGAAGCATCCTATTTGCTGATTCCTTCTATTTTATGCTTCATTTTACTGCTTGGCCGAATTGCTACACTGCTAAATTGCTGTAACATGTTATGCTGTTTTTATGCTTTTCAGTCTGTTTTAAGCTGCTATACTGAATTATGCGATGCCTCATTTTGCTGTTATAAGCTGCAGCTGTTTATAATCTTTAAGTATTCCATGTTGCACGGTTGCAATCCAATTTACTGATACTGAATTATAATCTGCTGAAGCATACGTTACTGATTTTCTATTTTACTAGCCTACCGAATTTGATTTAAGCTGCAGCTGCTCTTGAATTCAGATTGAAGCATGGTGTATTGCTAAATTTCCATGTGCTAATGCTGAAGTTTAATTTGCTGAAGCATGTGTCCCTAAATTGCTGAAATTCAGCACGTCTTGCTGAATTTCTCACGTTTAAATTGTCCACTGAATTGCTGTCTCACGTTTGATCAGTCATACGAAACACGCCACGTTTAAATTGCTATTCCAATGGTTAAATCTAATCTGAAAATCAATTTTTCAACAAGGCTGCATCATATTGCTGAAATATGTATTAATTTTGAAATACTAATTATGTTAGCATTAATTTAATGATTGAAAACTTTACAATATGTTAAGAATTATGATTAATTTTTTTAGAGTTGAAAAAATTAAGAAGAAAAATTAAGAAAAAGTATAGAGTTTTTACAAAAAAATTTAAAAAGAATTAAAAAATTGGACCAAGAATTTATTTAGAGGGTAATGTTCTTTAACCTGTCTTAAGATATTGTAGTGGTAATAAAAAAAATTGCCCTACTGTAAGGGAATTAAGACGGCATTACGGCTCCACCTACCGGGTAAAAGGTATGTATAGCCCACTTCTGGCTGAATAAGAATATTACGGCCTTTGATTGTATACAATGAATACAATCCGTTTCCTCGATTGTCTACTCCATTAGTTGATAAGGCTTATTGGCCCTAGTCCCTTAAGTTAAGTAGGTTTTGACTATAAGACAATAAAAAGACAAGATAAAGAAAATTGATTGTATCAGAAAATATTTTCCGTTCATATTTCATGCTTATGTATGCATTATAACTCCTATTTTGTCCGATAATATATTTCAGTATAATTGTGTATGTTTTTATATATATTGTGTCTTATTAAATATATGGCTCACTCTCTAACTATTTTATTGCCCTTCAGATGTCTCGCAGGAGTTGATGTCTGATGAACAGGAGTGAAGATAGAAGTTTTAATTTTACTTTATATTTAGATAATACATTCAAAATGCTTAGAATTTTAATGTACTTAATTAATTGAAGTTAAAATGTATATATTATAATATTGTAAAAATTTTAATAGCTTGTTATGATGTATTATATTTCGGTGATGTTAGATTAGAATTGCTTCCACAAATTATGGTGGGTACTATGTATACTTCCGCAAGTTAATGTGAGATGGAGTTTGGTTTTAGTAGGTATCTTTTCTTAACAAAATCTGATATTGTATTCCTATAATACGATGTTGGAGCCATTGATGGTATGGTAAATATATGGATCTTATGTATAATTATATGTAGGGTTATGTATATTTATCACATTGAATAATAATAATAATGGCTAATGACAAAAATAAGAACGTCGGATGTCACACTTGGGCTTGGCTTCAACCAAGTCCAACACTAGCCTCCTAATTCTGAAGTTCAAAGTTGGGCTTTGAAGTTGTATGCTCGGTTTTGTAGTTGTTGGCTTTCATGCAAAAGTTATCTTTTCAATAAGACTGATCCATCAAATCTTCCTATTAATCTTATTATGCCATTCATCAATAGTGCCTTGATTTGTAGCAACGACATAGAATCTTTGAATTTATTCTAATTGTTAGCCTTTCGAAATGCAACGTTTTCTATTGGGTTACTGTTTATAAAAGGAGGGATAGTTTACCTATAATGTCATTCATTTCTTTCTCTTACCATTAATAGAGTCATCAGACTTTTTAAATCTTTTATTTATATGGAGATTTACTTAGCTGAGGTGTTGGGGATTGGAAGATCATACCCTAGATTCTTCCTTCTAAATGATTATCATGAAGATTATTTTAGTTTCTTTCTTTTAGTGGGGACTCATTTTAATTCCCTTCACTTACATAGTCTCGCTAGCTGGATTGCCATATTGGCCAAGCATCTTGGTGGGAAACCTTGTCACTGGACGGTCTTCTTTCTTACTTGATTGTCTTTTAGGTGACTAGTATATGAGTTATAATGTAACTCTTGCTGACATTTAGTTGCCCTGTTGAATGTTATGATGTAGTTGTCATTATAAATCAATCATCAATCCTTGTGATGTGGGGTTGTTTGACTACTCGTTTGTTGTCTGATTTTTAGGACTCGTGTGATTATTCTTCGTTCTTGTCCTTGACTCTCTCTCTTTATGGGGGCTGGTGATTAGGTAAACACTTAATTTCCTCTTTAAAACTCGCTCATCTATTGGGTAATTTTAGTGGTTTCTTTAGTATTGGGTAGAATAATATCATTTTAGTTTTCTATTCCTGTTCAAGATATCACTGAAGTTGTATATATGAAATTTTAGGTTTTTTTTAGATAATTCTTCTGACTCAGTACTTATTTATTATATTATAACTTGTATATATTTTAAAACAAAAATGAATGAAATATTTGAAGGATTCATATTTGATCTCCCATATATATTACTTGAACTCTCTCTTAAATCGTCGAATATTCCGAAGTAATATTATAACAGCTTTAAAAATTAATAACTTGAAAAATGAAATTCCCAACAATTCAAACCTATAATTCCCAAGAGCATTATCTATTTGTAAAATGGGCCGGATCCGAAGATCATATCATTTTGCCGGCTCATTTCACAAACTCAACTTTAATCTTATAAAACTTGATTAATAGTAATCATGTGCCAACTAGTTGTGTAAAGAGATTCACCATATTTGGAAGAGTCATTCTATTATGAAAAAATAATTTTAACGTAAACATGACTTCTTTCAATTAAAATAACTGATTGACTATGCAATAAATATATCTCAGTTCTTTTAAATGGGTATCACCTTTCTCTTTCCTGACATTCCACTTGACGAGTCTTTTATCTCTTTTGTGTTATTTTAAGGAATCAATTAAGCTTGTTAGAATGCATTGCTTGGCCATAGATACAAAACGTTCAATGATGGGTTTGACTTTATATACCTAATTTTGGAAAAATGTGACTCTTTATCTTTTGATTTTTGTGCTCGATTTACTTAACCTTAATTTTCAAGCCTTTGAATGGTGTCCTCTTGAATTGCTATAACTTTCGAATCTCTTGCATTTTTAAATTCTTCGATCCTATTTTCCTTAGTTTTATTATGGCACCGCATTCAGTTGGTGGTTCTTTTTTTAGCAAGGTGGCTAACATTATTTCTTCTATATTTCTAACTTACATATTCAGTCTCTACAATAGGTATGATATTTCTATTGCCATTCCTTACATGATTCCTACACTTGAGGATAGGCCTTTTTATCTAAGGAATGATTTCAACAAAATTTATGAATTCCGTTTGAAGTGTGGACTACATATTCCTATAGCACGGGAAATCATGGAAATAATGCATGCCCTCCATATCCCTATTGCGCATCTCTACCCTAACACCATTAGACACTTGGTAGATTTGTTTGTTTCTTTTGCTATCGTCAAATGAAACTTGATGCCAAGATGGTGAAGATTATATTTCGGTTTAATTGGATAAAAGATTAGATTTTAATGATTTTTTTGAATACATTTAAAATAAGTGAAAAAAATTCTAATTTGGTCAAGAATTTGGAGAAATTGATTCTTTGCATAAGATTAATGAAGATTGGATCCTTTCCAATAGATAGGGAGATGTTAACTCGGCTTATTTACGAAGTATGGGAGAAGGTGAAACTTTCAATGCCAAACCACATATAGATCTTGTAATTTAACATGCTAATGAGTTTTAAGAAACTGCTAGTTTCCTTATTTTTATGTCTC
Organism: Nepenthes gracilis; assembly: GCA_033239525.1. Taxonomy (NCBI): domain Eukaryota; kingdom Viridiplantae; phylum Streptophyta; class Magnoliopsida; order Caryophyllales; family Nepenthaceae; genus Nepenthes; species Nepenthes gracilis. Next base: position 13,806,288 of record BSYO01000018.1, on the reverse strand, counting down.
TAGAAGCTGTCCGGTGGTATTTTATTGTTATGGAAAATATTATGTATTACACGTGCAAATTTTAAGAAAATACCACACTTATATTTTACCTTAGTAGGTATTCGAGGGATAATATCGTGACTAATATTTCACGTTGCCCCCAGAAGAGGCATAAGAGATTGATTTTGAGGACTTTTTGGGTAACTATGGTAGGGGTGGTTCGCCCCGAAAATCCCCTAAGCCAAGTTTTTGCTGCCCAAATTACCACGTCTTCTATTTAGGTGAGATTATCGATTGAGATAGAGGCCCTCTTATAAGGCTAGGATAATGATGAGGGATTGGAAGTAGCTACACAATCATAGGTTCCTTCTTTGATTTCATTTTAGGAAATACCCTTTAATTTTTTCCATCATATAGTCTCAACTTTAATTATTTCAATTTAATTAATAATTATTATAATAAAATTCAAACTTGAACCTTACAAAGAAAGTTTTTAACCTTAATTGATCATGATTAATTGTATCATAGAAATTAATGTTAATGATAGTATTTTAACTAATCTTTTCCTTCTGGGTTTTTAACCAATTTTAGCCCCTTCAAAATTTATTCATTTTAGATCTACATCAAAACATTTACTTGGATGACTGTGAACGATCTGAGGTGAAACAGTTTGAATATTCTAGGCACATCTTGCCCGATTTTCCTTTGTGTTGTGAAATCTTGAGCAAGTTAACCATTGCTATTCTTCCTTTTTTCTCATCAAGACTATCCTAGATGAGATTCATATTCTGTGCACTCAGGTATCTTGTCATCATTGGCTTCACTATAGTAATGTAAATCTAGATTGTCGCTTATGCCTCCAAAAATGTTTTGAGGTTTTATTATACCAATGATAAAAAAAAGTTACTCGGTTGTATGGTTATTATAAAAGCATTTAGCCTCACCTTGTCTGTGAGCTTTGATATGTTCAAGGATTCAGCATTGAATGATTTAGGAAGTGTTTTATGCTTTCATCCAGGGACTATTTGATCCTGGCTAAATATCAGGGTTGTTTTTTTCCTTGTTGGTCGTGAAATGACACAAGAATTGGTCTACCAATTCATGAAACATTCTATAGAATTTTACCATGACTTATAGAATTAAATTCGAGCATCCCCCTTTAAAATTAAAGGAAAATAATAACATAAGGGTATCCTTTAGATTTTAGAAGCCCAAGACGGTGCAAAAATGGTAAGGATAATCCATTGGATTAGTACTCCCATCATAAGGCTCGAATTTGGCATTTTGAATTTTAGTGAGAGCAGATGCCTCCTTGTTTTCGCTATAAAAGGGTTACAATTCAATTGTGTCGCAAAACTAGTAGGGTGCTCCTGAAAAATTTACCTTTTGATTTTTTTCCTTCACTTCAGTGGTAGAGGCTATTATCTTTGTATTAGAAAAAGTTTTTAACTTTGAATAATTGGCTAACAAGTCTAGCATCTGCCAGATTGAGAGAGTGTGAGAGATATTGCTACTGAATCCCTCCTCTCAATGAGCACGTTGCTTGGAATCCCTCACATATTAGGGATTCCATCTTTTAGGCATTTTTTTCTCTGTCTTTAAAATTTAAGCAACCTTTTAGGCGTAATGGGACAGGATAATAATGTTCTTTGTGGGCAATTGACGATTTAGGCCAAGTTTGTGTTTTCTTTGAGGTGACTTTCACATTCTTGGACCTCTTCTTCCAGGTTAATATGTGATATAATGGGGCCACTACATAATGAGGTTAGTCCCCAAATTGGTCCCAAAAGGATTTCAGCATTATTGAAATGTCCTATAGCTACCATTGTCGCCATGTCTGGTGCTGCCGAAAGAGTAGGTGCTTAATTGGGTGTCATTAATGGCATGAGCGTTAGGAGGCAGAACATTCCTAGGATGCTGATTGGATTGACTAGTACTTAAGTGTTTACCATGATGGATAATGATTTGTGTACCTTCATAAGTAAGTATGGAATGAACAAGTTTGCTCAACTTATTCTCACAGGCAATGCCGTGATGTGTATATTGAATTTAAATTCAGCATGAAGAAATTTTATTTAAACCTATAAACTCCTTAATTCAGATCTTGTACATTACAACCATAAATAATAACTTCCAATGAAACAGAACTTTCTCTTTGAAATATCATTTGACACTGAAATCATTCCTTTGACTCAATAATTTTGAGTAACTAAGAATTAAATGAAGATTGAATGAATTGGAAGATTCAAATATGATTTATTGAGATTGAAGTGGAAGGCTTCATTTTAATATTTTAATCTTAATTCCTTTTTTCTTATGTCATTTTTTCCTCTCCCCGCTCACCTCAAGGGTTTTTTTTATATTATCACCTGAAAGTAATTTTTTTTAAAACGACTTTTTTGAGTCGATTTTACAAAAACGGTTTCTAAGTCGAGCAGTTCTTTCCATTGACTTGAATAATGAGTTGGTTGATGATTATTTTCTAGCCTTGGCATAAGAACCGTGACTAACTACACTAATTACGGGTAGTTGGCATAAGAACCGTGGCGGTTTGCGTTGAATAGGTTAAGCGACACATGATGACAGTTTGTAATAAATTATTTTTCTAAGTTTATTATTAATCCCATGTCCTCTTTCATGGCTCATGCAATATTGAGATTATATTGGATTTTCTTCTAGTAGGGCCCATTCATACCTTGGCTTTTCTCCTTTTCTTGTGCTTGGCTTCAACCAGATCCAACAAAAAAGCTTGAGAAGTTGAATTGGGTGAGTTATGGTCTAATTATAGAGTGGATATTTTTGGTTGTTTGTGAGCAATTTGTTTACCAAACACCACCAAATTGCAGTTCACTCGTCTCTTTCAATTGCCCATAAAAAATTTATATTTTCAATTAATTTTCTAATTGCATATTTGGATATTAATTGCATAATTGAAGTGGATATAATTAAACTAATGATGCTTGGAATATCTTCCTATAACACTATCTTTGATAGCTGTAATTTTCTCTTTACTTTGATTTAAAATTATAATTTTTTCTTTTAACTCTTTATCAACAATAATGCTGAATATATTATTCCTAATCATATCAATTTTAAAATATCATACTTTATAATTAATAATTTTTATAAGAGAAACTTAGGAACACCTTTGAGATATCATCAGAACTTTATAAGTGATGTTGTATCTGATCTATTTTATAGTGAACATGTATATCAGATATAGATAAATGGATACTGTATCAAAATAAATATCTTAAAAACATTTGAAGAATGATTTTAACATATTTACTATTATTTTATGTACATTTTAGTTAGATTCAGAATTTTTTTTTCTTTGCACTTAGACAACAATTTATAGACCCTAACCTATTTAATGATATATTGAAATGATTCAGTAGAGGATTTGAGGATTTTACTTCTCTTTTTGATTTTTTTATCTGGGATGTTAAGTTAAAGGAATTTGATAGTTAAAATTTAAATATTAAATAAAATCCTCTAAATTATATACTTAATATTTGATATATGTTAACACTATAACTTTTTTAAAAAAATATAAATATTTTTAATATTTTTTATTTTTAAATCTTAATTATTAAATTTTAATTCAATAGTCTTTTTATAAAAATAAAATCTTACTTTTAAAAGGAGTAGGATCCACATTTTTTTTTGGATTCAAGAAATTACATTATTTAATTTATTGAAATATATTTCTAAATTTGCCTATCCATTTTTTAAATTTAAAAATTCACAAGTCAAACGATCATATTATATATGAAAAAGCCTGCATAATACAGCAGTCACGTACTACCATTCAATATATTATTTATTAACTAAAAAAAAGAAAAATATTTTTAGTGTAGAAGATTGGTCAATAATAATTTATATTAACTATATGACAAAATAATGGATAAAAAATAATATTATTTATATATTTAATTATATTTATTTATATTAAAATTATTAAAAATAGATATATATTTTAATTAAGTTAGTTTTTTGCTTTTTTAATCTCTTTATTTATATTAATTTTAATATAAATAAATATATAATTATTATTTGTCAGGTATAAAACGAATGACTGATAATTTAAAATATTATGGGCAATATTGTACGGTCGTCGATCATTTTCATCGTCAAATCTGACATATGTCCGCGGCTAATTAATGTAATTAGCTGCCCCGAAAATGAAGACGGCGGCGGCGGCGGCGACTGCGTGGAGTTAAAAGTTCGGTCTCAGGTGGCAAATCTACTACAGGGGCTGCGTTTTTCTCATCTTGATCCTGGTTCGCCATTTTTGACCACTTTCAGGTCGCTACTTAGTAAAGCTATCCACGTCCCTGGTATCTGCCACCTCTTAACCTGCCTTTTTTGCGTTTTCCCTCTCTGTCGAAATCGTATTTGCCGATCTGTTGATTCTTCGATCTTCTTGTCGATGTTATGACATGTCAACTGTTCACTAGTTCGGGCTTTCCATCCTGGGGGTATAGATTCCTTCAAAAGAGATATTTTTGTTGCGCACGAAGAATTTGCTCGATTTTTAGGAACAATTAGGCAAGTTTTTGGTTGGAGCGGGTGAATTCAAATGGCAACCCATTTCGATCGATGGGAGAAGGATCCGTTCTTCCCTGCGGCCGAAGAGGTACAAGAATCAGCCGACAGGTATTATTTTATTTCAGAGGTTCTTTCTCCCTATCTATACAATACTGCCGTTTAGTGCCTGAAACTATATCTATTAGGGTTACCTCTATTTGGGTGCGGAGAAGAGAATTTATGCCATGTTGAATTGTTTGTTTAAAGTTTACAGCTCGAATTGTAATTTTACCTTTTTCGGGTCTTTAACATGAAGGATGGAATCTACACATCGAACATGGATTCATGCGATGAAGGACACATCTGGCGCCTGGAATGCAGACGAACTTAGCAGGCATTTGCGCACCGCCCTCAGTACCACCAAATGGCAGGTGATCTCCCCCCACTACCTCTCTATCTGCTCCTGCGGTGAAGATCCTAGGACCTTGGCCGGCTCGGTTTCTGTTTTGATTCAATCGTTGACTGTGTTAGTTTGGATCCTTTTGGATGCAGTTAGAGGAGTTCGAACGAGCTGTGAAATCTAGTTACGAGGGTAATGCTGTGGAGGAAGCAAAAGATCGGCATCACCAATTTATCCTTGCAATGGAGGTCAAGATTACTTCAGTTAAGAAGTCATTGGAGGAATCTTCGGTTGCAGATGGCAAGCCACCTACCCCATGGGTACGTTTGGATGAAGGAGAGCGTGATGAACTTACCTTATTTCTCTCTGGGACGACAATACCTGAACACAGATTTAATGCCGTAGTTATAGACGTTGATGAAAAACAGCCTGAGCAGAAGGAGATGGATGGAGAAATGGCATCCAATTGTTTGAGCAATTCACTTAAATCCGAGCAGCATCTAATGGAGGGGAAAGATGGGAAGTTTTTGGGGCATCGGAGGACAGCCAGCGCTAGCGGTAACATTGGTTCCTGGACGATTACTGTTGCTGAAGATGGATTTTCACAAAATTCTTCCAATGGACAGGTTGAGACTTCCCCACGAAGAGTGCCAAGCTTCTCAGGGTTTGTAGGTACCACGGAATCTGCATCCATGTTGAAGCTTCCAAAAAATGGTTTCCGGAAATGGAAGGGTGCGGATTGCCAGCAAGGAGATGATATTACACTGTTGCGGTCTCAACAATTGAGCAAGGTGAGAACTGTACATTTACTCTTACATTCTTGCTCTTAATGCTTCATATGCTGATTTTATTTTATTTTCTTTTTCTTTTACCATAAAGGGCGTGACTCCTTGCTGTGAGAGAAGTAAGAGTTGCCTTGGTTGTTGCGATGATTGTTATGATGAGAAGCAGCTATATAGCTGGTATGGAGCTATTCAGAGACTGATGCAAAGGTCTCAGTATCAAGTGCAATATAGACGCCCCAAGCAAGTGGGATTGTGGATTGTACTTCTACTTCTTTCATTTGGTGAGCTTACAATCACTCTGATCTTGATGTTTATCATTTGGATTGTTCATCTACATTCTCCAGCAACAACTGTAATCATAGTTCCGTGCTAGTGAGCTCCAGTAGCATACTGAGAAGATAAATGTTGTCAGGTACGGTCTAAGAAAAGATTAGCCCAACCCGTTATTATGTGGGCCCATGAATCGTAAGTTTATGGAGAAATATAAATCAATCGGGTTATTAAGTCCATAATAAAAGAGAATCTGACTGAAATACCGAATATCTGAATGATCGAGACTGTTGAAAAAATAAAAGATCGATGAACCGAATGACTAGTTAGTTAATAAATTCAAACGGTTAATCCTGATGAACAGCTAAATGAGTTGAAGAATGAACGGTCAAATCAAGTGAACAGGCAATGCGTCCAACAAACAAATATTAAACTCAGATCTTCGATGTTCCTGTGTGCTAGTGGCAGCCGATTATACTTTTAGAAAGGAACATCTCAGCGTGTTTGGGGCACATGTGGAAAGCAAAAATTTGTTGGGGCTTGATCAACTATTTGAACTGCGAGGAAACAAACAATATCACACGACAAGGACACAACAATCATACACGATCGATAAAGATATAATTTTTACGTGAAATACTCCCTTTTGAATGAGAGAGAAAAACCATAGGACTCGAAATCTGAAAATATCTCCACTATATAATATCTTGGTTATACAAACCTCCAAATATAAGGTCAAATTATTTTGTCTCAAAACAAGCCTGTACAATAGAGAACGCAAGATGAAAGAGAAGAAATAAAACCGGATAAATGTTCTTCTCAGTGGCAAGAATAGCGTGCCTATGGTCAACGGAGATTGGAACTCGATTCGGAACTTAAAGGGATACACAAATCTTCATCTTATCCATTTTCTTTCTCTTTTTCTTCTTTTAACTATCAAAACGACGCTGAAATTGTAGTAGTGAAACCCTAACATGTGTTAGCCGCATTTTAATTTTCCAAGCCGCGCTTGAGAGCCCATCAAGCACTGCTCGAGCGCGGGGTTTTTGGAAATGGCACTCGAGCGCCCTTCAGGCGCAGAGTTTTTGGAATCAGTACCTCAGGCCTTCGTCATGCGCCGGAAAATATTTATCATTTATACCACCAATTGGCACATCAAATGGGAATGGGTATGGGTATGGGTATGGGTCCACACGGGAGTGACCTATAACCCAACAAAATTTAGCCTTCAAAATTATGAGGTAAAGCTACTATTAGCTAACCATGAAAAAGGACGCGATATAGTTCATTAAAAAATGCAAAAATTATCAAATTCATGTTAGTATATCCCAACAACCACACATGGAACTCCAGGCTTTGCCAGCTCTTTGGCTGTTCACATAGTGGGGGTTGGATATACTAGGTCTATACCCTATAGTAGTCGGTCAAAAGAATATCATTATCATTGTAGTGAATTACTTCATGAATTGGGATGAAGTTTCTCCATTAGCCGATATTACAAAGCAAAATACAACAAAAATTATGCGTCAAAATATTGTTTATAGATTTGGGATATCGGAGGTCATAGTGATTGATAATGGTATCAAATTCTCCGACAAAAGGCTCACAAAATACTACAATGGTCTCAAAATTAAATTGGTCCATGCATCAATATCATACCCACAAACAAATGAGTAAGTAGAAGTAACAAATCGAACGATAGTGAATGGATCAAAACCAAGTTAAACAGAAATAGAGGTGTCTGGGTAGTTGAACTTTTGTCTGTATTTTGGTCATATCGAATGGTTCCAACAAAGCCCACTTGAAAATCACCATTTAGTCTATACTTTGGGATGGAAGCGGTTATCCCACTGGAGATATGACCGCCAAGTTATCAAGTGAAAAACTTTGCTTTGAATCAAATATTTGAACTCTTGAGACAATTTGGATCTCTTAGAAGAAGTTAGAGAAACAACATGCATTTAAGTGTCAGTCTATCAACAAAGAGTTGCTCGATACTATAATAAGAATGTGAAGGCGTGGACTTTCAAAGTCGAAGTTTTGGTATTAAGAAATATTCAAGCAACTAGGAAGTTGACGCACAAGAATAAACTATTCCTAACTTGGAAGGGGCTATTTCTAATGTTGGAAATACTCCATAATTGGGCATATAAACTATGTATTCAAAACGGAAAGTGAGTCCCTCGAATTTGAAACACTCTTCACCGCAAAAATATAATCAATAAAGTACTTAGCCTAGGAACATATAGGTGCATCCTGTCTCTCACTTTGGAGTGCTCGGGTGTTGTAATTTATTCCTTCAAGGTATTAATAAAAGTAATTTTTTTATTTATTTCTTATCAATTTGCATGCTTGTATGTGATCAGATTGACCATGATTGACCTTGAGTCAGTCAATTGGTTTAAACACCTTATCTGTAAAATGTGCCGATTCATGGAAATGGTCACGGTGTAGGTTCAATAAAATTGTACGGCCCCAAGCGTGGTGGTTACATGCCAACAATTCCCAAAAACTCAAGAGCTTGAGAACTAAGTATTCAATTCCCTTTTGAGAGGTCAAAAGATAGGTCGGATAAAGCCAATTAAGACTCCACTAATAATCATTTGACCTATTAAATTTCAGAGATGCTATCAACGTATAAGCCTCGATACACCGTTCCACGAGATACACATCATCAGTCAAATAGTCAAGGATTAGCATCCCGCCTAGCTGGCAACAATAGTCAAAAGGTTTAGTTGACAATTAGTTCAACCATCTTATAGTTGCCTAATTAATAACAATAGTCAAAAGACTTAGCTGGCAGACAATTTAGCCATCTAATGGTTAATAACCCAATTCACATATGCTAGGAGGTTAAATCGTCAAACAATGGATCTTCAATGATGAAAACTTTGAATATATACATTAGGAAATAAAATTACATTGTCCACACTCACAAGTGCAATTGCGGGTTACGAAATTCAAGAATAGAAATGGCTCGGCAATCCTACGGCTAATGCACAGGGGTAGACCTCAAGGCTGGGGAGCTCCTTTGTTCCTTAAAAAACCTGACATCAAAACTTATAGAAACTCTAGAATTCCTAACGTCCGAGCAGCCAGTAGGAAAGTTAAGGTTTATTAAGGAGACTCTTGTAAAGATCGATTTCCTCTTTGAATAGGGAATCGAGAAGAGAGCCGATTTTTTCGAGGCAGATATTCCTCCTTAATAGCTCCTCAAGCCTTAGGCATTCAGCTTTTAGTCCATCCATGGCCTTGACAGCTATTGCCAAGCGCCGTTCGGCTTCAAGGGCTCTATCTTCGAGAGAATTGGCTCGGTCCTCAACATGGATAGCTTGATCAGCATAATTATGAAATCTATGCATCCACTCGGCCAATTCTCTTTCAAGATGCATTGATCAATCTTCAAAGAATGACTCCTTAGCTTTGTCAATGATAGCTTTGTACTCCAAACGTTGGCCACAGAGGGATCAATTTGAGATCAGGAGAGACGTTCAATCTTGATGCTTTGACTGTATGCCTATTCCTTGTCTCCTGTACTAGGTTTTTAAAGTGCAAAAAAGTTTGAGTCAGTAATTCAAATACAAGCGAATGGCTTGAAATTAAAAGCTTGGAAGCTACCTCTTGGGTCAGATGGCCCTCTCTAGGTATGAAACCTAATGACGATGATCTAGCTAGGTAAGGATTTGGCGTAGGTGACTGCCTCCAATAAAGAAAAGACACAAGCCTACCATACAAAGGAATTTGAAATCAGGGGCTCCTAATGAAGCCTCCAGACCTATAGGAGTTGAAGAGGATGATAACGAAAGAATGATAGACTCTCTAACAATATCTACATTATTCTCTAATCCGGAAAAAGCGACATTAGGTGCAAAAGGACTAAGCAATAGCTCAGCAGAAACAGGAGAGCTAGAAATGGTAAGAATCTCATCCTCAACAATGATGGGGGCGTTCATTGGCTCATCCTCATGTGAACAATGAAAAAGGGAACCAAGCTCCTCTCTCGAAGGAACGATGGGAACCTTTCTTTGAAGTATAAGGTGGGAATCTCCTAATAAGGAGTGGTAGAAGAACATAGGATAGCTGGAGTTGTTGGACGAACATATTCTTTGGCTCTCATTTTAGTCATCTCGGCCCAAACCTTATCCACAACCTTCAAAACCTCATCATCATCCGAATAAAGAACTGCTGAAATTGTTGTTTGAACATCAGGTTGATCAGAGACAACCCTAGGAGGAGAATCTATCAAAATGCACCCTTCCTTCTTTTAAAAGGATGAGGAAGTATATTGGCAACGACTTCCCCCTAAGGACAACATACCAGTTAATCACATCTAGGGCGATTTAGGCTAAAAAATTGCTAGTCTTGCGCAAATAAGCCGCATTCTCTTTTATTAGATCAACTCAGGATCTAGTCATAGTACGTTTATTATCAAGAATCAGACCAGAAAATGCAATATTAAAAGCAGCCCATCTATTCAAGAAAACCTAATTATTGGGAACCTTGATGTAAAAGAACCTGTCTTTTTAGTTTGAATTCTTTGAGTAAGCTAGAGTTCTTTGGCCTGTTCTAGTTATCGGTCAGTTCCCATTTGCCTTAACAGTGCCATGAGTGTCCCTCGGGTGAGGGATAGGAGCAAGGCATAACAGCCTATTTCAAATCTACCTCACTTTCTTTCTTTTTCTAGTTGAGTCAATAAAGCTAGCTGCCGCTAAATTTGGTTTTCTACCACTTACTTTAAACTCCTTCCTGGGAGTTAGGGAAATCCAATCGCTTTCTTAATTAAAGTGAAAAACTACCTTAACCATCCGAGTGTCTAAGCTAAGACCCCATTGGCGGAAGAAAATGCAAAATGCCACAATGTATCTAATGACATTGGGATGGAGTTAGGCGATTGGAATCTCTAGGGCCATCATTATTTATACAAATTTTCTCATAGAGGAAATACGGAGATTGTCTTTCATATGAGCCTCATAAATGACAATAAAGCCATTTCTAGAAGAGTAAACTCCCTCATCAAACGAAGGAATTTAAAAGAGAATGGCGGAAGGAATATTATATCAGTCATAGATGTCCAGTACATCGTCTATGGTGAGGCAAAAAAGCATTGTTGACAATGTTTTTCAAGGTGCTTCGAGGAGCCATTGGGAATTGAAAGTTGGATAGTTAGAGAAATTTGGAAGCTAGTGCTTTGATGCAAAGTGAAGAAGAATGCATTGTTAGGATTTAAAGAGAAGAGTGAAAGATCTTGAAATTTGAATAGGCAATTGAAGTTTGAAACGATTTGCTTTGCATGGTAACGTTAATCCAGTAAATGATGGTACATCTTCTTACCATCTCTTGAACCAAAATGTTGCGTATTAAAATGATTTAAAAATAGTGCGATTTTCCAGCCTCTTGTCATCATATTAATGGCATGTTAATGAGTCACTTCCGTTATAAAAATAATGATGGTCATGACATCATTAAGCAAGTTAAAGAAATCACGCTTCGGAAGTTCGGTTTGCCTCATGGAATGAATCCATTGACCTTGATAATCTGAAATTTTAGTTATTTGATTAAGGATCCTAATTAATCAAAAGGGCGAACCGTCAAAAAACTAAATTGTTAGGAGTTTGAGTTGTTAGAAAATAAAGTTGTCAGAATGTGGAACGGTTAGATCTCTACCAAACTAGAATATGGAAAATACTGAGGTATTGAGATCAATAAATGAAATTATAATTTATAATTTTTTAATTGATAAATACTATTATTTTATATTAAATTTGTGAATTATCATTTTCATTTTTTTATGAGAAAATCAAACTCTTACTCCATAAAAGATCAGTTGTGTTATTGCTTCTATTTGCTTCACCTTCGTATTTGTCACATTTTTCTCCAGTCTTAACTTTATTTTCTATAAATATTTGATAAAAGAAAAGCATTGCCTACGAAAGAAGAAGTCTCTCTTGATGTTGATATTTCTAGGAGTAGGGACTATTGACAGAAAGAAAAAAGAGAGATATGACTTTCAGTTTTTAAAATTATTAAACAGTCCATATTTTTTAAAATTTATAAAATGTTTCATAGTTTTTAAAAAATTATAAAACTATTCAACATGTTCAAAATGTGTCTAAAATATTCAAGATGTGTCCAAAACGTGTCCCAAATGTGTTGGACAAAAAAAAAATTAACACATGTCGAAGTGTACTCGACATTTGTCCCGGTGTATCCGAAGCGTCTCAATATCCGACATGTGTCGGACACTGATACTTTGAGCCCGAAAGTGTGTTCATGCTTTATAGATCTAAACTTTCGGCGATTTACAATCTCATACGGATAAATACAAATTCAATGAAAAGAATAGATTTAGAATTGGGACCTAAATGCGAAAAATACAATTCTTCTTTATAGATACACTTATGTATAAGGTACATTCTTACAAGGTAGGTGCTAAAGTCATTTGCCTAAAAAGAAACAAAGGGGGAAAGGGGCAATCCAACAACCAGAACAAGATGGAAAACAGGAGTAGCACAGACGTTCACCCTTTCTCAAATGCAACATCCAGTTAATTGGCTCTTGCTAGTTAGTATGAAAATCCAAACAACGATGTCCCAATACAAGGGTCGAGAGATATTGAACCGAGTAATCCTCTCCAACAAGCTGTGAAATTTAGATGCTCCACAAGGGGCATCAAATGTAGCCACCCGAAAGGAAAAATACCTCAGTTCAGGATGCTGCATAAAAGAGAAAAATTAAGATGATTTTCATATAAAAGATGGTAGTCAAGATAGATTGCATGAACGTCTCATGAAAGAATATGAAAGTATCTAGGAGAGCTCTCTCTTTAGATTCAACAAACAGAAAATTTATTAGATGTTGAGGCTAGAGGTTTAGTTAAAGATCGAACAAAACTCTATCAGATGTTGAGACTTGGAATCTGGTTGAAGACCAAATGATAGCTGTTCCTTTTATAGCAAAAAAACGAGCTACAAAATGAGGTGTTTTGAAGCGAAGAAAAGCAGTCAAATAGTCCGAGAATCTTAGTCAATAAAGTAAAGAATCAGGCTCTGATTGATAAGATCAATCAACAATTAATATGTATTGATTAAAATTCCATAGAGAAGGAGCATTCAAACAACATTTAAAGCACACCACTCGGATTTTCATTCTAACATACTCGACATTTGAATCCAATTTCCGAGCATGGGGGCAGATATTGGGTACTGTTTAAGAAAAGATCGGCCTGACCCATTGCTATGTGGGGGCTATGAACCGTAAGTCCATAGAGAAATATGAATTAACTAAGTTGTTAGGCCTGGAACGGAAGAAAATCCAATTGAACTACCAAATATCCGAAAGGCCGAATTGTTGAAAAAACAATAGACTGAGGTATTGAATGATCGGTCAATTAATAAATTCGAACTATGAATCTCAACGAACAGTTACATGAATTGAAGGATGAATGGTCGAATCAAGTGAACAGATAATGCACCGAATGAATAGATGTTAAACTCAGAACTTATGTAACGGTTTAATCATTTAATTCCTAACCGATATAACTCCTCAATTAATGCATAATCATATCTCTTGAAGTGGGGTACGCTGATTAATAATAAGATTATAAATACATATATTTCCTTCAAACAAAGCGATTCAAATCCGATTTACTCATAAAATCAGTAAATATAGAGTTCTAACCTTCTATACACTTGCAAATCCTAAGAATTCTGGAGCCAAGTCCTCCATTTCTCACTCTTTCCAATTCTCAGCCTCTAATTATCTTTCATTTCCGAAGAAATATAACTAACCTGAGCGTTGAAAGATATTATGAGGAGTAAGTTCCGTATCCTTTGACCTCTTGTTAGTTGTTGTGGCGTGGAAGATCCAAATTAAGAGGTTCGAATGAACAACCCAATTTCAATTAGGAAACTATCAGGATCCGCGGTACGTATCAAATGTGTTGCACATTTTTCCGTTAAAATTATAATTTATGGAATTGAATGCATACTAGTTTTGTGCGGTAGACATTGAAATATTGCGCCTACATTTGCATGGTGTTTACTTGCTGATGGAATGATTGGCAAGTTTGTTGGGAATGTTCAATAGCGGTTGGTTGACGAGGTGTTTTATAAATCTTAGAATTTCTTGTGCCGTTTGACATGTTACCTTCCCAGGCAACAAATTGAAAATGCAATCTTGGCCACCAAACACCCCACTAGACACCTCTTGAATTGTGAAATCTTCTTTTGCAATGTTTATGACCAACTCTGGTCCCAATTGTTGAAGTAATTGAGAAATCAGACATCAAGTGTGATCTAATGTTTTTGTTTGGCTCAGTCATTCTTGATTTAGTGTTTGCCAAAGGAAATGACATAATTTTCTGGGGTATTAGTTTAATGGCCTGGATTGCTTTGAAATTGATGCGGTGACATAAATACTGGCTAGCAAAATGTATTGAGTCGCCTAATGATGTATTTAGGTGATGTTGTGACGGTGACAATTGAGGATTATCTATAGGTTTCTGGCTGTTTCTGGAAAGCTAAGGATGAGATGTTACCTAAAATATAGGAAATTAAATTCGGAGATTCCAAAATATTGGCTTGCACAAATAGGAAACTGAATGCCAAAACATATAATGAACATATAGGGATTGGATGTGGAAAATACGGCAGGTGGAAGTTCTATTTGAACGTAACAAATATGGATATGCTTGGGATGGATCTAAGACCAGTCCTTTTTAAGTTACAGTTATGCTACTGCATTAAAAGTGGAGAGACTTGGCATTAGGTCGAGAGGTAGTAAATCAAACGGGTGGCTTGAAGCAGAAAGTCTATGCTACAAGAACAATCACACTAATGGTTGGTCACATTTTCTCCTTTATTGTTTCCACCATTAAGTAGCTTGAGTTGCAAGCTATGAATAATTTAAGGTACTCTGGATTCCCATGGCCCTTGCTAAGCACCTTTTTGGTGGCTGCCCCCATTATCTTAAATCTTAAAAGGCAGCTTCTCTCTTTATATATTCAGTGTGTTCATTGCAGAAGTCATTATCTTCTTTGTCTAGTTTTACTAATTTAGTTATTTCTTTCCTGGGAGACCAGTATCTGCCTATGGCCAATTACTCTATTGTGTTTTTATTTATCTTTGCTACATATAATAAAGTTGAAGTGCCTATAATAGGGAAGTGTGTGATTGCTGGATGTTGAAGTTTCTGTTATCAATTATAATTGAGTAATTTCTATGCATTTGTTCCTTCCGAAGCCTTTTTTTCAGGACCCAACTAAGGCATGATTTTATTTATTCTTATATACCCACCATTTGGATGAATATGGAATAAGCTAGTGTGGGATTGGGAAATAATGGCAAGGCGAACATGAACATGGAGAAGCTGGTAGGGGATGATATGTAGGGAGTTTCTCTTTTCTTTTTCTTTTTCTTTTCCTTTGGTTTTTAAGATAATACTTACCATTGTTTTCTAAATGTTGCAAACTGTAATGTCGTTAATGACTCTATATCTTACCCAACTTGAAAGGCATTCTTGGCATCTATTTCCTTTGGTGCATATCTTAGATTAAACAAATTTGATAGGAGTATAATGGCTTTTGCAATTTACTAAGACTTACTCTTTGCTCTCTTTTTCTGCAGTTGTGCTTATGCTGCGTGTAATATAGAACGAGAAGCTCTGTTTGTGATTATTCAGAATTCGATAGCTGGGAACTTCCACTCTCCTCTTGCTATTGTAAGTCTGCAGCTCAAGTTTCCAATAAGCTAGTGCGCCTTGGTTATGTGTGCACGGCCACAACTCCCATCAAAATTATCATAAAGGCTAATTACTGATTGAAACTCAAGATGAATTATTTGATACATATTTTACACTAGATTGCTTTTTAGTTTGTTTTCACTGTTTTAAATCCTTGTTCGGTCCTTATTTTCCTCCTCTTTCTTTTAAATGTTTCAATTATGCTTGCTGATCGAGGCAGAATTATGAAGGTGGCTGTAAATATTAGAAAATCTTTGTAAAAGGAATAAATTCAATTCACAACTTGAAGCTACTGAAATCATATGAAACTTCCTCTGTTCCCTCCGCTTCAATTCTCTGTTGATTGATCTAGTTCACCTTTGCTTGAAGTTTTTATTCGTCTTCCTCGCCCTCCATGGTGTTTCAATGAAATTTAACTATCTAGTGTGGCTACTCTGTAAGTAGTTGTGCACCAGCACTGCTGCATGGTGCCATCATCACTGCCACTATTCCACCACCGCTGACAACTACTAGAGAAGTAGCTGGCAATCCATCCCCTTCTCTTCTCCCTCCGCCCACATTATGCGTCACAGCCAAGAAAAGGGGGAGAGAGGGAGTGTACGAGGAGGGAGAAAGAGATGTCGATTTAATTATGAAGGGTGAAAACCAGTGAGCCCCTACAAAACTTAACAACTGATGTATAAATTCTTAATTAGACTTAAAGCAAATTTAATCCAACAATTGCGAATTAGGCTTTAAGCTTTTGTAGAAATTTAACTAGCTCAAAAAAGAGATGAGATTACAAATTAAATTTTAGTAAGACTCCAAACAAGTGACGAATTGAGTTTTTTTTTTTTCGATTTATAATAAAATAACTCCTCTTAACTTTCTAGGACCAATTAGCGATTGAACATTGTTGAAGCCTCATTGGGCCCTTCATATAGCTCCTTTTTGTGTGTAAATTTTGCTGACCTGTGATTTTGTTCATATGGTGGTATATTACACAATGTGACTAGTTTAGAAAACTAATCATCCCCACAAAACTTTGTTGACCAGGTAAGGGCTTTATTCTACGGTATACTATAAAAATACAGTAAATTGTTTGTAAATAACTTATTAATTTCAGGTGCTTTATTGTTTCTGTACACTTTGATGTCAATTTTTTAAAAAAATTATATCATCTGATTGTCATTATTTTTCAATCAGGGACACATTTTCACTTTCCTCATGCTAAAAGCTTCCCACTGTAAAATTATATGCAACAAAACATTTGTAGTAGGCATACACCTAGGATCAAATTTAGGCACTCAGGGTGGAGGGAGAGAGAGCGAGCGAGCGCGCACCCACCCATAATAAACAGAATCATGGATTTCAATCACGGAAGTAACAGTGCAAACATGATAAATGGATTCCATTTCTTGAAACCCATTGACACATCTTCAAGATCATATAAAAGCACACAGCAAACACACCATGACAACAAATTGACATAGCCTTTTACATGAATCTGTAGAAAAATACAAAGACAAATGCAAGAAGTTATATCAAGGAACAATCTTGTATGCCTTCATCTTATCTATCCAAGAAATGAAGGCATTCTTCGTGTTCCTAAACCCTAAAAACCCATGCTCCTTGCTCTTGTTCATACTATTTAAGGCACACTCCCCTCCCAGCACAAGGTCCACAAACCACCACGCCGCCACCTCCTCCAGCTTTGTCTCCGCCAACCCATTCTCCCTAACTATCTCCCCCCACACTCCTCCTTTCTCCGTCATCCTCTCCACCAACGAAAACCTTCCTTCTTTCTCGTCATACTCCACGTAATCCATCCCGAATTGCTCCGCCAACACCTTCCACATATGCTTCCACTTGAACACATCCCCATTGCTGCAATTAAACGCCTCGTTTTTCGCATACGGGTCGACCGCCGCCCATATCTGGTGCTCAGCTATCAGATCAGCGTCCGAAGCCACGGAATAGCCATCCCAAGCGGCCTTCGAACCCGGGAACTTGAGTGGGGCGCCCTCGTGCTTGCAGATCGCCGCGTAGACGCACAGAGCTCCGAGTAAGTTCATCAGACTGTATGGGGAGAACCCGAATATGTTTCCGGGTCGGTGGACGGACCAGGTCAGCCCGTCCTTTTTGGCCGCCTCTTCGAAGAGGATATCTTCTAGTGTGTAGTAGAAATTCGGGAGGTCTAAACGGGGCAAATCCTCGGTATAAGGCGGGTCGTGGGGCTGGAACTTGCCCCAGGATTCGAACGGACCCGAATAGTGCTTGAGGCCCGTTTGGAGACAGATGTGGCGTAGATTGGGAGCGTTCGGGATGAGGGCATTGAGGACGTTACGGAACATCTTGCCGTTCGCCTCGCAGTTCTCCTCCTCCGTTTTCCGGTCGGTCCAGGTGACATAGAAGAGGTGTGTAACGTCGGTGAGGGGGGACAGCTTGGCGAGAGCATCGCCCTCGTCGGAGACGTCGCACTGGATGTATTCAATAGGGTGATCCTCGTTCCAGGCCGGACGGGGGCGGCGGGCGGCGCCGTAGACTTTCCATGGGCCGCCGGGCGTATCCGATAGAGGGAGGATCTCCGCCAGGCTGTTGCCCACTATGCCTGTTACTCCGATTATCAAACCCACGCTCTGGAAGCTCTTCGGCGCATCATCTTCCTCGAATTTCTTCTGCAAATATACATAATGAAAAACTGTAAGCAAAGACTTACCTCAAGAACAATTCACCGAAAAATCGGCAGAGATATAAAGATGGATTTGCCTTGGCAGCGCCTATAGCTCCAGCCCACCACCAGCTCATGTTGTCTCTTGATCACTTGAGGCGACAGAGATGGAGGTCGACTATTTACGGAACCAAAAAGTCAGACAGAGAGAGATAATTAAGAGAGAGAAAGAGAGATGTGGTTGAGATGAAGGGTAGTTGTCAGATAGTCTTCATCTGGATTTAGACGGTGGGAGGAGAGAAATTTCTGATGATAAGAACAAAATTGGGAAATTGAATTTGAATACGGTCGAAGATGCCGATTGATTGATTTTGATTGTAATTGAATATTATTCAACTTATTGATTGAAGGATCGGATCATATCCTTGTTTTTCCTTTCGTAAGATGGAATTCTCGTAGTTTCTGTGATTAGCTGTTGACAGAGCAGCAGCGTCGCAGCACTCTGGGCCGGCACGGCAGGGAGTTTGGTGTAGACTGTATATAGGTCGGGAAGACTTTAAGGTAGTTTGTAGGGGTACTCTCGTCCTTACAGTAAATTATAAATATATATAATTTTTGACACCACTAGTAAAAATTTTATATTTTAATTACTGTTTTAATATTATTTTTATATTTATTATAAATAATTTTCTTATAAATCTACCCTTAATGTTTGGAAAACAGTTGAAATAGTTACATTATGCGTAATATATATATATATATATATATATAATTCCTTCCTACGCTGTCGTTTTACCTCACTAATCAATTATTTGGTTCAAATTCTTGGGCCTAGAAATCAATCCATGTAGGCCTGCAAAATAAAGCCATGTTGTATTTAAATACTACACCTTTCAATTGCGACCTAATTTTAGTTGTTACAATTAATGAAAAATTTTTTAATTATTTCATTAAAAAATGATAGAAACCCTTAGATGTAATTTTAGTTGTTGTAATTAATAAAATTTTTTTTAATTATTTCATTCAAAAATGATAGAAACCCTTGAAAAAGAGAAACATGTGAAGATCTTTAAATTGCTTAGGTGATTAATCACCATAAAATTTATATAATTAGTTATTATTGTTTAATTTTACATAAATGATAGTAATAATTGTTACTAATGTTACTATAATAGAGAAAAATGTTACATACTAGAAAAAAAATTATTATTATTATTATTATTTAGAAAAAAAAAAATTACTCTCACTTGATTTTGCACGTAAGGTGAATGGGCTAAGTAAAAACCAATGTTCTAAGCCAATCAATACTGTCCGTACAAACAATGCAACATTAAAAACTCGTGCTTCGAATAGCTATTGGCCCACGTGCCACTTTCATACTCGCCACAACTTTACGAGTTGACATGTATTTAAAATTTAAATTACAATCTTAATAAATTTAAATTAAATTAATAAATTTCATATATTATAACAATAAATAAAAGTTTAAAGAGAATAGGACTCACTTTGACTATTCAATTTAGATTTTAGGTATGCATCTGATATGTTCTAAGATTTGGGTTGTGGTACGAATTAGGAAATTATTTGATCTTTCAATGTTGGTGGAATTAGAGCGAGTCTGGTTTTCATCTTTATTAATATACAACCTACACAATATAAATGACAAATAATATATCAGAGGATTGATGGGATTCACTCCCTAATTTATTCTTCGACGTTTAAATTAAAATTTTTTCTCAGAAAATAAAAATAATTAGAATGTGAGAGAATACGGAGTTGCAAATATATGAGAAATGTGAGAGAAGGATTGGACTCCTATATGCGCTCGGCAAGGAGCAATTTAGAGAAATAGAGAATTAGGCTCGATATGTAGCACTCAATAAGTGGCTTATTAGAGGACACTTGACGGGGAGTGGCTAGAGAAGGGGAAAGGTACTTTATTGGAGTGGCTCATTAGGAATGCATCCAGTGAGTGGCTCACTAGGGAGAGAAAGGCAGGAAGGTACTTGATTAGAATGGTTTACTCATTGAGTGGCTTACTAGAGGGCGCTTGACAGGGAATGACTTACAAAGAAAGAGTGTGGGGCACTCGGTGGAAGTGGAGAGAAAAAGCTATATTAGGGGGAGAGAGCTTGGTTCTTCATTAACTCTGGTATCTTACTCGTAGATAACTTCAGTAGGGGATTCACTTATCCTCCGTGATCAAATGTCCCTCATTCGTGTGCTCCCCTTAAGCTCTCTCCTCTCGCACCGAGAAAAAGGTCCCTCCTCTTTGTGATGGTGAGAAGCATTTGTAATGCTTCGTAGATAAGGATTTGGCACTAAGGCTTAAAATAGGTATCCCATTAGAACTCACTGGCTGTAGGGGTGTTGACAAAAGTTGCTGTTGTCAATTGTCGATTTGTGACGGCAATGCAACCGTGAGTGCCCCCTTAACACACTCGTTAGACTGTCGCGACGACGGTTGCAGACGGTGCCTACATACGCATATTCTGATCACTGCATACGCATGTCCTGACCACTCTAGTAGATAGGCTTCTTGATTGGATCTGCCGTTTGTGTTTCCGACTGAGCTGTTGATGCTTATCCCATTGGCCCATCGCTCTTTGAGCCTCAACTTGTTCATTGCGACCGTGATTGGGTTGAGTTAGATCAATCTCTTTTCTGGAGTTTTGACCGTCGTTCATTGGGCTCTTCCCCTTTTTCGTGTGCTGACAGTTGGGCTCGAGATCTGATCAGCCCATTGTGCTAGTGGACCCATATGCATCAATATCAAATAGCTTTTAGTGATATTTGAAATATATTTATATAATATAACTCTTATTTGTTAATAAATTAAAAAATATTATATTACTAAAAATATATCAAAAATAATTAGAAATTAATCTCCTAACATCGCATTTGAATTCCATCCTCCCCCAGAAAAAGCATAAATGCTCATATGTTTGAGCCACAACCTTCAACAGTTGGGAAAATAAAGAACTGCTTATTTTGATTTTGTAACAATTTTTTACAACAAATAGAAGTTTATAGTTTTAAAAAAGCCTTAAAAACTAAGTTGATCTATCCATAAGTTAGTCTCACTTATGTAGCACGTTTTAATTTTAAAAATTTTAGAAAACATGCACAATTTGGACTAATAATTCATTAAAGAGAAACGATTAGAAGATATTATTTGAACATTATTAGTTAATATGATAGCCATTCCTCTATTTTTCTTAAACCTATTGTTACAAATAAATATATGAGATAATATATTATTTAAATTTGAAAATTATTTATCTAACATTGTTCTCTCCTAAAATGGGCAGCTAATTGTATGCATAGATAGCAAAAAAAAAAAAAAGTTTGCACACACTACAACCGTTGAATTTCGAGTCAGTTTTTTTTTAAGTCCTACATTTAATGGACATACCATTAGGGAGAACGCGCATGGTGTATTGGAGTGGAGATATCAAGTAAGTCATGCGATTCATGCAAAATTCGCTCAAGCAAAAGTATTTGCGAGGGGGTTCTATGAGGTAGTCATGAGCTAACGATTTAAGTGACAGACTGAGTAGGATTCTTAGTTTGTATCTGTGAGATGGCCACATGATGGGCGCTAAGCACGAGGATTAGGCAAGAGCACTGTAAAATGGTCTTGAGCTAATTGCTTAAATGGTCGCTCGTAATATGAAATTAGTCCTTCTAATTTTAAGGCAAATCTAAAATTACTTGTAATACTAGGAGCGCTGTACGAAGAGGGGGAGAAGAGAGAACAACAAAGAAGAGTAAGAAATTCAACATTTGAAAGTGATCTAACTCGAGTTCCATTTTTTACTAAATTTGGGTATATTAATTTGTTTTTAGAACGTATTTCTACTTGGATACTCGTTTTTCTCGATAAATTTTCTCTTATATGTTGTTAGGAGTATTGAAAGTTAGATTCAACCATTATTTACACAAATTGTTGTAAAGAAATTTTGGATGGTGATCATATTTATACCTAGTACTTTTATAATTAATTTATTCAAAATTTATCTCATGGATTTTTTTTTAATTGAGAAATATTTTTCATGTTAAATATTACCGCATAACTTTGCTTTGATTACATGATTTATTTCTTGTACACTCATAGCATTTGGTGGCCAATAATTGATGGAAGACTTGGAGCGTTCATTGCGGCTACATTGATTGTCTACGTGATTTTGTTCCAAAGAAATCCCAGCCAAAATATATTTGGAAGACAAAGACATCTCCGATATCCTTACAGCGACAGTGCCTGCCTCTTCTATTGCCACGCTGCCACCACTGCCACCACCCCATAGGTCTTTGCCTTACCACCATGAGGAAGTTCACAAGCTCAGCCAGCAGAATCAAGTCATAACTCAGCAGGTGGAGTGAAAGAGCCATTGGCAGGCCTGTAATGTCAAAAGTGTTGGGGTCACTCCCGAGTGGAATGTCCGCGGACTCCAGAGAAGGAATGGACGAGTACTCTTTGCATCTTTGGACGAGGACTCTTGTTTTGGTAATGTCCAAGCACAGTAGACGAGGAGCCTATTGTCGTAGACGTGGACTCTGCTCACGTGGGCCTGCAGTGGCCATTTCTGCAGACTGCGCTGATTGATTGATTTTGATTGTAATTGAATATTATTCAACTTATTGATTGAAGGATCGGATCATATCCTTGTTTTTCCTTTCGCAAGATGGAATTCTCGTAGTTTCTGTGATAAGCTGTTGACAGAGCAGCAGCGTCGCAGCACTCAGGGCCGCCACGGCAGGGAGTTTGGTGTAGACTGTATATAGGTCTGGAAGACTTTAAGGTAGTTTCTAGGGGTACTCTCGTCCTTATAGTAAATTGTAAATATATATAATTTTTGACACCACTAGTAAAAATTTTACATTTTAATTATTGTTTTAATATTATTTTTATATTTATTATAAATAGTTTTCTTATAAATCTATCCTTAATGTTTGGAAAACAGTTGAAATAGTTACATTATGCGTAATATATATATATATATATATATATATATATATATATATAATTTCTTCCTACGCTGCCGTTTTACTGCACTAATTAATTATGAAAAAAGACTTTTTGTCCTAAATTATACAATCAAGTTTCGACTCTGGTAAAAATAACGGAAGCAGTAAAAATTAAATATTCAATACACGTAAAGAATATTTATTTCTAGATGTTAAAGATAAGGACGAGTATGCAAAATATAACACAGCATAAGCAATAATAAAAAGATACGATTTTTAGTGACGAAGGAAAAACTCGATACCCACGGTAATCGAGAAAAATCCTCCGCGCGATGGTCGGGGAAGAATGACTACTATGAAAATCAACTTACAGACCCAGGCAGAATAACGCGCTTAATCTGCAGGCGACTTACTCCCGTCTTGTGATCCATACCAAGAAATTCGTTGGATTTGCCCGCGATAACAGAATCGGATACCTTCTGATCTTCATGTCAATCTTCCCTCTTCAGCCACTTGAATTGTCGAACACGATCGAGTCTCCTTCTTCAAGTACCGACGTCTCCAACGAAGGTAGAAGGATGTAAGTGTCTGAAAGGTAAAGAGAAAAATGTAAAGAAAACTATTTAGAACATGAAACTCAAGGTTATAGCTTTTAGTTTTCTCAAGAGAAGCACTATCAATGAAGTATGAACAACGTTCTTCTCAAGTGAGGCACGAAACTAGTCTGTCGAGAGTCCTTCGGGTTCTAAAATCATAAGCCAAGTATTTATAGAGGGCTCAAGAATCGCATTAAAAAACATGCCCGTTGCGTCGGCATTCGAGCGCAAGGCAACGCACAGCGAGCGGGGACCATTCTGAATTTTGGGCTCGAACGCGGGGGCGGCGCACAGCGAGCGGGGTCCATTCTGTTTTTTAAGGTCGAGCGGGTAGCGAGCGCACGGAGGGCGCGGAGGCTTCAGATGGGCTCGGGCGACTGGAGAGCACACGGCAGGGGCGGAATCCCTAAAAGTCGGAACGGATAACAACAGATATGTATTGATACTGTAACGCGACAACCAATAATCCGACATCTATACAATAATACATATGGTCACGGAATATGCCAATTAGACAAATGTCTCTAACAAATTATTTGGTTCAAATTCTTGGGCCTAGAAATCAATCCATATAGATCTGTAAAATAATCCATAAATTTAAATTATTGATGCATTTGGTTGCCAAATAAAGCCATGTTGTATTTAAACACCACCTTTCAATTGCCACCTAATTTTAATTGTTGCAATTAATAAAAAATTTTTTAATTATTTCATTAAAAAATGTTAGAAACCATTAGACGTAATTTTAGTTGTTGCAATTGATAAAAAAATGTTTTAATTATTTCATTCAAAAATGATAGAAACCCTTCAAAAAGAGAAACGTGTGAAGATCTTTAAATTGCTTAGGTGATTAATCACCATAAAATTTATATAATTTGTTATTATCGTTTAATTTTACATAAATGATAGTAATAATTATTACTAATGTTACTATAATAAAAAAAAAATGTTACATACTAGAAAAAAAAAAATATTAATATTATTATTATTATTTAGAAAAAAAATTACTCTCGCTTGATTTTGCGCGTAAGGTGAATGGGCTAAGTAAAAACCAATGTTCTAAGCCAATCAATACTGTCCGTACAAACAATACAAAATTAAAAACTCGTGCTTCGAATAGCAATGGGCCCACGTGCCACTTTCATACTCGCCACAACTTTACAAGTTGACATGTATTTAAAATTTAAATTATAATTTTAATAAATTTAAATTAAATTAATAAATTTTATATATTATAACAATAAATAAAAGTTTAAAGAGAATAGGACTCACTTTGACTATTCAATTTAGATTTTAGGTATGCATCTGATATGTTCTAAGATTCGAGTTGTGGTACGGATTAGGGGGTTATTTGATCTTTCAATGTGGGTGAAATTAGAGCGAGTTTGGTTTTCATCTTTATTAATATACAACCTGCACAATATAAATAACAAATAATATATCAGAGGATTGATGAGATTCACTCCCTAATTTATTCTTTGACGTTTAAATTAAAATTTTTTCTCAGAAAATAAAAATAATGAGAATGTGAGAGAATACAGAGTTGCAAATATATGAGAAATGTAAGAGAAGGATTGGACTCCTATATGCGCTCGCCAAGGAGCGGTTTAGAGAAATAGAGATTTAGGCTCCGATATGTAGCACTCAATAAGTGGCTTATTAGAGGACACTTGACGGGGAGTGGCTAGAGAAGGGGGAAGGTACTCTATTGGAGTAACTCATTAGGAATGCATCCAGTGAGTGGCTCACTAGGGAGAGAAAGGCAGGAAGGTATTCGATTAGAATGGTTTACTCATTGAGTGGCTCACTAGAGGGCGCTTGACAGGGAACGACTTACAAAGAAAGAGTGTGGGGCACTGGGTGGAAGTGGAGAGAAAAAGCTATATTAGGGGGAGAGAGCTTGGTTCTCCCTTAACTCTGGTATCTTACTCGTAGATAACTTCAGTAGGGGATTCACTGATCCTCCATGATCAAATGTCCCTCATTCGTGTGCTCCCCTTAAGCTCTCTCCTCTCGCACCGAGAAAAAGGTCCCTCCTCTTTGCCATGGTGAGAAGCATTTGTAATGCTTTGTAGATAAGGATTTGGCACTAAGGCTTAAAATAGGTATCCCATCAGAATTCACTGGCTGTAGGGGTGTTGATCGTTAGATTGGCACAGTAACCGCTTGTAATAAGATGTTAGTTATCCATTAATACTTATTTATTACTAAACTATTTGAATCATACATCTTAAGTTAACTACTATACTTTTTACTTTTTGAACTTAGAGGGTTTTCTGCTGAGTCATAATTACTTGGGTTTTTATTCTTTCTACGCATTGAGTTTTGGACCGGTCCAAGTATTGTCGTACCCATCAAATTTAAATATTTAAATTTGATTGATTTTTATTTTCTTATTTTTTAGACCTTGTACTTAGTACTTACATCTTATTGTATCTTTTTTTTTTTTCATTTTTTACAGAAAAAGTAAAAGTGTAATTTTTAAATTTTATTATATATATATATTTACTTTATGTATTTTAGCTTTGTTATTTGTATATAAATGTTAAGGTACTAATTTTTTTTAAGTCCTACATTTAATGGACATACCATTAGGAGAACGCGCATGGTGTATTGGAGTGGAGATATCAAGTAAGTCATGCGATTCATGCAAAATTCGCTCAAGCAAAAGTATTTGCGAGGGGGTTCTATGAGGTAGTCATGAGCTAACGATTTAAGTGACAGACTGAGTAGGATTCTTAGTTTGTATCTGTGAGATGGCCACATGATGGGCGCTTAAGCACGAGGATTAGGCAAGAGCACTGTAAAATGGTCTTGAGCTAATTGCTTAAATGGTCGCTCAGAATATGAAATTAGTCCTTCTAATTTTAAGGCAAATCTAAAATTACTTGTAATACTAGGAGCGCTGTACGAAGAGGGGGAGAAGAGAGAACAACAAAGAAGAGTAAGAAATTCAACATTTGAAAGTGATCTAACTCGAGTTCCATTTTTTACTAAATTTGGGTATATTAATTTGTTTTTAGAACGTATTTCTACTTGGATACTCGTTTTTCTCGATAAATTTTCTCTTATATGTTGTTAGGAGTATTGAAAGTTAGATTCAACCATTATTTACACAAATTGTTGTAAAGAAATTTTGGATGGTGATCATATTTATACCTAGTACTTTTATAATTAATTTATTCAAAATTTATCTCATGGATTTTTTTTTAATTGAGAAATATTTTTCATATTAAATATTACCGTATAACTTTGCTTTGATTACATGATTTATTTCTTGTACACTCATAGCATTTGGTGGCCAATAATTGATGGAAGACTTGGAGCGTTCATTGCGGCTACATTGATTGTCTACGTGATTTTGTTCCGAAGAAATCCCAGCCAAAATGTATTTGGAAGACAAAGACATCTCCGATATCCTTACAGCGACAATGCCTGCCTCTTCTATTGCCACCGCTGCCACCACTGCCACCACCCAATGGGTCTTTGCCTTACCACCATGAGGAAGTTCACAAGCTCAGCCAGCAGAATCAAGTCATAACTCAGCAGGTGGAGTGAAAGAGCCATTGGCAGGCCTGTAATGTCAAAAGGCACTTCCTCAATTGTCCACGCTTCTTCCATATGCCTCCTACTTACTGTGATTCATGTCTGTCTCTCCAAAGCTAAAAGGTGTCACTGCCGAATGGCCCGAGCAATCGATCATGAATCACCTCTAAGGGAGCCTGTTATCATCCAGATAAGAATTGATTGCTGGTTTTACAGTACAGGGCATCCCCACCGTTGGTCTGGATTGGTATCGAATGGGAACCTTCAAAGACGACGAGAAGCCTCGTTTTTCTGTTGAAGTACCTGAATAAGACATGCTCATCTCTGCAGGCGTTTTGTTGCTGGCATTCAATGTCTGCTCATCAGCTTACCTATTTGGGAAGACAAATGCTGGGAATACCCCAAGGACATCACTGGGACACCATGAGGTGACGTGGCCCAACCATTTATCTGACTTTTTCGTGGGCCAGTAATATAAATGATAAATAAGACATCAAAATATTTAAAGGTGTCCGGATAATTAAAGCTCTTATTTAGCAATTATTAGATAAAAATATAGATGTCACCCCCTCGTTGATATTGACATTTTTTAATACTAAAATAATGTCATAATATATTATCGTATCGGTGATATGTTACGATACATCGATCGATATTTTTTTATTAACTTGTGATTCTTTAAAATTTTTTTCTTTAAATATATCATGTTGATATATATTGTATGATATGGTTGGGACCTAAATCGATATCAATATTTTTATCCATAAGAATCAATTGCTAAAAACACTTTAAAGATCATTATTTTTTGTTTTCACTAGTTAGGCAGAGACCCTTCATACACAGATATTGATCAGCAAAGACAAATCTTTCAAGGTAATTCTCATTTAAGCCATAGCAAAAGAATCCATTGCTGCTGTGAGAAAAGGAAAGGCTCTTGTTCCTATCTATGCAAGCTATAAAAATGCATACCGAGCAGATGAGTGAAGAACAAAACTAATTAAGCATATAAGATGAATACAAGAGGACAACTACAAACCGATCCAATTGATAGAAATTGTGTAGTTGAGAATCCAACTAAGTTGAAATACCCATCAATGAAATTTTCATTTTTCCAAAGCAAAATTTCATTAGAACATTGGAAGTGTCGATCTAGGACACCCAACGATCCTAAATTTTGAAACATATAACCAATACCTATAATCACAAAATATATTCTAAGTCCTCAACTATTTCGTGAATCCCAACGGAGGATTGTTAAGTAAATTGTGTTGGGAAAAAGGATAATGGCCGGTCGGACAAATCCGAGTCGGACAATAATAATACGCACAAACACACACGATAAAGGAATATGAGAGAAAGAATAAGAATACATAATTTTTACATAGAAATTTTTTTTTTAAAAAATAAGATAAAAAAATCATGGGATATTTAATCCACAAACTGATTTCACTATATGAGTATGGTTATAAAAACCCTTGGAAAGTTGAGAACAAAAATAAGAGTAAGAATATAAGAGTAAATGATGATTACTCCTTATTCTTTCTTACGTTTTTTTCTTCTCACTTATCTACACTTTGCTTGCATGCCCAATATGTATATATATATAAATTTGACCTGGCGGCCGCCTACCCAATAGACAAGTTATGTGTGTGCAAAACCTATCACCAACTCTGTAACCTGTCACTAACTCTGCCACCAACTCTGCTAAGTGTCATTCTGTTGGAAGGAGTTGTCCAATTTAACCAATCGGCTACTAATTCTGAAAGTCAGTTTCCCTTCTAAAAAACTGCTTGCGCAGACATTGTAGGTGTTACCGTCCCCAAGCTTTGACCCAAAGTTCTCGGACAACATCTCGTGTCCTCGGGCATTATGTAGAGTTTTCGGACGTTATTCAGAGTCCTCGTCCATTATACAAATTTCCCAGCCCCTTATTAAAGATTTCGTCGATTATACAAAATTCTCGGTCAAATGCAACCGCTCGGACCTTTATTTATTTCAGCCATTTCCCACACGGGAGTGACCAAAAAACCCCAACAAATTGCACTTACATTTCATACTTTTGGCTCATAAACAATTACTTTCTTAATTGGACAGTAATGGATGGAAATGAAAATAAAGAAAAGAATTGAAAAGTAAAATTATCATTAAGGCGTAGATCATAAACCAAAAACCGAGAGAGAGGGAGCAGGTTAAGCCGTGAAAGGCCGGCTACTTCTGCTCCAACAACCACAGTGCCTTCACTTCCATCATCCTCGTCTTCCACTTACCAACCTACAAACTCTAAAGTAATCTGTGAAAATCTTCAACTTAAAATGCCAATTATCTTGCCGGTATTATAAAAAGCGATATTTAAACTATTGTCAAGTGCTTTTATAAAAGTAAAATAATTCATAAGATACTCAATTCCATTTGCTTTTCACTTAGATATCCAAATAAGGGAAAGTGATTTTTCCCTACTTTGTAAAAGAGACTTTTAAACAACATAAATAAAATTATGTTTTACTTACTCTTATATTGCATCATTTCAGTTGCTTTATTTTTACTCCAATTATCTTCTGAATAACTTTATCAAGGTAAATATTTGTTAGGCCTAACTAAAATTCATACTGATCTAAACCTATTAATCTTGGGTTGAGACCAAGATGACTTGTCCAAGTTATCTGAAATTGAATGGTCATACCTGCATCAATTGCTAGAATTTAAAGAGTTTAGCGATAAGTTTAATGGCTGGATGGCCGAGTAATCAAATGATTGAATGACCAAACTATCAAAGAACTAAAAGAGTTAGTGGGCAATTGCACTAGAAACCGATCAGTAAAGATAGATCAAAAGAAATAAGTAAAGAGGTTAAACTATTAAATTAGCTAGTGACCCTCCATACTTAGTTAATTTCTTAATCCCTTAAAATTGACTCATCAATCAAGTTGAAAAGTTAGTCTATTATAACAACTAAAGTCATTCACTAGAGTCCGAGAGCAAGACGCTAGAGAAGGCACCACGTCAATATAATCTTTCACGAACCCTTTAGAACTACCCACTAAATCCACTTCCATGAACGTGATAGACAGATACCAAAATTAAGGAGATATGGCCCACAATCAACTTTAGTCAACAAATTGTTCAAAAACTGCCTACTAAACCTACTTTTATAAGGGTAGCAATTGGATCCTAAAATTAATGATATATAACCCACTATCAAGACCCTAGTTAGCAAACCCTTTGAAACTATCCACTAAACACACGTTCATAAATATGGCATGTCAATATTGAAATAAAAGAAAGCCACCTACTAAATCATATTTACAAATGAGGCAATTAATCTTGAAGAGACTCTCTCCTTACAAGAAAATTAGCTACTGAAGAAAGGTAAAGACCTCTTTAAAAAACAATCGGCTAAGGGAAATTATTCAACCAACTCCAAAATGACCACTATAACCTTACAAATACAAAGTCCTTTAATATAATAAAGATATCTAATGATCTTATAATATTATGATCTAAGGATCTAAAGATCAAAATATTTTATGTTCCCAACAATAGGAAGAAGTCCTTATAGCATCCGATCACAAGTTGACCATAATGGTTCATGAAGTTTAGTACTCAGCCTACATTAAAGAGATTTGGAACTTGCCATCCATAACATACCATCTCCACCAAATATTCTCAAAGTGTAGTCCTACAATCTTCTATCTTCTATTCTCTTAATCTCTAATTCATTGGTTAAATAAGATTGTTGGTTTAAGCGTCATAAGATTATTTAATTAGCTAATCTTAATTATCTAAAACTCTTGTTTTTATTTGTAATGCGAAAATTTTGAATTGAAAGGCTGAAGTGACCTCTTTAATCTCTTGAATCAAAAATTAAATTCTAGGTACATATCAATATTTAAGGCACAATCATTCCCTTTTCACCTTCCACTTCTTTTACAAATGAGAAACAACTTAAAACTTCTAAAAAAAATAATGTAGTATTCTAGAGAGAAAGAGAGACTAGCAATGTGGTTGTCCTTGATATTAAGATGAAGCAAAAGCTCTTCCATAATGAGATGCATTAGACAACATCTTCATTTCACCATTGCCTCTCCTCCGTCATGAGCAGGGCCTTTGCTGAGTGGCAACCCCAAACTCAACAATTTTGTAATGAAAATCTCTAGAATTTCCATATGGTGGCTCCTCCTATAAATGATTATGTTGAGTTTTAAATCATTTTTTTTTTTATAAATTTCACACTCATTAAAAGTTTTGTGTTTTACCTCTGGAATTGCCCAACATTTTCGCATGAGGTTCACTCAAATAATATTGTTCATTGGAGGCTTGCACGACATTCATTTGAACAAAAGTTGAACTTATACACGCAAATGGTGTTCGTGCATGGTCTATACCATTATTCACGCATGATGTGTGTTATAGGCAACCTGCTCAATTTCCTGCAAGGATGATGTTCAGGGGGGAAATGGGGATCAGAGAAGGGAGTTGAACAGAGGGAAGAAGCATGAGAAAGGTCTTCGAGGGAGAGAGAGGGAGAAAGGTGTAACGTCCCCGGCGCATCCACATGACGATATTGTCCGCTTTGGGTTGGGGGAACTTACGGCGTCCCAGGCCAATACGCAGCCCGCACGGTTTTGTTCCTGGCAGACGGAATCCACCGCCCCCAAAACGCGTCGCCATGGGGAAGGTATCCATACCCTTATAATAAGGCATGCTTCGTTCACCTCCCCATCCGATGTGGGACTCTACAGACCACCCCCAACCCAAAGCGGACAATATCACATGTGGATGCGCCCGGACGTTACACCTTTCTAATGCCAATACGCAGCCCCGCACGGTTTTGTTCCCACGGAATCCACCGCCCCAAAACGCGTCGCCATGGGGAAGGTATCCATACCCTTATAATAAGGCATGCTTCGTTCACCTCCCCATCCGATGTGGGACTCTACAGTCCACCCCCCTTGGGGACCGAGCGTCCCCGCTGGCACACCGGACCGGATCACGGCTCTGATACCATCTGTAACGTCCCCGGCGCATCCGCATGACGATATTGTCCACTTTTGGTTGGGGGAACTTACGGCGTCCCAGGCCAACACGCAGCCCGCACGGTTTTGTTCCTGGTAGACGGAATCCACCGCCCCCAAAACGCGTCGCCAAGGGGAAGGTATCCACACCCTTATAATAAGGCATGCTTCGTTCACCTCCCCATCCGATGTGGGACTCTACAAAAGGTGTCAGAGGAGAGTCAGAGAAGAGGGAAAGAAATCAGAGGAGAAGCAATGAAATTTGAGTCATATATTCCTTACCCTGCTTTACATGTACATGCCATATATAAAAGCTGCCTAACAAAATATATTCCTAACAAACTACAAGTATTAGATACTAACTAAAAGTTGGAATATTAACTGATAATTGATAAGGATAACAAAATGAAAAATGAGAAATAATATTAAACGAAATAATATTAAACGAAATCCTGAAATTTAAGTGAAAACTTGCACAGTCGGGAGCTCTGCTAAGTAATCAACTGTTTGGATGGTGCATTCGGCGCAATGTTCTCATGGAGACCCGTAACAACCGTGTGTACGAAGAAAACTAATGTGTATCATGCACTTCTTTTCATATATGAAGTGAGCTTGATCTGTGCATGTCCATTGACACTATTATAAAAGGCCTTGCCAATTTTTATGGCAAAATTTGAGATCATTTTGATACAATAAATGCCACGTAAAGAGATAGATGAAATAAAAGATGGAAAAGTTCAACAGTCAATTGAGATTTGATTTAAATTTTAATCTTCGCCAAAAATTATTATAAAGAAATTTTAGAGAAAGTTATATTTATAATTGGACACTATTTATACTATATTTCTTTGCAATTTGTCTTATAATTTTTCAATTGAGAATAATTTTTATGTATTAAAAATTATCGTATAACATGGATATATTTAGTTGTATTATTTTATTCATTATACTCTTATAGTGTTTGATGACTGACGATTGAAAGAAGATTCGAGAGTTCGTTATTCATTGTACCGATTATATGCATATTTCTATTTGCAGAGAATCCCAACAAATCTAGCCCATCATCGGAGATGAACTCTTTACTGAACTCCTAGCCCTTGATTTTGCAGGCGGCTGCCCTCTCGCCATTCGTTGTTGGGTTCAGGGTCTCTACCCCTAGGGCTAAGGTCCCCGAAGGCTTAACTATTTTAGAACTAAAAGGAAAGCTTACAAATCTTTCCATTATAGATACCAAAGAAACCCAAAGAAACCTAGAAGCCCAAATCATGCAATTACACTAAGAAAACAGAAAGCTTATCACAATGTTCTGGGCATTTTTGCTTAACTATTATGATGAGTAGACAGCTTTTTTATCCATTTTAAAACCATAAAATATCAGTCTATTTAAAAAAGACCCGGGTTTGTGTTGGGAATGGGTGCCGGTCTCACAGTGAAATTAATGGGAGAAGCGATAACAACAAACACTCCCAAAAGGAAGAGGGAAGAATAATGCAAATAATTCCCAAGTTTGTTGGGAATGTTCAATAGCGGTCGGTTGACAAGGTGTTTTATAAATCTTGGAATTTCATGTGCAGTTTGACATGTTACCTTCCTCGGGCAACAAATTCATAAATACATATATTTCCTTCAAACAGAGGGATTCAAATCCGATTTACTCATAAAATTAGTAAATATAGAGTTCTAACCCTTTATACATTTGCAAATACTAAGAATTTTGGAGCCAAGTCCTCCATTTCACACTCTTTCCAATCCTCAGCGTCTAATTATCTTTTATTTTTGAAGAAATATTATTGACTTGAGCGTCAAAAGATATTCCGGAAAGCAAGTTCCAGATCCTTTGACCTCTTGTTAGTTGTTGTGGTATAGAAGATCTAGACTAAGAGGTTCGAATGAACAACCCAATCTCAATTAGGCAACTATCAGGATCTAAGGTATGCATTAAATGTGTTGCACATTTTTCCGTTAAAATTATAATTTATGGAATTGTATGCATGCTAGTTTTGTGCGGTAGACATTGAAATATTGCCCCTACATTTGCATGGTGTTTGCTTGCTGATGGAATGATTGGCAAGTTTGTTGGGAATGTTCAATAGCGGTTGGTTGACGAGGTGTTTTATAAATCTTAGAATTTCATGTGCCGTTTGACATGTTACCTTCCCCGGGCAACAAATTCAAAATGCAATCTTGGCCACCAAACACCCCACTAGATACCTCTTGAATTGTGAAATCTTCTTTTGCAATGTTTACGACCAACTCTGGTCCCAATTGTCGAAGTAATTGAGAAATCAGACATCGAGTGTGATCTAATATTT
The DNA here is from genome assembly GCA_033239525.1 of Nepenthes gracilis. NCBI lineage: Eukaryota > Viridiplantae > Streptophyta > Magnoliopsida > Caryophyllales > Nepenthaceae > Nepenthes > Nepenthes gracilis. The sequence goes on along the minus strand of BSYO01000018.1, from coordinate 13,771,502 downwards.
TTGTTTGGCTCAGTCATTCTTGATTTAGTGTTTGCCAAAGGAAATGACATAATTTTCTGGGGCATTAGTTTAATGGCTTGGATTGCTTTGAAATTGATGCGGTGACATAAATACTGGCTAGCAAAATGTATTGAGTCGCCTGATGATGTATTTAGGTGATGTTGTGACGGTGACAATTGAGGATTATCTATAGGTTTCTGGCTGTTTCTGGAAAGCTAGTGCGCCTTGGTTATGTGTGCACGGCCACAACTCCCATCAAAATTATCATAAAGGCTAATTACTGATTGAAACTCAAGATGAATTATTTGATACATATTTTACATTAGATTGCTTTTTAGTCTGTTTTCACAGTTTTAAATCCTTGTTCGGTCCTTGTTTTCCTCCTCTTTCATTCAAATGTTTCACTTATGCTCGCTGATCGAGGCAGAAATATGAAGGTGGCTGTAAATATTAGAAAATCTTTGTAAAAGGAATAAATTCAATTCACAACTTGAAGCTACTGAAATCATATGAAACTTCCTCTGTTCCCTCCGCTTCAATTCTCTGTTGATTGATCTAGTTCACCTTTGCTTGAAGTTTTTATTCGTCTTCCTCGCCCTCCATGGTGTTTCAATGAAATTTAACTATCTAGTGTGGCTACTCTGTAAGTAGTTGTGCACCACCACTACTTCATGGTGCCATCATCACTGCCACTAGTCCACCGCTGACAACTACTAGAAAAGTAGCTGGCAATCCATCCCCTTCTCCTCTCCCTCCGCCCACATTATGCGTCACAGCCAAGGAAAGGGGGAGAGAGGGAGTGTACAAAGAGAGAGAAAGAGACGTCGATTTAATTATGAAGAGTGAAAATCAGTGAGTCCCTAAAAAACTTAACAACTGATGTATAAATTCTTAATTGGACTTAAAGCAAATTTAATCCAGCAATTGCGAATTAGGCTTTAAGCTTATATAGAAATTTAACTAGCTCAAAAAAGAGACGATGTTACAAATTAAATTTTAGTAAGACTCCAAACAAGTGACTAATTGAGTTATTATTTTTTTTTACTTGTAATAAAATAACTCTTTTTAACGCGATTGAACATTATTGAAGTCACATTGGGCCCTTAATATAGATCCTTTTTGTATGTAAATTTTGCTGACCTATGATTTTGTTTATATGGTGGTACATTACACAATGTGACTAGTTTAGAGAACTAATCATCCCCACAAAACTTTGTTGACAATGTAAGGACTTTATTCTACCGTGTAGTATAAAAACAGAGTAAATTGTTTGTAAACAACTTAATAATTTCAGGTGTTTTATTGTCTCTGTGCACTTTGATGTCAATTTTTTAAAAAAATTATATCATCTAATTGTGATTATTTTTCAATCAGGGACACATTTTTACTTTCCTCATGCTAAAAGCTTCCCACTATAAAATTATATGCAACAAAACATTTGTAGTAGGCATACACCTAGGATCAAATTTAGGCACTCAGGGTGGAGGGAGAGAGAGCGAGCGAGCGCGCACCCACCCATAATAAACAGAATCATGGATTTCAATCACGGGAAGTAACAATGCAAACATGATAAATGGTTTCTTTTCCTTGAAACCCATTAACACAACTTCAAGATCATATTAAAGCACAAGCAAGCACACCATGACAACAAATTGACATAGCATTTTACATGACTCTGTAAGAAAATACAAAGACAAGAAGTTATATCAAGGAACAATCTTGTATGCCTTCATCTTATCTATCCAAGAAATGAAGGCATTCTTCGTGTTCCTGAACCCTAAAAACCCATGCTCCTTGCTCTTGTTCATATTATTTAAGGGACACTCCCCTCCCAGCACAAGGTCCACAAACCACCACGCCGCCACCTCCTCCAGCTTTGTCTCCGCCAACCCATTCTCCCTAACTATCTCCCCCCACACTCCTCCTTTCTCCGCCATCCTCTCCGCCAACGAAAACCTTCCTTCTTTTTCGTCATACTCCACGTAATCCATCCCGAATTGCTCCGCCAACACCTTCCACATATGCTTCCACTTGAACACATCCCCATTGCTGCAATTAAACGCCTCGTTTTTCGCATACGGGTCGACCGCCGCCCATATCTGGTGCTCAGCTATCAGATCAGCGTCCGAAGCCACGGAATAGCCATCCCAAGCGGCCTTCGAACCCGGGAACTTGAGTGGGGCACCCTCGTGCTTGCAGATCGCCGCGTAGACGCACAGAGCTCCGAGTAAGTTCATCAGACTGTATGGGGAGAACCCGAATATGAGTCCGGGTCTGTGGACGGACCAGGTCAGCCCGTCCTTTTTGGCCGCCTCTTCAAAGAGGATATCTTCTAGTGTGTAGTAGAAATTCGGGAGGTCTAAACGGGGCAAATCCTCGGTGTAAGGCGGGTCGTGGGGCTGGAACTTGCCCCAGGATTCGAACGGACCCGAATAGTGCTTGAGGCCCGTTTGGAGACAGATGTGGTGTAGATTCGGAGCGTTCGGGATGAGGGCATTGAGGACGTTACGGAACATCTTGCCGTTCGCATCGCAGTTCTCCTCCTCCGTTTTCCGGTCGGTCCAGGTGACATAGAAGAGGTGTGTAACGTCGGTGAGGGGGGACAGCTTGGCGAGAGCATCGCCCTCGTCGGAGACGTCGCACTGGATGTATTCAATAGGGTAATCCTCGTTCCAGGCCTGACGGGGGCGGCGGGCGACGCCGTAGACTTTCCATGGGCCGCCGGGCGTATCCGATAGAGGGAGGATCTCCGCCAGGCTGTTGCCCACTATGCCCGTTACTCCGATTATCAAACCCACGCTCTGGAAGCTCTTCGGCGCATCATCTTCCTCGAATTTCTTCTGCAAATATACATAATGAAAAACTGTAAGCAAACACTTACCTCAAGAACAATTCACCGAAAAATCGACAGAAATATAAAGATGGATTTGCCTTGGCAACGCCTATAGCTCCAGCCCACCACCAGCTCATGCTGTTTCTTGATCACTTGAGGCGACAGAGATGGAGGTCGATTATTTACGGAACCGAAAAAATCAGACAGAGAGAGAAAATGTTAAGAGAGAGAAAGAGAGATGTGATAGCGGCAAAGGGCCGTCCTTCTCTCAATCTATGCCGTTAGATTTGTATCCAATGACCTACGCATTTTGGAAGAATAATATAACGTGAACTGTCTAATTTTAAATTTAATTGGATAATTAAGATTAAATATCTTGATAATAAATCTTGACTATCCAACGCTCCAGATTCAGCAGCCGCAATTTTATTGCACAGTAACCTACTATTTTGAACTGAATGAAGAAAATGACCGCCATTTTCGTTTTCTTCGTCTCCTCTCCTCTCTAGCCTCCTCTCCTCTCCTCTTCAATCTTCATATTCGGATGAGAAGCAACCTTTTTTTTGTTCGAATCTGAATGTTTATTTTGCTCTTCAAATCTCCTCTCCTCTCCAGCTTCAACCTGTTCTCTAGGAAAGAGGAAAAACGTGGGCCAACTGACAGCGATTTTCCCTCGAAGTTTCTTCTTATACAGAATCTTCTCTCTATTCTCTCATCTGCTCTCCATTTTCGTTATGTTCTACAGGACAGTGAAGGGACAAGAAATTGTCAATTAAAATAAAAGGGTGTGATGCATGCACCGCTGATGATGGTCATGCCGATGAACAATGAAGATAACAAAACCAATGGAGTGGACGGGAAGGGGGAGTTCGGCAGAGGAGAATTCAGGGGGGAGAGGGAAACAATCGAGGGAGGGAGATAGAGAAAGGGGAAAGGACAGGGAGAAGAGAGATGATAATTGAAACGGAAAAATATTCTTCTTTCCATTACTGTAGCAACTGAATACATTTATATTAGGGAGCCAACTAATTTGGTTCTAAGCCAACCAAACTAGTAACTAACCAAGTAACTAATTATACCTAAATAATAAACTACTGGTATAATATATTTAACTAATAACTATAATATATTTGACTAATAAGCATGTAACATTCCCCTTTTCTTCAAAAGAACCTCGTCCTCAAGGTTGAAGGAGGAAAAACTTTGTGGAATGCGGCAATTGGCTCTCCATGTAGCTTCAACGGCCGACTGTAACCCTTTTTGGAAGTTGAGAATCAAACTTGTCCCTCAACGGAGTGAAGGAGTCCACTTCCCGCGGTGCAAACCACTCACCCAATGCAGAAAAATTGGCCCCAATTTCGTTAAACAAGTGCCCGCAGGTACAAAAATAAAGTAAAGTCAACTTGAGATCATCAGTTGCAATATCACCGACATTAAGTTGTTGAAGGGGCCCCAAATAAAATGTTACAGCAACAGTGAACTGAAGTGGACCAGTTCTTTTGAACTGAAGTGAATTGAAGTTGTTGAAGTGAACTGAAATTGTACCAGACCCATATGGTTCCATAAGCGAGAGTTTTGCCACCCAAACTCCAATGGAGTTTCGAAAATGCCATGTTGACCATCCCATGCCAACCGGGTTCCCTAGAAGTTGCTCCACGGCTGCATGGACGTTCCCACGAGTGGCTTGCAAAGCTCTAATGTTCTCCTGTGTGTCGAAGAAACCCATTTCTTGAAGCTGTAGTAGCTGGTTTGCATAAAGTGCTTCCGGTGGCTCGTTGGGATGCTCTGGCATGCTCAATCCACCAGCTCCTAGTCCACCAAACATGTTCATCAACATTTCAAGCCTCGCCTTGCTTTGCGTTCCCGTCACCCCACCACTTGCCTCGCGATGAATCCCGATTTGACTGGGACGGCTCTTTGTGATAGAAGGGTCTAGCTGTAAAGACAATATTCGCCGCATCACCTTAGGTGAAGTTAATTGATGAAGAACCTCAAGATTTTGCATCATTTCCCGAAACCGAGGACTCAAATCGACATAGCACGCGGTTGAGGGTGTGCGTTGAAAATCGATTCATATATTGTGGGGTTGAGAGCGGGCTCTGCATCATCCGTGATATAGCTGGATTTTGCAATAATTGAGTCAAGAGAGCCGCATCTGGTGGTCCATCTGGGAGACTGCCTAGGGCACTTAAGCCAGCTAAAGTTGTCCTTGCATCACCAGAGGGAGTTGATCTGGGTGCAGAATTTGTTTGAGTGCCCCCACCAGTATTGCTCCGAGGGTAAGGAAGTGGGTCAGTATTTAGTGCCGTAAGTCCGGTGGCAGATTTAGAGCCAGTCGTGGAGGGGTTGTTAGACCCATCGTCCTGCTGCACACCAACCTGGTTCCCAAAAAGAGCAGGTTGTTAGACCCATCGTCCTGTTGAATTAGTTCCACCATTGCCAGCCATTGTAGTGGCATTCAGAAATGGTTCCTGCACATTCTTATACATGCGCCAGGGCATGTTGAATCCTTTCGGAGATGATTCTATATTACTCATGGCTCTAGCAGTGTTCCGCATCATTTCACGCATGAGCTCAGGATTCCTAGCAGTCTCTAATGTTTGCCTAAGAATGCTAGGGTCATTCAGTATATGGGCAAGGTCAGGATTCCGATCAATGAGCTCACGCGTTTGAGGATTGCTCATAATCAGGCCTCGCATTAACTCCAGATTATTCATTAAGCTCTGAATGGCAGGCATGTTCATTATTTCTCTCATCATATTTGGGTTCTGGGTCAGCTGTTGCTGCATTTGTTCAAGTTCTGGAAAACCAGCTCCTAAGAGACCAGATACAAAAAACTCTCCAATTGGGTAGAACTCTACAGGAGTACAATTGGATCTGTGACCGGTGAGAGTCCAAGCCAGCCTTGCCTCTTGCAAATCCCACAGCTTAATTGCACCAGATGTTGCTCACGCAAACACCAAAACCTCTGATGAGTCAAAAGCTACGCATTCAACTAGACTAACACGACCACATAAGCTAGCTAGGCATGGACAACTTCCACATGGTTGAGCTGATGAGCCACACTTGTAATTGGTGAATATTGGCCCTTCATTGAGCCTATGCCTCCAGGCTGTTATTTGCTCAGCTCCCAGAATCAACTTCTTCAAATCCAAAGCACACCAACAATTTTTATCCCTCAATGGAGGAATTGATTTATTATCTAGGGCCCGAATTATGTTAGGGAGGAGAAAATCAGACGAAAAGTCAGGTTCAGAGGAGATAAGGAGTGGTGCTATAGCCGAGTTGATGTGAGTGGGTGGCCGGGTACGTGGGGAACGGGACGGATGAGGTTGCAATGCATCCATTGTTTCCACCCCCAGTTTTGTGGCTTCCGGGAACTGCACTAGTGCCCAGTTTTGAGCAGTTTGGGGTAATTTTTTGAAGGTGAGAGCCGTAACGATGAGGAAGGTGGAGAAACGAGAAGAGTTGTGGATGACTTTGGTTGTCGTTTGGTTAGGGTTGGTGTTCGTGGCGGAGCGTGATGAATTGGGAAAATTGCTGACAGTCCGGGGTGTTCGATTTGGTTTAGAGAGGGAGAATTTCATTTAGGAATTGTGAAATTTGTGGTTTAGTGGACGTAACTGTGGCGATTGGAGGATGGAGAGGAACGGTGGCAGAGGCTGTGAGAGGGTGGTTCTTGTTTGGGACAAAGGGGGATCAATTTCAGTGAGGGCTTTTGAAAATATGGAGAGGAACGTACCTACTGTGTGTTGTCGTTCGGTCACCTCCAACTCCTGGAGCACCTCCGACTTTGCTGATGATCTAAGGTTGGAACAGAAATATGAAATTTCTGTGGAAGGCAGGCGAAGATGAGAGGATGAGGCTGTAATCGAAGGGGAGGGTGAACGCGATGGGAAATTTCAAATGGCAGGGTTTGTTGTGCACTTCGTTGCTGTTCGATTCGGGCCAGAGATTGGCTGAGTTCCACCAGGGAGGACCGGATTTGTGCTGTAGTGGAGACCATGGTGGACGCGTTGGTGACCAGTCTGTCGATAGCCCGCTGGAGGTCCTTCATCGCATTGGCCAGCTCGGCTAGGGGTGCGTCGAGCAGTTGTTCTTCAGTCAGCGCCATCGCCTCTACCTTCTGTCTCAATGAGAGCACCTATGATGCATGCACCGCTGATGATGGTCACGCCGATGAACAATGAAGACAACAAAACCAGTGGAGTGGACAGGAAGGGGGAGTCCGGCAGAGGAGAATTCAAGGGGGAGAGGGAAACAGTCGAGGGAGGGAGATAGAGAAAGGGGAAAGGACAGGGAGAAGAGAGATGATAATTGAAACGGGAACATATTCTTCTTTCCATTACTGTAGCAACTGAATACATTTATAGTAGGGAGCCAACTAATTTGGTTCCAAGCCAACCAAACCAGTAACTAACCAAGTAACTAATTATACCTAAATAATAAACTATTGGTATAATATATTTAACTAATAACTATAATATATTTGACTAATAAGCATGTAACAGGGTGGATGGACGTTAGTTCAATCTGAATGCTTTTGTGCCCATGACGATGGAGCGCCCCCCTTCCCTCAGGCAATCTAGTCTACTCTGCTGCTGCCACCGCCATTTCCAGCCTCTTCAAAGCTAGGTCGTCCTTTTTATCTCCTGGCCTTCCATCGCAATCAAATACCCTCAAAGCCCTCTCGTATCACCTCGCAAGCACTCCTTTTATGGCTTCCAATGATGGAGGAAGAAATCTCAGAAGATCGATGCCTCGTTCTACACCCACGCTGTCGACGAGGTAAAGGCCCTCCCCCCTCTCCTTCAGAAGTTCCTATTTTTGAGAATGTTGTTTTTCTATGGCAATTGATCTGGACATCAGATATTTCTATGGCAATTGATCTGGACATCAGATATTTCTATGGAAATTGATCTGGAAATCGTCTGTATAAAAACATATAATTTAGGTATGTATTTGGAAGTTGGGGGTGGTTCATTGGCAGTGGCTATGTAAAGATGGTTTATGGCAGTATTGGGAATGGTTTTTCTGGTTGGGGCCGGAGGATTTAGGCTGAGGAAGGAGAGGTGTAGGAGGAGGGGGGTGGAAAGAGGCAAAAATTGGATGTTTAAACAAATGTGACTGAGTGAACGCAATTGTACTTCGGCTTTGATTAATGGAAAAGGTAACAGAAGGTGCATTAGAACAGAAACATTTAAGTTTAGGGTTGTATATTAAGTTTCATAGTTTGGGGTTTTTACCACCAATTTGAAATACCTCAAGATACCAGTGTATGAACTACCCAATCAAGAAGTAATATATGATTACAGATATGACCTGAGACTATACCTTTATTTCTTTGTTAGATGGCATCTGTGTAGTTTTCGAATGCTGAACAACTTATTCACATTTACACATCACCTGTTAACTAATTACTGTCTACCATGTGCTTGTTTACGAAGGCTGAACAAGCTGCACGTGAATCATCTCAAACTAAACAAGACTGGTATGCAGAAATGCGGAGGAGGAGAGATGAGGAGCATGAAACAAAAGAACGTCAGCTTGTATGTTGATTTCCTCTCTCTGGTGTTCTTCAAAAAATATCTCTGATGGTTTTCTCGATGAAGAAATCAGTTATATTACTTTAGGAGGAAGAAGCACATTTGAAGATGTGCATTTGTGTTCATTGAAGTTTGACTTGCTCGTTACCTCGGAGTTGAAATGTTCCACATGCTGTTTTTTAGATTGGTTTTATGTGATATAACTGCCCTTCAACTAATATGAACATAGAAATGATGTTTCACGATTTGATTCACTGAAGTGAAAGGCAATGCTGGTTGGAAAAAGAGGTGAGGTCTTCTAGATTGATCAACATTTATTGGCTTTTCCATTTTAGAAATTTGTAGTTCACAGTTTGTTGCATCTCTGTTTATCATTTTTGTGTTTGTAGGCTAGTTTACAAGAGATAATCAAACAACTTCAAAATGAAAAGGATTCATAAATCCATAGAGAGGTATTGGATATTATATTACAGAAGAGATTGGTGAGGCAATAGTGAAATGTTACATATGATAGAATAGTAGTTTTTAGGTTGTAAGTTATGTATCTCTTTTCTACGTGGATTGGATTATTGACTAGTTTTCAATTGGATGATTTTTCAAGCTAGCCTAAAGATGAAGATTCTACAGCTGCAAAGTGAAAAGAACTCCTAGCATCATCAGGAGGTGATGTTCTCCTTAATAACTTTATATTGAATTTAGAAGGATTAGCCTTGGGAATAACAAAAGTGCTGCCTCCTCATGAATAAGTGGACAACCAGCTTTTAGCTCTCTACTATACATATATACTTTACACTATTAGCAATGCTTGCAAAATGCATGCACATGTGAATTGGAACTCAATCAGTTTAAAGGTAATAATCATTCAACACCCAGCATGCATGTAGATTTGGACAACAACTTTGGAACAATGACGACCATGTCTAACTTAGCTTTCGGCAAAGCTAGTGTTTCTTCAACCAGAGATCAGTTATCCAGGCAGAAACCACCGCCTAAGAAAAAGCGTAATCAGCTCGGAATGCTGGGTATAGATTGATAAAATCTTGTCATCACGAGTCATCTCAAATAAACTAGCAGTTTTAGCTGAAATTATGGTTATTGCATCTCGTCATCATTACAGGTTCAGATGCCGAGGTTATAGCACCGCCAAAGACACTGATGGCGACGAGCTGTTTCATGTGCGAAATCTACAACAAGGGTTTCCAAACAGATAAGAACCTTCAACTCCATCGACAGGGCCATAATTTTCCATGGAAGCTCAAGCAGAGATCGGGCAAAAAAGTCAAGAAACGAGTTTATGTTTGTCCCGAGACGACCTGTGTGCACCAAGATCCATCGAGGGCTTTGGGGGATTTGATTGGGATCAAGAAGCACTTCTGGAGGAAGCAGAAGTTGTGGAAATGCGAAGTGTTCAAAGAATTATGCTGTTCATTCGGATTGGAAAGTGCATAGTAAAATAATTGGTTTGATAGTGTCGAAGAAAGAACTGCTGTGATAATAGTGATGGAATCTGCAAAATTGACCTCCATGGATCAGAAATGGGCAGAATTTGTGCATGTAACTAAGACCGAGTGAACTTGAACTCATTGCTGATTATTCTTATGAGATTGTCATTCTCTTTGTTAAGGATATAGAAAATGGCTTACTAAGATATATGTTTATTCATGTTTGTGTTTACTGTAAATCATTAACAGTGTTTATTCAGTATTATCAATTCTCTTTAATTGTATACATTATTTGTTGAATTCATCTAGTTAGTTATTCGGCTTCTAAACCTTTACTTTGAAGTCATGCTAAACTTTTTCATCCTTGCTTGTCGAGGGTTTTGTTGGTGGCCAATGATGTCTTAAGAATTTTGGTAGACATTATTGTCGAAGGATGTGATGTTGGGTGAACAAGCAGTGAGTTTCGTAATGTGCCGGCTGATGACCCAGATAGCTTGACATGCTCGTAACTCCTCGGCATGAGTGCATTCTACCTCTACACTTTCGACAATCTGCCGTTTATAGCTGCTTCAGTGAATGCTAGAAGGCACAGTTTGCAGTTTTGTAACTTGTGCTCTGTCTCATTATATTATTCTGAAGTTGCAGGGAGTTTGTTGGGAGTGCATAGACTGAGGAGGAGGTGTAATGGATGGGTTGTGGATATATATTTGGTTAATTTTTGAGATTTATTTATATATTATGTACAGGGTTTTATATATATGTTGTATGTTTGGTTTACTCCATTTATCGGGGAGACTCCGGCAAATTTTTTTGTAGAAATTAATTTATTAATTTAATAGCACATGATTCGTGATCGAGTGGGAATCCAATATCCTTATTCGTGGTCGTGCAGAAATCCCCGTAGGGCACCTTCCACTTATTTTCCCTTATCATCAATGTTATTCGGAGCAAATTGATAGCCTCTCTTGATGCTGCCAGATGTGTGGACCGATCACATTTGGTTCGCTGGAACAAGAAAATAAAGGAAAAAAAAAAAAAAAAAGACTCTCTGGTCCGCTGACTTTGTTGTTGGCCTTGTCGGCCACAAGCTGCTTTCCGGTAAAAAAAAAAAAAGAAAAAAAAGACTCTCTAGTCCACTGATTTTGTTGCCCGCCTTGCCTGCTACAAGTTGCTTCCCGGTTAAAAAAAAACTCTCCGGTCCGTTGATTTTGTTATCCGCCTTGTCGGCTATAAGCTGCTTTCTAAAAAAAAAGAAAACAAAGATTCTCTTGTCCGCTGACTTTGTTGCCTGCCTTGTCGGCTACAAATTGCTTCCCGATAAAAAAAAAGAAAAAAAAAGACTCTTCGGTCCGCTGATTTTATTGTCCGCCTTGTCGGCTACAAGCTGCTTTCTGAAAAAAAGAAAACAAAGGTTCTCTAGTCCGCTGACTTTGTTGCCTGCCTTGTCGGCTGCAAGTTGCTTCCCGATAAAAAACAGAAAAAAAAGACTCTCCGGTCTGCTGATTTTGTTGTCCGCCTTGTCGGCTACAAGCTGCTTTCTGAAAAAAAGAAAAAAAAGATTCTCTGGTCCACTGACTTTGTTGCCTGCCTTGTCGGCTACAAGTTGCTTCCCGATAAAAAAAAAAAGAAAAAAAAGACTCTCTTGTCCGCTGACTTTGTTACTCGCTTTGTCCGCCACAAGTTGCTTCCGAAAAAAAAAAAGAAAAAAAAGACTCTCTGATCCGCTGACTTTGTTGCCCGCCTTGCCGGCCACAAGTTGCTTCCCGGTAAAAAAAAAAGAAAAAAAAAAGACTCTCTGGTACGCTAACTTTGTTGACCGAGATTCCTTCTGGCCGCGTAGCAAGAAGTGTCCGAGATACTATGGGATGTGTTGCAAATGGACGAGATGCTGCCAAAGGCCAATGGCCGAGAAGTAGCAGAATAGTACAATGTCTTTTTCTTATCCAGCATTATTTTCACTTGAGATGTAAACTGTTGATGTGTGATGATCAGTTCGAGGTCTTGTTGTCCTGCATTGTTTTGGCTGTGAAAGTGTGATATGTTAACATATCTGTTGACCGGAGCACTATAGCAGCGGACCGAGAAAAGGTAAAGAACCTCATATAGGCCAGACCCAACTTGACAGACGTTTTCGTACACAATAAGCAACGGTCCTCCTCTCTGGATTTGACGCCTTCCTGAAGCCAATCTCCACTGAAAAGGGTATTAACGGATTCACCGCCCTTCCCATGAGAAAGACACCAAATCCTCTCCTCCTGCCAATAATGGATTCTAACGGTACAAAAACACAGAAGGAAGGCAAATAAATCTAGAGGACCGTTGCTCACTCAGAAAGGAAACAATCCCAACAGAATGAACACAGAAGGAAGCCGGCCACAAGCTGCTTCCTGGAAAAAAGAAAAAAAAGACCCTCTGATTCACTGACGTTGTTGCTCGCCTTGCCGGGTACAAGTTGTTTCCCGATAAAAAAAAAAAAGAGAGAAAAAAAAGACTCTCCGGTCCGCTGATTTTGTTGCCCGCTTTGCCGGCCAAAAATCCTGGTTTTTGTTCCTTCTTGCATGGTATGTTCCACGGTGGTGCTCCGGATATCTCCAAGCATCTATGTTTCTCATTCTAAGTCGGAAAATACTTGAAATTCGAATAAAGTATTTCGTTGTAAATATTTTCTCTTTTATAAACTTTCTTTCTTACCAACAAAAAATGGTTGGGATACCAAAGACAAAAAAATCGACCTTTATAACACCTGAATGATAATTACAGCTTTAGTTAGCTTTTTGTGTCTGTACTCTTTGTGAGCAGCCATTGCCCTTAAACCTGCTTGCAATCTGATTGTGGATGACCTCACGTGCTTGTAGGACTTTTTGTCAATATATTTACGGAAGTTCTTTTGAATTTTCACTGTTGCTGCTACTTGCCGTAGCTTCTCATAGAGCTTGGAAGCTATTCTACCTAATCAAGTTCAACAAGAAACTGAGCAAGCTAAATAAGTGTTATAAATTTAATTAAAAGGCTGAATATGCAGTGACATTTTGATTGACCAAATTAAGCAGACTAAAGCATTGAATCAGAAAGCAGGCACCACAAAAGTAATGACAAACAAACTGCCTTCTAAAAACCTCTCTCTGAACTATATAATGGATCAGAAGTTCTTGATGAGCTATTACTTAATTAGGCACATAATTTTTTTTATCCAACTCATGAACACAAGGTTTCCCATCTTTAAATGGAAATAAGCTATTGGTGCAGAGCTCAATAACAATTCATGATTATTTCTCTAAGCTGAAGGGTTTTATGAGAAAACTGATGCATGCACCGTTGATGCTGGTTACGCTAGAAGAACAAAGGAGACGAAAAACCAGTGGAGTGGAAGGAAAGGGGGAGTCCGGCAGAGGAGAAATCAATGGAAGAGGGGAACAGTCAAGGGAGAGAGGTAGAGAAAGGGGAAAGGGAGACGCAGAAGGACAAAACAGAGATGGAGAGCAGAGAGCAGAAGATGCCAGAAGGAGTACGGAAATATTACTTTCTTCCCTTTCCTCAACTTGAATAGTACATATATATAAAAAGCTAACAGAATTGGTTGGCATTCAATCAAATGAAAAAAATAGATAACCAAATTAAAAAGTAACTGAAATTAGACTCGTAACATTGCCCTTCTCATCAGAAAAACCTTGTCTTCAAGGTTAAACGAAAGTAAAGTGTTGCTACTGCAAAATCGCCTAAACTCCACCAGCTTTGTCCCTGCTACGGAGATATGCAAGACACCGCTCCTACCATTTTCTAACAGCAGAATGTAAATTGTCCATGGCCCTGTTGAGAAATGACCATGAGCCTTCTTGTCATTTGGGCATTAGAGGAAATAGGAGTAGTATGATAGTCTCAGGGAAAGTGTTCCTAGCCTTGCTTAACATAGTAGTGGGCAGTGTAGCCCCTGATAGTGAGAGTAGGAGGAAGAAGTAGAACATCCTCTGCTTGCTGGAGGGAAACACTTCAAGGTCACTACTAGTGGTCCGTACATTTTCCTCGGTATGGATACAAGTGAGAAATTGCAGATCATTGATTCCATTGGGTATTAGAACATATCTGTTAGAGGGCCCGTATCCTCCTAACAGGCCATAGATTGACTGAATGAGAATTATAACAAATTCGGTGAGGAACAGAAGGTATATCAATGAGCTCACAAGCTCGGGAGGACCAGTTGCCACGAAAGGCTCGTTTTTAATTGGGAACATAGTGGTCTGGTAATTTGAATCGGGACCGTTTTTGTTAGGAGGACCCTGTAGCTCTTCAAGTGACCCTCTTCCCATATCGACCCCATGTTCATTGGCTGCCACATTTGCTGGATCACCTTCGTTGCAAGAAATTGAAAAGGGCTGAGATGGAGAAGTTCTGCCCTGTCTAAAATTGAAAAGGGCAGTTGTCCCACTATAGAATAGATCAAATTTTGGACGCTGCTTGAGTGCTTGAGCGACAGCAGCACAAATCTTTAAATAGGAATGCTTCCATATAGTGAACCAGTGCAACTTCTTATCATCGTCGCGGTCAAAATCTAAGTCGAGTGAAGATTGAGCCAGAGTCCTTTGCCAATTGCACATCAATGAAGATGGCATCCACTTCCTAGCTATTTTTACCACAAAATGTCCCCAGAGGCCGTGCCCGTCAAAAATCCCACAAAATATCATGTCTGGTTGACATCCGACTGCCTTCCAAACAATGCAACAATCTTGGTTTACACCTTCATTGCCCCTCTTCATGAAGATAGTGGCAAAGTTGTTCGACCCATCCGCAAGAACAGTGCTTGAAGACCTCAATCTATCCTTCACACTGTCCCATGACAGCAATTCCACATCAAATTGAGGGATAGTTGCAGGAGAACCGAATTCACCATAAGCCAGCTTTGGAGGAATGGTGAAGATGGTATGCTCACCTTTCTTTTTCGTCTTTATTCTTGGGTCCCATCCCTTAATAATTGGACCTTGTCCAAGAGAAAATTTGAAAGGTGTTCCCCTTTCACGGCCTGAATTGACCTTTGTTCCATCAAGCAGCATACCAATATAGTGTACTTCAACCTCTTCGCCATGTTCAAGAGTGGCCCAGCCTACACCATCCTTTACAAGCTTCTTTGTAAGGCCCTCCCTACCGACCTCCTTCAGCTTTTCAAGAGTCACAACCTCAATGGATTGGTGACCTAGGAAATCTGCAACCTCTCTCACCGTCTGTTTAAGGGTGGTATCCAATTCTAAAGGTGGATCACCTTGACATATGTTAAATAGGGAAATAAGGAGAGAGGTTGGAGTATCCAGAATAATCCATTCGGGTCCCCGTTATAGGCTGGGAACCAAACTTCATCACCTACCCTTCGAAATGAAAGCGGTAAGGGTCCAGGGAAGCAAAAATCACTGCATTGCTGCACGCCTGATATGAGGGAAGAGCAACTTCCACGCTTCCTAGGTGAAGGAAACTGCAAACCCTGGTGGTTATACATGAGTGAAGCCACACCAGCAAAACGAAATCTACCAAACTTGTATTCTCCTAACCACCATCTGGCATTTAGGTGGAGAAACCGTAGCACTTTACTATTTTCATAATTGAAAAGTCGAGAATCCCACATTTCCAAAACAGTATTATAGACAAGTCTTTGAATGCAGGGAAACATACCATATCTGAAGTAGGAGTAGGTGTTAACAACATGCTTCGTAACACTCATGCCAACATGGGGCTCATTAAAACCATCGAGGCCGCTTGGAGCAATAGAAGCCTCTACAGCTACTTTATCATCTTTAGCTTTAGATGAGGGACGAAAGGCTTCTTGCTGGACATAACTCTCGGGTTGAGGGTCGACTTCATGCGTTGCTGGAGCGTCAATTAGAATCACCTCAGACATTTCGGATTGATCAAAAGAGGATGAAGAGCCATCAATCTTGAGCCCTAGATCCAGTGCTATTGCTGAGGTAGCTATTGTTGCAGATCGAAAGGCCAACTCAGAAGAGGACTTCTGAGCAAAGATTGGCCCTGAAGTTCGAATAACGAAGGGCTTGGATTCAGCCCTGGAAGCAGCAGCCGTAAAAGTTTGGCAGAACTGGGACAGAGGAGCTTCGTGATTCAAGGCGGAGGGGTTGTCAGGATGTGAGGATAAAACTATGGGTGATATTTGTGTTGGAGGTGGAAGCTGCAGTGGTGGTCTCGTGGTCAAGGGAGCCATGAACGAAGTAGGGATTGGTAGCAATGGTGAGGAGGGAACACCAACAGATGGAGAAACCATGACTGTTGAAAGGGTCGGCAACCATGAAATAGATTGTCGCTCGATTCAAGCTAGAGAGAGGGGGATTTCATCGTGGGTTTTCTGGAGTTGTGCCTTGGTGGGAGCCATGGGGGTGAGTCGAAGGGATTGTGGTGGTATGGTCGCAGCAGAGGACGGAAGATGAAGAGGAAGAGCGATTGTGGTTTGCTGGGTGATGGTGTGGGTTGGATTGTGGTTAGGCATGAAATAGGTTGTTTTTTTATCCAACTCAACAGCCATGAAATAGGTTGGAGTCAATTGAGTGATTGAAGAATTTCAGCAACGGAGTTCCGGATTTGTGCTTTGGTGGAAGCTTGGGCAACGATGGCGGCCGCGTGTTGTTGGACGGTCTCTTGGAGCTCCTTCACCTCCATCGACAACGATGCGATGGAAGCGTCGAGTGCGTCGAATGCTTGTGCTTTAGTTGTGAGTGCCATGTCCTCTACGTCTCAATGAAAGTACCTATGATGCATGCACCGTTGATGATGGTCACGCCAGAATAACAAAGGAGACGAAAAACCAGTGGAGTGGACGGGAAGGGAGAGTCCGGCAGAGGAGAAATCAGGGGAAGAGGGGAACAGTCGAGGGAGAGAGGTAGAGAAAGGGGAAAGGGAGACGCAGAAAGACAAAACAGAGAGGGAGAGCAGAGAGCAGATTATGCCAGAAGGAGTACGGAAATATTACTTTCTTTCCTTTTCTCAACTTGAACAGTACATATATATAAAAAGCTAACAGAATTGGTTGGCATCCAATCAAATGAAAAAAACAGATAACCAAATTAAAAAGTAATTGAATTTAGGCTCGTAATAAAAACCCAAAGATTTTGCAAAGATAGGAAGTTAATGGAAGGGAAACTCTTGATATGTTTGCCCAGAATCCCATTTAGTATTATAAGAAAATTTTTTGGCCGATTTTGACCAAGATTCTTTCTGGCCGGGAAGCAAGAAGTGTCCAAGATACTGTGGGACGTGTTACAAATGGACTAAACTGCCTATCCCGGTTTAATCCAATCTGTCTTATACACAAGTACTCACTAGAGTTTTTGGCCAAGTAATAAGCCCTGCCTAAAATATTATTTGCTTCTTTAATGTTTGTTTCCATTATATTTTAATGTTTATAAGCTAGCTTCCCAAAGCCTACAATTTGGGAAGTCTTCTGCAGTTGGAATTCCTGCGTTGTTTTGGCTGATCAGCCCGAGGTCTTGTTGTCCTGCGTTGTTTCGGCTGTGAAAGTGTGATATGGCACAAGCTACTTCAGGCCGAGATGGATGGTTTGGCGCATTTGGTCGTGGTGCTGCAAATGCCTGATGTTTGCCCTGCTTTGTTCAAGTCTAAGTTGCATCGGGTGGATGAAGCCATTGTCTCTATATTAGCCGATTTGCCATTGATTAATTATAGGCTATGTAAACAGATAGATATGTTGGTTGTAAACAGATGACGGTTAAGTAATTAATATATGACTGTCATTGATATTTTATATTGTTAATTACAGCCTTGTGTAAATGTAATAGACAAATGCATTGTAAAAAGATTGGATGAATTATATTGTATGATTAGTTTTCATTCTGACTGTTTCTTGGTTTCTAATTTTGTTGCCTTTTGTCCGTTGAATGGAAACAAAGACATTACAAGCTGTTTAATACCCATAATTAATGTTTCAAATTCCTGCAGAAAATTGGGTAGACTTCTATTGGTAAATTGGACATTACCAAAATACAAACACCTGTAAACAACCCTACACAATAATTCACATATACGTTTATCAACAATCCAACCATCCCATAGGCACCACAATTCCTACGGTGACACCGACATCATAACTCAAGTACGATGCTGGCTCAAAAAATATGCCAACTAAAAGAACCCAAATATGATCACAAATTTTAACTTGCGGAAGTATGACAACCACAATACACAAGAAACTAAATCATCTATCCATCCACATATACATACATTACATGATATATGTTTAAGATTTTGAAAATAAAATACAAATTCCTATGCCATACAAAATCAGACTAAGTCCTCAAGCTCTGTACAAAATCAGGCCGCCTAAATCTCCCCTATAGCTTACTCAGACTCATCTCAAAGCATTGGCATCAAAGCATTGTCATCACCTCTACAGCATTGTCAAAGCATTGGCACAATGCATTCCCGTGCCAAGGGAAAATACTCATCCCTGTGAAGCAGCAGTGTGCAACGCAGTCGTGTTTGACGGATCAGTTGTCATTAGAAGTTCTAGAATGGCTTCTGTGAGGATTTTCAAAATATCTGCAACACACCAATAGAAATATTTCAACGAATAATGTGGCTCAAAGTCAACAATCATTCAACATTTGTAAATTAAATTGGGAGAAATTCAATATACTAAAGCTGATCTAAATAAACATTTTGATGATAAGATGAATAAGAAATTTAATGAACTCCAGGATCGCTTCAAAATGCACAATCCCCACCAAGAAAAACATTCATATTCCAGCATTAAAGCTTATCATTCTGGTGCTTGCATTGTGGATAATTGACCTGGCATTATACGTTCCCCCTATCTCATGGGAATCAGACTACATTGTGGATCTGCAAATGCCCCAAATAATTCACCATAGAGAACTTCCTAGAGTATCATAAAATGGAGATATCCCCTATAATCATTGAGGGAAAAACATATGTGTGGTTCCATGTCTATATCCAATGACGCAGCCATGTTTCTTGGGATGTTTTCAAGGAGGACGGTTGCCAAACATTTGGTGACAAGTCTTGCACAAGCATAGTAGCTGAATTGAACAAATTTGAGCAGAGAAACACAGTGGCAGAATATGAGGAACAGTCTGCAGATTTAAGAGCCTTTTATGATGCAGCTTAATCCTACTCTGTCTGAATCTGATTTTGTCTCTAATATCCTCAGTGCCCCGAAGGAGGAATCACATACAATGGTAAAAAGCTCACATCCTTCCTCTTTACCTCATGCTTTAGATGTAGCCAAATTACAAGAACAAACCTCAGGAGCCTTATCCAAGAAAACCAGATCCGCCTGCAAGACCCCTTACAACTGGAACTACACTGCGAAACTCAATCCTACTGCCATTGAAAAACACTGCTCTCTCCCAAACTGTTGAATTAGGTAGGTAAATTAAATTGGCAAAGTAATGCATAATGATTTAGAATTTAAATCCTGTATATCTCAAATTTCTTAATTAAATTGTAAATATGCAGTAAATAACAAATACCAATGATCTAGTTGTTAAACAAATAGAGACCTAGTATAATTCCAAGAGAAAAAAGGGAAGTGTGCAGAAGAAACATTAGATTCACAACCATAGTCCTTGATAATAGTGACAGTCAAAACCCCAACTTTCAATGGCAAGAAAAGTATGCACAGATAATATTCAAAGACTTACCTGAATTCCCTTGCTTGGCAGCAACATGAAAGGAATCATAGCCATTTTTGGCTTTGATAGCAGCTGATCCCATATCATAACGTTTTATCAACTCTTTGACAATGTCAACATAACCACACTCAGCAGCAACGTAAAGGGTGGTTTCGCCGGACTGATTCTGCATTGACAACAAGCCCTTCAACTCCACATCAGAAATGCACCATTTTGACGGTGCATCAACAGAAATGCACTTTCAAAATCTCCAATATTCACTCCAAAAACAGTTTGCTATTGGAATTAGATCAGAATGCTCATTTAATTTTGGGATTACTGTTTCAAAATAAAGAACCTGCATTATCTCAATATGAAACTTCAGTTTCTCCAACTTCTTAATCTCCATCTGAATCTTCTGTTGTTCCATATATCGGATTTTGGAAAATACTCATATATTGTTCCTACAACAATATCAAATAAATTAAAACTAATAATATGAAACATATATATAAAAAAAGCAAGCAAAATTAACATGATCCAAGACGAGGCACCTGTAGCAACTGCATGTAACTCATTCCAGACAGTTGATATTGATGATCTGACATCAACTGAGATAATTGATAGTAATAGTCTGATAGTTGTACAATCGGCTGATGTTGGCTTTTCGACAACAAACTAGGAGCACCGGCCATTACCTAAGAAAAAAATACACCAATTTCATAAATCTAATAAATGTTGTTTGAAAATTTTTCTAGCTGTAATACACCAACCTATTCTTTTTTCTTGCCTTTTCGTCTTTCTAAATAACTTTTAGGTCGTTTGGTTACTCTTCGTCCATCACGATTTTTTACACCTTTTACACTACCATCGGCAATTTCTGGTGGAATATCTGCATTTGTTGTCTCATCACCAACATGTAACTCTTGAAGATTCTGCACTACCTCATCCAACTGGGTGATGTTGTCCCGTATTTTTTTCCTTGTCCCAGGAAAACTTGCAACCAATAAGCAGTTCCTCATAACCTCGGACGCCATCCTTCCAGACTACGTCTGTGCGTCATCATTTATTATTGTATACTTGGAACAAGAGGTAGGTGTATAAGATCTTGCATTTCTTGTCTACCTATGAAGTATACACTTATTGGGTATAACAGTCAAATCATGAACAATAAAAACCTTAAAAATATGTGCACAAATGATTCCATTAGTCTGCATCAGCCGACATTTACATTCAATCACATCAACCTCAGGCTCAAAAATAACCCTCATTGAAAGCCTCGAATCATCATGGGAAGCCAGGACATATTCTGGGTCTTGTCGTGATACAATACGCCAACCTGATGTCTCAACCAACTCATGCTGTATCATCTTAAATATAGTTGGCGTATATACCTTTGCTAACTGTCTCATCAATGGAGATTTCGTCATGATCAAGTTTGGCAACTTTTGCCTAAATTCATAATCTGTAAATAATTCTTTTTTATGCTTCTTCACAACTCTTTCAAATTGATGGAAAAAATCTTTCAAATTAATATTATATTTCAAATGTGTTTTCAAATCACTGTTCAGGCTTTCAGAGAGTTGTGTACTTCTAATACTCAGTGAAAAAATTTTTCTCATATAGCAATATGCCAATTAATGAGGTAGCACGTATATCCCATTCAGCCAGGTGCGGGCATGAGACTCTCCTTCATTGGACATCATGCAAGCCCATACATTTTCAAACTTGGACTCATCAGTTATAGAAAACATGCATAATTTGAATTTATTTAACAAGTTTGACCGGGAAGCAAGATGCTTAGTAGCATTTTGCATAATATGCCATGTGTACAACACATGACAGGTATTACTCATCATCAACCTAAGAGCTTTAGCCATAACAGTATTTTGATCAGTGAAGATGGTGATCGAAGCCTTGCCACCATGACAACGTATGAACGTCTCAAATAACCATGAAAAAGAATCGACTGTCTCATCATATAACAACGAAGTACCAAACACCACCATCTGCCTATGGTGGTTAAACCCACTAAAAGTACCAAAAGGCCTCAAACCCTTATTCGTCCTGTAAGTGGTATCAAATGTAGTCACATCTCCAAAATATTGGTAGTCTAATATCATCTCTGTATCAGCTCAGAAAATATTCGTAACACAGTCATTCAAATTAAGCTACAACTCATAGAAAAATTCAAAATTTTTTATTTTTTTTTTCTGAAAATACATCAGAATAGCTCCTGCCTCACTATGTTGCATCTGCCGCTGTCGCTTGGCACGAAGGTATGACTTTTGGTCTTCTACTGTATAGGCAACCAACCCACTACCACCCGCCTCTATCACCATGAGCTCAAATGTCTCACTTGGCCTTGATCCGACATCATAAGCCATCTCAATAAGTTGGTCTTGTACAGCCGATATTTCCCTTTGTGATCTCAAAAAATGTCTTATTTCAGGTGGTTTAAGTTCATGATTGTATTTCGACAAGAAGGTTTCAACGACGACTTTCATTTTCTCTCTAATAAGCACTACTTCCAGCATCGCCTCACATCCACATCGGGTTTCGCACCTTTCTAGTGTATTTTTTTCACTATTTTTATTTATTCTTTTCTTACCTTCTTTTGTACAAGTTAACTTCCTATAAATTTCAATATCATCAATTTTTGACTTTCTAATAGAATTTTTTCGTACAGCGAAACCCATTATCTTTCTATAATTCTTTTAAAATTTCCACGCATCATTCATACTGTCAAACTCCATATCAACTAATGGTATGTAATCATCCATGATCTGTAAATTCAGTTTTTAAATATTCAGCATCAACAATAGGATGAAAAAACACAGAACATCTAATGCGAACAATTAGAAAAGCAAATAAAATAATGTCAATTCATGCAAAGTTAATTGAAATGCACCGCATACAACAAGGAAATCATTGGACACCAGTGCCACGAAAGTATAATTGTTGACCAACCAATGTTTGAAACTCAGATCCATAACCACGATTTAGCATTCTTTTTTCTGAAATTTTTAACTATAATTAAAATTTTATAATTTTTATTTTCTAATTCAAATAAGCTTTAATTTTTTACTCACACGTACTTTTACTCGCACCGACACACACTTCTTCTCACACACCCACACACACACTTCTTCTCACACACAGCAACACACCCCCACACACAAGCCACACACGGCTACATGCCCTCGCACACTATACACACACGGTCACACACCCTGCCTCACACACTACCATAGCGCCACATATGCTCCTGCACACACTCACGCACACACAGTAGCACACACATACTCACTGCCAACACACCCACACACATACACAGTGTACGCACTTACGCACACAGCAGCTCAGCTGCTTTCCCCACTCCCACACCGTCACACACACCCGGTCAAACAAACACAACTGCACACCCAGCCGTTCACACCCACCACCAACACACCTATTGGCAGCAGCACACGCGCGCTGCTTATCAATGTTCTGCCACACACACACACACAGTAGCATTTGCTGCTTCAACTCATCTGCTCACGTATAGGTATACATATATACACACACATCGTACACAATCAATATATATATATATATACCCACAAAACTGTACCCATACCACATCCTGTATACACACAACAAATTAATCCCAAATTTTACAAATCTTTCATTCACAAATTTTCTGCCAGGACAGAGCACGAAGCTCTTTTTTTCCGAATTTTGATTTTCTCTTTTTTTTAAATAAGATCTCTCCAGAATCACAACTCATTGTAACTAAAATAAATAAAGATATACCATAAAATCAAAATAAGAAGAGTGAGAATCCGAAACCGAAATCGAAGCCGTGTTCATAACACCACAAAACCGAAGCGCAAAATGAAATCTTCGATTTATGTGTTCGTGTTCAAATTATCACAAAACCAAATTTCTATGGTTTTCAATCTATCGACGAAGAGAAAGGAGAGAAAACAGCAGAGTAAATGAACAGATTGAATCCGACAAGTAGAGAAGAAGAGAGAGTCGAGAGCAGAGGAGAGAGTTGAGAGAAGAGAGGAGAGCAGATGAAGCTTCGAGAGCAATGGCGGTCGGTTAAGCTTCAAAATATTAGAATTACTGTACACTATATTCATAGCCGTCGAAACGGAAGGAACGGACGGCTAGGATTTTGTCATCTGAGACTTAATTTCGGCTGTCTGATCAAATTTAAAATCGAACGGCCACGATCTTATACCGAGATATTTAATCTCAACCGTCCGATCCATTTTACAATCAGACGGTTGAGGTTATAACACGGAAAAAATGCGCGTGGACCGTCCGATCAAATTTAAAATTGGACGGCCCATGTTATATTACGTGTTTAAAACGCGTGGACGGTCCTAATCGGGCGAAAGGCGGTCCTTCGCCTCTCTTGCGAAGGACCACCCCCCGATCCAGAGGTGAAGGGTAGTTGTCAGATAGTCGTCATCTGGATTTAATTTAGGCGGTGGGAGGAGAGAAATTTCTGACGATAAGAACAAAATTGGGAAATTGAATTTGAATACGGTCGAAGATGCCGATTGATTGATTTTGATTGTAATTGAATATTATTCAACTTATTGATTGAAGGATCGGATCATATCCTTGTTTTTCCTTTCGTAAGATGGAATTCTCGTAGTTTCTGTGATAAGCTGTTGACAGAGCAGCAGCGTCGCAGCACTCTGGGCCGCCACGGCAGGGAGTTTGGTGTAGACTGTATATAGGTCTGGAAGACTTTAAGGTAGTTTCTAGGGGTACTCTCGTCCTTATAGTAAATTATAAATATATATAATTTTTTACACCACTAGTAAAAATTTTACATTTTAATTATTGTTCTAATATTATTTTTATATTTATTATAAATAGTTTTCTTATAAATCTATCCTTAATGTTTGTGTTGGGATCCATTATCCGGGGGTCCTAAAATTAGCACGGGAATTGGACGAGTGTTTTTACCCGAGAGGTCCAAGTTGCCATGCGTCCGAGAACTCATGCAATGCAAAATGACCGAGAACTCTCTATAACCGTCCGACAACCCACGCGGGCTAATAGTACGCGGACTCATTCAGACTCCAAATCGAATCAGTAAAGGACAAGGACTTTCTCTAGTATTCGGGAATACCAGCTCAACAACTTCACAGTTACCAATGAGTGCGTAAATCCCGCTACACGCCACCGCCGTCATCAAAGAATCCCTGAGCATGCCCCGTCACCTCAAAGCCGAGCATTCCCGGCGCAAAGATGGCCATTGGCGGCGTCACCACCAAACACGCACGGCGTCGACGGCATGGCATGCTGTGTCGGCAGAGTTGGTAGCCGCCTCCCCAGAGGGCCTTAGTAGCCTCATGGGCATTCCCAACGGCTACATTTTGCCCCTATAAATACTCACTTAAGGCATTCAAAGGAGGGATCTTGGCCGACGAGTAAAAGAGCTCAAGAAGAGATAAAGAGTGTACTCAGAACCTTGTAATTTGTAAGAAACAACGGTCAACTAGTGAAAACCTTTCTCAGGCTCTCAGCCTCGTGGTTTTTCCCTCATTTCAAAGACGGTTTTCCACGTAAAAACTTGCGTGTTCACTCTCTCTCACAACTCTCGCTCGCCCAAGAACAGTTCACTTATTCTCTTGTGTTGCGCTTGTTTCCGTCTGCCTGACGTCATCATACGTCAGCTACGTACGGCACTCGGACTCGAACGCAACATTGGCGCCGTCTGTGGGAAGAGGACGAAAAGTCAACTTCTCACTCTCCTAGATCACATTTAACTACACAACACCACCTTTACACCTAAGCAACTGGAAATGGTGAGCACGGTAGACAGTAAGCGCGCCACCTCCCAGTGCGACAAAGAATAAACAGGAGGGTGTCCCCAACCTCGGCGTCGGCGTCGAAAACCATCCTGATCCGGTCGTGCGGGGCTTAGCAACGAAAGTGGAAGAAATATCAAAGGCCATCTTCGCCCTCTGCGCCAAAGAGGACGAGAAGGCGAAGGGAGCGCCCTCGTGGGCTCCCGAGGCGAAAAATATCTCGAAGCGGAGGAGGAGGAGGCGCGAGCGCCATATAGGCGCCCGCCCATCAGAACAACCAAGGATTTGAGTCGCCTCAGCGGCGGAATCCTCGAGGACTAGAGGACCGCCTGGGTCCCCGATCCCAAGGTAATCAAGAGCACCATGCCCGAGAGGCAACGCATGGGCACGGGTCTAGAAGGACCCCTGAAAGACCAACAAGCCACCAACCTAACGAATTGAGGCACCTCCTCAACGCGAGGAGAGCGACAGCTCCACCCCATGTGGAGGAAAGGTTGGAGAAAGTCTGGAACCGCGTATTTGGGGAGAGCAGCGGAGCGAGCATCCCCCAATCTCCGTTCACGACGGATGTTAGAACAAGGGCGCTGCCCCCAAAGTTCAAAATGCCAAACCTGGAGGCTTACGATGGGAGTGCTGATCCCATGGACCATCTTAACTTGTTCCGAGAGCATCTGAGCCTCCAGGGACTAGATGAGGCCACCATGTGCCAATGCTTCCCCCTGACGCTGAAGGGGGACGCAAGAGTATGGTTTTACGGGATGCCTGCGGGCTCCATTAGCACCTTTGGCGAACTGGCGGCGGCGTTTTTGTCGCAGTTCGCCTCTAGTAGAAGGACGGAGAAACAGCCCTGGCATCTCACTCGCGTGAAGCAGGGTGCCCGGGAGAGCCTAAGGGAATTCTTGGCCAGATTCGTGGCTGAGGCCAAAGCGATTCGAAGTTGTTGACGGGGTGAAGCTAAATGCTTTCTTATCTGGCCTGGAGGGGGGTGCTTTCTTTAAGCATCTCATCCATAAGGGCCCTCACACCTTCGAAGAGGCCGAGGCCGTAGCAAGGGCCTACATAGCAGCGGAGGAGGCCAATGAAGCAAAGCGTCCAGAGAAGGACGAGAGCTACCGTTCGAGGCCGTTGGAGATAAAGAGAAAGGCCGGGGACTTCCGCAGTCCCCCGTTTGTGACGAAGCATAGGAAGTTTGAGCCGGCCGTCCGGAGAGACGCGCCGCCAGTCCACCTCACTCCTCTAAATGACACTCGCACAAATGTGCTAATGCAGATCCGAGGGGAGAAGTTCGTCAAGTGGCCCAAGCCACTCAGGAATCCAGACGGAGGGGATCAGACAAAATACTGCGACTTCCACCGCTGCGGAGGTCACGCCACTGAAGACTGCAAGTCATTGCAGAGGGAGATTGAAGAGCTAATAAAGAGGGGGCACCTCAACCGTTTCCTGCAAAGACCCGGACAATCCTCCGGAGCAGCAGTCGAGTCAAGTGGAACCCCAAGGAACCGAGTTGCAGCGGGGGTTGTGAACATGGTGTCAACCCGGCCGGCTGGGGAGAGCAGCCTGGAGCCCAGCGCCTCCAAAAGGCCGAGGACGAGTACTAGGGACGATATAATTTGCTTTAGCAAAGAGGATATGGCCCATGTAACTTCCCCCCATTCTGATCCTTTGGTTGGGACAAGACTGTTTCAGACGGAGCCAATGACTACCGTATGAAACGAGTCTTTGTTGATAATGGAAGTTCCGAAATTTGCTTTATCTCGATGCCTACCTTAAGCTTGGACTAAAGAGACATCAAATGAAAGCCCTGAGGGGGGGCTGTATGGACTTGATAATGAGCCGGTCCAGCCTGTCCGTGTATCGTGCAACCGGGAGGTCACAGGGAACGTACCCAAGGACGGCTTCAAAGGTCCTCACCTTTCTTGTGGTGGACCTCCCGTCCGTTTACAACGCGATTCTCGGACGTCCGTGCCTTGCTACCTTTGAAGCGGTGACTTCCATCCCGCATTTAAAGATGAAGTTTCCAACTCCGTACGGTGTAGGGGAAGTACTCGCGAAAGGTGCCACCGGGAGGATGTGCTACTATCGCAGTCACGCAGACTCCCCTTCCGAGGCCAATGGAAGACCTCGACCTCAGAGACGAGGCAACACTACAACAGGCACAGCCCTGTGAACCAACCCTGCGAGTTCCTTTGGACCCCGAGGACCCAGAGAAGTGCGTCCAGATAGGAAGCTCTCTTGAAGAGTCCGTCCGAGACCAACTCACGAGATTTCTAAAGGAGAACTCGGACGTATTTGCTTGGTCCCCCGCGGACATGCCAGGGATCTCTCCCGAGATAATAGTGCACAAGCTTGGCGTGGATCCACACCATAAGCCAGTTAGACAAAAGCGGAGAAATTACTCGACAGAAAAGCTAGTGGCCGTCCGGGAGGAAGTAAAGAAGCTCCTGGATGCAGGATTCATCCGAGAGGTACAATACCCGGATTGGCTTGCCAACGTAGTGATGGTGAAGAAGAATAGTGGAAAGTGGAGGATGTACATAGATTTCACGGATCTTAACAAAGTTTGCCCAAAAGACAGCTTTCCACTCCCGAGGATCGACCAGTTGGTGGACTCGACGTCCGGACACGAGCTGCTCAGCTTTATGGATGCTTACTCGGGGTACAATCAGATAAGAATGTGCCCCGAGGATGAAGAGCGCACGTCCTTCATGACTGACCAAGGGACGTACTGTTACAAAGTGATGCCCTTTGGCCTCAAGAACGCGGGCGCGACGCACCAGCGGCTGGTCAATAAAATGTTCGAGGATCAGATCGGCAGGAATGTGGAAGTCTACGTGGACGACTTACTCGTGAAGAGCACCATCAAGACAAACCACATCGAGGACTTTGCGAAACCTTCCGAGTGTTGAGGGCCCATGGAATGAAGTTGAACCCGGCAAGTGCACATTCGGGGTGACGTCAAGGGAAGTTCCCGGGATATATAGTGTCGCACATGGATCGGGCGAATCCCGAGAAGATCCAAGCAATTTTAAACATGCAATCTCCCTGATCACAAAGAAGTCCAAAGACTCACCGGGCGGGTGGCCGCCTTTCCCGTTTTCGCGAAATCGGCCGAGAGACACTGCCTTTCTTGGGGCACTCGAGGACCTAAGACCAAAGGCTTCCATTGGAGCGATGATTGCGAGGAGGCGCTTGGGGCCTCAAGGCGTATCTAGCAAACCCTCCTCTCCTAGCTTCTCCTCGGTAGGAGAGGAACTCTATCTGTATCTTTCAGTAACCGACCGGGCCCTAAGCTCAGCCTTGGTGAAAGAATTCCAAGGGAACCAGCAGCCAGTATATTATGTCAGCAAGATCCTGGCAGATTCGGAGACGCGATATCCGCACGCGGAGAAGATCGCACTGGCACTAGTATACTCGGCCAGGAAGCTAAGGCCTTACTTCCAGGCACATAAAATAGTGGTCCTGACTGACCAACCACTGAGGACTGTTCTCCAGAAGCCCGAGGTCTCTGGGCGATTGATTAAATGGGCCATTGAGTTAGGCGAATTCGACATCGAATTCAGGCCAAGGCCAGCCATGAAGGGCCAGGCCCTTGCGGATTTTGTGGTAGAAGCAACCGCGCTCGCCAACAATGATCCCGAGGACACTGAAATGGGCAAAGCAATTCCAGCGCCAGCGTGGACGCTTCACGTGGACGGCTCCTCCATGAAGGATGGCTGCGGGGCCGGTGTGGTGCTGCGGACCCCCGTGGGGTCAGAAATTAAGTACTCCTTAACCTTGGGGTTCCCAGCCACCAACAACGTCGCGGAATACGAGGCCTTGATTGCAGGACTACGATTGGCAAAGGAATGCTCGGCCAAGGACTCGGTTGTTTATAGTGATTCCGAGCTGGTGATCAACCAAGTCCTCGGGAATTTTAAAGTCAACAATCCTCAGCTTTCCAAATACCTCATGAGGGTAAAGGGGATGATCCCAGGTTTTGAGCGAGTAGAATTTATACACATTCTAAGGGAAGAAAACGAAAAGGCGGACGCGCTGGCAAAGGCAGCAGCATCCGGGGATCCTGAGTAGTACGCCCGAGGAATGAGGGAAACATTGGAACGACCCACGATAGAGGCGCCCGAGACCAAGGTCATGCAGGTGTCGAGCGGTGACACCTGGATGACCCCGTACTTAAGATATCTCACGGACGGTATTGTGCCCGAGGATCCCGTTGAGGCCAAGAAAATAAAAAAGACAGCGGGGTGGTACGCCATCGTGGACGACCGATTATATCGACGGGGGTTTTCTGCCCCTTACTTGAGGTGCCTTACGCCCGAGGAAGCAGAATACGCTCTCTAGGAGGTACATCTTGGGATCTGTGGGTCCCATATCGGAGGCAAGAATCTGGCATTCAAAATAATGAGGCAAGGGTACTATTGGCCTACGATGAAGTATGACGCCATGGACTTTGTGCGTAAGTACGAGAATTGCCAGATCCACAGCAACTTGAACCGTCATCCCCACACAGAGCTCCGGGAGTTACAGTCCCCGTGGCCTTTTGCACAGTGAGGGCTCGATATCCTTGGACCATTCCCGGTCGCAACCGTTCAAAGAAAGTTCCTCATTGTCGGGATAGATTACTTCACTAAGTGGGTGGAAGCGACGCCCCTCGCGCGGATAACGGAACAAAACGCAACGGAGTTTCTCCGGCAATGCATCGTCTGTAGATTCGGGGTCCCTGAATGTATCATAACCGACAATGGAACACAGTTCACCGGGAAGCGGTTTTCTAGGTACTGCGCTCGCCTTAGAATTAACCTGGTCCACACATCCGTTGCCTACCCTCAAGCCAACGGCCAGGTGGAGGTCACAAATCGGACAATCCTGCACGGGCTCAGGACCAAATTGATAGACTCTGGGGGCTCCTGGGCGGATGAGTTACCCTCCATCCTATGGTCGTACAGGACTACACCAAGAGAATCGACGAAGGAGACCCCCTTTAGCCTTTGCTACGGGGTGGAAGCAGTCATACCAGTAGAGGTTGGTCTCCCAAGCCTTCGAGTAGAGCACTTCGACCCAGTCCTCAATGGCCAAAGGCTCCGAGAACACCTTGACTTACTTGAGGAAGCCCGTGACCGAGCGCAGCTTAGCATAGCAATGTACCAGCAACGGGTAGCTCGCTATTACAACAAAAAGGTGAAGGCACGACAGTTTGAGGTTGGAGATTTGGTGTTGAGAAGCATTGAGGCGACTGGAAAAAATGCCGGCCGGAACAAACTTTCCCCAAATTGGGAGGGGCCCTTCCTGGTCTCGGCGATCCTTCGAGATGGGGCATACAAGCTACGCAGCCAGGAGGGTAAGCTGGTTCCCCGGACGTGGAACGCCAAGCACCTCAGGAAGTACTATCAGTAAGAGTCAAGGCAGCCTAGGAGCGCCCATACGCGACGACACCAAACTGCGAGAGGACACTATCACTTGTAAAGAAGGCTGTAAATGGAGATTGGAAAAAACGTTGCAAGTGCGTTATGAAAGTCTAGAAGTTTGATACATTTCGAAGCAATTCGCTGATCAAAGAAACTCGGTTCCGTCCGAGCGGCCCAAGAGGTCGAAATAAAAAAAAAAAGAGGAAAAAAGAAACTTGGTTCCGTCCGAGCGGCCCAAGAGGTCGAAATAAGAAACTCGGTTCCGTCCGAGCGGCCCAAGAGGTCGAAATAAAAAACTCGGTTCCGTTCGAGCGGCCCAAGAAGTCGAAATAAAAAAACTCGGTTCCGTCCGAGCGGCCCAAGAGGTCGAAATAAAAACTCGGTTCCGTCCGAGCGGCCAAAAGAGGTCGAAATAGAAACTCGGTTCCGTCCGAGCGGCCCAAGAGGTCGAAATAAAAAACTCGGTTCCGTCCGAGCGGCCCAAGAGGTCGAAATAAAAACTCGGTTCCGTCCGAGCGGCCAAAAGAGGTCGAAATAGAAACTCGGTTCCGTCCGAGCCGCCCAAGAGGTCGAAATAGAAACTCGGTTCTGTCCGAGCGTCCCAAGAGGTCGAAATAAAGACTCGGTTCCATCCGAGAGTCCCCGGAGGTCGAAATAAAAACTCGGTTTCGTCCGAGCAACCCAAGAGGTCGAAATCAGAGAAATTCAGTTCTGTCCGAGCGGGCTAACAGGTCGAAATTCAAGGACTTGGTTTCATCCAAACATCACTAGAGAACAAGGCTTAACGAAAAGCAGGAAAGATACACAACCAGGCGTTGCCAAAAATTTGATGTCTTATTCCGTCAAAAAATACATGTACACAAAAAAAAAATCTAATCTAAGGAGCTGGGGGCTGGCTTCCCGAACACTCTGCCTGTTGGGGAGGCTCCTGAAGCTGCAGTTCCTGGGACCCTGAGGTCCCCGCCGAATCAAGTGGTGCTGAAGGCCCCAGAGGGGGTGGGTCGAGAGGCGGCCCTGGCCGAGAAGAGCTGGGAAAGGCCTCCCGTCAACCCCGTATAAGTCCGCTACAGTCAAGGCATTGGCATTTCGTGGGTCAAGAAGGGCAGTCGGGAACCGCGGGTGAATCACGCGCAACACTCGACGACACATGTTGACGCCGTCCCAGTATTTGCCCTCCAGTGCAGCCTTAATCTCCGCGGACGATATGGAAGACCTCAACTTCTCCTCCAGGTGATAGAGCCTGTCTTGAAGCACCTGATGCTGGTCCCGCTGGAGCTTCACGGTGTCCTCCAAAGAGGCTATCTTTCCTCTGGCTTCAGCTAGTTCCTTCTCGGACCTTTGTGCCGCCTCCCTAGCAGACTTTAAGGCCTCTATTTGGGAGAAGCCCTGGACAACCCCTCCAATTACTGCATTGATCCTACCAGTAATGTCTTGGAGCTGCATCAAAAGGGCAAAAATGATTAGAGGAAGGAATGAAAAAGCAGAAAGCCTGGACACTCAGAGAAAAATGAAAGTACCTGGGAAACGAGGAAGTCGCCGCTCACAATGGCCTCCCCACTGGACTCGGGCGCTTGGGCCTCACAGGCGGGCGCCACAGGAACTTCGACCTCCACCTCAGATGAAGGAGCGCCAGATGAGGAGGCTGTGCCACCTGGGCCCAACGTCAATAAATGCCATCTCTTCCCCGACAACGCCGAAATCGTGGGCGCCTTCAGTTTCCTCAGCAAGGATCTCGGCCTGATTGGCTTGGACTGCAACTGCGGGGAGCTCAGCAAGCGTCTCCGAGGACGGATCAATGACCGCTTCCGCTTCAGCCTCCTCGTCAACCGGAGGTTGCGCCTCGCCTGCTTCTCTTTCAACTTGGGCGCCCTCCACATTGATGGCCTCGGGGGAATCGTCAGTGAAGCCCGAGACTTCGTCAGTAAACTCGGCGGGAACGTCAGGCATTGGCTCATCGCCAGGAGATTGGGTGTCAGAAGTCTCCACGATGTCCCTAATGATCGTGGAAACAACGCTGGAGGTAGCGGCTTGAGTCCTCGGCTTCTTGAAGAAGGGAGCGATAGGTTCTTCGCCATCATCGGACGAGGACTGCTCAACAATTGCCGCCGGGGGCTTTGAGCTCTCGCCCGGACGGCTTGTCTTCGAAGGCTTGACCTTTATCCTCAAGGACTCGGCCTTTTCTTGATTTCTTTCCTTTCTTCCCGAGGACAAAGAAGCGGCGGGGCCACCAGAGAAGGCAACCACTCGGCCTTGGCAAGATTCTCGGGTGACAACCAAGCATTTCGCTTATTTTCGTGAAACTCCCAAGTTAGTCATTATCAACCCTAAAAGTTCCCGGACGGCATCCCTCTCCTCTTTTGAGGGATCGGAACAAGAATGGCGGGCTACATTCCCCATCCATTGGGAATGCGCCGAGTCCTCGGGGTAGCTTGAAAAAGAAAACTTGTCTTTCCACCTTTTGGTGGAGTCTCGGATCCCCCACACATGACAAAGAACGGCCGGGGTCATGGTGACCCACTCAAGATTATGCGTAAACCTAAACATAATCTTGACAACTTGCGCATTTAGACGCCTCCCATGACATCGAAGAAAGACACAGAGAGAAACCAAATACCTAACGGCGTTTGGTTGAAGCCTCGCAAAGGGCACCTGAAGCGCTGCCATAATCGCATGGAACTCCTCTGGCACTGGGAATCGAAGCCCACCCTTATGGTGGACTTCGTAGACGGTGATAAAGCCATTGGGAGGATCACGTGCGCTTTCAGTAGGCCCTGGAACCGTCATCGCCATGGAACGAGGGATGGCATACTGCTGCCGGATCTCGTCCAACCTCTCCGGCGACAGCGAAGAAGCGATATCAGCGATACCAGGAGCCATGAAAAGCAGAGAGCAAAACTCAGGAAGAAACGAAGGAAAACGTCGAATGAAGGAGGAAGATGAAACGCAGAAGGATGGAAGTAATTTTTGTGAGGAGGGAAAATCAATTTACGGATTTGAAAACTTAAAAGGTGCCATCATTGCCGTGGCCACGCGTCGCACGGCCGTTGGTTCCTTCAGACGTGACGCCCTGTATTCCCGAGACGACTGACAACGCGTCAAATCCCGCATTTAATTCTCTGCAGGGCTAAAACGACGGCGCCACATGTTCTCGAACAGGTAAAAACCCCCGGACACAACAGGATCAGGACTTTGGTTAGCTGCAATTCCGAGAACATTAGTTGTCCCGGGCAAAGCTTGAAACCAAATCCGCGCTTAGAAGCGTCATCACTCCTCGTACGACCAGCACGCGAGCGGACGGACTTCTACAAACGACCCATCCTGAAAAAAGGTGGTGTTGAAGAAACATGCCAAACGGTCGAGGACTTCGAACCCTTTGGCATGGGGGGCTAGTGTTGGGATCCATTATCCGGGGGTCCTAAAATTAGCACGGGAATTGGACGAGCGTTTTTACCCGAGAGGTCCAAGTTGCCATGCGTCCGAGAACTCATGCAATGCAAAATGACCGAGAACTCTCTATAACCGTCCGACAACCCACGCGGGCTAATAGTATGCGGACTCATTCAGACTCCAAATCGAATCAGTAAAGGACGCGGACTTTCTCTAGTATCCGGGAATGCCAGCTCAACAACTTCACAGTTACCAAGGAGTGCGTAAATCCCGCTACACGCCACCGCCGTTATCAGCAATCCCCAGAGCGTGCCCTGTCACCTCAAAACTGACATTCCTGGCGCAGCATGGCCATTGGCGGCGTCAGCTCACCAAACACGCCAGCGTGCCTGACACAGCATGGCTGTGTCAGCAGAGTTGGTAGCCGCCCTCCCGGTAGGCCTTAGTAGCCTCATGGGCATTCCCAACGGCTACATTTTGCCCCTATAAATACTCACTTAAGGCATTCAAAGGAGGGATCTTGGCCGGCGAGTAAAAGAGCTCAAGAAGAGATAAAGAGTGTACTCAGAACCTTGTAATTTGTAAGAAACAACGGTCAACTAGTGAAAACCTTTCTCAGGCTCTCAGCCTCGTGGTTTTTCCCTCATTTCAAAGAGGGTTTTCCACGTAAAAACTTGCGTGTTCACTCTCTCTCACAACTCTCGCTCGCCCAAGAACAGTTCACTTATTCTCTTGTGTTGCGCTTGTTTCCGTCTGCCTGACGTCATCATACGTCAGCTACGTACGGCACTCAGACTCGAACGCAACAGTTTGGAAAATAGTTGAAATAGTTACATTATGTGATATATATATATATATAATTTCTTCCTACGCTGTCGTTTTACCGCACTAATCAATTATGAAAAAGGACTTTTTGTCCTAAGTTGTACAATGAAGTTTCGACTCTGGTAAAAATAGCAGAAGCAGTAAAAATTAAATATTCAATACACGTAAAGAATATTTATTTCTAGATGTTAGAGATAAGGACGAGTATGCAAAATATAACACAGCATAAGCAATAATAAAAAGATACGATTTTTGGTGACGAAAGGAAAACTCGATACCTACGGTAATCGAGAAAAATCCTCCAGGCTTCAATGGCCAGGGAAGCAATGCACTATGAAAATCAACTTACAGACCGGGTGGTAACAACGCGCTAATATAGCCGACTTACTCCCGTCTTGTGATCCCTACCAATGAATTCGTTGAATTTGCCTGCGACAACGGAATCGGACACCTTCCGATCTTCACGTCAATATTTCCTCTTCAGCCACTTGAATTGTCAAACACGGTCGAGTCTCCTTCTTTATGTACCGACGTCTCCAACGAAGGTAGAAGGATGTAAGTGTCTGAAAGGTAAAGAGAAAAATGTAAAGAAAACTATTTAGAACATGAAACTCAAGGTTATAACTTTTGGTTTTCTCAAGAGAAGCAATATCAATGAAGTATGAACAACGTTCTTCTCAAGTGAGGCACGAAACTAGTCTGTCGAGAGTCCTTCATGTTCTAAAATCATAAGCCAAGTATTTATAGAGGGCTCAAGAATCGCATTTAAAAACATGCCCGTTGCGTCGGCACTCGAGCGCAAGGCAACGCACAGCGAGCGGGGACCATTCTGAATTTTGGGCTCGAACGCGGGGGCGGCGCGTAGCGAGCGGGGTCCATTCTGTTTTTTAAGGCCGAGCGGGGTCCATTCTGTTTTTTAAGGTAGAGCGGGTAGCGAGCGCACTGAGGGCGCGGAGGCTTCAGATGGGCTCGAGCGACTGGAGAGCACACGGTAGGCGCGGAATCCCTGAAAGTCGGAACGGATAACAACAGATATGTATTGATATTGTAACGCGACAACCAATAACCCGACATCGATACAATAATTCATATGGTCACGGAATATACCAATTAGACAAATGTCTCTAACAAATTATTTGGTTCAAATTCTTGGGCCTAGAAATCAATCCATATAGATCTGTAAAATAATCCATAAATTTAAATTATTGATGCATTTGGTTGCCAAATAAAGCCATGTTGTATTTAAATACTACACCTTTCAATTGCGACCTAATTTTAGTTGTTGCAATTAATAAAATTTTTTTTAATTATTTCATTAAAAAATGATAGAAATCCTTAGACGTAATTTTAGTTGTTGCAATTAATAAAAAAAATTTTAATTATTTCATTCAAAAATGATAGAAACCCTTAAAAAAGAGAAACGTGTGAAGATCTTTAAATTACTTAGGTGATTAATCGCTATAAAGTTTATATAATTAGTTATTATCGTTTAATTTTACATAAATGATTGTAATAATTGTTATTAATGTTACTATAATAGAAAAAAACGTTACATACTAGAAAAAAAATTATTATTATTGTTATTTAGAAAAAAAAAATTACTCTCACTTGATTTTGCACGTAAGGTGAATGGGCCAAGTAAAAGCCAATGTTCTAAGCCAATCAACACTGTCCGTACAAACAATAATAGCTATGGGCCCACGTGCCACTTTCATACTCGCCACAACTTTACAAGTTGACATGTATTTAAAATTTAAATTATAATTTTAATAAATTTAAATTAAATTAATAAATTTTATATATTATAACAATAAATAAAAATTTAAAGAGACTAGGACTCACTTCGACTATCCAATTAAAATTTTAGGTATGCATCTATTCAATTTTATATATTATTTCTCGTTATATATTTTTTTTTTGGGTTATTGGGTATATTAAGAAAATGATAATCAACTATTTTTTATTCGGGATTATAGTGACAGAATTTCAGAAGGGATTATTTGTAACTAATACTTTTATAGCAAATTTATTTGAAATTTGTCCTGTACTTTTCTCTTTGGTTGAAAAATATTTTTCATATTAAAATCGTTATATATCATTATATTTCTTGTACTCACGAGTTTGATGGTTGACATTTAACGAAGGGTTTAAATTTTGTTCTTTTACGTCAAGTTGTATATATTCGAATTGAACCCTTAACAATAGGGACAATGAGAGCGCTCTCTCATAACAAAAGGATAAAAAAACCAAATTTTAAATAATTTGATACGATTAAGTACGAATTTGAACTTGATCAACTTTGAATTCAAATAAAATCATATACTTTACACATGAATTTAAATTGAAACTTGGAATTATTATATATTAATTATGTGTTACGAGCCTTACTATTTTCTTCTTTTTTTTTTTATAGTTTTTTGTTTCCCATTCTCCTTTCTTTTTTCCATTCCAACTTCTTTATGTTTGCTTTCCTGCTTTCGATTTCAATTGCATGTGCCTTTGCTACATTGGGCCACGAACATCTACCTATCACTATATATGTAGCCCATTACTGTTACTGTAAAGGAGGAGAGATATTTGCTTACTTTTCTCGATTCTTCTCCCTCCCTGACTCTCTCTGTCACTCTGCGCCTCTTCCTGTCAATCTCTCTAGGGAACCCTTCCACTTTTCTCTCTTTTTCCTCTGCCTAATCTCCCCTCCCCCATCTTCTTCTCTGTTTTTCACCTTCTTACTTCGTTTGCAAGTGCCATTGCTCTTTCTACACTCTTTATTTGGTACTTTCATTGAGACTAATGGTGGAGGGCATGACGGTACTCGAAGTTTCCATCGCAATACTTTCGAAAGAGGTGAAGGATGTCACGATGACCATTTGGCAAAATGCAAAAAGAGTCGTTGCAAATATTTTCACAACCAAGCATATGAACACTCCTTTACTGAAATCCTTCAATCACTCAACAGAATCGAGCGAAAGCTTAACTTACCAGCGAACCCTTCACCAGTCATGGCTTCTCCCTCTGGTACTTTCCATCCTCCAACCCAACTAAACACCCAACTTGCTCTAAATCTTCATTTACCCTAACCTAAAATTCCTTCCTTCACTACGTCTATACTACCTCACATAAATTGAATCACCACTACTACTTCTACCACTGCACAACTCCAGAAATCCCTCCCTAAAATCCTTCAATTCCTAAACCGAATCGAATGGTAAACCGTGCCGTCTGTAAATCCCCCATTGCTCCCACCTTCCTTATCATTCACAGCCCTATCCTCTGGTATTTTACCCAACTAGTGCAAACCCTACCGATAATGCCAAAACCACCACCTAAACCTCAAATTGATTCCTCTTACTTGAATCATGAAGCAACCTTGTACAAGCTTCGTTAGAGCACCTCTGTTGCTGCATCACGGATGAGTTCGAGACACTCTTTATTCAAACGCCAGGTTTTCCAACACTTATTTCTTGAATTATTTCTTCTCAAGGTTTCAGGATGATATTCAGCGAGAACTATTGCTATTGACCCCTAAGTTTTAGCCAAAAGCCATTGGCATGGCCAAGTTAGTGGAGGACAAATTTGAGGTTTGTCGATCCACTGCTTAGCATCCACCACTCACTAAGCCATCACCTAACCCCACAACAATTTAGCCAGAAATTTTCTCTCAATATCTCCTTCCACCCAAATTACCCTTACAAAAATTATCCCCCCTTGAAATGGTTACACGCACCATTGTTACAAAAAATTTTATAAAATTTTTATGCATGATGGTTGAGGGAAAAGGTTCTGCCTCGGTTGTAGCCCCAATTCTAGAGGCTGATTCGTTACCTCCAATATCAGAAAATATTCCCACTATTTTTCTCAATGCATTAATAGGCCACTTCGTTCCTTCAATATTGAGGTTATAGAGGCTTCTTTCGGGTCAATTGGTGATTGTCTTGATGGACAGTGGCTCAATTTTTAATTTTCAGCAGAGTCGACTAGCTAAACAATTGGCTAGTTGATTGTTTACCAACCAGGACGTGGGAATGGGCTAGTTGATGCCCAGCCCCGCTTGCCTGAAGGGTCCTATCAGATTCTCCAAGTTGTAGTCAAACCTATGATAGTACTGTTGTCGGCTCTCCTTCATTTCTACCCGCATCATATAGTTTTGGCTGACTTAGTTATTGCAATCTAGGAGCGTCCAAGTGCTTAAACTACCCTCAAACTGGTTGATACTCGGATCATCTGCTTGTTGAATTGCCCCATGTCATCTGAAGATTTACCAAATTTGGTTTATGATTACTCAAAAGGCAATGTCCATCTCTCAACTGATGTATGGATTGATAGGAACTACGATTATTTTCAGTTCCTAGCCCAAGAAATGAGGAACACATCATTGTAGCTTCAAGGTCCTTAATACCCTGTAATATACCCAGTGTAAATTTTTTTGGAGCCGCCAATTCATAGCTCATGCATCATACATGTCATTGAGACACTGGCAGCGGATGGGTGGGGTTAATATCAACGATGGTCATGTGATCAATAAATCAATTCATAGATTCATCAACTCTCAGTCTACTATCTTAAAGAGATACATGGCTGACATTGAGAGGTCATGGCCAGTACTCATTGTCTGTGGCAGAGTCTTGCCACTGTTTTTGTTAGTGATTTGGTTGCTTATGATTCGACATTTTGTCATCGAGATGCCCTGGATAACTATCATACCTTTTAATATTCTGGTAATATCAGTGACAATGTTTTTCTACTCTAAAGCAAGATGGATTGGGAATGATACTGTATCTCCTATCATTGGTGAG
Organism: Nepenthes gracilis; assembly: GCA_033239525.1. Classification (NCBI taxonomy): domain Eukaryota; kingdom Viridiplantae; phylum Streptophyta; class Magnoliopsida; order Caryophyllales; family Nepenthaceae; genus Nepenthes; species Nepenthes gracilis. The sequence continues at coordinate 13,731,808 of BSYO01000018.1, read as the reverse complement.
CATGATCCATACATTCATGTATCTGGAAGAGAATTAAATCATCTTCGTGCTACTACTATCTTAATGATTGTAGTTATATCCATCCTCGCATCTATTGCAATGGTGTGGCACATCCTCATCGCAACATCAGTTCTTAAGGTTGCTGCAAAGGCCATAGGAGAAGTTTGAGCTCTTATGCTTGTTCCAATCATACCATACATCATTCTTGCAATTTTTTACATATTCTGGTTGTGGCGACCTGAGCTTAAACACTCTTACACACGGTTCCAACCGCATACGCGGACTAAAAATTTAAAACAAGATATGACAATTTAGTAATTATAAACTATATTATCTTTGATTTAGCTACATCATGATAAGTTCGTTCAACATCCACGAAGACATACTAAAGAAGAGATAACTGAAACAAAAGAAAAATACATCAATCTCTATAACAATCTAACTCTAATGACTTTACGACATAAATCAATTGGCCACCATGACCTTCTCTACCGATAATTTCTTCCTACGGTACGAATATTTTTTCCACCAAGCTAGATACTGTCAACTCAGTCTGGAGCGAAAAAAACGTAAGGGTAAGCTAAAACTCAGCAAGTAATAATAATAAAAAAATGTTAATAATAATAATAATCTCGGATATCAAATTATAAAGGTCTTTACATTATTCTAATAACCTACTATGTCAGAGACAAATTATAACATGTTATAAATACGCCTCTAAGTAAGATATGTCCCACTTGACCCGCATATCCCAAAAATATCAAGAGTGCCAATAATCCACGATAATTCCCTGAAATCCGACATCAATGATGAGTGGGGATTCTCTAGTCCATATATCAGCGAGAACGACCGGTATAATCATGAAACAACCAATATGGATCTCACTGAACTCAGATACCACAAGATCCACACAAGGATATTATCAACACAACTCATGAGGTACTCACAATTATAGAATATCACAAGAAAACTCCTAGATCTTATTTCGCCACTGTGAGCAAAAGGCTGCGTATATCTCCCGACAGTTGGGTACTTGCATGGGCTACCCGATACTTGTAAGTTTGACCTTCGACCAAAATTTATGGTCTACAGAGACTCTGCCCAATAAAGTACGGACGTCTCCCAAGCATGCTCATCATCTGGCTCAACCAAGTACAGATGATCTCATCTACATGCTCCTCTTCTGACTCTACCAAGTACGGAAGGTATCTCACACGTCAAACCCAACATCTCCCGCAATGATACCCTTGATATCATGATCTATGATAATTATATGGCCATAAATATCTTACCGAATAAGGTAATGTACCTCAACCCACCAGGACACAAAAACCAGTATCAGATAAGTGTAGACTATATTAAAATATCGTAACCTCCCATTCGACCAGATACCTTAATATTTTCATACACTCTCCTCAAACTTAACCGTAGAAAGCCAACAATTCAAGTATTCACACAATCGAGTATAACGCAAAGAAGGCTTTACAACTACAATAATAGAACTGTCGTTTAATACTGACACAGACCGTACTCATGCCATTAAATCTAACACAAAGAAATTTATCCCAGAACGTACAAATGATGAATATAGATCGAGATATGATTTATATACTCAACTCAACCACTTAACTGATCTTCCATTCGGTTCCAATGCAATGCCTACAACTCATGCCAACATATAAATTAACTGATTTCACGCATATATAATATTTTATTTTATTATCATTATTATTAACAAGCTACCCATGAAATTAAATTATGTCCTCAACCCCATCCGCTAAAATTAAACTTTCATGGTCACGTTACAGTGTTCTTGTACACACAACTCATTTATAATAATTTACATCCATTTTACTAAAGTCCACTCTCAAACATACATTCTTGCTCAAATATATATAAGCACGCATACTGCCCCATATATATATATATATATATAGTCACACACACACTGCCAACACACCAACATACACACACATCACACATGTACACACCCACATACGCAGATCACACAAATTGCACTCACTTGCACACACTCACGCACACACACAGCATCACCTGCTGCTTCTCTACACCACACGCACACCCAATGCACACTCACGCACACACGTACACATACAGCAGCTCAGTTGCTTCTCCACACCCACACACATACATACACACAATACACAGGCGGATACACCCAACCGTTCACACCCACACCATCACACACCTTCCTACTGCTACACGCACGCACAGCCACACTGCCAACCCCACGGTTACACTCAGGCACAGCACCAGCACACCCATTGACAACAGCACACACACGCTGCTCACCCCCATTCTGCCACACACACACACCACACACACAGAACACCCGCACGCGGTTTACAAACAGCATCATCTGCTGCTTCACCACATCCGCACACACACAGAACACACCTTCACACGGCTACACACCCTCACCCACACACCGGGCACTATACACTCACCCGCAAGCCACTTGTGTAAGTATTAATAAATATATATATGCACAAATATTTACACATACATCCACATATACGTATATACATATACCGATTCTCAAATTGCCTTCTCAGCCAATGGCTGGACACCTCGATCGTGCACGAAGCCAATCGATAACCCAAACAGAGCATTTCCTATGTTTTTTCTCCTCCGGATTCAATTTCCACAGAATACCCACACATAAACCCGATTTCAACACATCGGTGAAAATTTGAGAGTGAGAGAGGAGCAGATCTAATTGGAGGATTCAATCGCAGAGTAAGAAAAATTATTTGCAAACGAGTGAAGAAGTGAAATAATGGGGATTCGCTTGCCTGATTATTGCAACCCACGGTTAGGTTAGTAACAGCTTGGCGTCAGATTCGGCTTCGGCTTTGGCACAACAGCAATGGCAAATGGCGGCGATAACAATCATGGCGACGGCAACAACAGCGAAATCGGCAATGGCGATGAAGAAATGCCTCGGTGCTGAACAGCGCCTCACTCCGCTCTCACTTACAGCTCGGCTTCCTACGGTCAATATTAAGGAAAGCGCATCAAAACACTAAGATATCTAGTTGAATGAGAGGCTATGATACCTTAGCGTGGCCTACACTTTTCGATATTTATTTTCGTATCATGGTGATAATGAGGTACATTATTTATTGTGGAGAGATACTTATAGCCGTTTAATCATCGTAGGAGATGATATCAGGAATATCATTTGACGAGGGGTATCATGGATGATATCGGTATGTTACGAGTACAACCTCTGGGAGGATTGTAGGGGTAGTGGGATACCATGGATAATCTCGTTGCACTTACCCAACCGTTGGGGGAGTAAATATGCGACCTTTGATTCACGGTAGTAGAATAAGATTCAAGGAGGTTTATTATGATATTTCGTTATTGTTAATACATCATGAGTTTAGGATTCGATTGAATCCATGTGTTATATTCGGTAGAATTCATAGACCGGATTTTACTATATTCAAATTTAGTGGAATCCACGTTACTTCTTATATTCAAATTTTAAGTCATTCATACTGATATTCGTACTAGGAGATCCCTTTTATTTCTTATGAGATCGGTTATAACGGATCTTGCCTCTTATTGGTAAAATGTTATGATCTTTGGAGTGATCTGCCTTTCTTATGTCTTTGATTATAGATACAATGAAATGTATTTTCTTGTATATGTTTATCTGTTGGATATTATATTAATTTTTGTAATTCTTGCTATACCTTATATATATTGTATATCTGTGATTGTTATTGTCATGCCCTATTTGTTTTGGATTCATATTACTTGTTGGACTTTTGGCTCACTTTTACTATTTTTTTTCTTTCAGAGTAGTAGGGTAGACGAAGATGCTTCTAGAATTGAATAAAGAGTTATGGCGAGACAGATAGAGGCTCGTGAGGAGAAGTTATAGAGTTAGTTTTATTGATCGAAATTTTATTTGGATATGTTATTGGTATAGCATCTCAGGATAATAATCTTTGTATACATTTCATTATCTTGAAGGAATTTATTATGAAAATTATAATTATAATGTTGAATTTATTATGATAATTGAAATTTTGAGTTTTCTCGTGGTTGATTTAAATTGGGTCGAGTAACTTGGATTCAAGTCGTTATACCTTGGGTTTAGTTGCTCTCGATTCTCTGGCTCCGTCCTTCGTTGGGTCCATCTGCTTTATATTTGAGTTAATTCGTCACACACTCGAGGTTTCCTATACAATTCCTGATGGCTGGGTAGGGAAGGCAGCTTATCATTCTTCTTAATTTTCTCTAAAATGTAATCAAGGATTTCTCGGTCCAACCCATATTCAGACAGTAGCAAGTTACCATACCATCGTAATTACTATATCATTAATGGATGCATATTCCTGAAGTGTTCAATATGAACAGACAACTTTAAAAATTCTTCAGGCAAAATTGAGCCCCGATGATCTACGTTCTCAAGATGCTGTTGCTTGGCTTGAGTACTTTAAATCTGAGGCTTTTAAATAGCAAGAAGCTGCCAGAGACGGATCTTGGAAGCCTAATGCATCTATAGCTAGCAATGACCATCTAAGTGTTTCGAACTTAATTACATAATCCCAAGTCTTCCTGATTATGGGAAAAATTCAGCAGCTTCAAGTGAAGAAATCGAAATAGATTAATATGTAAATGCCATTGATGAAGTAAGCTTGCTACTCCTGATCCTTAGTCTCATAATTCAAAAAAGCATAGACTTTACTAGTCTGCTGAGAACCCCTCAAAATTTACAATTTATTAATTATTCTATACTGAGAAAACTAATCGATTTTGCTCAAGACTTATCTAAACCAATTTTAGAAGGAGACGATGGATGGCAGCCAGATCAACGGCCTAGATATGCTTGTTCCTATGGTCATCTCATTCAACCTTAAGGGTAATATTCTCTTAATGGATAGAGTAATGTTACAAGCTTTGCTATTTTTTATTTTTTTATTTTTTATATTTTGATTTTCTATTTCCCATTTCCCTTGTTGTTTTCCACCCCAACTGCTTTCTGTTTACTTTCCTACTTTCTGTTTTGATTACATGTGCCTTTGCTACATTGAGACACGAGCGTCTACCTATTACAATATGTGTAGCCCATTATAATTGTTGTAAAGGAGGAGAGATATTTATCTGTTTTTCTTGATTCTTTTACCACCTTGACTCTCTCTCTTTCTCAGTCACTTTGCCCCTCTTCTTGTCATTCTCTCTTCGAAAACTTTCCTCTTTTTTCTCTGCTTGATCTCCCTTGCCCCGTCTTTTTCTCTATTTTTCGTCTTCTTACTTTGTTTGCAAGTACTGTCGCCAGTTGTACATATATCATTCTAACTCAACCTCGGCTTGATGTAATAAATATAATACAAATATATAAATATATTAAGTTATAATTAAGATATCACATTTTTTTTAAATTAAAATATTATTATATCTTAATTTAAGCTACTTCTGAATATTATAATCATATTTTTAAAATTAGATAATTTATATCTTTTAATTTAAATAATTTATATAATTATCTTTATTAAAACTTTTTAAATTTAGACTAGCTCCTTTTCTTAACAAAAATAACCTATTATATTAGATATATACAGGGGGAACATTTCTTTACCTATCTCTTTATATATATATATATATATATATATATATATATTTGGACAGATTTATCAAATCTGCTTATATTGCCCACTTAGGATTTCTGTTCACTATTTTTGGTGTCACTATTTAGAAATTCTGGATCTTGATTTCAGATCTAAGAATTCCTGCGTTCGTCGTTGATACCCTGCAATCCGTCACCTGTGAGTTCTATAAGCCGTCGTCGTTGATACCGTACCTCACCGGTTCACCATCGTCGCCGTTGTCGTTGAACAGTGGTTACAGAGCTCGCTGTCGCTCACCGTCGTGACTGCAGACTTCAGGCGGGGAAGAAGACGATCTCTGTTGCTCTTCGTGGTCGCATACACCGTCGTCGAAGCTATCTGTTCATCGCCGTTGCCCACCCCCGTTGTTGCAGAAATGAAACGGGAAGGAGAAAAATCTAAACGACGTATTTTGATTCATTCAACGATCGAAACGCCACGTTTTGGATAATCTGTGTTTTCGTTCCTAAATTTTAAAATGCAGCGTTGCACTTATATTTGTAGCAAAACGCAGTGTTTGATCAAGGCGCTTCATTTTGAATTTGGACAAGGCCCATCCGCCACCATTTATCCGGGCCTTTACCTGATGCCCAAATCAGACGTTCTGTAGCCCACTGACCAGCCACCGCCCTCTGCCCCTGCCAACTTTCCGGTGAATTCTCCGGCATCCTCCTATGATTTTTTTGGTTCATTTATGGCCACTTTTTCAGTACTCTTCTAGTGACTTTTTCGGGGTATTTTTTGGCAATTTCCTAGCAATTTTTCTAATGCATTTTGGTGACTTTTCAATGTATTTTTAGCAATTTTTTGTGCATTTTTTCAGTATTTTTTTTTTTGCCATTTTCTAACAACTTTTTTTTGGTGACTTCTAAGAAAAGTCAACCTCTTTCTATTGCTAATTCTACTCGTGCTTTATACTATCATTCCTTATTGCAATCGATCTTAAGGCCATTATCAATCAAATTTTCTCTCGTACTTCTACTGTGTTAACTATTTTTTCGGATAGATTTTCATCCTGATTTCTCAACTCTACAAACTAATATGGTATAAGACATTTTTAACTAATTTCACTATTATATATACTGTGATGGTTCTTATATATCCATTTATCATGTTGGATATGTATTGATCCGTAACTTTCATATTCTAAATGCATATTATATTCAAAATTTATTTCTAAATCTCATATATATTGATTAATTTGTTGAATGTGGCCTTAACATTTTCACATAAAAATTATGATATTCAAGTTCAAAAAACGAGTGAGCTCGTTGAGATCAAATATAAAATTGGTTACCTTTTTGAACTTATATCTATATATATTTCGCATTCATTTACTACTGCTATCTCTTCTAGTCTTTGGCATAGATGATTTAGTCATCCATAATTACCTTGTATTCAAGCCTTATCATCTAATGGTTATTTAGGAAATATTATTTTTGACTTTTTTAGTTGTGCGTCATGTCATTTAAGCAAACAACTAACTGTATATTTTGATAAAAGTAATTCTTTGACTTTCATACTATTTGATTTAATTCACTCTGATATTTAAGGTCGTGTCCCTATTCCCATTAAAAGTAGATCTTACTATTTTATTGTCTTTGTTGATAATTATTCTGATAACATATTACTTTATCTTCACTATCATTGATCTGAGCTTCTAGATATGTTTCATAATTTTTAATAAATGATAAAAATTTAATTTGATCACATAATTAAAGTTTTCTATTCTGATAATACTCTGAAATATAACCCTACTTCTTTTTTGGACAAAATTTAAAAAATAGAAACTTCAATGCAATTATTACAAAGCCTACTTTGACATTTTCTAACAAGTTAATCTAATGAGCTTGTCACTCTTTACAAGACTCACATTTATAATGTAACTACTCTTCCGCCAAACAAGTCTACATTACAGAATAAATTGGTATACAAATAAAAAATTAATTCTAGTTGTATGAAAAATCAATACAAAGCTCATCTTATAGCTTAGGGTTTTATAAAAGATTATAACATTGATTAAGAGAAAACTTTTACTTCTATTATCTGTATTGCTTCTATTTGATCTCTCTTGACTATTATTATTACACATCAATGACCCTTATTTCAAATTTATATCAAAAATATATTGTTTACATGGTGACCTGATTGAGGAAGTTTATATGAAATATCATTCAAGTTATCCTCATTATTTTGGATAGATATTGTAATATCTTAAAATTTTATTAATTTATTTTGGTTACAATGGATTATAAAAAAAAAGGAATATAATAATAATAATAATAATAATAATAATAATAATAATAATAAATATATTATTATTATTTAAGGAGGGCAGGGTAGGTGCAGGGCGGCAAAAGAAAAATGAAAAAGGAAAGAAAATAAACAAAGAAAGGAAAAGGGGAGAGGGGAGGAAGAGGAAGGGAAGAGGTAGAGTGAAGGCAGCACAGGGAGCTGTAGTAATCGCTGCCACCAGAGGGATCGGTGTCAAGAACGGAAGTTGACGAAGCCCTCTCTATAATTTATCCTCTATTATGTGTTGTGGTGTGAGTGGAAGTTGACGAAGACCTGGTAGATCATTGCATGTGTGAGACCATGGTGGTCAGAGGCCTTAGTGGGTCGATATATGATCGCCAAGAGTTGTATGCCTAAAATATTACCTGACTAATGGAGACGATAATGAAAATTGGATGACTGAGAATTGCAGGCCAAAAATATAGTCAATATTAAAAATTGTATGGTTAAGAGTTGCAGGCAAAAAAATGTAACTGATATTGGATATTAAATGGTCGAGAAATATAGGTTTAAAATGTAGATATTAGATATGTGATGGTCGAAAGTTACAGGTGTAACAACCCGGATATTTTTAAATTTAATATAAATTATATAATAAATGTTCGATTATTTTAAAGGTTAAAAAATAATAATAATAATAATAATAATAATAATAATAATAATAAGGAATAGCGAAAAACAGGGAGAGAAATGAATGAAGAAGAAGGAGAGGAGAGAGAGAAACTGCTGGTCGATTCTGCTGCAACGACTCCTCCTACCGATCAGTTGGAATAGCTACTTTTCCTTCTTCCTCTCGGTCGCCACCCTTGTTTTTCTCCCTTTCTATTGCCCTCATTTGCTTTAAAAGAAAACCATGCGTTCGTCCTCTTCTTTTGGGGGTTGTTACGGGCGAAACCAGCGAGATGGTCAGAAGTCTACGACTGTTGCTGCCATCGCCGTAGTTGCCTCTACTGTCGCCGAGATTGTTCGAAGCCGCCACCGTGGGCATTTCTTGCTAATTAGGCAAGTTGATTTGAGATTCATTTGCAAGTAATTTTCATACTTTATACAAACACTCTCTTCCTCATTCCTTGAAAAGTTATTTTTGATACCCGCATATCCCAATTTTATGGGATTTGGCAGAAATGGTTGGGTATGTTGAAAATGGGTGAAACAAAGCCATGACTCGGATGATACTGAAAATCAAAAAAATTAAGGGTTGTCATTAAAATTGAGGCTTGATAAATTATGAAATTATGTTATAATTTTTCTTTATTTGTATAATTGGAAGTGAAAGTTGAGAATTCCTTTACCTGGATGAGAATTGGGTAAAACGTGAATAACAAAGGGTTATGCTCTGTTTTGCGAAATGGGCATGAAATGGTATATGTGGCAGTGTGGGTGTGAGTAGCCATATGTGTATGTGGGTATGTATATATATATATATATATATATATTGTATGTATGTATGTATATTAGTAGGTGTGTGTGTGTGTATAGCTGAGTGAGTGAGGTGTTTGTAATGGAAGAAATGTGCTGGCAATTTGAGCAGTGTGTGAGAGAGCTGCTGTGTGTCTGGGCAGTGTAGTGGCGGTACTACCGTATGCGTGTAGGTGTGTGTGTGTGCTGCTTTGTGTGCGGGGGTGTGCCGACTATGTGTGTGGGGGTGTGTACCAATGTGTGCAACGTGTGTGTTGTTATAATGATGTTAGTAGTGTGAGGGTGTGTATTAACAGTATAGGTATGTGTGCTAGTAGTATTTGTGTATATGGATGTGTTGTGTATGGGAGAACTAGATAATGTAGCCGTGAATGTTGAACTTTAGAGAGTGAGGTTGAGGTCATGATCCAATTTTGTTAGAAGCTCGTTAAATAAAAAGGTATTATATATATACATAGATAAAATTTTGGGACCAGTTGATTTGTTAAGGGCTTTTTCTGTAAGTGACAAGTGATAATTAATTATGGTATTAATAATAGGTTTTGTATATGGAAAAGGATGGAGGACTAGTTAAATGTTAAATTGGTCAAAATATGTTATTGTCGATTCATTTTTGTTCTTTCATCGTTCCGTGATAATTCTTTTGTGTTAATCTTGGTGGTGTGAGTATGGTCCTTATCAATACCGAACGACAATTCTATCGTTGTAATTGTGAAGCATTTTTTACGTTATATTTGATTGTGTAAGTATTTAAATTTTTTGCTTTCTACAATTAAGTTTGAGGAAAGCGTATGAAAATACTAAGGTATTTAGTCGAACGGGAGGCTGTGGTACATAAGTGTGGTCTACACTTATCCGATACTGATTTTCGTACCATGGTGATAATGAGGTATATTATTTACTATGGAGGGATACTTATAATTATGTGACTATCGTAGGAGATGATATTAGAGATATCGTTTGGCAAAGGATATCATAAATGGTATAGGCATGCTACGGGTACAGCCTCTAGAATGACTATAGAGGTAGTGAGGATACTATGGATAACATCGTATCACTTACCGAGCCATTGGGATGTAAATATGCGGCATTTGATTCACGGTGGTAGAATAAGGTCCAAGGAGATTCATTATGATATTTCATCATTGTTGATACCTCTTGAATTTAAAATTTGGTAGAATCTACAATTTATATTTGGTAGAATTCATGTGTCAAATTTTATGATATTTGAATTCAGTGAAATTCATGTTTTTCATTGTTATTTGATATTCGGGTCATTTATATTAATATTCGGATCAGGAGATCTCTTTATTTCTTGTGAGGTCAGATTCTGATGGGATCTTTGTCTTTTATTAATAAAATCTTATGATATTTATCACATTATGGTTTGGAGTGACGTGTCTTCTTTATACATTTGAATCATAAGTATGACGAAATACAGATTTTTGGATATATTTATCTATTAAATATTATATTATTATTCATGACTCTTGGCATACATCATGTATTGTATATCTAAGTATTTATTATCATTCAATGTATTTTTTTAGATTTGTTATCACTTATTGGGTATTTGACTCACTGTTACTATTTTTCTCTCTTTTAAAGTAGTAGGATTAGACAATGATGATTTTAGAGTTGGATATAGAATCATAGCAAGAGAGATTGAAGCCCAATGGGAGAGAGTGTTGATTTTATACTCTAATTATACATTTTGCTATTTTACTTCATTTTTTTGGGATTTCTTTCGACTGTTTATTTTTTTCATATTTTTTTTTGGGTGTGAGGATATTTAGATTATTATAGTTATATTTTTTTATCAGTTATGGATGTGTTACATATTGATTTGAGATTTAAAATTTTTCCTATGTGATCAGATTTGAGTAATAGTTGTGAATCAGGTTAGGGTCGTCATAGCGAGCCTAAAATCTAACCGAACTAATGAAACCAATGATATATAATGGTCGAAAGTTGCAGACTTAAAATGTAGTCAGACTAATTGAACAAATGATATATGATGGCCGAGTGTTACAGGTGTAAAATATAGTCAGACTAATGAAGCCAATGATGTGTGGTGGTCAAGAGTTGTAGGTCTAAAATATAGTTGGGATTCAATCATGATATGTGATAACCTAGAATTGTTGGCCTAAAACGCAGTCATATGATATTCAAATTGGATTTTGAATTTACATCTTCTATGGGTGTGCGGTGCGTCTAGTATATGTAGCGGAGCTATTAAATTTTTTATAAGATTTTTCTTTAATTTATATGTGCAATTTTATTTATGATGATAATTATTGATCTTTTGACTCACATTTTTATTTTCTCTCATTTAGAATAAAAGGCTTAGATCTATAGTAGGAGTTAGGTAGAATTCAGAGTAAAATTGCATTCTCTTGGTGAATATTTTATCCTTACGACTATTTAAAAGTATGTCATTGTTATTTTGTACAAATGATTGTTTGATAGAGTTCTATGCAGATTTTTAATTTATCGGGTTTTATATATTTAATTTGTCACACTCGAATTTAAAATTTATAAGAATAATAATTAAATTTTAATTAAGAATTTATTTAACTTACTTGATCCAGGTTTGTGATAAATATGTCATCTTCAACAATTATTATACAGTTTTAAACAGGCTTTCCATATTTGGTTTATTAAGATCAACTTTACTATTTCATAATTTGGGTTTACCTCCAATCATCATGACACTACCTTTTTTACTCACTATATTGTTGTCAGTATTATTATTTTCCTACTTTATATTAATGATATAATTATTATTTGTGATAATAGTTTTAACATTATTAAAATTGAATGTTTTTTAGGTTAGGACTTCAAAATGAAAAATCTTAATTTCCTTTACTACTTTATTAGATTTTAAGTAACTATTATATCTGATAGCTATTATTTGATACAGGTTAAGTATACTTCTAATTTTCTTTCTTGTGTTGTACTAATTGATTATAAGACGTCTACTAATCCTTTTAAATATAACGTCAAACTCTATAATACTGATAGCAAGTCTCTCTCTGACGCTACTTTTTATCGTCAATTGGTTAGAAGTCTCGTGTATTTTATTATTATTAGGCCTAACATTACATATACTGTAAATCTTATTAATCAATTTATATCAATTCCGTGATCTATTTACTATACTACTATTCTTCATATCCTTCACTATGTAAAAGGCAATTTATTTGATGGACTATACTTCTCCTCTTACTTTTCCTTAGATCTCTAAGTATATTTTAATATTGATTAGACAGATAATCTTACTAACTAACAATCCACTATTAGTTTTTTCTATCTTTTAGGAGATTATTTCATCTCATGATACAATAAAAAATAAACTATTATTATTTTTTATTTTAGCACTGATGTTAAATATCGTGTTCTTACTGATACTATATATAAATTTCTTTGTCATTGTTGGCTTTTATAGGATATTGATATTCCTTAATGCCATCACACTTCCCTTAATTTTGACAATCACAATGATATATAGGCTTCCAATAATGATGTATTTTATAAGTATACTAAATATATCGAGATTAATTTTCACTTTGTGTGTTATCGCCTCAAGGACAGCACTCTTCGCCTTCTCTCGATATCTTCCACTAATCAATTGGCCTATATTTTTATAAAAACTCACCCGCTCGATCGCTACATCATTCTAATACCAAACTCTAACTCGTCTCTTTTAAACCACCTTGAATTTGAGAAAAATTATTAAAATTATAATCATCATATTATATCTTTTTTAAATTAGGAGATTATCATATTATAATTTAAACTACTTCAATATATTAAAATTATATTATTACTAAATTAAATAATTGATATCTTTTAATTGAAATACCTAATATAATTACTATTATTATAATTTTTTTAATTTAGACCACCTTCTTCTGGTATAAAAAGATGGCCTGTTATATAATTTGATGTCAATTTAACTCTATTTTTTATTCTACACATCTTTCAACTATATCTTATTTCACTCATCCACTTCCATTTTATTTACAAAAAGTTCTTAGTAGATTATAAATTTAAATATTTATTAATAAATTATATTGTGTAATTTAATTGACTAAAAATTTTATTAAATGTCATCATTTTTTTTTTTCATTTTTAAGAGAAAAGACAGTTTTAAATTGAATTTAAATATAACCTAAACTATTAAAAAAATATTTTACCTACTGTAAAGTCTAATAGATTGAATTTGGAGTATGGATTTAAAATTCTAGGTTGACTACCAATTTTTGATTTTGCTAACCAAATTCTGACCTCTTAAGATGAACCCATCTATAATGAAAAGAAATGGGAAAGAATAAAGTTGGGATTCCTAGATGAAGTGAAAGAACAAAATGAGCATCTGAGGCTCATTGATTATTATGGGTGGCATGCCCCATAACCAAAGGGTACTATAGAGAACTCTATAGTAAGCACCATTAAATTATTAAATTAATAATAATTATTAAATTATAGGCAGATACGATATATGACCTTATATTTTTGCCTATGATCTCCATAAAATTTAACTTAGAGATCTCTTTCAATTACAGCTTCCTGAACATCACTATTTAAGTAAGCACCATTAAAGAAATTCACCTAAAAATAATGATACAATACGTGATTTTATCATTGAAGTTGATGAGAGTTCTAGGGCCATACATGCTACTCACTTCTAATCTAAAAATTACCCTAAAAATCCAACAGGATATATAATAAATAGCTAGATATATGACAAATAAGATAGTTTTTGCAAGGCTAATTATATATATATTTTTTAAAAAAAGGAAAAAAAATAATTAAGGGCATTTGGGCTTGCCCTTGGAATTCTTCTTGTTCATGTAGCAAGGGCACTCGTGCTTGTTGCCGTAAGTCCCGGAGGGCACACAGTTGCATTGCAGGCAGCATATCCCACAGTACTTAATGCACCTGTCCTTCATCCCCGCCTTTGAGCACCTCACCCCACATTTTTTACCACAGGACCCTGCACACATTCATCATGCATGAGCCTTCTCGTGTAGCTTAGCAAAAACTATTCTTTACTAGCTAGCGTAAGGGTACGTAGGCGGACAGTTTTCCCATCAAAAATTGTGTGCGCCCTTATAGAGACCTTCCAAACATGGTTCACTTAGACATTTTTTCTATTACAAGAGATATAAATATAAGCATAGCGAAAGTATGGTTTACATTCAAATGTTATGTGTAAGAACCTTATTCTTTTATTATAAGTAGTGGTAATCATGATTTGAGCTTACAGTTACAAATTTTATAATACAAATAAAAAAGATGTCTTTCTCACAACTCGTAATATAGATTATATCTAGTGATTTAAATATATTTTTGATCACTATTATTTATTTTTTAACTTTTGATCCTAACCATTGGGTCGTTAAAGAGCTAGCCACTGAAAGGATCATAACCACACTCAAGTTTACTAGTCATGCATCCTATCTTCATTTTCTGCCATTTTGGAAAACGCCATTGTTGAAGACCAGTGAAAGATCTCAGTGAGAGATACCTGAAGCAGCAGCCATGGTGGTTTGGATGAAAGAGGAGCTAACAAGAGACAGCAGCAGCATCAGCAGAGTTGCAAAAGCCAGCTTCATCGTCCCCCTTTTTTTCTTGAATGAAAACAACTCAATTCTCCCAAAGGTGAAGATGAGTTGAGAATAGATGGCTGTATAAATATAAGCTTTATAGAGGGGGGGCGTCTTTAAATTGAAGGGTTAGGTGGTAGCTGGTGAAATGAAAGTGCCCAGCGTACGTACGCAGAGGTTTATTAATTACCCTGGGAATGGGAACAGGGTAATGGAATGCGCCCCCCTCCCACAGCCTGGATGCCAGCTTCCATTGTTGTGGGGGCACTGTCCTTCTGTCTACGCGTTTTCATTTGCTTTCATATTACTTAGTTTACCCATAAATCTAAATGTGATCTTAAGATATTTATTTATTTATTTAAATAAAGAAATCGACGGTCCATTTTGATAAAAATTTACACAACTTTATATGTTAAAAGTCTAAATAGATTTATCCCAATAAGTTATTTATGGCGGTAGTAGGTGGCGACACGGAGTCGGTGGCAGGAAAGTTGCAGGCGGGGCCGGCGCTTATGGTAAAAGCGGTGGAGTGAATAAATAAAGAAAACAGAAAGGAGATGCCGTTTCACGTGACTTGTCGACTCCCTCCGTCGTATTCACGAAGCTTTCAAGCCTGTACGGTGAAATCAGATACTGTCAAATCTCAATTTTTGTAACAAATAGGGAAATATTTAAAAATAATAATAATAATTAAGATAAAATATCAGGACAAATTTATCCTATCCTATTTTAAATTATAAGATATTAATCTTATAAAATGTAAAAAAACTATAGAAGTTAAAAAACAAAAAAGAGACGGATCTATTCTAGAGCTTTTACAGTGATGCTACAAATATGATAAATTTGATAATTATTTATAATATAAAAATTAAAATTTGAAAATTGAGAAAAAAAATTTAGAAAAGAAAATTAGGAGAAAAGATTTTGGGTCTCCTTTCTTGAAAAAACACAATTTGTCATATAAATACATTTTGGTTATCAATTAATTTTTACACTGATTTATAAGGTTAATAAATATCATAATTATGGATAATAAGACTCAAATCTTGACAAAATATATATTTATAGAAATTAAATATCAATTATATTGTGCTTAAGCCACGTTACCAACTCATTCAGGTTGTACCATCACCCTAGCTAATTGGGTGGGCCATTCCAATTGTTAAATCCAAACCCTTATGTCGTGCCAAATTTAATGATATAAAACAATATAAGCTCCATAAATTATTTTTCCACCTAAGTTCTACTTTCTAAAATTTTATCTTCCATTTATTGGCTTATGGTAGTCAATGAATAATTTTTATATAAATAACAATATTTATACATTCACTTATACACCTGCTTATATTAAAATAAAGATGTAAATTATTAAACAGTTAAATTCTAACCAATCCACGATTCTACTAATACCCATGTTGGTCCAACCAATATTGAAGTGTTGACTATCACAACAACATCATAAAATTCTGAATCCGTCTAATAAAGGCATTAAGGTAACAAATATGCCTTCATACAGGCAACATGATATGCAGAGCCCATCAACAATGGGCGCTATGCAAAACATCCAAGTAAAATGATTCACCAATGCATATTCGTATGTGCAATTTCATATTTAGAATGTGCGTACCTTTGCGGCCGAGAAGCCGATAAATAGCACCACATCCTTTGATTAAGGGCCTGAGGTAACATGTTCGGGTCATTCGCACTCTACTTCTAGCATTGCACACAAGCTCGAAGCAGAGGCTCACAAATCTGTACTCATCGTCAATTGGTATGGCTACTGTGCAGCAGATGGCGTCGTGCAATGCCTAATCCTTAGTGTTTGGAGTCCTAAATCTCCGTTGCAGAATAGAAGGGATGATAAAAGGATAGCATTTACAAGTTCAAAGCGGCTGGAGTTCTTGCTCAGGAACAGCCGTGCTGACAGGCTTGTAAGTCGTTAACGCTTGTTCTCGGTGTCTCCGGAGAAACCTTATGCCAATTGATGATAGAACAATAGCAAGGGTAAGACAACTTCCAATAAAAACTGCCAGCAATGGAGGTTTCCTGAGATACATGCAAGCCAAAAGTGAGCTAAGAATCGATAAAAACGAATGACGCTGACTGGCTTGAGGAAATGAAAGCCAATTTACAATAACAACAATGCCAAAGGTGATAATTTCATTATGGTAGTTTGGATGACTAAGATTATAATAACATATTAAAATATATTCAACTCATCTTATAATTCTAACTGTCCCACTTGATAGAATGAAATCCAGGCCACTAGAAATATGGGAGGACTCAAACAGCTTCCCAGCTATTAGATCAATATAGTGTGACATCCTTTGAAAGTGTAGGTAATTTAAAATCCTTTTTTATCACATTAAGTTTATGCATTTAGTTCCAACCTATTTTTCTGACTTATACGGTACATTTGATTACTAGAATTGAATAAGGTAGAAATAGAATAGTTATTCCAG
The DNA here is from genome assembly GCA_033239525.1 of Nepenthes gracilis. Classification (NCBI taxonomy): domain Eukaryota; kingdom Viridiplantae; phylum Streptophyta; class Magnoliopsida; order Caryophyllales; family Nepenthaceae; genus Nepenthes; species Nepenthes gracilis. The sequence continues at coordinate 13,714,375 of BSYO01000018.1, read as the reverse complement.
GGAATAGAATAGGATGATAATAGAGTTGGAATTATTATTCTTATATTTAGTTATTAGAATAGAATAAAGTGAAAATTAGTATTCCATTATTTGATTTGTAGAATAGTATAAGGAATAAGGTAGGAATAGTAATAATAATAATAATAATAATATGCAATAATAATAATAATAATAATAATAATAATAAATAGTGGGAATAGCTATTCCTACAAATGTGGGAATAAATATTCCCTAAGAATATTTATTCCCAATTAAATTTGTAACCAAACGGAGGAATATCTATTCCCAGAGAATAAAAATTATTTTCCCATCTAATTCCCTCCAATCAAACATAGAGTTAATGTTATCACAAAGTCCTAACAACAAAAATAGTCAGCACACTCTGGACAGCACACTCTGACCAGGTTTCTGCATTAGTGTCGTTGACCAACCACGAACACCAGTACGCAGCAATCTGGTCAGTCACATGGTCCACGGCATAACATTACAACCATAACTATCCCAAAACAGTTTCGTGTTGATCCAGTTGAAATTCACATCACGACTTTGTGAATGAGAACTTTATGACTCCTTACAAAGAATTGCCAATTGATCAACCTATGGATTGTATATCACTGAAGAGCACAGTGATCATTTATCTACGAGAAGCAAAGAATAAAGTTCACTAAATTCACGCATATGTTGTCCTAAACTCAGTTTAACCCAGGCTTACAAGTAGGTTTTGAAGTAGGAAAAATATGTACAATGTGATTGTTAAATCCTTTGTTTGTTTTGTGCTGTTCTAGCTATTCGGGCACTTGAAATGTATGTCAGCCTCCAACACTAAAGGATCATCTGGAATTGTGGTAATTACTAGTGGGACCATTTGGAATTTTCTTGTTGGGAAGTTTGTGTAAGTCTCAAGGCTTGTCCAATTTTTGATGCTTTGATTAATGGATGTTCCTCTTCCTTTATTTTTTTAAGTTGATGCTATATTCCTTACAGTCGTCTTTTGACACTTTGCTGTGTACATAAACCTTTAGTTTGTTTATATAACACTAACTCCCCCTCCCCTGCGCCCCCCAAAAAAAAAAAAAAAAAAAAAAGATACCAGAGGATCATAAAGAATCTGAGCAATGCTGGTAGACTAGCTAATACAATATATGAAAGAATGTAACAAAAAGCACGTACCATCTAGACTGTGGCTCAACTTTCAACTCAACTAGTTGATAGCTCCCAAACCACCCAGGAAATTGCAAGCGATGTTCAGTTAAGCACTGAATTATGCTCTGCATGCAATAAATATAAATTAGAGAACAACTGAAATCATTTGATGGGAGTCCGAAAATTCCTAAAAGAGTCATTAATACTAAATCATTACCCTAGCTTTGGTATCAGTGATGTAGCTGGCAGAATCAACTGGATATATGGCCCATCGGACAAGGAAATGGTTTCCTTCAAAAGTGTAGTTCAGTGAATGGACCTGAAATTTGAAAAATAGCACTTCTGTTGGAGCAAGACAAATAATTTGTTGTTGGAGGAATATGGTGACAATATGATCCAAGGAAGATGGACTCAAAAGAATATAATGGAACTTGAGATGGTAGTGGATTTGGGCAAAAAAGTTCAAACATTTGCCCTGATATTTATACTTCCACCAAGCAGTAACAAATTAGATTACTAGCATGCTGCGGATTAATTCTCACTATTCTTGGGGAAGGGGTAACTTAGATCATATTACTTAGCCTGCAAAACATTATCATCATATGCAGATCTTGTGGTACATGATTTGGATCTTAATTTGGGCAGCCATATAAATAAGTGCAGCCCAACTAAACAAGAGTTTTGAGGATTAGATGTAAAGTTGTATGCCTGATTACAAAGAAAATTCATCACCTCCACATCACAGTGAATCAAGCTTAGTGCTGCAGATACCGAGGGGGGTAAAAAGGAAAAGAAGAACCTTGGTGTTGAGAATCATCCCTCTTTACCGGCTAATGCCTACAACACAGAAAGGAGTCTGAATAATTGGTCACTAGGCTCGTGCCAACCGACCACTGCTTCTCTTTTTCACAAGAGGAAAAAGATACTGTGCATGAACTCATGACTAATGCACGCAATTATCCATGTCAATTTAAAATTTATGTTTTTTCAATCAAGGAAGAAAATAGTCTAGAATACAAAAACTAACATAATAGTTAGGGGGAAAATGGATATATGGATCATGTGGCATCAGGGACCCAATGATGGATAAATGGTAAGGCCATCTAATGATGGATATATGGATGGAATAATTGCACGAGAAAACATTCACATTTTGGAAATCTCAATACCAAACCTATTGCACATTTAAAAGGTTAAAATAAAAGAAATGAGTCTAAAAAGCTGAGACATTTAAACCACCTATTGATGTAAGAACTCCCTCCACAAAATGCTTTCCATGGATTAGGAAAGTGAAACCTTAATCCCAGCCTCTGTAAGACTTTTTACATTCCCCCCCCCCCCTTTTTTTTTTTTGCATGAGTCGAAAACACTTTCATTGTAACTTTAAAAAGATTAGATCAGCTACAAGAGGCAGAATCTTGACCATACAAAGAAACAACGAAAATGACTCTGGACTGTACCTGTGAAACATCAACTTTCAATTCAGTAGCCATGAATTCTGCAAGCTGTGTAATGTTAAGGTTCACGCTGGAGTTCGCGCCAACAAATGACAAATCAAATATTATCAGTCCAACTCGAAATTCCCCTGTATAGATACAAGATTAATTCAGCTGAAACCAAAGTATTGACCAATTACAAAAGCCTATGATAACTTCACTGAAAGGTTTGCGAATGCATTTGAAGCATCATGATGATGATTAAGACGCTATTCTCTTGTCAGGATTTAATTTTTTAAGAACTTAAAATTTCAGTACCCAAGTGTTCTTTTGTCTCAAAAATTTCAGCACCTTTTAAAATTTCAGGCTTTTTTTTTTCCAGCACTCACTCTTTGTTCACAGATCTTAAAATTTGAGAACAAAAGGAAAACATCTTAAAAGTCTCAGAACCTCTAAAAATCTTCAATCTTTTTTTTTTTAAGATTTTCGAATCAATTTACCTTCCACACTTAGTCACATTTGGAAAAGCCCTGAAAATTACGAAGATGCTGAAAGCAAGAAATTTCAAATCTTTTCATTTGACAAATTGCCCCACATGGCCAATTTTTTACAGTGTACAATCCTCATAGGACGCACTGGCACAGTACAATGGAATACTGCTAGGAATATTAACCACTGGGGCCCTTGCTTAGCTCAATGGTACTGTGCTAGGATTGGACAGCATGCAGGTGCTAGGTGGGGCACAGCCGTGTAGCAGGACCAATATAGGTACATGAATTGAAGCAATGTATCCTGCATCTAGGCAAATTGTAAGACTACATAGTGCAAGACTCCTAAATTCTTGGCCAAATTGAGATATCGAGCTAGGTAATTGTCCAGCAAAATACTCTCCTTTATGAATGAGACCCAACAAGAGCATTATGTGAGATAATACAAAATATAATGGCAGGAATTTTGTGCAGAAATGTCATAACTATTTTGATATCAACTTGTACGAAGTAATATTTCTGAAGCCTTCCTTGTTAATAGTACAAGTAGGATTAGTTATAAAGATAGAAACCTACTTACCAAAAAAGAAACTGAAAAAGATAATATATATTCATGTCCTACACACACATTAATTATATGAGAGATGCAGGGACAGTAACAGTGACCACAATTAAAGATTTTCTCTTGAAACATGACAATGAACATCTAAATATACTGCTTTATAGTCTTTTTAAAGATCATGAAAGTAACATAAGTCCTTGCACGAGAAATCATTGCAACATGACCAAGAGAGGTTTTATCAACAAGCAGTGTTTAGCAATGAGGAATAAGACATAATAATAAGTGAACACACGCACACACAAAGCCTGAAGAGAATCTTTTCCCTTTTCTACAGGATGCTTTGTATGTCTGCATATGGTCACTACTAAACCAAACTTAGTGATATTAATCTGATTGCTACTTGACTTACCAGAGAAAATATCCTTGATTTGTTCGCTTGGAGCTTGTGCTGGAGGCAATTCCACAGTAGTATTTTTGTCACAGGAAACTGATCCTACTGGAGTTGGACAAACAGGAACATGCAGGCTTTTCCAGAGTTCTGAGCAATTAGTTTTCCAAAAGCCAACCCTCTCATTAGCGCGGTCATAAGTTACAAGGGTATTGCGAACAATAATTCCTGCCATAAATCAAACCATCAGTTATTAGATGCAGTGAAGATAGGCAATAAGATATGTTTGCCGCAGATAGTTGTAGGGCTGACTTCCATTCAGGAGATTACACATCTCCACAACTGCAGAAATTCTGAAGCTATTCTCATGATGGCAATGTGACAATAAGATAAACTTCTATAGATTAACTGTAATGACAGTCCCCAACAAATTGTAGGGTCAAATAATATTATTGTTGAAATTTAGAAGCTTTTCTGGTTCCAGATGTCAAGACTTGGTTCTGATAGGTGCCCTACAAGATGGGTAACAATGAACATCTCCATACTGGAAATTACTGTGTTAAACACTGCTCCTGTAGATATTGAAGCAGAAGCCACTTGCAGGAAACAGAAATCACACTCATGTCCATCTGTGTTTCTTATAGAGATGCTAGACAACCCCAACCAATAACAAATGTAATCAGTTTCTACTTGAAAATAGTATCCTAAAAATGTGTAGATCAGATGCCGATTTTCAGGTTTTGAAAACAACATCAATAATTAATTGATTCTACTAGCACAATCCTTTCTTGATAATGATACACCTTAAATATTCCAAATATTATCCTAACACAACAATCCTAACAAAATACCTAAGCAAATAGAAAAATATTTTAGAATACATATTACTTTATATACTAGCCCAATGGAATAAGCCCAAGTGCTCAAAATTCCACAAAACCATTGTAACCTGAATCATGTACATTTCATAAACACATGAGTTGGTTATTTTCTTCTATTATTTACAAGTTCATCATATTCAACCAAATACTGATACATTTTCTATATGAACTAGAGCAGCAACCTGTCCATTTTATTCCTTTTTTAGGTGTTTCATTGGGATATCAAATTTTGCAAGTTGCAACTTTCTCCTTTTCCAAGAACGTACAAGTATGTCAGGACATGTTTCGGCATTCTGAAGTATCGTACCTCCTAAAAGGGTTGTTGGATCCTTTCCATTTGGAAAAATTCCCAAGCAATATGCACCATGAACCTTGGTATGCTACAATCAAGTTCATGAGGAAAAACGCGAAGAGTTAAATTTATGCATTATGACTACAATTTGCACATTAATTCCAAATGAAAGATCTATCATTACAAAAGGCTATTGATTTAAAAAGGTTTCGGAAAAGATAGAGTATGCAAAAAATGGGCCCATCAAGTTACCCTGAACAAATAGTTTTCTGGGGACAATGATAACTTCTGACCATTGCTAAAGACCATTTCAGCTTCAGGAAAGGTCTTCGAGAGTTGTGAGACATCCCTGAAGCAAGTTTCAAGTAGAAAAATAGGGGTCACCAAGACATCAAATAAGCAGAGACAAATTTTGAATAACAGCTGTCATGTCCCATTGCTTTTAGGATTGCAAAACAGTACCTTCCAGCCCCAGCAAAACAGATGTCATTATAATTTGGATCAGGACCGGGAATCTGTTTGAGCGGATGAATGTTCTTCACAATCTGCAATCATCATGGAAAAAAAGATTAGAATGAACTAGACAATACATCTCTATGCAATAAATAGGCACTGGTTAATTTGTCCTCATGTTAGCATGTGTAACTATCACTTTAGTTTCAACAAGTTCCATCTGTCCGAATGCTAGGCACAGATATCATCTGTAGACACCCTATGACAACAAAACGAAAACATAATTTTCAACTAGTACACAGGAGATGTGAATGAGCATCCACAAATTCAGTGTGATTAAAGTAAATGTGTAAGGCAGAGAAAAACAGAACACTTGGATGGTAATGAAGCTTTAAATGAGGCATTGCAGGAACCTACTGATTAGACTTATAAAACAATCAACAACTTAAAGCTATAAATTCCATGGTTATAAGCAGCATCACAGGGGGTTGAAATATTTAGTGATGCTCAGAGTTAAAACCTCAAGGCCACATCTGATAATTATAAAATCTGAGGATTTTTAAACCTGAAAGGCAAACCCCACCATGCTGGTACAAATTCCTCATCCCTGCTCCCCAAAAAAGCAGATAAGTTTCCATGGAAAGATTTAATGATAGTTTTCATCAACAAAGACTAATGTTCTACTGAATTTGGATCTGCTAGATGAATTTGCTTCCCTCGTTTCGCTCGATTTGATGCAAGATCTTCTAAGATTTAAAGAAATTTGACATTATTTTTTTATTGTCTCACTCCAAGTATTTTTAGGCATATATCTCCCACTTTTTCTCGCCTCTAACCTCAACTAAATCATCTTTTCTTATTGTTTATTCATGTGTCCTAAAATTAAAGTGTCCAAGCCACCCCAATCATCCTTATATTTTCTTCTATTGGTGCAACTTTTAAAAAGCTACGGATATGCTTATTCTTCATTTTATCTTTCAGAGTCATCACACTCATCAATCTTAACAATTTCACTTTTGCAAGACCTGATTTTTGTGCATGTTAGTTCTTAATTGCACAAAACTAATACAAAAAGCATAGTGGGTACCATAGCTATGTAATGAAATTTTCCTTTCAATTTCATTATATATTAGGGTGGCATCCTTAAATCAAAAGGCACTCTCACATTGCATCTTTCAATTTTTATTATGTTAGGTCATCATCAATCCCTCCAATTTTTTGAATTATTAATAATTGGAAAAATCTATTGCTTTTAAAGATATTTTGGTAATTAATTTTTATATTCATTATTGTGACTAGAATTAATCTAAATGTCTTTTGTTTTCTAGCTATCTTAAAAATCTAGAGCCTCTATCGATAGTTCTAACTTTTCTTCCACTCCCATTCTAATTTCATCCATCAATTCAATATCATTTGGAAATGTTCACTATAGCACCTCATCTTAAATGTCTTGTGACTCATCCATCACTAAGTTAAATAGGCAACGGTCCAAAATTGACCCTCAATGTACTCCTATGGTAATAGGAAAATACTCATTGTCTCCTCCTCCCCTTATAACATTAGCCATTATCCTCTCATATGTATCCTCAAATGGCATCTATATATTTTCTATTACCTTATATTTTAACGTCGACCATAAGACCACCCTAGGCACCTATGAAGCACGAACACTCTCTTGGCCTTAACGTGTTGGTATCTGACACGTATCAGACACTGACACCTCTCAAACTCATTGGGACATGTGTCCGACACGTGTCCCAATGTGCATAAATTTTTTTCCAGACACATTTCAGATACGTCCCGACAGGCCCCAAACACGTCCCGACACGTTTGGACACGTTTCGGATGCGTCAAACACGTTCCGGACACGTTTTAGATATGTCAGATAATTTTATAAGTATTTGGTAGATTTATATTAAAATATTATAAATTTATTTAAAATTTTAAATAAATAAGTGTAAATAAATAAGTTGGTGGGTTATTTATGGTCCAAATGCGCCTTTACTTCAATCTTTAGCTTTAAAGCTACTTGTGCAACCATCCTCATCATCATATTGTGAAAGAAATTGGAGTACTTACTCCTTTATCCATTTATTGAGAAGGAATAAAATGACTACAAAATGTGCCAAAGAATTGGTTTTCATTTATAGCAATCTTCGCCTACTTTCAAAGAGAAGTCCACAATATTCATAAGGGGAGAGTAAGATGTGGGATATTTGTGAAAATGCATTTAATTCACTCGATGATATTAGAGAGTTAGAAATTACACAGCTCTCATTAGATGAGACAGAACTAGAGTGTGTTGTTTTTACCAATGATAGTGAAGAAAATGAAAATAATGAAAAAAATTTAGTCATGGAATCTTGAAAATGATATACTTTTTATAATTGAGTGTCATTAATGTTATATATTTGTTCTTTTTGAAAGTTGCATTAATATTATTGTCCTTATATAAATACATACTGCTTTTCTTTATATGGTTTTTTTTTATAAGATCTAAAAAATATATATTTTTATTTCACATTTATCATGAAATAGAAGTATTCATCAATTAAAAAAATATAAACCATCATTTTAGTTTACGTCTTTCCAACGTGTCGTGTCCTTGATTTATAAAAAATAGCATGTCAGTGTATCGGTGTCGTATCGTATAGGTGTCCCGTATCAGTGTCCGTACTTCTTAGCTAGGCACTATCATAGGACTTCTCTAAATCAATGAAAATCATGTATATGCCTCTTCTTTTCCCTTAAAATTTCTCCATTATCCTTCTAAATAGAGTTGGAAGTTTGAATCATAAAATTACATAGAAACAGAAGAAGACTATATAATTTTAGCGGTTGAGTGTTCTGACTTGAAACCAACTTGATTTTCAAACATGTTCAATTCTTGTTTTAGTCTTTGTTCAATCAATCTTTCCCAAAGTTTCAGTACATCTCATTAGTTAATGCCATGATAATATAATAGTTATGAACATCTCTCTTATTTTTATAAATGGACACTGAAGTGCTCCTACACTCATCTAGAATCCTTTTATTAATTAAAATCACATTGAATTAAACTAGTAACTCAATCTTTCCAGAGTCTCCAAGTATTTCCAAATTTCATTAGATACTCCACATGATCCTATCGATTTATCATTTTTCATCCTTTATGTGCATATTCCAACTTCTTGAAATCTAATTTTATGGACAGGTATAAATTGTTTTTTTCCCCTCGCTAACTTCTACATATAGGCCTTCTAATCAATTTCATTGTACAGATTATAGAATAAATCTGCCATCTTTCTTTATTTCATCACATTTAACTAATATACAATTTTCTTCACCTTATATCTGATATTACCTATATACATATTACTTTCTCATGCACTAGCTAGTTAGAAAGAACCTTATAACACTAATAATTACAAAAGGTTATCTACAAATACAAGGATGTATGAATCACATCAAGCACGCATTACAGGAACAAATTTCCAATAGAAATGCAGTACAAACTAATCTAAAAACTTGGAGACATGAACATTTATTAGATGAGCGCAAATAAATCATTGAAGAATACTGTTTTGTGAGTTTTCATGGAAGCAAAGAAACCTTACAGCATTTTTGAAGGCAATAAAAGCTTCTTCGGGAAAGTAAGCATAAGTAGTTCCACTGTCCAACACCGTGCCATGCCTTCCGTCAAAGACCTTTGGGATTAACTTCAGTGGTTTCCCAGCAACATGTATTCCCTTCAGCTCAATGTTGTAATATGGGCTGTCATCATAGCAAAACTACAATCAATTTAATAGTAACAACTAGATTTTAGAACGAAGATGATAGCATGTGTTTCCTTAAGGTTTCCTACCTCCGGGAAGGGTCTGAGGGGGTAAAAACCATATCATGGGGAAGTGAATGTACTCCAAGAATCATGGCACCTCCACCAATATCCATGCCACCATAACATAAGGAAAATGAATCACCAATAGCACCCTTTTCAACCATTTGGTCCACAATACTCAGCTGACCACGACCCAAACCCATTATACCATCAGCCCGTTGACTGAAAAGATCACCAGTTTCAACATTTTCACAACCAAAAACAACATGCTGGGGCTTAAGTTCGCTTTCAATGCCAAATGATATGATATCCTCACCAAGCACACCACTGCTGGTGCTCATCTCAGCATATCTTCTCTCATAAGTGCACTGTTCCCTTTCATCATCACAATTACAATCTATATTGCACTTTACAGGTTTATAAGTCCTAGACAACTCTGGTTGGAATCGTGGGTCCTGGGTATATTGAGGATCATCAGATAAATAGGAGAACAGAAAACAAAAGTGAACAGCAGAATTTAAGAATATAAAACATAGGAAGCACGAACACCTCTTTAGGGGTGGCATATTTGTATCCAACATGTATCAGGCATCATTACTTCTAGACAATCTCGAAAAGTGTTAGAATGTTTTATTTTAGCTGATTCAGACATTAAGAATACACTTGGACACGTTTGCGCTATTTTTTAGCATTCAATGCAAGAACCCAGAGAATTACAAAAATTGAATACGTATTGAGGCTAATTAGTAATTAGCAAAAAAGTTCAAAACATTTGCTTCAGATGAGAAAAAAACAAATGACACTAATTGCAATTCACTTTCATCAAAGAGTTACAAGCTCTTGACAGAGATGAGAGGTGAGTAAAAATGAGGCGAGCTCATAGCAGTGGTTGGTGGTTTTGGAGCAGCTCGTGATGGTGGCAGGTAATAGATGTTCTGCACCTGTCTAACTTTCTGTTGGTTATTTTATGATAAATTTATCCTCATGCAAGTTGTAAATCCTACCTCTATTTTTTTTTATCACTTCATCTTATTTTTTCTTTTCTATTTTATAGAGGATATTTTTGTCTATACCCTTACTCTAGGGTTTGTGAATCATTGCTGATTGTCTTTTCCCTAGCTCTATTATTCAATCGTTGTTTGAATTCTTTTATGCATTTGTTGGTTTGTGTCCTAGCTCTCTCTTTCTCTTTCCAATTGGAAAGGGACTTCAAACTCTGTCTAATGCCTTAGCTCTCTTTATTGAATCACAGCAGGGTATTTGGCCGATAATTTTTTTTATATTGAGTTCTGTTATGAAATTACTATGATTTTTCTGTTCTCTACTTCTTTCTTTTTTTGCTATAATCATTAACTTTTTTCTTGAACACCTTGGACACTCTTTTTATATGGTGAATCGCTTGTTTAGAAGCTTTTGCTTGTAATTAAATATCATAGGACAATTAGATTGTGCAAAGTTGATTATTGACTGCTAATTTTGTGTAAAACATTGTTAATTAAAAATTTTCATTCACATAACCAGTAAACCTATGAATTGTTATCAACTTATCCTCAATGTCATATGTCCTAATTCTTAGAAAACAGTGCAACCATGTATTTGTGTCTGTATTGTATCTGTATCCATCCTTAGTAGCATAAAACAAGTTCAACTTTCATTTACTGTTAACATATTTCAGATGAGAATTACTCAAATAATCAGATTAGCATAATTGCAATCAAGCAGCTCAGTCAACCAAGTGGGCATGGTATCAAATCCTAATGACAAATCCAAGCATTACGACACACTCCTGAAAAATGTCAGAATTATCCGAAAGCACTTTAATATGCTGAGAATGTCAGTACAAGCAGGATCTTTAATATCCTAAAGAATGTCAGAACTAGGACACACTCCTAGATTGGAGTCATCAAGACAAAACTCATTGAGCTTTATGCTATGCTTTTAGGCCATGTGATCAGTGATATTGGCAACAAAAAAATTTAAATGATGTTGTATAGCCAAAGAAAAGATTCCATAATCATCAGAGATGCATTCTTACGTATGAACCACAGAAAATCTTCACAGAGTGAATAACCATGTGATAAAGCTATGCACTTGTTAATGACTGCTACCTGCAAGCTTGATATATGGAACATTGACTGCAAATTGACATGAATTTTATTCGATATTTTCCCCATTTCAATGGCCTCTTTCGAAACAGTCCACTCTCCTCCCTCTCATGAGTCTTACCAGTGTTGTGACAAAGGTGCCTAACTACCATTGGGGGTTAACCAAAAAGAATCAAACTAATTTTGTCCAGATTGCAAAGAGTCCAAGAGCTGGAAATAAAACAGAAAGCAATCTCTTCTCGAGGGATCTTGCAAAGAAGTTCATCTCAACCCTTTCCCCTATCGGCATTCGTGTGACTAAGTGACTTCCAAAACAGTTCCAGTGGACTTCTTAAGAAAAGAGACTTCAGCCCTATTATGTAGGCTTGACTATAAGAATCATCTTCCATGAATTTAAGCTGTTCAAGGCAATATCCTTCAAAATCAGTTCTTGTTAAGAGTGATCAGTAATTGCCAATTCCTACTCATGAAGGGATCTGGCATTTAAACTTCCCAAAACCGTTGATTTTTGGAGTCCAAAAGGAGGTAAAAGTTGTTAAGACACTCTCAGCAAAATGGCTTTTACAATTCATGTAAAGAAAGGAAAACCTGGAAGGATTGCAAATTTAGAACTGAGGCCAAACACAGTAGATAGAAATAGTGATATTGAAGAATCCTCAAGATTCTTATTGGGAGAGGAATTCAAATTTGCTATTATTTATTCAAGGATTTTTGCTTTTGATATGTAGCCGATTGGTAAAGCTCTGTTTCAAGATACTGCTATTTTTTACTTTCTGATATACAGGCTCAGTCATCTATCCTGAGAATCAATTTAATTCCCAAGAATCTGCAGATACCCATGTTATGATGGTAGTCACCTAATAGATATTAGTATCTTTCCTTTATAGATTTCATTTCACCAATAAAGAAGATCATCGTTTGTCGCATTATAAACCCATAAACTAACAAGTAGTATCATTCCTTTATAGATTTCATTTCACCAATAAAGAAGCTCATCATTTGTCGGATTATCAACCCATAAACTAAGTACAGAATCCAAAGACTCAAAGGGACACAATATATTGGTTATATTGATCATCCAAAACCACTTCTATTCTCAACTTCAAGAGACAAGATTAAGATATATTATCCTTCTACACCAATCAAGATTCTTAACATGTGAATGTAATACGTCGACGAACATACTAAGGCCATGTTGCTCGGTGAACGAATATAGAAACTGAAAATCTAACCTGATGTCTTCCGCACTTTCTACAGCTAGAACAAGGGACATATGTGACAGTGCTTCCAGTATCCACAATAAGTGCGAATTCCTGTGAAGGCGTTCCAATAAAGAGCCGAGCTGTATAGTAACTGTCGCATCAGAAAATTTCAGAAATTCAAATGTTAGTTTAGATGAACAGCTACCAAGAATGAAAAAGAAAACATAAGGAAAGAATAGCAGAATCCAGTCGTTGACCCGTGCAAGAGGAGGTCGTCGTAGAGAGGCATGCGAGCATTGGAAATGTTATGAGCATTTGCTCTTTGTAGATGCCGACGGTTACTTCGGTCAGGAGCTCGCCGCAAAGAGCTACTGGGCGATGAGAAAGAAAGCGGCAAAATAAACGGCCGATCAGAACCACCGACGCCGTCGAGTATACCCGCTTGATTCCCGGAGTAATTGAAATTGCCTGTTTGGAAGGCAGATGAACATCGGATTACGAGATCAATGATGATCAGAATTGTAGCATCTAAGCGCAGAGTTGCTCGATGCACGTTGATACACAAATTTGCCATTGCTGGCAGAAGTTGAACATGGAAAATGGAATCAAGGAGGGTAATTTATGTGAGAGGTTGACGATGTGAGCAGAGATAGTGCATGTAGGACTCTGGTCTCTCTCGGACTGAATTGGGGAGAATTCGCTCCGTGGAGAGAGGACAGGGAAGAAGGAGGAGATTAATTGGAATTTGGGAATCAAAATTGTTGTATTTTATTTATAATGCTATATATATTAAACTAAATTATTTTAAATTTTTAAATTAGCTTAAAAGGACTCGTTTTAACAGTTAATGAAGGCAACTCATTCCCTTTCTAAAAAATGTCAATTTCTATCTAATTTTAATTTTTAAAATAAATTATATTAATCGAACGGAATGAATTAGGAATAAAATTTATAAAAAAATAAAATATATAAAATATATTTTTACCCTTGAAATAAAATAAATAGTGATAGGTATGTAACTAATTGGCTGGCTCAGAAAGAAGGGACGACTCAGAATCGCTACAGCCCATTTACGCCAGGACGGTCAATGCGGGGCGTTGACCAGTTGGAAGCCAAAGAAGACGGAGAAATCAGAACGGCCAACTTTCAAGACGGTCAACACTTTTATTGATCAGAATCTTGATCACTTGAAACCCAAGCTTAACGCGGGTCAAGCTAACGGTTTTTTTCCCTGATTGCGCGCTCCTCACAGAAAGCAATCCATTCAGTAACGGTCATCAATAGATCTATCGCGCATCCCTACAGGAAGGCTCCAAAATCATCTCCTTATCTGCTGCTAACTCTAACAGTTATAAGGACGCAGAAGGAAGGTAATCAAGGTAGTGACCGTTACTATCACAGAAGCTCTCCACCAAAAGAGAAAGTAACCCCAATAGAGTACGGGAATCAAGCCCTTCTGCACAAAGAAAGTTGCCGAAGGCGATGGCTATAAAAGACCACGAAGTCTTCACTCCAGAAAAAAAGACTTTTAGACACACTTGAATTCGCTCACAAACACTTGCATACTCCAACGATCTTACGCCCACAGTTATTCCCACTTACCCACGAGAAGCCATCTTCTGCAAAGCTTCTACGCTTTCAGGAGCACAATCTACACTCTCTCTACTACGTTCCTAGTAAACACAGTACTTAGAGTTTACGCTTCTCACAAACTTCAAAACCTTTCTCGACGAGAGCACACACCCATCTCAGCACTCTTCGCATTTTCATCGCTTTCGTTACTTTTACCTTCAAAACTTGAAGGCTATTTATTGACTTGAGCGTCGGAGTATTTTCTGTAGTATAACATCTTGCCGACACCTAATTTCTTGTTCTTAGCTGTGATGTGTAGAATTCGAACTCGGTGAACGGAGACGGACTCAGACGATCTATTTGACCCGAATCTGTTTAAAACATGGATCCAAGACGCATCATTGGCGCCGTCTATGGAAAGTTTGCAAAAAGCCAACCACTTTCCTAAGTAATTTCACACGATCTCGCTCTCTCAGCTTCTCTTTCCATCAGCCAATATGATGAACACAAGAGCGCAAGCGAGTGAGCCCATCAGAGACGTGACCTCGCCCGACCAGGGCCACGCCGTTGGTGCTCAGGTCAACGGGGTAGTCAATGGTGTTCCAACACCATTTTTTTAGAACCTAACGAAAAATATGAGCAACATGAACAGGATGCTCGAGATCCTCTACGCTCGCCAGGAGAATGCTCAGTAGGGAGCTCCGCCTGCGGCTCCCCCTACTCCGGCCTCCAAAAGAGGAGGACTAAGGAAGAAGGGACCGGCCAAGAAAACTAAGAGGCTGGCCAACGTTCCAATCCCAGAATCCTCACAGGCCCAAAGCCGTTTAAGGCCTGAGAAACGTTCGGGCAGCATGACTCCGAAGGAAAGTCCAGAGCGAAGGAACCTCTGATATTTTCAAGCATAGTCTAGGCTACGAGCCCAAGAGGGAGCCTCCTGGATGATCAGATCCCCTGGTGGCAGTAGCCGACCAACTACTAGCCACACTAGAGAAAGGACGGAGTTGAGAACATATCTCGACTCCAAAAGGTCGACCAATACAGCTCAAACAGATCCAAGACGAGAGAATATCAGGAACCATGTTTTTAAAAACAATGAACACGCGGTGGATCTTGATAGATCTCCTTTCGCGCCGGAGATCTTGAACCATCCAATGCCGGCAAAATTCAAAATGCCAACCCTTGATTCATACGATGGGAGCACTAATCTCATGGATCACCTCAATCACTTTCGCACCCATCTGAGTTTGCAAGGGTTGGAAGACGCAACCATATGCCGCTATTTTCCGCTAACCTTAAAAGGTGACGCTCGTATTTGGTTCCATCACCTCCCCTCGGATTCTATTTGAAGCTTTCGAGAACTCTCCGACCTCTTCCTGGCACAGTACGCCTTCAGCCATCGGGAAGAGAGTTAGCCGTGGTATCTCTTCCATATCAAGTAGAAGCAGGGAGAAAATCTAAGGAGATTTCTAGATCGCTTCGTAACGGAGGCGAGAAGAATCCTCAGGCTGATAGAGGAGATGAAACTTTCGCCTTAACGCATGGAAATTTCTTTAGGCACCCAGTGCACAAGAACACGCAGACTTTCAGGGAAGCAGAGTTAATCACCAAGGCCTACGCAGCGAAAGAAGAAGCTAATGAGGCTAAGCGTCCTGAGCGGACCGAGCAGACTCGCTCTTTTCCAACTGTGGAAAAAACGAAGCATAATGGCGGTGATCATTTCCACCAGAAGCAACACAAGGTCGGAGCGCCAGAGAGGAGGGACTACGGGCCGACCAACCTGATGCCCCTAACGGACACATGCAGCAACGTCCTCATGCAAATCCGTAGGAAGAAGTTCCTTAAGTGGCAAAAGCCACTTAAGAAGGTGGAGGGAGCAAATCCATCTAAATATTATGATTTTTATCGATCTTCTGGACACTCCATGGATGATTGCAAGACACTTCAGAGAGAAATCGATGAGCTCATCCGCAGAGGACACCTCTCCAGGTTCATCAAGAGCACTGATTAGAGCTCTAGGACCCAAGGAGGGGAACAGTCAGAGCCTTTCCCACCACGAAATTAGGTCACGGTTGGAGTGGTTAATATGATCGCTACTCAGCCAGCTAAGATCCCAATGGATCGCAAGGAGAAACAAACTGGGCGAAAGAAGCAACGCACAAATGAATATGTCATTAGCTTTAGCGACAATGACTTGAGCCATGTAATCTCCCCCCATACTAATCCCCTTATTGTATCTGCACTCATTTCAGAGGGTTGCATTGACTACCAGTTGAAACGAGTCTTTGTTGATAATGAAAATTCCCACGACTTGCTTTACCTTAATGCATTTTTTAAACTTGGTTTAAAAAAGAATTAATTGAAGCCTGTCGAATGCCCACTCTACGGCTTAGGCAACAAAACAGTGACCGTCCAAGGGACAATCCAACTGGAGGTTACCCTGGGCACATATCTAAGGATGGCAAGCTACACGCTCACCTTCTTGATCATCGATCTACCCTCTGTGTACAACTCCATTCTAGACCACTCGTGCCTAATTGCGTTCGAAGCCATCACCTCAACACCATACCTCAAGGTGAAGCTCCCAACGACATGGGATATTGGTGAGGTGCTGGGTGGCCAAGTCATTGGGAGGACATGCTACATGTCCCAGATCACGTCCAGTGGCACCATAAAAGAGGTAGGGGAGTTTGACCATCGAGATGAAGTAACTTTGCAACAAGCGCAGTCTAGTAAAGCCACCGATCTAATCTCACTGAATCTGTAAGACCTGGAGAGGTGTGTATGGATCCGGGGCTCACTCACTAGTACACTACGCAACGAGCTGGTCAAGTTCTTACACCAGAATGCTGACTTCTTTATATGGACACCCGCTAACATGCCTGAAATTTTGGCCGGAGTAATAGTCCATAAGTTGGGTCTCGATCCTGACTGCGAATCGATCAGGTAAAAGCGGAGAAACCATTTCGTGAAAAAGTTGATCGCCATCTCAGAGGAAGTAAAAAAGTTACTAGATGCCGGCTTCATCAGACAAGTCCAGTACCGAGATTAGCTCTCCAACATTATCTTGGTGAAGAAAAGTAATGAAAATGGTGAATTGTGCGTCGATTTCATCAACATTAACAAAGCTTGTTCGAAAGACAACTTTCCTTTACCCAGGATCAACCTCTTAGTAGACTCTGCATTTGGACACGAGCTCCTGAGCTTTATGGATGCTTACTCGGGTTATAACCAGATCCAAATGAGTCCCGAGGACTACAAGCACATTTCATTTATAACCAACCAAGGTACCTCCTGCTATAGGGTAATGCCCTTCGGCCTAAAGAACGTAGGAGCAACTCATTAGCGGCTCATAAATAAGATGTTCAAAAACCAAATCGACCGTGATATGAAGGTGTATGTCAATGACATACTCGTCAAAAGTAAGACCACCAATAACCATATTCGCGATCTGGCTAAATCCTTCGAGGTGCTCCGCACGCATCAAGTGAAACTCAATCCCTCTAGATGCATCTTTGGAGTATCCTCAAGGAAATTTTTGGGGTTGGTCGTCTCCCAACGGGGGATCAAAGCAAACTTGGAGAAAATTAAGGCCCTCATAGACATGACACCACCCCGGAGTGTCAAAGACATCTAAAGGCTAACGAACAGACTGGCGGCCTTGGCCGATTTTCTGGCCAAGTCAGGAGACAAGTACCAACCATTCTTCAAAGTTTTAAGAGGGACAAAAGCAAATGGATTCGAGTGGACAGTAGAATGCCAGGCAGCCTTCGACGAATTGAAGTGGTACCTAGCCAATCCGTCGTTGTTGATGTCACCCAATGACAGAGAAGAGTTGTACCTCTACTTGGCAGTGTCGGATATGGCTTTCAGCTCCATCCTCGTACGCCAGGACTCAGACGCTCAACGGTCAATTTACTACGTGAGTAAAAATATTGACCAACGCAGAAACACGATACCCACTTGCGAAAAAGTTAGCCTTGGCACTTATCTTCTCCGCCGGAAAACTGAGGCCCTATTTCCAAGCGCACCGTATGGTAGTTCTAATCGACCAGCCTTTGAAGAATATTCTCCAGAAACCCAATGTTTTCGGACGGCTGGTAAAATGGCGATCGAGTTGGGTAAGTTCGATATCGAGTTTTGGCCCACTGGCCATCAAAGGTCAGGTCCTAGTCGACTTTATTATCGAGACCACGACCCCAATTTATGATGAACAGCCCACTGAGGACACAGGACTACACGGGGAGGAATCGAAATAGGTTCTCAACGTAGACGGATCGTCTACGGATTTAAACAGCAGCGCCAGAGTCGTCCTGAGGACCCCTGATGGGTTCAAGGTGAAGTATTCCCTTAGACTCGACTTTTCGGCCACCAACAACGTTTTCAAATATGAAACCCTATTAGCTGGATTAAGATTAGGTAAAGAGTGCTCCGCTAAGCGGTTGACCACCTACAGCAACTCCGAGCTGGTCGTCAACCAAGTCAATGGAAATTTTGAAGCATGCAATCCCCACTTGCCCAAGGTAAAGGAAACCAACCGAAGATTTGACAAAGTAATTCTTGTTCACATTCCCAGAATTGAGAACTGGCAAGCCGACCAACTAACTATAGTAGCGACAACTGAAAACTCATAACAGTATTCGAAGGATATGCGGAAGGTATTAAGCACTCCCAACACGGAAGAACAAGAAGCAATACAAATCTTTGACGTCAAAAGTTGGATGACGTCTTACCAGAGGTACTTGGCAGATGGAACACTGTCAGACGACGCGGACGAAGTAAAGCGGATCAAAAAGATGGCCGGCCAAGAAAACCATAGTCAATAGAATGTTATATCGTCGTGGCTACTCGATCCCTTACCTCAGGTACTTAACCCCTGAGGAGGTGGACTACGCCTTAAGTGAAGTCCACCTTAGGATCTATGGGTCACATATCGGTAAAAAGAACCTAGTATTCAAAATCATGTGTTAAGGATATTACTGGCCAACGATGAAGAGAGATGCACTCGACTTTGTGAAAAAGTACAAAAATTGCCAACTCTACGGCAATCTTCACCACCAGCCACCCGCTGAATTAAGGACTCTCCAAGCTCCTTGGCCTTTCGCACAATGGGAGCTCGATATTCTCGAATCATTTTTCATTGCCACTGGGTAAAGAAAGTTCATCATCGCCGACATTGACTACTTTACTAAGTGGGTTGAAGCCACCTCGCTAGCCAAGATCACAGAGCACAACGCTCTAGAATTCGTTCGTCAAAGTATAGTTAGCAGATTTGGCATTCCCGAGGTCATCGTGACTGATAACGAAACCCAATTTATCGAAAAATCTTCACCAAGTATTGTACCAGTTTAGGTATCAGATTGGTCCACATTTTGGAAGCGTACCCACAAGCCAACGGTCAGGTGAAAGTTATAAACCGTACGCTACTCCACGGTCTAAAAACCAAGTTGGAGGACACAGGGGACTGTTGGGTGGATGAGCTGCCCTCCATCCTATGGTCTTATCAGACGACTCCAAAGGAGCAAACTCACGAGACACCTTTCAATCTCCATTATAGGATTGAAGTAGTAATTCCGGTCAAAATCGGGCTTTCAAACCTTATGGTCAAATCTTTCAATCCACAAGGCAACTCCCAGAAAATTCAGGAGCACCTAGACTTGTTATAGAAAGCCCGCAACGTTGTCAGGATGCGGACTGTGGCTTACCAATAGTGAATCGCTCACTATTGTAACAAGAAAGTAAAAACGCGACAGTTTAAAGTTGGGGATTTGGTCTTGCGGTGCATCGAAGCCACAGGCAAGGTTATCAATCGGAATAATCTTTCTCCAAACTAGGAAGGGCCTTTCTTAATCTTCGTCGTCTTGCGAAATGGAGCATACAAGCTCCGAACCCCTGAATGGCAAGTTGGTTCCTCCGATGTAAAACGCGGTTCACCTCAAGTGCTATTTTTAGTAAAGGCACAGGTAAGTCAACCATATGCATGCATGTAGGAATACTCTTCACATTATATTTCTTGTACCATTGCACAGTAGACTTCCTTTTCTTTCTTTTCCATATGCTTATATATGTCTGTTTGCAGGTTTACATGACCTATACTACCCCTAAGTCGGAAAAATTTTTACTCTCTTATAACTAAACATTGATCATCCAGACGACCCATAAGCGATCATAACTAAACCCTGGACATCCAAATAGCCCTTATGCGGTCGTAATTAAACTCTGGTCATCCAAGCAGCCCACAAGCGGTCGTAATTAAACCCTGATCATCCAAGCAACCTACTAACGGTCGAACTAAACCTTGGTCATCCAAGTAGCCCATTCGCGATCAAAATCTTAGGGGGCCCAACCAGCACACACCACAACCTCTTTCGCCAAGAAAGAGTGTGATCAGTCAACGATGGTCGTCGGGAGTAAAGGTTTTCCATCCAAAAGTCGGTCGCCCCAGTTCTCACTTGGGCAATGCCGCCAAGCCTCTGCTCATGCATGAGCGTAGAACAAGCTTGACCCGATATCAGGGAACACTTTGTGTCTGCTTGAAGACCTAAGTCCACCAGAGAGCGCAACAAACCTCCCAAGTAGTACAAACCAACCAACTTGCGTACAATACACCAAGTCAGCCGGTCGATAAAACGGTATGCAAGCTGGGAAACCAAAAACAAGAACAGAAGTGCAAGAAAGCAGATGCATACTGCATAACAAAGTGGTGCATCAGGGCACTATTTATTAATGTGTCATCATTATACAAAGCGCATACAACGTTCTTTATAACATCTCGCAAAAAGAAAAATGAGCAAAAAGAGTCCAGACAGTGCCATCGCTGCCGAGATATCATGTCTAAGCTTGGTGGCTTCCTAAGGCTGACAAACCTCCCCGATAATTATGTCGGGACCTCTAACCGCGATCGCTGGAGTACCACACCAAGTCGGATCTCTGTGTGGCACCAGCATTGCGCGAATCCAAGAACCTGACGGGGAAGCGAGGATCCACCAGGGAGGCGATCCTGTGGCTGAAACTGATCCCCTCCTGAAACCGCTACTCTAGAATAGGCACCACTTCTTCAAGGCGAAGCCTCGTCCTCAGCTCGCCCTCAAGCACCGCAATCTGCTACAAGGCCCATTTGTGCGCCTCCTAATCCTCTTGCCCGTCGTCGTTAAAGGTCGGGCCTGAACGAATAGAGCACTCCTCCTGAGTAGCATCATCCTCCTCTGAGGACGAAATCTCAACCGCATCACCCTACACCTCGTGAGACTAGCAAACAAAATGGTGTTAGTAAGGAAAATACAAACTGTTGTAACAAAAATCCTAAAGCCAGATGACAAAGGAAGTAACTGGCGAGAAGGCCTAGGGCGGTCAGTACAGGTAGCATAGAAAGGCTCTGGAGAGCCCTCAGAGAATGACCACCTACAAAAAGAACCATGGAAAGGGCTAGGTGTATTGTCCAGCCCCCAGTTGAGGAGAGTCGGAATGCCTATCATACTCTCATCAACAATGGCAAGTCAAGAATAGAGAACAGGTCAGGGGCTAGATTCAAGGGGAAAAACCGTCTTGAAAACACGCGCCCATCATTATGACACTTGTCGCTCCCTGAAAGGGTGCAGGAGATTCAGATCCCTGGGCGCATTAATTGTACGGATCACAACTCCCCTGCGTGTGGACACGTGGCCCACTTTTGAACTAATAATCTGGTGACGAGATGGCACGTCCTTTCAAACTCCCACAGTTCTCCGGACTAGATGGTCAACGATCCAGTCAACTTTTCCTTTGCAAGTTCTCCGGATTTCATCCCAAACGGTCAACGATCTAGTTAACTTTTCCTTCGCAAGTTCTTTGAATTTCATCCTAGACGGTCAATGATCCGGTCAACTTTTCTTTCGCTAGTTCACCAGATTTCATCCTAGACGGTCAATAATTCAGTTAACTTTTCCTTCGTAAGTTCTCCAAATTTCATCCTAGACATTCAACGATCCAATTGGCCAGCGAAGTCAGTAATGGGCTGGCCTAGAAAGGAGTGACGACCCAGAATCACCACGACCCATTTACGCCAGAACGGTCAACGCCCCGCATTGACCGATTAGAAGCCAAAGAAGACGGAGAAATCAGGATCGCCAACTTTCAAGATGGTCAACACTTCTATTGACCGGAATCTTGATCACTTGAAAACCAAGCTTATCGCGGCCCAAGCCCAACTTCGCCTACGTGTTTGTCCACGACCAACAATGGTCTTCTCCCCTAATTGCATGCTCCTCACAGAAGGCAATCCATTCAAAAACGGTCATCAGTAGATCCAACGCACATCCTAAAGAAAGGCGCCAGAATCTTCTCCTTACTTGCTGCTAACCTTAACAGTTACAAGGACGCAGAAGGAATGTAATCAAAGTAGCGACCGTTACTGTCACAAAAGCTCTCCGCCAAAAGAGGAAGCAACCCCAACAGTGGCACGGAATCAAACCCTTCTGCACAAGGAAGGCTGCCCAGGGCAACGCCTATAAAAGGCCACAAAGTCTTCACTCCATAAAAAAGGCTTTCAGACACGCTTGAATTCGCTCACAGACACTTGCATACTCCAACGATCTTACGCCCACAGTTATTCCCACTTACCCACAGGAAGTCATCTTCTGCAAAGCTTCCACACTTTCAGGAACACAATCCTCGCTCTCTCTACTACGTTCCTAGTGAACACAATACTTAGAGTTTACGCTTTCATGGGTCTCAAAACCTCTTTCGACGAGAGTACACACCCATCTCAGCACTCTCCGCATTTTCATCGCTTTCATTACTTTTATCTTCCAAACTCAAAGGCTATTTATTAATTTGAGCGTCAAAATATTTTCGGTGGGATAGCATTCCGCAGACACCTGCTCTTATTCTTAGTTGTGGTGTGCAGAATCTGAACTCAGTGGGCGGAGACGGACCCAGACGATTTATTTAACTTGAATCTATTCGAAACTTGGATCCATGACGCATCAGATAGATTTTATATAAATTTTGTGAGTTAAAATTATGATAAAAAGTGACTTTTTTATAATGTATTTTTTATAAATATTATTTTAAATTTATTAAATTAATAAATATAAATTTAATTTTATAAATAATTAAATAAAATGTTGAATTTTATTAAAAATATGTGAAAGATTGCAGAAAAATAGTTTAATTTTTTAAATAGATAATTGTTTTTTTTATTTTTTATGGAATAATTTGGTAGCGACCACATTATCCTTTCTGTACAAATATTATATTATATGAACTATGAGCAATAATTTTTAGTTTAAAATATTTTCAATATATATATTCTAAAAGAATTATTTATATATTTTAAAAAGTTTTTCCGATTTCTTAGACAAAAGTTTTAATTTAGAGTTGTTTCAAAAAAAAGTTAAAATAATTACAGGTATTTTAATATAAAAGATACTTACTGATTTATAAAAGAGTTATAATAAGGTGCCAATAAAAATCTTATGATGGGTGGTGGTGGGAACTGTTGTAGCGGGCCAGCCTAAAAGGATCAGTGACTTAGAATGTATAGCGATCCACTTGTCCATGGAATGGTCAACACTCTAATTAATTGATGGGAAAAGGCTTCCAAGTAGACCGGACGTAACCCAAAATGAGCACAATCCAAACCAAAATTGGCCCACGCACTCTTTCTCAAGCTCAATGGTCATCTGTCATAATTCTTCGTAACTTCAAGAATAGCAATCCTTTTTATAACGAAAATTCCCTAAAATCAAAGCGCATCTCTGAAGGAAAGCTCTCAAATCACCGCGCGATTCACAGAGGCAATTTCAACGTTCACTGCGCACGACATCTCTGCGAAATGAGAAAATCCTCATTCTCAATCGTTACAATCCAGAATGACGCTAACATCCACACGAGTAAAAGGAAAGGATCCCATCGAAAGTGGGCATCTAGCCTCGCCACCTAAGGAAGGTAACAAGAACCTGCGGTTATAAAAAGCCATAGAAACTCAATTCATTGACACACTCTCTTGCATATTTAAACTCGTATAAGATCTCCAACTCTCAAGCATTAAATCAATCTGCCCTCTTTTTTGCTATTTATTTTCCACAAACTCAATACTCATAAAGGTTGCTCTCAACGAGCACTCTACGATCAAAACTACTTTCCATGAGTATACCTCTGATCCGCACTCTCCATTCCCTCTCCTTGCATTCATTTTTGTGTAATCTATTTTTACCTTCTTTTCCTTCGAATATTGATTACTGATTTAAGTGTCGGAGGATAAATTAGAGAGCAAGTCCTGCCATTTTTTTCTAATTTCTCATCGTCTATTATGGTGTGCAGGATCTCAAGTGTACCGAACAGTAATACGTCCCGAAGAGTAGTTGAGCCCAAATTCGTTCAAAACTCGGATTTATAACACATCATGTGGCATAAAAAAAATTTGATTAAATAAATATATATATATATATATATATTATTTAAAGTATGCATAAAGTTGTAATTGCTATTATTTAAATTGTAAAAAAATTGATAATTATTCAATTTTATTATTTTTATTTCAATATAAATTAATTAATCCCCCCCCCCAAAAAAAAAAAAAAAAAAAAGCAGGACAACATTGTGCGTATTTTTACGTTATTCCTAGGCTATACTGATTAACTCTCATTTTGTTTTATTTTAAAAATCAAGTATTTTTAAAAATATTTTTCCGTTACTATTTTATTTTAATCTTATATAAATTATTTATTCCAATGGGCCCACATCAAAAAGCATTGTATTTATTCTCACATTACTTAAGGGGTTTATTTATTTCATTTTTATTTAAATTTATTTTAACAATCAAACATATTATACAAATATTTATTCTATTTTTATTTTATTTTATTCCTATATTGACTAATTATCCCCCAGACCAACAAATAAAATAACATTGAATTTATTCTCACCTTACTTGTAGGTAATGCTTATTCCATACCCATTACATTTCATTCCAACTATCAAATTTAAGGTAAGAATGACACTAATATCGTGAATAGTTCAATGCCATGGTTTTAAACAAACAACCAAAATGAAGAATTTAAAGAACATGAATCCTCCCAAAGTAAATTGCCACCATCTGTTTGTATTAAGAACTTGATTTCAACTTGTTTTTGGCAATTGCCGAGCTATAAGCTACCACTTCAACAACTCCATATAACAGTCATCCTCATTATGAAATTAGCACGACTGCAACTATTCCTAGAGATTATTCTGTAAATGGAAACACATTTACATGATTAGATTACTATAGGACGAAAGTTTGGGACGCCTTTTCCCCTCTTGAAAGAGGTGGAAAATGCAACGTGCATGAAAATTTATGTGGCGCCAATATGGCCGAAGTTCTATGTGCATCAGCAGCTTGTATCTATCAGATTTTCTGGTATAGAATCGGTGTTTCAGAGTTATGCTTCCATGGGAAGTGGGCATCGATTCACATTGAACCAGCATTTGAGCATCCCACTTCATTGTGCTCACTTTAGTGCAAAATGTCGCAATTCTTGAGAGTTCAAAGGCTAATTTCCATTGTTGAAGGATAGTAATCGACGCCAACTGGAGGGAAGGGCAGCAGCATCGCGGTAAACAAGGTAAACGATGAATGCAACATATGCAGCTGTGGCGATGCAGATGACAAATGCAAACAGCAGTCCGGTGACTTCAGAAATGAAGAAATCCAGCAGGAGATAGCAGTTGATCATGATCACAAGACCAGCCACAGTCCACGACACCCTCTGCACCAGTAAATTTTCAAAAGTAAGTGTCTTGGTCTCTAATTGCAGCAAAGCATGTTAAATTTCAAGACAAGCAAACGATTTGCAACTGTAAACAGCAGATACCAGGTGACCCGAAATACATCCCTACACGCACGTGCATGAGCGCGAAAAAAAGCAAATTTTTACTTTCCATTCTTGTGATACTGGGCTTCATTCAAGCCTACCCTCAAATCTCATCCTACTTCGATAATTAAAACTCTTGGAACAATTTAAATGCCTTACCGTCCTACCCCAAAATTGGAAGATCCAAAATCAAATAAATCAACTTTCATGAAACACAATAACCAACACCCTTTTTGTTTTTAGTTATATTTTTTATTTTATTTTTATTTCTTTGTTTTGTGATCCTCAGAACCAAAATCAGCCTACTTATCACTCAATTAGTTTGAAAAGAAGAGTGGATGGAGGAGTAAGGAGTAAATTGAATCTCCACTATTAGGTCTAGTTGAAGAAACAAACAATTCCCATTTATTTGGCAATCAGTCTAAAAAATCCTTTTAGATGCAGACGGTGATCCTGCAGCATAGTACAATCTTCAGCATCTATGATAACCAAGTTTTGGTTACTTTCAATTTTAAAGCAGCAGGCAAACTTCTGTGCACTTACAAAAGGCCCTAGAACTCATAACAGGTAACATGCATTTCTAGTAAAATGAGTACTGAGATTAGCAGCAGCATCTTCCCATTTTAAATGCATCAACAAGCAGCAGAGCTCATCCTAGATATGCAGCACAAACAACAAATCAGCGATTGATAGATGACAATTGATGAACAATTTTTTATTTTTTGTCTAACATTTTTTAACTTGTGAATGCATGAAATGGAATCAAAGCACTCATAATTCACAATAACAAAGATTCAGTCACAATCAAGCAAATATCCATCCAACCATAGAACATTGAAATACACATTTTCCAGGTTGATAAAGCACTACACTGCCAGCTATGAGCATATAAATAGAAGTGGAAATCAGATATCAAAGGAAACCAAAAATGGAATCCAAACAACATGGCCAGCAGCTTGCTAAAACGCAAAAAGTAGACAGTGACCAGATAGAAACAGTAAGTGATCACTCAACTATTTGCAACAGATCAAAGAAAAGCAATCACTATTGTTAACAAGAAATGTCCGAGCAATTATATGCCTCTTTAATAGTGATCAAAGGTTATTATGTGATCTGATTCACAGGGCACTTCATTAAGAGCAACAATCGCCACTTAGGTGCCACTCACTTGTTTGGACATTTCCTAACAACTTTTGTAATACCCGATTTTGTATTTGATTTATTTTGGAGTTATTTGTTATTTTGAGTAAATTGGATACATTGAAATTAATTGTATATTGTGGATTTTTGAAGGATTTTCATAACAGCAGGCAAGCGCCTGAGACGTGCCTGAGGCCGTGCTTAAGTGCCGTTTGCCGAGAGGGTAGCGATTGAGCCCTGATTTGGGTATATAGGGGGGCAGCACCAGAAGGAAGAGAGGAGAGAGAGAAGAGTAGGAAGAGGAGAGAGGAAGAAAAGATTTGGTAGATCGGAGCATCCTTTTGTCAGATCTACTTGGTATAAAGTTGAGGCAAGTATCTTTAAACTCTATCCTTAATCTGTTTTAATATCTGATAAACTTTGTTTACATTTGGAGTCTTTAATGTTCGTGCATGCTATTTTTATTTAGCCCACTTATTTTCTTTATGTATGCATGATATTTTTACCAATCATTTGGGGGTTTTGTTCCGGTTTTGTAAGTATTTGAGGATTTTATTATTTTATGAAAAAATGGATAAACATTTAAGACTATATATTTTTATATCGGTATATTTGTATGGAAAAAAGTCAAGAAAACCTGCATGGGCCGTGATACAATTCGATATGTAATATGTCATCCTCTCCCGACGGCCAGAGTTTTGTTCCCGACGGAAAAATTTGTGAGTCCCTTTTCCGCCGGCAAGAAAAGACTTTGTTTGTAAATAATCCACCCCGTTTGTATTTTAATAAGAACCATCGTAAATGAATTGAACGGAAAACTTATATATTTGAACGTCCCAATATATGCACTAGACTTAAGGATTGTACCCAAAGTCAATGATGGTAAAACATAATGAGCATGTTCCTTATTTAAGAGAGACAGAGTACATAGATGATCCTACCCATGGGTCTAAATAGTAGTTAATATGGTTTAAGATTATTGGGAGTATGTGTAACCCTTTCTCAAGTTTGTTGTTTGGCCTTTGGTTCTCCTATTTCGTACATGCTTTGTACTTCTACATGAATTTATATTTGGATTTTGATTTGAAATTCACAGGTTTGCCTATAGTTGGAATTTAGTCAATCTCGTACATTTGAATATGTGATTAGTACCGGAACATGTTTCGATTTATGATTTTTGTTCGGGACCTCGTTTCGTTCGTATGTCATTTGGATCTGGACTTTGTTTCGTTCAATATATATTTCGTATGGATTATGATTCAATTTGGAGTATGTGATTTGGCTCTGGATCACCATTTGTTATGAGCACGTCCTGATATGACTATGTTTTGATTCGAATTATAATTTGAGTACGAGACTACCCTGAAAACTTTCGATATCAGGTTTTTGGATTTACATCTTTTACCCGTTTTGAATGTTTTATAGACCCTCCATCTGATTTTGGATATTATTGTTTATTATTCGATATTAATACTTATTAAGTTTTAGACTCACGTTTTATTTTTTATCCACTCAAAGTAGTGGGCTTGGATAAAGTGCAGAAGATTGGACGTGATTTGACACAACTTCACTTATTTTAGTGAGTGTTGTATTTGTTTAGATATTGTTAGAATGAGCTATATTTTGGATATTTCAGACTGGCCAGTTGTAAGCCTTTGGATATATATATTTGGATAATCCCTCCCCTTACGACTGTTTGAAACAAGTTGCACTATGTATTGTTTCGGATGAATATCCGATGAGGTCCTATGATAGGTTTTGGATTCTGTTAATTATTATTATTAGATAATAAAATTTTATAATTCGTTTGTTTGTCACACCCAGGTTTGGAATTCATTATATTTATTTTGGGATTTCAATTTTTGTGAATTATAATTAATTAGACCTGCTTTGGTCCGGATTCGTGACAACTTTTTTTTCTGGGCCAACAGCATAAATGTTATTTGCACGTGCACACACACAGATATATATAACGCATTATGTAAGTTTGCCAGGTCTCAAACCTAGGCAAAGGAGAATTACCTCAAGTACTCAACAGCCTATGTAAAATTTTGTCAGATCTTTTAATAAGGATTTGAGGCCTAAGATTGTTACCATTAGGTGTCTCGTATTTGCGACAATTTATATCACTCAAATCTAATGTTAATGGGCTAGAGAGATTGCATTATCTCCGGGGAAGTTCAAAAGTTCAGATCAGGATGATAAAATTTGACTTAGTTAGGTATTGATTCTTTGACTGGAAAGCTTATGGATGCGTTCAGTATAGAAGTAGCATTCATAAAACAAGCCAACAAGAGACAAATTGGGTAGGAGAAAAACCAAAAATATCGTGACACAAGCTACATGGTATGGTACTATGCAAAGGATAACTAAATTGAAATTGAAATAATTATAAATAAATACTGGGAGTATGAAGAGCAGCATGGGCAAAATTATAATTTTTAAGATAGCGATAACAAAATAAACACTGAACAATATTAGTGCATATGCACTTCAAGTGGAGTTAAGAGAACAACCAAAAGTGAGGTGATCCAAATGATTTCATAGAAGGAGCTTATTTTCTTGGGCGGGATCTAAATGGTGACGTGGGGCAAGGAGCAACTGGGCACAAAGCATGGAGGCGAGTGTTATTGGGGAAATTGATGAAAGAAAATATATTTTAGATATTGGCTTATAAGCTTATGGTGGCTAAAACGGTTTTCAAGGAAAGGGAAGCACATTTAATCATGTATAAGAGTGGCTCATCAAAGATTTATATTGGCTAATTTCTCATGAGGAAAAAAAAAGATAAATCATTTAGTTTGTAAGTATCGTAAGACCATCCTACAAAAAGCTTGACAACACAACACCGCTTGTAAGTTTTCATAATGCATCTTAATAAATGGAACAAGAATAGGATAAAAGACAATTGATTAAGAACAACAAGGTCCAACTCAAAGAGTGACAAGTAATCCTGTTAGACAAGATAATAAAAGAAAGCAATTGGGATCTTGAGGGAGCGTAAAGAGATGTTTAATGCTATGACTAATTATACATGAAGAGCATTTAAAGAGGTTTCAGAGAAACCAAAAGGAGTGTGCCATGCCACGAGGAAGCTTGGTGGTGGCGCAAGAAAATCCAAAGAAGTGAAAGCTAAAGAGAGGTTGTTATAAGGTATTACACAAATGTAGAAACTACAATGCTTTATAAAGGTATAAAAACCTAATAAACAAACAAAGAAGGCGGTGAGGCAAAGTTTAGAACCTATAAGGGCTTCTATAAGCAACTTAACACAAACAAGGATAAAAGACTAGGAACGAGCGAAGGTTCCAAGTATGTAGAGGAGCAGGTACTTATTGCAGATGACACTATTAAAGAAAGATTAACCAACTATTTCTACAAAATAGCGCCTGAGGGCTCAGTGATACTGCAGTAAATCTTAATTGCTTTTATTATCAGCATATCGAAAGAGTGGAAGCAAAAGAAGATGTAGATGAAGACCAAATACAACTTTGAAGAAAACCATCAAGCATGATTTTACACCTTTGGAGGTAGTAGAGAATACAGCTTATAGTCGATCCTACTTGGTGGGAAAAAGTTTAATATGATTTGGTTTGGTTTATTATGTATTATTATATATGCCTTTGCGGCATGCCTATATATTCACTCATATTAATTGCCAAGTTTGAGGCTAGAAAGCTTTATCATAACAAAACCAATTTTCAACACTTACAATAGTTAAATTGTTATATATAAAAAGTAAATAGTATCTAATTGTGCCCTCATCTTTGGTGTTTAAGAATATGCACAGATTCGTGTTAACATGGGGCATATGTGTCTGCATGTACAGAAGCACAAGAACATACGCAGATACATAAATTGCTATGTTTTACTAATTAGTAAATATAAATATTGCAAGCATAGGTAACTAGTAACTAGTATAAATTCGGGTTCACTTACCTCAAGAATTGGTCCAATTTTAAAAGCGCCCATGACCTGCTCCTTTGACACCAATGTGAGAAGGGGAATAAGTGCAAACGGAATTTGCATAGATTGGAGCACGTTCAGCCATTCATTTAGAACATCCAACGTTGCTTCAGATGTGTTAAACACAAGAGCTACAATCATAGTTGGCAAAATAGCAAAACTTCGTGTGATTAGTGACCTTAGCCATTTCTTCAGGCGAAGGTCAAGAAAACCCCCCATGATAAACTGTCCAGCATAAGTGCCTGTTATGGTGCTGCTTTGCCCAGCTGCTAATAATCCAATACCCCATATATAAAGAATTGGGAATATGCCTCCTCCATACTTTTCCTGCAGGTATTCTCCCGCATTTACCAGTCCAATATTAGTGGCTTGTTTAGTGCCATAAAATCCCTTAGCAAACACAGCCGTCACGAACAAATTGATCACAAACGAGACAAAAAGGGCCATTGTGGACTCAATTGAGTAATAGCGGAGTGCCTCTTTGACCTGCCCGTTCTTGCAGGGATCTATGTTTCTAGACTGCACCAAGGCAGAATGCAAGAACACGTTGTGCGGCATGATAACACAACCAACAATTCCAACAGCCTGCCTGATAGTTCTTGAGCTAAGCTTTGGAACCAAAACCCCTGTAAAGGTGACCACAATCAAGCATTTGCTCCAAATGGCCTATGTTGGCACTTCTGAAAAAAACAATAGAACCATCACTAGGACATTTACCTATTAAAAGTTCCTTCCCACTAGGCTTTGCATCACCAAACATCCAGGCAAATGACAGAGCCATCGTTGAAATCAGCACTGCAAAAACAGCTTCAAATTTCCTCACTCCATAGTTCTCAAGAAACAAAAACACAAAACTGTTCAAAACAGAAGAAACAAAGATATGGCATCATTTTCCCTGCATAACTCAGACTGAATAATCATTTTCTCGCTAAGCTGTTGGCATGAAAGAGTTCCATTCCTCTAGTGAGTACAACAATAAGATAAAATTGGGAAGGCGTATGTTGATTTATTATGAATCGTGATCACATTAAAATGAATGTCATTCTTATACATGATCACGTACCATAATAAAAAATTAGAACATAAAGTGACCAATCATGCAATTACCACCCATCGAATCTAGTACTCAGTGCCCAAACCAAGGACACATTTTATTCGTTTTCAAAGCGATTTTCTCTCTGAAAAGCATGAAAAACAATCAAATTTATCCATCACCCAAAATCTAAATGGCCCAATAACAAGCAAGATTAAACAATCTACACTATAAATTTCCAAGATGTCAAACAAAACTGAGAAAAGAATTAAAAGGGGATAATCACTCGTAAACCACTGGACTAACCAATCAGAGGCAGTAATAACAACACCAGCCCAGAGGGGCAAAACTCCACGGCTCAAAATCTGAATAGCAATGGCACTTCCAATGACCTCCTGAATATCAGCACCAATAAGCGCCACCTCCGCCAAAACCCAAAGCAAAACCCGAGCCCACGGCGGGTACTCCTCCCTACACAGCTCCGCCAAATGCTTCCCAGTAGCCACCCCAACTCGGGCAGACAAGAGCTGTATCAGCAGGCCCATCATCGTCGCCCAAAGCAACAGCCACAGCAACGAATGCCCGGCAATCGCGCCCGCCTGCAGATCTCCCTCCAAATTTCCTGGATCTAAAAACCCAATGCTCATCAAAAACCCTGGGCCCATGAATCGCCATAGCTTTTTCCACGAAAATAATAAGGTTTCGATTTCGTTGTATTCAAGAGAATCGGAATCAATGGTATTAATCTTCCCGCTTGATTCGTAAGCGACCTCTAAACCTCCTGCAGCTGCTGCTTCATCTTTCGTGCTATTTGGGATTGGTGGTGGTGTCGATGACATAGATTGAAAGGGCAAGAGGTGCTTCGACTCGGAAAGTGTCTCTTCATCTTTGGATTGAGAAGAATTCATCATTTTGTGTTGCCCGATGGAATTAAGGATCGAACTGAATAACGATTTGACTCGACAAAACAGACGTCGGTGACAATTTACAGGAGTTTTTGTGCCCCAGTAGCCATGTGGGCTCGCGTGGGATTGTGGTCAGCTCGTGCCCTGGGGCTTTAGATTTCGTTGGTTGGTTTTGCGTTTTGGGTTTATTCATGCATGGTTTGTTGGGATGAAGGGAAAGGAAGGAAAAATGAGGAGACGTAGCCGGATGTTAAAATATATGGTATATTTAATTGTTAAAATAAAATAATATGATAATAGGATAATTATTTTTATATAATAAAATAGAATAAGAATAGAGTTAGAATTATTATCATCATATTTAATTGTCGAAATATAATAAAGTAAAAATTAGTATTCTATTATTTAATTTGTATA
The DNA here is from genome assembly GCA_033239525.1 of Nepenthes gracilis. Taxonomy (NCBI): domain Eukaryota; kingdom Viridiplantae; phylum Streptophyta; class Magnoliopsida; order Caryophyllales; family Nepenthaceae; genus Nepenthes; species Nepenthes gracilis. Next base: position 13,680,744 of record BSYO01000018.1, on the reverse strand, counting down.
ATAATATGAGAAATAACGGGAGAATAGTAATAATAATAATAATAACATTAAAGCATAATAATAATAATAATAATACGTAATAATAATAATAATAAACATAGTAATAATAATAATAATAATAAATGTAATAATAATAATATATGAGATTTGTTATTCACACATAATTGTTATTCACACATATGTGAGAATAATTATTTCTATAAAAATATTTATTTTTAGTTAAATTTATAATTAAACAAAAAAATATCTATTCTCAATAAATAGAAATTATGTTCCCTCGTCATTTTCCTCAATTAAATAAAGGGTTAGATTAGGCTGATTGGCCGGTTTGCATATTTCTGCCGATTTGGATGATTTCGTGATTTGACTGCTCCTGTGCCATTTGCCCGGTATGGCGTTTTTGGCCAATTTATGCCAATTTCAAGAAAAAAAAACTCCCGGCTGGATATGTTGTTCTTCTGCTTGGAATATAGGTATGCTTGTTCATGCCAGGAATGGATGGCCTTATTGGAAGTCTTGTGTGCAAGAAGAACCGGGTTGCAAACAAATGACCGAGATTGTGATTTTGGACACGAAGTATGGAAAGAGCCGTGATGCCAATGACTAAGATGTACAGGGCCTGGTACTTTCTCAGGAGTTTTGAAAATTTTTGAGATATTAGGTTTGGGTTGATTAGTCTGATATATTTATCTACTGATTTATTAGTTTTCCTCTAAGATAATGTGAACGAACGGTATGTCAAATTTTCACAAAGATACTGTAAGTAGATTTTTATTTTTAAGGTATTCGGGGGATACCTGGACTCTATGTCCTCCATCCAAGTTGACAAAATACTTGGTGTTTAAATGTAGGCTTTTTTATAACATCTTTATTTTTAATATAACTTTACCTACTTATCAAAAAAAAAAAAAAACATAGGATTAGAGGTAAAAATTTTTTATTGAAAAAGGTAAAGAAAAGGCATTCATCTTATTTCCATGCTTTTCTTTTCGTGTATAGATTCATCTTTTTCACCAGCTTTGATTACCAGTGAAAAAGATGGTTGGAGAATTCTACCTCCAAATTGTTCTTCCTTCCCCTTCATTGAAATCAAGATGAGGATATCCATACTTGGAATCGTGGGCACTAAAGAAGATGGAGGGAGTTTCTCTCTTTTTTTTTTTTTTTTTTTTTTTTTGGTTAGTAAAGACTAAGGAAGGGATGATCAAATCTTATTTAGATGGTTGATTTAACCGAATTTAGACAAATTATAATAATCATTAAGTTAGATCAGACTAGATTTAGCCTATTTATTTATAAAAAATTATAATTATATTGTTAATAATTAAGATAGAAGTAACTTAGAATGGTCTATAAATTTTTTTATTTTTAATTATTTTTATTTAAAAATTCTTTTAAACATATAAAATACCTAAAATTATCCAATATTTTATAAAATATAATAGTTAGATAAAAAAAATTACCTATAAGTATACCCAATGATTTTTTTTTTTTTATAAAAAGTTATTAATTATATAAGATATTATTTATTGAGATGAATTTTTTAACTTTATTTTTATTTAACATAAAAATATATTAAAAAATATATAATCTAGGTAGGTCTAGTCCAATTATTTTTACCCATCACCCTATTTGGTCTAAAAATTTATAAGACTTAGTTTTTTTTAATCTTATCCATTCATATTACTTATAATTTTAATTATACACATTGAAACCTTCAACCAAACAAACTAACTCTAATTAGTCTAAAATAAAATTTTAATTTCATCCAACCAACACACTCATTAAAGGGTTTATCTTATATTGAGGCAGACATTTATATTATTAGTTATAGTCATGATTAAATATTTATAAATTAATTGTATATCTTTTTCAAAAAAATATTTATTCCTCAATAATAATAATAATAATAATAATAATAACGCTAACGTCAACGGCGTTGCTGTCTTGACATTTTGGCGTTTAATCACTGCTTTTTTTCCTACCACAGTCGAAGTGACTGTCATTTGGGCTCAGTTGACATTTTGGGCCCCGTTGACTATTCTCTGAATGTACCCATTTCCGACACACCCATCAACTACAACAAAATTAATATTTAGTGACAAAATAATTTATCCCTAAAGATTAACGGTGAACAGGATCTTGAAGAAAACTGCAGTGAAACAAGAAATATAAAAGAGGGAAGGGTGGGTGTCCCCAAATTAACATTTGAGGTCCTTTTTGCATACCCAAGTGTTTAACCTGTTCCATAAATTCAAGAACGCATTTAATCAATATGCCAGCTAACTTCTCATCCAAAATGAGTTTTTTTGGGGGCTCGTTTCCATTCCACGCAAAGCTAGTCTTAATTTTAAAGAAATGCGGACTGTGAGGATCAGAAAACAGGGAAACCCTTCAATCCCATTTTGAAGAAAAACTCCGTCAAAATATTTCCTCAATCAAATTACACTACATACCACGTTAAAGTTGGATCCTCATAATATGCATCAGCACCTGCAACTGCTAATAAAAGAGGATTCTTCTCCTACAAAAGAGCATATCCTACAACTGCTATCCTCTAGTTTTCGGCCAGGAAAAAATGTACAGGCCATATTTTCAAGCAATTCCAGTAGAATACAATGTCAACAAGTGCTATCAGAAATGGGAAAAATCTAAACAAATTCAATTTAGAAGTGACATTAGGATGCTTTTGGTGGGCAATACCTATAAATATTTCGTTGCCTGCCAATTTCGACCGGGAGCGGATCCCAGAACGTGTTGTCCATGCCAGGGGAGCCAGTGCTAAGGGGTTTTTGAGGTCATCCATGATGTTTCTAACCTTACATGCGCTGATCTCCTACGAGCCCTGTTACAATTATTCGTTTCTCTACTGTTATCCCTGAATGTGGCAACCACTACGAAAGCAAATACACTAAAGTAGCTATAATAACGCAAGCAAGGAGTGTCAAGATAACTCATAGAGCAAGCACGGGAAGAGTAGAATAACGCAAGAAAGGGGAGGAGGGAAAGACAAAGAAATGTCATACTGTACAGGTAGAACAAAAATAAATCCATTCCCTTCATTTACATACCTCCCAGCATCGCAAGCCCTTCGCAATCTTTTGAGAATTTAAGCCGATATACTAGTCTAAAGCTTAATGTCAATCCAAAGTGTTGTGGTCGAGTTCTCTCTGTCGGATCTAGATTTAACCCACCATTTGAGTATACTTTCACAGTGACGGCATATCCAACCTGCAGAGATAAACAAGACAGTGTTTGCAAAGCGTATATATGGCCACTGGTTTGGCCAACAGTGTATATCATCAATATCAAAGAGAAGAGACAGAGCAATGATGCCAGCTGCGTCGGCAAACCATTAAAAAGATCCAAATCCAACAGAAGTTGCAAACTGAGCAAGAGTATCCCACGATAAAAATTAAGACAGGAAATTCCTTAAAATGCAACAAAACCAAGAATTTTGTAAGTGACCTGAAAAAAGAAATACTGGAGAGAGAGATTCATATTTCATGCTTGTTTGTACTGATTTCAATTTGTAATGGCTACATCCACTGAAGTATGGTATAAATCTCATGATAACAAATGAAATGTTTCAGCAAATCATGGTACCAATTGAATGCAGGGAACTACAGCTCTTCTGGTGTAAATGCAGATAAGAATGCAAACAGGAGAAGGGATACTAATTTTTTTTTCAGTGGGTGAAATCTACAGTGGGGATAAATAACAGTACAAATCATGAGATGAAGCTGAATGCATTTTTCAACTTTTTTTTTTTACTTAGAGAAAGTGCTTTTCAAAGCAGTCACAAGGTTGAATAACAAGAGCATCGCTGATATTACCTAAAAGTTTGTGATTATGGTGCAAACCAGGCATGATTTTTCTGTTCATTGACTAGCAAATTACTTCCAAGTTTACTAATCTTGTATGGTTTCAATAAACAAATCACAATTTACATGCAAATCCACTAAGAACATAAATTTTAATCACATTCCCTCCAGTTATGTTTTACTTCTATACTAATTGAAGTGTGGTAGTCAAGAGAAACCATATAAATAAACAGTTTGATATTTACTTTTTTCATACCATAGTTGTGTGACAACTTATGACTCAGCAGAGTGAAGAAAAATGCTAGTCATTCAATTCCAGGCTTTCAATAAAGCAGCCCATTGGAGAAGATGCAGAGAAAAAAACATTCAGCCCATTAGGAGAAACAGACGCTTTGCCACATTTGAAGCTGAGAAAGGGTGAGATAAGGCCATAGAAGGTGCGTATTTAATCTTTCTTACATTATCGTATTTTCTTTTCTTCTTCACTTCGGTAAAAGCACAACAAAATCAAGTGAGATGTGACTCCAAGAATGAAGTGGCATTTTTGTGGTCCTGGATCACCAGCCCCTGTTTTTTTTAAAAAAAAAGAAAAAGAAGGAAAACTCTAGGAGATTTTGAATTGATTACATACAACAAATTCCATACCATCAAATATAAACTTCCAATTCCTATTGTAGGCGATCTCTAAGATGAATTTAAAGGAGCATCCTGTTTTTTCTAAGCTAGATTTACAGAAGAAAAAAAAAGAAAGAAAGCAATTTCCCTTACATACAGCAAGTATGCAAGATAGAGAGACATATTAGAGTCATGTTGAAGTATGCAATAATGCATGCTGATTAAGAGTAATTGCTTTCGTTTCTCTGCGACTAATAAATATATTTAAATTAAGAGTTAATTCTTTGAAGTTCACAATACCTATAATTATATGCTATAAAACACTAAAGTAACTATAAATACACAACTATAATTATATGTTATATGCATTACAAACACCAAGCATACATATATGCTATCTTCTATGCCAACTCACAAATAAACACAAATAATCATACATATGTATAAGTATTTACATACGATTCACATACATTTGAACATATTATTACATATGCCCTCTACCGCTCACAACACCACTTGGACTCGTCACTAGCTCAATAACTGAACAAACATTGCGGCTCCAAATAAGGCATAAGACTCTGCTTTTAGAATCCTTCCGATTCTCGCCTAAATCAATAAAATCTATAACGTTTTTTTCTCCCACACAAAAGACAATAATTATAATGCTATTCCTCTAAATTTCTCCCCTCAATTTAACGAAAAATGCTCAACATTCTCGAATCCTTCGCCATCAGAGTCAAGCGTTGTTTTCCTACAAATTTACCTAATGGCAGAATACGACCAATTTCTTTCAAATCTTGGCACACAAGAAAGAGATCTAACCTATATAAGAAGAATGAAGGACCTATTTGAAGAACACGTGAATATTAGAAGAAGAATAGTAGATTACTTGCAAAATCATAGTCAATGTACTCGCAAGAGAGAAAGAATTTACTTGCCTGGTTTAAGATGGTTATTAGTTACGGTAACAAGAAGTAGCAGCGACAGCAATAGTGGCTTTCACTTCGGCAACGGTAGGCGACAACAACGATAGCGGTGCGCATTATCTACTCTCTCTCTCTCTCTCTGCTACTCCATGACTTCGTGAACCCATAATGAAGAGAAATAAGATTTAAGGGAGAAAAAGAACAAGGAACAGAAGAAGAAGGAAAGTAAACGGGTGAATCGGCCAAAGAAATAATGAAGGTAGAAACGAACAGAGAAGAAGGAGGGAAAAACGGTAGAACAAAAGGGAAGGGAGGAGAAGAAAAAGCGAATGATCAAGAAAGAGAGAGAGAGAGACGAAGAGAGAGAGAAGAGAGTGTGGAATGATCGAGAAACACAGAGAAAAAAAAGGATATCGATATTTACTAAGTTTTTATTATATTATTATTTAAATTTTAAATTATAATAAAATTATTATTTATTTGATTTTTAATTTTTAGTGACAAAATAATATTTTTATCACTAAATTATAAATATTAATTACTAATAGTGACAAAAATATATTTGTCACTAATTTTTTGTCACTAAAAATTAGTTTTTTTGTAGTGATTATATAAAGTTAACAAGTGATCCTATTTTTACTGCTGGATTTCTAGTTAAAGAAGATTTTGAAAATTAGGTGCTATCATATCAGTGGAAGACACATCATATGTATTTTAATAGTGGTTTAATGGTTTATTTTCATAAATTGAATAATTATATTTTAGCGAATATTTTTTCAATATGTAATTAAAATAATTAATATATTATTAAAAATATTGAGATTATTATAAATATTTAATGATTTTAAAATTTGAGAATTTTTACGTGAACGATTTGAGTCGTGATTAATGGTGAATGCTCATATCGATACATATAATGGGTTACCTCTTATATTTTCTGATTTCAATTTTTTTGAAAATTCTTTAAATTAGAAAATTTTAATGCCCTAAGCACATATATTAGCACTCTCATCATGGAAATATAGAAATGAACAACTGGGAGAAATTGACTTCTCATTTTTTAAAAAAACGTACTGAACTCGCACATTAATTTAAAAAATAGCATAAATTCAGGCACACTATTTATATAATTATATATAATTATTTATAAAATAAGTTATTATTTTATTTGAAATACCAAAAAGTAGTCTTAAGGAAGTGTTCTATTTTTTAAAAGTAGTTTTTAAATATCATTTATAAAATTTATTATTAACTTTGAGAAAAATGATCAAATTTATATATTTTTGTGTGCTAGTGTGACCTTAGAAATCAAAATAAGAGATACATTGCAACAATTTAATTATAATTTGGAAATCCATTGCGTCATATTTCATAGTTGGCCAATAATATTGTTTTCTTGTGAGCTTGAAGGCGAGGTTTTTACCATCAATGTGCGATTCTGACGTAAGACACCGAAGGTATGGAATCAAGTCCCTCGTCGGTACAATTTTTCATCCATGATGGTATACCATCGCATTGTTTTCTTCTTACGCTTGGTTTCGTCTAAATTTTCTGGTAATGTACCGTCAGATAGATACTTCACATAGGAGGTCATCCAATTATCAGAACTAGTTATTTGTATGATTTCCTCGTGTGTTTCATTAATGCTAAGTACTTTTAGAATTTCATATAACTCCTGAGCATACTGCTCGAGGTCTCCCATGGCAGCAGTTTTAGCCAATTTGTCTATTTTTTCATTTTCTTCTCGTGGAATATAAACCACTTCCACATGATTAAATGTGAAAATAAAACATTAAACTTTGGAAAGATATTGGGAAAGTAACGGATTGATCGTATCAAAATTTTCTTAGACCTGATTAAGAACCAATTCTGAGTCATTGCATATTATAATTTTCGTGGCCGAGCATTCATTGGCTAATTTTAACTCAGCGAGCAATGATTCGTACTCGACCATATTATTCGTTGTTGAAAATTCGAGGGTCATTGAAAATTTTACCTCTGACCCATTGAGTGTCCTTAATACCACTCCGGCTCCATAACCAATTTGCATTGAAGAGTCATTTACGTGCAAGGTCCAAGTCGAAATATTTTAGGAACTGTCAACCCCAATAACATCAGGGGCATTTAGAATTGGTTTCGTTGTTTCAACAATGAAGTTCGTAAGAGCCTGACCTTTCAAGGACAGCCTCGGTCGGAATTCTAAGTCGAACTCACCCAATTCAACAGCCCACTTGACCAATCGTTCTAACACATTTGGCCTTTGAAGGATTCCTTTTAAAGGTTGGTCTATCAGGACAACTATTCTGTACGTCTGAAAATATGGTCAAAGTTTTTAGGCTGAATAAACAAGTACCAGCACCATCTTTTCAAAACGAGTGTAACGAGTTTCTACATCAATCAAGATTTTGCTGATGTAATATACTGGTCTTTGTCTATGGGACATCTCTCAAATCAAGACCGAGCTTAAAGCAGTTTAGAACACACCCAGATATAAAAATAATTCCTCACCCTATTGTGAAGAAGTCAACAGTAGCGAATGAGAAAGATACTCTTTGAGTTCTCAAAAAGCAGCTTCACATTTGTACTCCACTGAAAGCCCGCGGCCTTTGTGCCTCTCAATACCTTGAAAAATGGTAAATATTTCTCGGCTGATTTAGCCAAGAAGTATGAGAGTGCTGCCAATCTTTCAGTTAATTTTGAATCTCTTTTCACTGTCTGAAGAGGATTCATATTTAAGATAGCCTTTATCTTCGCTGGATTGACTTCTATTCCTCGGTGCGAAACGATGAAGTATAAAAACTTTCTCGAGGTTACCCCAAATGTGCATTTGGTCGGATTAAGTTTCGCTTGGTGCGTCCTCAAAATAGTGAACGCCTCGTCCAGATTACAAATATGGTCATCCTGAAGCTAGCTCTTTACAAGCATATCGCCCACGTATATTTCCATATTTCTTCTGATCTAAGCCTCGAACATTTTTTTGATAAGGTATTGATAAGTTATACCGACATTTTTTAGATCGAAGGGCATAACTTTATAACAATACGTCCCTTGGTCGGTCATAAAAGATGTATTCTTCTCGTCTTCTGGATTCATTCCAATTTTATTGTAGCCCGAGTATGTATCTATGAAACTGAGCAATCCGTGTCCAGAAGTGGAGTCTATAAGCAAATCAATTATTGGTAATAAAAAACTGTTTTTCAGACATACTTTGTTGACGTTGGTAAAATCGACGCACATCTTCCATTTCCTATTACTTGTCTTCACCATGACCACATTTAATAACCAATTTGGATGCTAAACTTCTCTGATAAATCCAACATCTTGAAATTTCTTCACTTCCTCCCGAATAGCAATCAACTTCTCGACCGAGTAATTCCTTCATTTTTGTCGGACAGACTTATGATCAGGATTTAGGTCCAACTTATGGACCATTACTCTAGTTGGTGTACCGGGCAAGTCGTTAGGCATCCAAGAAAAGACGTCAAAATTTTGTCTAAAGAAATCGATGAGTTGAGCTTAGAACAGCTCGGATAGAGAACTCCCGAATTGGATGTACTTCTTAGTTTTAGTAGGGTTCAATAGAATTTGATTTGTTGATTCTTCAAACTTGGCTTGTGGTAAAGTTGTCTCATCATGGAGATCAAGGTCCTGGATCGGTTGATTTGTTAACGTCTGAGTGACTTGAAATAAATAACAAATCCGCCCAATCATTTGATCGCCTAGGATTTCTCCAATGTCAAATGGAGTCGAAAACTTTACTTTCAAATGCGGAATTGAAATCACTGCTCCGAACGCAATTAGACAATGTCGTCCGAGGATAGTATTGCAAACCGATGGAAGGTCTATAACCAAGAAAGAAAGCATCTTGGTGGTTGTCGTCAGATACGTATTCAACGTGACTTCCAATTGGATTCCTCCTTGTACGGATACGGGCTCATTATTCAGTTTGTACAAGGGTCCTTCTGCGATTCTTAATTGACTTCTTTTAAATCCTAATTTAAAAAAGGCATTCAAGTAAAGTAAATTTTTTAAACTTTCATTATCAATAAATACTCATTTTAATTGGTTGTCTATACTACCGTCGAAACAATCGGGGTTACAATCAAGGAATCAGAATAAGGGAATGTTACATGAGTCAAATCTTTATTATTAAAACTAATAACATCGTCCCTATTATCTATCATTGGTTTTTTATAGCCGATGGCCATTCTTGAACTTTTCAGATCATAATCCCGAGTGGGTTGTGCGGAAATCATGTTAACAACGCCAGCTGCCATTCGGCCTCTTGATTGCTCGGTCTCATCTCCATTTGCTCCTCCGAAAGTTTGTCCGGATCTTTGTAGAAATTGGTTCAGATGTCTTTTTTGGATAAGCTTTTCAATCTTCTTCTGCAGTATTCTACAGTCTTCGAAACTATGTCCCCCACATCGATAGTAATTACAATACATTGACTGGTTACCACCATTTGGGTTCTTTAATGCCTTCGGCCATTTAAAAAATTTTTTATCCCGAATTTGTATTAGGATATTAGTGCGGAAGTCATTCAAGGGAGTCAGATCTTATAGCCTGAATCCTCTTCTCGGTGCCAACTCAAACTTTTGCTACTTTCTTGATCCTCGGAGACCCATATTGTCTTTATTTTTTCTTTTTTCCTCCGTTGATTTTTGGTGGGGTTGGTCTTTTGGCCGCTTTGCTTCGTTGACTTCCTCAACCGTAATATAGGCACGAGCAATGGCCTCGACTTCTCTGAAGATTCGAGGATTCTTATAGTCCATGTGCCTCAAGAAGTCACTGGGTTTTAACGCAGATACAAAAGCACTTAGCTTCACCTCCTCGGTAAGCTTGGAAATTTTCTTGGTTTCGGTTGTAAATCTGGTTAGAAATTTTCTTATGCTTTCATTTGGCCCTTGTTTTACTCTGACCAAATGCCAGGGTTGTTTTTCTTTCTTCCTACTAGAGGTAAATTGAGATAAAAAATAATAAGTCAAATTTTGAAAAGTTTGAATAGAGTTTGGTTGAAAGCGATTAAACTATACTCGGGCATCGCCCTTTAAGTTTAGAGGGAAGTAGAGGCACATTGCTGCCTCATCCAAACCCCGAAAGTTGAAGAGCATATAGAAGTGATCCAGATGGTCCACAGGATCAGAACTTCAATTATACGGCTCCAAAACAGGCATCTTGAATTTATGCGGGAGTGATCACATACGGATCTCCATTGTAAATGGAGATCGCTGCAAATCGATGGTCTTTTCAGCAGTGTCTCCTCCAAAGACATGGTCCCAATTTTCGTAAACTTTTTTCTTGATTCGGGGAGGTGCTTCCATCCTTTTTTCATTGAGGATATCCCTCAACTTGGATGGCTTTTGAGCGGACTGTTAACCTAGACGGCTCACAGCCCTTAGAGGACATTCGCTTCGAGAGGGTTCTCCACGATACGTTGGCTTCTTATCGTTACGAGAAGATCGACGGTTTCGTCTCTCAAGACTATCATATCGGACTCGGAGACTTAAACGGCCTTCAAGTTTCGATGGAATTTTTTCCTATGATACCATTTTAGTCTCAAGGTCGTCTTGGTAGTCAATCTTTTTTGAGGGTATTTTCTTCCCCAATTTTTCTTCTTTTTGGACACAACGGTTTGAGAGGCCGTAGCAGGAACTCGTTTTGACCACTAGTCCAATTTTGTACAAAGTGTCTAGACAATTTTAGCAATCACCCATACACAAGGATTAGGGTGATCGTCCATTCGATCAACGACGGGGGGATTGTTACCACTAGAAGTGGCCTCCCTAACCGGGTGCACTAACTTCGTATTAGAATTTACCATATTTCTTTTTATTTTATTAAAATTATATTTATCGGACTTTTTGTTATAGTTTTTTTACAGATGGCGTCAATGTTACTTCCAAAGATTTGATTGTTGTACGGATGAAGAAGTTTGTACGTCGGTTGTTTAAGCCTTCAATCTCTGTAAAATTTTAATCAAATCTCGTGTAATCACAAATAATAGTCAAAGGGTTAACGGGACTTGCTCTCCGATATATCATCCGATACTCAAATCAGTATATTCCTTAAATGTAAAGGAAGAGATAAAAATGTTAAAGTATATTAAATCCGAAGAGTTGCGCTCTTAGCGTCTTTATTTTTAAGGGAAAGAGAGTTGTGCTTTGGGCGTCTTTGGGTGTTTTCTCTGAAGAGATTATTGTTTCAATCAAGATAAGATGTCCTTCTCAAACGAAGAGAACTCGTATTTATAGACAGTGAGCGATTAACCGTTGCCCTTATCTATGGCGATTATAACCGTTGTCGTTAGTTAAATACCCGCCTAAGTCCGTTAAATTGACTTCGGCCACAATAACTGAAATAAGCCGCATAGACGTTGTGGGCCTTGCGGACGTAATAGGCTGCTCGGACGTTACAGGTTGCTCGGACGTAACAGGTTGCTCAGACTTAATGGCCGCTCAAACGTAGGTTTTAAGAATAGTTGATTTTGATTCTTTGGCCTACAATCATATCGGGCCGTCTCATTTAGGCCATTGGGTATTATACCCGCGATATACAAATGTGAATATATAGTGATTATAGTGGGATTAATTAACCCCACCGAAAGAAATATATATATATATATATATATATAATTAATATTTTTAATAAATAAATTAAAATATGTTATTAATCCTAGTATTTTTATTAATTTTATTAAATATATTTGTTAATTAATATAACTAATTTACCAATCTGATTTATTATTTTACTCTCATCTACTTTTTTATTTACTTACTTAAAAATAATAATTAATCAATAAATACATAATAAAACGGCACCTGCCCCCTGTCCTGCCCCTACTACCCTACTTCCCTCTCTCCCCTCTCATTTCGAAAATTCGGTGGCTCACAGCGTTTCTCTAAATAGTTTAAAAAATATTTTTAAAAAATAAAAATAAGAATAATTAGATAAAAAAAATTAATCCAACCACTAAAATTAAATAATATTATAATTATTTATAATTATTTGTTTTTTATCTAATTTAATGATAACTATTCTCTCCTTGTAAATTTAAATGATTTCATTCAATCTAGTATTTTTATCGTTAGCCATCGTTAATTTAAATAATATACTCATATTAACTTATATATTTATTATATATATATTATAAAAAATAATTTCATATTATTTATTATAAGGATTAAATTTTATAATTAAAATTTTAAATTTTTTTCTGTTTTTTTTCCGCCCTCTTATAATTGAGAACGTACGCTTCATCATTATGAGGTACACCATCATGATTGGCGTTCACGGTTAAAGCGCAGCGTGTGGGCGAAATCTCGCTGCCGGCGCCGGCGCCTCCTCCTCTTTCAAGGACAAGCCGTGCACGTTGACGTGACCCACAGGCCGAGCAGCGGCGCCGACGAGTACAGATTATCTGAATCAATTCGTACGTCTGACTGCATGCCCTCTGAGTGTATCTATTTTCTTTTATATATTTCAGTAATAAAATATTATTTTATAGTGTAAAAAAATTAATATTTTCTTCAAAAATAATATACTTTTAATAATATACTTCAAAAATAATATTTTCTTTTATATACTTTTAAATTGAGATGTTAAAATGTAAAATAATCTATATTTTATAAAAATTACACACAATAACTAATTTATGAATATCCCTGCTTTTTAAATTTAAAAAAATACTAAACATAAGTAATATTATCTTTATAATATATAAATATTATTAATGTAATTTATATTTATATTATTATTATTATTATTATTATTATTATCATGCTAAGACTTAAATTTAAAAAATAAATAATAATATAATAATAATAACAAATAAAAGAGGACATTACATTAACAATAAATAAATAAATAAATAAATATAATATATATATATATATATATATATATATACACACACACTGAGAGGGTTCAAATTTTTTAAAAAAATTCTGATTTGCTCGTGGCACAAGCACTAATGACTTTTTATTTCATAAAAAGTCAAACCATAGATTATATCCGCTTTAATTTAATTGTAGTTTAAAATTTTTAATAGAATATATTATACGTAATATAGATAGTTAAAAATATATTGATTATTAACATGTTATATGTGATTTGAATCGTTATTTGATTGCATGGAGTCGAACCTTTGAACTTTCTAATTTAGATTCCATAAATAATAATAATTAATAAAAGTGAAGAGATATAAGATTTACTTTCGGTATATTTTATGATACTCAAGTTATAAATTTTTTTACATAAATAAAATATTAAGAGAGAATGAGAATAAGTTTAAAAGTGAATGATTGATGAAATAGGAGGGCTTGGCTCCTTGGTATTGGAAGGATGCAAGAACTTCATGTTTGTCTTTCCATTCCCCGATTTTAGTCCCCTTTGATTGAATAAAACTTGTGTATTTACAAAATTGATACAAATCAATACGTCTTTCTAGAATTGACACGATTGTTTAGCTGAAGCGTTATATCAGTTGAGTTCTAACCATTACCTAAATTATAAAACCATCAGATACTTAATACTTACCATTATTGGCTATTATTATCCGTTTTATGTGACCAAATACATCAGCTTATATAACCGTTAAATTAGACTTAATGGTAGATTTTTTTTTGTTGAGCTATTAATCACCTTGGTCTTCAAAATTTCTAAGCATTTGGCCATTTAGCCAATCAACAGATCATATACTTAGACAGATTCTTAACTCACATTCATTCCGAATTGAACTATTTGGTTGCTTGGTAATTCTCTATGAGTTACAAGTTGTGGTTCTTGTATTTAATGGATTAGGTCAACCTTATTTTAAACTGTATCCAACACTAGCCCCCAGACTCAGATGTTAAATTAAAGTTTCGATCCCATTTGAATGGAAAGCGGGATAGTGTGTCTAACAAGTCAGTTGTACGCACCTTCCTAAAAGATTATCAATTAATGCTAATTAATGATTGATTGATTTTGTTTATCAAGATCTAATTTCCTACCTTATTGACCAATATTCTTTGAATGTTTGATTGTCTTGATTTTTTCTAATATGTTTTGTTCTACTGTGGCTGTAAATAGAGGACTTTCCTTGATTGGCAGCAAAAATACACCTCTACATCGAACAAAACTTTATTTAGCCTTTTCTCAAGCTTCACCACTTAACATCTAACGGGATTCTTGCTCACTAGATCTAAAAGGAGAGTTCTCTCTAGTGTATTCACACCCATCCAAAGGCACTCTTGATATCTATCTTGGTTACCTATTTTTAATTGAGAAACTATCTTAATTTTTTTTCTTTTATGTGACATTTTGAACCTACGTGACTCCACTTTTAAGTGCCCACTCTGAACATCCCTTTTCACTCTTCTATGGATCATTACGGAGGTTGGGCATACTTAGAGGGGATTAGCTAGTTGTTCTTATTTTATCTCTTATTCGGTGATATCTTTTAATACTGCATAGTAGGGATGACCGATCAGATGGAGTGTTTTGAGAGAATGGGGTGGCTCCTACTGAACTTTATTTACTGGATAGCTTCATTTTTTTCTTTGAGACTCTATTTTTTACACTCAAGTCATAATTCTTAATCTATTCTTTTTTCTCGGACTTATACTTTTCCTATTTAGAAGTATAAGTCGTTAAAAGTTTAGATTGATAAAACTATTCAAATAAAAAAATTTCTTTTGCCATAGGCTTTTATACCTCAATATTCTCCGAATTTTTGTTTGGAAAAGAGTGCCTTATTTAGCATGCAGGTTGTTTTGTCTCCTAATGATCAAGTTTTGACAATTTAGCTTTCTAATAGCTCGAATCTTTGACGAATCGGGACCTAATATTAGATAATTTCAAATTATTTTGATCAACCTAATCTATCTCCTAAAGTAAAATGGGCCTTTGATAATTAATTTCATTCATTTAGAAATTATGACATCATCATCATTATTAGTCTTGTAAGGAGATGAACATTTTGTGACACCATCATTACTTGACAATTTACTTTTAGAACTGTATTTTTAAAAAAAATTTTAAAATGCAGCATTTAGGTTTGCAAGAAGATAGAGAAACGTGTTGTCTGGATCTGCCTTAGCATGTCAAAATACTTTGTTTCCAACTTTAGTCCTTTTAAAATTTTAACCCATTGTGTATTTTATTTCAAACTCTAGCTGCTCTTTTCATTTCATCCTTCGATCAAGTCCTTAAATTTTCGAATCCTACTCTCGATGGCTCCATGCAACACTTTGGAAGGCATTGTTGATTACTTTTTCATGAACCTTGTGCTGGACATTATCGATCGGCATAATATTTCGTCAACTATTTCTTTTCAAGTTTTGTTGCCTATTGAGAGAGCTTGCTCTTTGATGGATAAATTTGTTGCCATTTACGAGATACATCTAAAAAATGGTATCCAAATTCTTTTTGTTAGAAAATTTGTAGAGATAATGGAGGCTTTAGAAATTTTAATCATCTGTCTCTACTTGAATTCTATTAGGTATAATGTAACCTTATATGTCTTTTTTGGTTAACAATATCTTAGGTTAAATACCTATATGGTCAAGGTAGTTTTCAAATTTAATTAGGAAAGTTATTGAATTTCATTGGCCCCTAAAAAAGGATTTAAATTAAGCGAAGAGAACCCTAAGTCAACTAAGAATTGACAAGATGGATTCTTTTTTATCAAAGTTGTTAGTAATTAGATTCTCTCTAATTATTGGAGTGATGTCAATCTTGCATTTCTAGGCTCGGTCCTTGAAAGTGAGAGGTTCATGATTGAATCTTGGATGAACCTTATTGAGAAAAACATGAACTTGTTGTGTAGGACTGGGAAAAATTTAACTCAAGGCTAGAAAATTTCAGTTGTTTTGAGCTCTCTTATACCATGTCTGTTTTTGTGTCCGTCGCAACTTGTCTCGACACTCTAGAAAAGAATGTTGACATAGCTACGAAGTTTATAGTGTACTCATTATCACCTACTAAAGTTTCAGTGAATTTTAAGGTGTCGTAAGATGCCCCAAGCTTTAAGACCCCACTATATTGTAGACCATTGCCTCTCCTTGTTGGAGAGCATCATCTGCTTTGAATCACAAATTGAGAGAATCACCATTAGATCATGCACCTAGGAGGGGCTATCTAACCCCTGAGTTATAATTAGAGACTATAATTCCGAGCCATTTATCTATTATTTAAATTTCTAATTTAAAACTTTATTATTTTATAATCTCAAAATCTGGGGCGTCTAATTAGAGATAGGCTTTATAACCAAAATATAGAAATTATTCGCCTATCTTAGCCTTATATAGATCTTTCTATGGTTTGGGACTTGAAATTTAGAGCTGTGACTACTGAAATTAAAGCCTCATTTTTTCATGATCGATTAAACCCACTTGAGAGCGAGTTGATCGAGTGGATGAGGGGGTCTCAGGATTACATCATCTAGGAAACCATTGTTGGTGACCGAATTAGCTTACTAAAAGATAGGGCTTTTAAGGTTGACTGTCAATTGGCTATAGTTTTTGACATCATAGAGGGACATTGAACTAAATGCTTAAGACTTGGGAAAGTATTGAGGATAAGTATCCGGCTTAAAAAGATTGGTTTTCTACTAGACTCATGCTTCAAAGAAAGAATTGTTCTCTGTAGGCCGATTATCTCCTTGATTGCTTCTGATTTTTCAACTAATTGTTTGGATATTGGAAATTATAGACTTTTCTTGACCTTTGATGTTAAATATTTTTCAAAATTAGGGAGCTTCCGGCCTCTAGGATCCCGTCCCAAATGCCAAACATAGGATAATCGAGTTAATCTTTGTCCTTGAATGTTATAATTCTTTATATCATTTATAACTAATCAACATCAATGTACATGTTCAGACTTGCTCATCTTTGAATGTACATTCATACTTCACTTATACTAATTGGGGAATTTAGCCTCCTTAATTGTATATTTGAAAACATTTTGGAACATTTGATGGTCAAATTGCCAGCTATGATTTTTGACTATCTTTGCTGACTAAGCAACCATAAGACGACTTTCTAGTTTATTGGCTAAGCCATTTAGCCATTCTCACCATACTGGTTGGACTCTAATCCTTAACAGTTTGATAGATTGTGCATATTTTGTGGGAAGGTGCATTTTGTAAGTTGAGTGACTATTTCTAGCTTTGTCTTATTTAATTTTACCCAACTTGTATTGTAACTTGTCAAAAGAGAATTGAACGCTTGGTTCTCAAACCCCTTAGTTTTTTGAAACTGTAGGTGTGTTACCACATTTGGAGCCATATGGTTTTATGAACCTACGCTATGATTGTTCCCTAGGATCAACATGTTCACAAACAAGGTATTCAAACCAACTGTCTAATTCATAGTCAGTCATAGTTATGTTAGCACATGCAAACACACAAATTAACAGTAAATTAAATTGTAAGAGTCAAATCTTGTTAATATGTGAAAGCAATATCATACAAGAATTTCAAAGTGAAATATTGAACATACCTCTATAATCCTAAGTCAATCTTACTATTGATAATATTTTTTTTTTGGGTGAAAGACATTCCTAATTTATGGCACTAACTTTACATTTTGCGTATGTAACTTGCATACCTCGTTATAGAATATTACCAATATTAGGAATAATCCCTCCCAAATTAGGGATAATTTATTCCTATGAGTAAGCTTTTTGGTTACCTTTATATTTCTTAATACCAAATTACTAACTTTAAAAGTTTGTGCCTTCGCCTTCTTATTATAGAATTGAGCGACTTTCTGTCAATAGGCTACCGACTAAATGTGTACATTGTCTCTTGCTTCCTCAAGGATATTCAAATTTTATCTCAAAAGTTGAGAATTTTAGTTGAGAGCAAAGTTGTCCACTTGGCAACTCGACAACCTAATCTCCACTATGATTACTATTTTTCTCTCATAATATATATTGAAAAATATCTTTCAAGTTAGCTCTGTAGGTGTCATTCGGTAGGCCCATAGAACAGATGAAAATTCGTCTACCCAAGCACCTCGTGCTTCTTTGAGCTTTATTTTCAGCCCATTCAGTATTGTCTAGTTTATTACTTCTACTTGTCCGTTAGTTTGGGGGTACGAAATTAAAGTGTGCACTAATCTAATGTCCAAACTGACGCAATATTTTGTAAACCTTTTATTATAGAATTGGATATAACTGTTGATCACTATAATCTCTGATATCTCAAAGCAACAAACGATATTTTTGCAAACAAACTCTGTTGATTTTGCTCGGTAATATAACTAATAGGGTGTTTTTATCCATTTTATGAAATAATTCACTGCAACGATGATAAATTTTCTCTACGCAAATGTTATTAGAAATGGACCTCATATGTTCAACCCTCATTGTGCAAATGGCCAGGGAGCCTACAAAATTTGAAATTCTATATGAGGTTGACTCGAAACATTACTATGGATTTAATAATTCTTATATTTCTTGACGAACTCCATTACATTTATTTTTATGGTCGACCAATAATAACCCTACCGTATAATTTTAAAAGCTAAATTTTTTTCTCCTACATGTGCCCTGTATATATTGAGATACACCACGCAAAAGGCTCAATTGACTTCTACGGGAGTTAAAAAATGCATGTAAGAATTGAATAGTCTCTTCTATGGAGCTTCTCATCCACAAGAGTGTACCATCTAACTATTTTTGCAATGCGTTTCACTTTTGTAGGGTCATCAAAAAGTGTTCTATTTTGAAGGTTTCTTTGATAATGAGCTATCCAATTTACCTCATTGGATATTTGGAGTATTTTATCTTACTCTTCTAAGCTTGGTTTTGAAAGTACTTCTCTCATATCCTGAGCATGTTATTCTTGGTAATCAGATGTCACCATTTTAAAAAGTTAATTGACCTTCTAATCATCTTCTCTTAGAATATGGAGGACTTCAACATTATCAAAAAATGACAAAAGATCCTATACTTTGCAAAGGTATTTTGCCAAATTCGAGTTGAGTATTTCAAAATTTGCCAATATTTGATTAATAACCATCTCGAAATCAATGTAGATAATTAGGTTCTGGATTAAACACATTTTTGCCAACTTCAAACCAGTTAATAGAGTCTTATATACTATCACATTGTTTGTGGTTTGAAATCCGAACACTATCGAGTATTTGATCTCAAACACTTTTGGTGTTGTCAATATTATCTTGGCTCCACTCATGGACTATGAAGATACTTCGTTGACATGTAGCATTCACGTAGTGGATGCTCTCTTTGTGGTTGACTCCACTTGATCATCAATTTTTCTCAAGATTGGAATCATCGTTTTGATAGTAAAGTTTACGAGAATTTGTCCTTTTACAGAGGGTTGTACTCGAAACTCTATATTAAATTCGTTTAACTCAACAGACCACTTAATCAGACGTTCGAATATTTCAAGTTTCTATAATATCTATTTTATTAGTTGATTTGTCATGATAATAATCTTGTGTGTTTAAAAATATGGTCAAAATTTAATTTTCGTGAAGACTAAAGTTAAGACAACCTTCTCCGTTTGAGAATACAGAACATCTATGTTTGATAAAATTTTGCCAATATAATATATTCATTGTTAAATATATGTTTCTTCTCTAACGAGGACAGAGCTCAAAGTTGTCTCTAAGACAGTCAGATAGAAATATAACTTTTTACCTTCCTTAAGACAAGTCAGAAGAGATAGATTTGTCAAATATTTTTTCAACTCTTGGAAAACTTGTTGGTATACCTTCATCTATCAGAAGCCATTGGTCTTTACCCCTTTTAAGGCCTTAAAAAATGGGAGATATTTTTTAACAAACTTGCCTAAAAATTGAGACAGTGTGATGAGGCTTCTAGATAACCATTGTATTTCTTTGATTGTCTAGGGAGAATCTATAATGGCTTTGCTTTTTTTTCAAATTCACCTCTATTTTTCGTTGTGAAATAATGAACCCTAGAAACTTATTAGAAATTATTCCAAATACACATTTGGTCAGATTTAATTTCATTTGTAATGCCCCGAGTATCTCAAATGTCTTGATTAGATTGAGAATATGATCATCGGCAATATGTTTTTTACAAGTATGTTGTCTACATTCACCTCTATATTCATTCCAATCTGGTCTCAAACATTTTATTCATCAGCCTTTGATATATGGCTCTTGCATTCTTTAATCTAAATACATTACTTTGTAACAGTTTGTCTTCTAATCCATTATAAATGAGGCTATTTTTTATCTTTTAAATTCATTCGGATATAATTGTATCTAAAGTATATATCCATAAAACTTAACAATTTATATCCAGACGTTGAGTCTACTAATTGGTTGATCTTTGGCAACAAAAAAATGTCTTTTTTACACATCTTATTTATATCAATGAAGTCAACGCATATCCTTTATTTTTTGTTGCACTTCTTGATAAGGATGACAAAGGATAACCAATCTGGATAGTGTATTTTTTTTGATGAATTCAATGTCAATCAATTTCTTGACCTCTTTGCACATAACTATGAGATTCTCTATAAAGTAATTTCATCTCTTTTGTTTGACTGGTCCATGCCATGTAATAAGGCTCAACTTGTAAACCATTATTTTAATTGATATACCTAGTATATTTGCTGGAGTCCAAACAAAGACATCTAAGCTACTTCAGAGGAAATCAATTACCCTCTTTGACAAATTTGGGATCAATGAACCACCAATTTGGATACATTTACTTGGGTCTCCCAAGTTGATAGGAAATTAGAGGGGTGACTCTCCAGGTACAACCTACTGAAGTGAATTTTCATCCCAAAGATCAAGTTCCTTGATCAATTGAAAAGGTGTTTGTCTTCTTATTTGAGTTAAATAACAACTTATTCTGGTGATTTGGTCCTCTTTGAATTGTCCATCTCATATTTAGTTAAAAACTTTATTTTTAAATGTGAAATGGAAACGACAACTTCAAAAATTATTAAATTTGGTTAACCTAATATGGCATTATAAATCAAGGATAAATTTACAACTAGTAAGGTTAATATATGGGAAGCTATTCTATGATGTGTTCCCAATGTAACTTTCAACTATATGATTCACTGCATTTGGATTGGTTTGTTGTTTAGTCCATGTAATGGATCGTGTGATGTTTCTATTTGATTATTTTTAAACTCTAATTTAGTGAACACATTAATAAAGAGAACATTTTTTAAATTTTTATTGTTAATAAAGATTCATTTTAACTAGTAGTAATTATAGATCCCATTTGAAATGTGTGCTGATACAATAAGAAGATTAGAATAAGGAGATAATTCATGTGCAAACCATCATTATTAAAACTAATAATATCATTTTTCACTCCTAACTTCTATCTCTTGTTGGCAGAAGTCTTTTTTGGATAATTTAGAGTCTTGTTTCCATTCGGCCTTGTTAACACCATGTCTATTACACTGATCCTTACTTAATTACGTGGTTGCTCTGATAGCTCTGCATTATCTTTGTTATTACTTGGGATGAATTTAGGGTTTTGTAAATATTAATTGAGGTACATGCTTTTGTATTAGGGCTTCAATTTCTTTTTACAACATCCGGCAACCATCAATATTGTGCCTTGAAGATTGATAGTGAAAATAGTACTTACGTTGTTCAGCTCCTTTCGATTTCTTGATTAGTTTAGGTTGTTCAGCTCCTTTCGATTTAACAACTTGTACTCTTTTCATACTCTCAACTTGATTCTCTATTGCATCCTGTGATCCTGAGTGGACAAATCATTGCCATTCCTCTTCTTTCCACCATTTGACACAAGCTAATATTATAATCCGAGTGTTCTAGTCATTTTATTTTGTTTGGCCTTATCAGTTGCGATATATGCTTGAGTGATAGTTTTTACATACTGAAAGTCTTTGATTCTTGTTAGACTAAATATTTAAAGATGCCATGAAAGCATTCAGTTTAACTTCGTCAGTAAGTCTCAAAATTCCTCTAACCTCTGTCATGAATCTAGCTAGGAAATGCTTTAAACTCTTTTTGAAACTTGTTGGATTCTGATAACGTGTTTGGGCTACTTTTTTTCCATCTAATTGAAGGCGAATTGTGATAAGAATTGGTCCACTAGCTCCTAAAAGGATCGAATCAAATTTGATTATAACCTATTGAGCCAAATTCTTGCATCTCCCTTTAGGGCTAAAGGGAAACTGAGTCATTGTACAACATCCTCAAGGTTTTGAAAATTAAGCAATATTCTATAGTAGTATAAATAATCCATTGGATCAATACTTCTGTCGTAAGGTTTCATTATTGGCATTTTAAATTTATAAGGGATATGGTGCCTTTTAATCTCCATGGTAAATGGTGTATGACAAATCCGGTCATTTGACCAATAGCATTTCCCCAAAGAACCTGTTGTTTGATCCGTTTTATTCTTTCTTCCACTTTAGTTAATGATGTAATGCTTTTGACATTAAGAAATGTTCTCGACTCCGAATGATTAGCAGATATACATAGCACCTAATTGACTAGGAGGATTTATGGCATGCTTCTATATGATCCTTCCTCTTAGATTAAGGGTCATTTGGAATCCTAGGTGTACTATGGATTCCACCGCTTGGGATTTTTTTTCCTGGTTTTGAAGTTTAATCATCTTTTGAGTCAAAAATGATCAGTGTCAAAAGTAGTTTCGAGAGCCATTGAAATCTTGGGTTGATGCTGGGCTCCCTTTGAGATAATTTTATTTCTTTTAGACCTTCTTGTCAAGGTTGACTCTTGTTAGTGGACACTTGTTGCCCTATATATTTGGCCTTCAACTTTGTCCCATAAAAGATTTCATTATTTTTGACATTCTATTGACCTGGGTCGCCAATGAAACGGTGTCTAGATTTGCCAATAGGCGAACATCTTCGTGACTATCCTCCTCCTAGTCATGACCAAGAGAGATAACATCCATAGGTGGTTGGCTTAGTTGCCCCTGGGTACAAGTGTTCATTTTGTTTTGTAGAAAACGTGAATCATTTTCAGGAAAGTAGAATTACGGTCGATTAGGAACAGATGACTTAATCACATTCTATAGACAACGCCAATAATACATACCTAAGATATGGATTGTTATTTAATTGTTTCAGGTCGGATCCTCAAACTTCTTAATCTGAATTTTGCGTACCACGGTAATTAACAAATTATGAGAGGATATGAGATGTACTCTTCGATATGTTTTTTGACCTCAACTAAAAAATATTCCTACAAAAATAAAAGATTAAGAGGGAAAAAGAATGAGTTTGAAAGTGAGTAATTGATGGAATAGGAGGGCCTAGCCCCTAGTATTGGAAGGAAGCAATAACTTCGTATTTGCCTTTGCACTTTCCAATTTCGGTTCCCTTCGATTGAATAAAGCTTGTATATTTATAATTTTGATACCAATCAACAAGTATTTCTAAAATTAGCACACCTGTTTAACCGAAGTGTTATATTTGTTGAGTCCTAAACATTGCCTAAATTTTATAACGATTAATCACTTAATACTTATTATTTATTGGCTATTATTACCTATTTAATATTGTCAGTTATCTTTCAACTTATGTAACTATTTGTCAAATTTTAATACCAGATTTATTATTTTATCAGGTCATTAATCACCTTGGCCTTTAATATTTTTAGGCGTTCCGCTATTCTACCACTCGGTAGGTTATATACTTGGACAGATTATCGACTCACTTTTATTTTGGGTCGAGCTACTCAATTGTCTAGTAATCCTCTACGAGTTTACATTTTGTGGGTCTTGTATTTGACTAGTTTAAGTCGATATTATTTTAGACTGTACCTAACAATTATATATATTTTTATTATGCTTTTAATTAACTTTAAATAAAAATGACAGAATTTTGTATCCATTCAAAAATTTATTGTCACCTAAATTATACAATATACTTTCTTTTATCCACATTGGCCTAGTTTCAAATAATTTTTTTAGGTATTATTATCAAAACTTTGAATAATGTTATAAAATTTAAACGGGATTATATCAAATAATACTTATTAAAATATTATATTGTATTATTTATTATTATTATGTTAAATAGCGTTTAACGTTTTTTTATCTTTAATGTACTATTGACCACATTAAAATTTAACATTATAATATTTTTAATTGATTATTAATATATTCCCATATAATGTGTATTTTGTCAATTTACTTATTATATATTTTTACTATATCTTTTATATTATTTTGTATCATAATATTTGATTATTATTATATTAATATTGTTAATTATTCACCTCATTTTGTGTATATTAAGTTGAACCAATAATTATTAAACTAATATTTAAATTAAATAATTTTGCACATTGTCAGTTTAAATGGTTTACACTAATTGATGATTTGAAACGTTTTGATAAAATTTAAATCATAATTTTTAATTTATATATTTTTTAATTATAAATAAATAATATAAAATATTTTCTTATAATTTACATTATGAATTATATTTGACAGCATTCAATTTTTACCCACGAAGAAACGCTGACGCACGTGACATTGCTTGGCGTGGTAGCAACCTAATTAGTACCGTGCAATTAATTTTCCTTTTCCCAATGATCATAGTAAATATTATTTAATTTTCATTATAAAGTATTTAAACAAACAAATAACTATTTTAAAATTTATTATAATGCGTTGAAATATTTTTTTAATCATTCTCTAAATGTAAATTATACTAATAATAATATTTAAAACTTTAATTTATATTAATTATTTATGATTTATAATTTAATTACAATGATTTAAAATAATAAAAAATAATTAATATATTTTTTAATGATAAAAAATAAAAATATATAATTATTTATAAAATAATATCTTTAGTAAAATAAAAATATATAATTATTTAAATTAAAATTGTCGGTTTTCATCCGAAATAACAAAAATCCTCAAAGTTGCTAAAAGTTAAACTCCCCGTATCGAGATTAAGTCAGTATGATTTTTTTAACATGCATATTAATTATATTATTATTATTTTACGGCATTATTTCTTACAATTATGTATTAATCTATATCTAATATTTTTTTAACTTAAATTTTGCTAAATAAAAATACATAATTACTCTGTCAGGATAAATCATTTATGAAAAAGATGTTTTATCTCAAATTATACAATAAAGTTTTGACTCCATGCAGGATTGGTGAAAGTAATATAAAATTAAATATTCAATACACGTAAAAAATATTTATATCTAAATATTATGAGTGATATGAGTATAAAAATAAATTAATAATAATAATAATAAAATAAGTTTTTTGGTGACGAAGGAAAAATTCGATATCCACGATAATCCGAAAAAGTCTCCGGGTTTCAACGGCCAGGGAAGAAATGTACTATAAAAATTAATTTATAGGACCAGGAGTGATAATGCGTGCTAACCTAACCGACTTATTTCGTTGTGATAATCCCTACCAATGAACTCCCCCAAATTTGTCCACGGTCCACGTAATAGGCGTCTTTCAATCTTCACGTCAATCTTCCCTCTCGTGCCACTTGAATTGTCAAACGCGATCGGATCCCTTTCTTCAACGTACCGACGTCACCGACGAAGATAGAATGGTAGAGGTGATGGATTGATAAGAAGAAATGTTGAGAAAACCCGTTAGAATATAGAGCACAATGTTGTAGTTTTGATTTTCTCCAATGGAATAAGAATAATGAGGTAAAAATTAGGTTCTTCTCAAGTGGGTGCTCCAAACAAGTCTATCAGGGGACTTAGGGTTTCAAAAATATAAGACAATTATTTATAGATGGCGTAAAAAATCATTTAAAAAATTGTCCCGTTGCTGTAACGCTTGAGCGCGGCTCGAGCTTATGGCGAGTGCACGGAGGGTTATGGATAAAACCCTACTGGCGCTCGAGTGTGGATGAGGCAAGTAGCGAGCGGGAGGGTTTCTAGAATTTGCGCTCGAGCACATGGCGAGCGATTGGGTTTGGGAATTTTGGCTTGAGCGGGTGGAGAGCATACAGTGAGCACAGGGTTTCGGGATTTTGGGTTCTAGCGGGTGTCAGGCAAGAGGCAGGCGCGATACATATGTTGATCCAAAAATGGACAACCACGAGAATATGTTGATGCAGCACTTTGATAAATTACAATCCAACGTTGACACATGATTACATATGATTACGAACTATACAAATCATAAAAATAATCCTAATAATTTATTCTTACAAAATTAAATATACTAAATAAGAAAAAAAAGTTTTATAAAATACCGGAGTAGTCTAACAAATAAAGTTTATTATTTATGTAAAGTCATTTTTTTAGACTTATTTTATAATATTAATATTAATTTAACATTCAATCTAAATATTAAAAAAAAAAAAAATTATTTAGATAATTTTTTATATTTTAAAATTTATGCATTCCATTTTTTTATCTAATGAATAATATAAAAATATACTAATTATATTCTTGTAAGAAGATTCTCCGAAGCTCTTTATTAGTCAATAATAAATTAATTTGTAAATCTAATTTAAAAATATGAATATTTGATGAATTAATTAAATTTAATAAAAGTTCATAACGAAGTTAAATACCGTAATAAGTACGTGAAAGTAGGATCGGTAATATTCTGTGTTGAAAGCGACCTGAGCCTATTCAATTATATTTTAAAAAATTAAGGTTATATATTTATTATTTTTTTAAATTTCTAGTTGAGAATTCAAAAATATAAGTATTTTAGATTATAAAAACTTTATATATAGTTTTATAAACTTAAAAAAAAAGCATAAATAAATAAAAATATGTTTAAATAAATCACTGTCATGGAAACATTTTAAGTAATTTTTAAATTATAATTTCTGATATCTATAAAAATAAAAATATTAATTTTAAAATTTAGAATCTAAATATCCGTTAATTTTAAAGTAATATTTATATTATTTGTGAGATAACTTTATTTGTACATATTTTTATCTTTATAGATAATAATCAGTTAATAAGTTTAAGTGGAGTATCAATTCTTATAAATAATATTTCTATGCACTTAATAAATAACTTAATATTAATGATTAAAACTGAAATTTTTAATAATATCGACCTTATCATATTTGATTCATTATAAATAAGTATATCAAATAATATTTTTCATTTTAACATTTAATTTTTATCCAAATGAATTTACAACACATACTTGATTAGCATGTTGAGCTTTGTAGACCGCCAGACTGAGCTCAATTAGCTTCAACTGATAAATTTTAATCAGGTTAAAATGGCTTAATTTTTTTAACAAATCTAAATAAATATAAGTAAATTAATATATTATTAATAATTGTCAATCAAAGTGGACCTTTGAAACAGATCTTTAGCTAAGAAAACAACAATATTCCCCATTGGGATGAGATAATTTGCAGATTTTTTTTTTTTTTTTTTTGTGGGAATTAGTAATGTATTGGCAATAAAAAATCGAAAAAAATAGAACAGTGGATGTGATAAAGGGTGTGGACGCAGCGATAGTGCTGAATAACCAATCACCACTGTTATGTCACTTTCAATTCCCTGGATCATGACAGGAAAACCTCGACTCCTAATTTTAATGATAAATAAGAGAAAAAACAGTGAGAAAAGGGAAAAATCAAGAAGGTAAAAACGAAGGAAGAAGCTTTTTGTTTTGGGTGTGGGGGAAGGGGTTGAATATACAACGTTGAGTGAGGGGTGGAGAAAAAGGGGATGACATGCAGCCGCTTTTATTGTTGGTACTTTTTCTAGTTTTTTCTCCTCGGTCCTCCCCAAATCTGTCTTTCCTCCTCCTCCTCTCTCTCTCTGCTTCCGTCGTCCTCTCTCCGTGCCTCTTCCTGTTTATCTCTGCTTTCTACTGTCTCCACATCTGAGCCCCAGAATATCTCTCTGTTGAAAACCTCACAAATTATGAGGACCCATCTAGCCATGGATTCCATTGTTGTGGCGGAATTCCTTGGTAAATCCGACTCTTTCTCTGCATTTTCTCTCACGGGTTTTTCTTAATTTTTGTATTCCATGTCGTATATGTACCATTGTGTTGAAGATTTTTTGTGTTTCAGAGTTAAGAAAAGTTGAGGCTTCGGTTATGAATGCGCTTTGTTGACTTGTCGGTTATCGAACAATTATGGATTCATCTTTTGATGGTAATACTATTCCTTATATTTGTTCTTTTTTTTTTCACAATTAATCGTGGGCCATTGTTGCCATCACTTTGATTTTAGCGAAACTATCCAGTCAGGGCCGTAGAGTGTTGATTTGGTTGTTGTCAGATTCTTCTGCGGGATCTGTGACTGATGAGTTGCTAACTCTTTGATTTGATCTGCAAATGAATAAGAGTATTTGAGTTTATGTTGTTGACATCTGATGATCCAGCTGTTGAGTTTGTGCTTTTGGGTTTTGTTTCTTTTTTAAAGAAATAATATTAGTTTCTGTTATTGCTGTTTGACTATTTTCGTTATAGAAGAAAACTTTGCACTAAATAGTTGTGTACTACCTGCACTGGATGCTCTTATGGTATCATGGTGCAGTGAAACAAGCTTTTGCATTACACTTTCTAGGAATAGTTAAATATTCACACTCTTACCCATATGTTGTAGATAGAATTCTTTCTGTAGTTTGGACATGTGATCTAAGGGTCACGATGGAGCAAATTTACCGCTATATGAAGGCTAACCCTGCTATTGTGACATCCTTGCATTTCCCAAAATTTGTTTCGGTGAGGTTTATTAATGCAATTTGTTTTGTATTGATCTGCAATTTGATCTATTCATGCACACTTTGATAGCCTTATAGAAGAGAGTTCTGATTCTTAATTGGTCAGGTAGAAGTCTTTGCTTTACCGTTGTAGTTTCTCCATCTGGACCGGTCCGCCCTCATAAATTCTTACTGGGGGAAAAAGCTGTTTACTGGTGCTTTAGTATAATAAAGCCATTGACTAGTACGTAGAGGTTCTACGTAGTCTGAGTAATGAGTATTCATTGTTTTACTTTTTTTGTCCTTTGACTAATGAGTAAATATTTATTGTTCCTAAAGTGATACCTATCTCTTTTCTTTATCATTATGGGCTGCATGCCTGTGTTTGATCCAGCAAAATGCAGTAGGTTGAGTATAAATGAGAAGAGAAAACTTGTATATGAAATATCAAAGTGGTCACATGGTGCCTCCGAAATATTACAATCCTGGAGCCGCCAAGAGATTCTGCAAATACTCTGTGCAGAGATGGGGAAGGAAAGGAAATATACTGGTTTGACGAAGCAGAAAATCATTGAGCAGCTTCTCAAGATTGTTTCTGAAAAGAATTCAGGGGAGCTTGACCCGGGGGACCTTGAACAACAGCCCTCAGCTATGTCTGCTCGCAGAACAAAAGGACTGAGGATACTCGATCACCCTTCTCAACTACCCATCTCTGCAAACAATCTTTCCATGATCACTGTTGATACTGACTTGTGTGACAGTCTAAATTGCAAAAATTCAGCTTGCAAAGCTAGCTTAGCTCGGGGAGATGTGTTCTGCAAGAGGTGCTCCTGCTGCATCTGTCACAAATTTGATGACAACAAGGATCCAAGTTTATGGCTGACGTGCAGCTCAGATCCTCCTTTTCAGGGATGTTCGTGCAATATGTCGTGTCACCTTGAATGTTTTCTTAGACATGAAGCATCTGGCATTGCAGGGAATGAACAGGTCACTGAACTTGATGGTGTTTTTCACTGTGTATCTTGTGGGAAAGCGAATGAGTTTCTAAGGTAAAATTCTGAAGCATGTAATAATTGTTCTTGTCACTGTCCAGTTCTTTACTTGTGAATCTTGATTCATTGTGAGATTTCTCATGCATTCGTGGAATTCATTGAAAAAGGTGCAGAATCCCATCTCCTTGAACTTTATACAACACAACTCTTGTAAATTTTCTTTTTTTTAAAAAAAAAAAAATCAGCAAGTATATTGCTATCATGGAAGACTTTCCAGGAGGCATTGCAAAACTTTATGTAGTATCAACTGGCCATTTACATAATCAGAGATGCGATTTACAATTCCCTGTATCGAAATCTCTCTTTTTCAAAACAATATTCTTTTTTTTTTTCCCCTGGGTAATCAAATCCCATAGACAGTTGCTCTAGTCTGATGGGGACCCTGTAGCCTTTCTTCTTAGTTTATCTCAAAAGGCACCATTTTTCTTTTGTTACTATGCTTGTGCTTATTTCTAAATTCCAGCCTGCTTTAGTATTGCTTCTGTTAATGCCTAGTAGCAGGATACTTGAATCAGAGGTGTGGCATGCTTTCCTTCTCCTTTTCACAAGCAACAGGAGCTACAATCTCTATTGGTTGGAACACCCAATTCATCAAGTCCATAAACGTTGTAGAAGCGTTAGTCAAACCTCCATTTCTTGAAGTTGTCCATGATTAAAAAGTATGTTCTTTGCTAATAACCTGGGAATTAAAATGTTCTTTGTAATAACCAGAGAATAAAAATGTTCTTTGATAATCCTCCTTGTTTCTAAAGCACATGATGCCAAGGATCGGTTGGAGTGCTCATACGAAGTTTTCTGTATGCATGATGGATGCCTCATCATTTTCGTACCTCAGCAGCTTGTTCTTGATCTGATTTCTAAGTGTAAAATACTGTTCAAGGTCCAAGGCCTTTTATAGCTGTATTGTGTGACTCTGTGCATCTGATCTTTAGACAACTACCACTTGTGGACACTATATAAGATTATCCTTAAGCAAGAGTTATCACTTTCACCTGCATATATTTATGAACTACTTTTGAACAGCAGCAATCTTGTTTGCCTTTGCATATCTGGTTTGATCATAAACTGAATCCTCAGGAGGTGTTAAGAGTCCCCGGAAATATAATATTTTGTATTTAGAAGCTTTTATATATTCTAAAAATTGTCGTAGGAATTAAGAAAGGCATTCTTCTAGTATTGTAGAAGTTTCCCTGTTTCAGAGCAAGTGGTTGAAAAGTTTGCATATGTATTTCCAATAATTTACAAGAGATGTATGCGAGAAGTTCCGATGAAAATATTGTCAGTATTGGTTGTGTCTGGATCGGTTTCTATTATATTTAATAGTACATATTAGTATCAGATATATCATATTAGTGTAAATTTTTGGTTTGCAATTCAGAACCTAGGGGTAAATTTCTGCTAATATGCTGATACTGCGATGACATTTTGTAATTTTTTACAATATTAGGAAATATCGATATTGGGTGGTCCCGATACTTATATATATCAACACATATTTCATTCTAGTGCAAGAGGACATGCTATGATGTTGTAGTTGATTGTATTCTGTTTCCATAACAAAGTGCTCTCATTTTTAGAATAGGCCACTTAATGCAGGGAGATTATAATTCTACCATTGACACACGTAAGGTGCTCTTTTCAAGTATGCTGCTATTTGGCAAACATTAGAAACATGTTCTCCCCAATTTATATTCACTTCATTGTTAGGGCTCTGTGGATTGCCATCACTAGATGGTCCTACTGATGCTCATATATTTGAACTTAAACATTGATTGTAATTAGTAGTAAATGCTCAAATTCGTAACTGTTTGAAGTTAATGACTGCACATATCTTCACGCATCCACTGTCCCTCGCTTGTGTTTGCTTGCCAATGATCGTAGGTGAGACATCTTGCAAAATATATATGGAATAACTAGAGAGTGAGCCCTGAAGCAAAGATAGCAGACCACAAAAATAGCCCTTCGACCAGTAGGGTAAGGTTGTGTACATTTAGCCTTACCTATAATGGTAGCCTTATGCATGAAACTCCCACTAATGCATGGGGTCTTTAGAAGGCTCAGACCTTATATCATGCAAGAGGCCCTTTTCACTACTCGAACTTGTGGCCACTAGGTGACACGGCAACAACTCTACCTGTTATGTCAAAGGTCCCCTTCCCTGAGCCCTTACAACGTGAGAGTTTTGCGCATTGGGCAGTTCTTTACTTCTTATACAACTGTGCTAGAATGTAGTGGAAAAAGTGTTTTTGTCCAAAGGAATTTCTGCAATTACGTTCCTAATTGTCTAGTTAGAATAGGTCACATCAAAAGAATTTCAAACCTTATTTTATGCTAGAGGCCGTTTTTACTCGTCGAACTTGTGACCATTAGGTCACAGCATAATAACTTTATCATTACGTCAAAGGTTGCTGTCTTTAATACCTATACTATGAGAGTTTATTGCATTAAACAGTCCTTCACATCTTATACAATTATGCTAGAATATAGTGGGAAAAGTGTATATGTCCAAAGGAGTTTCTGCTATTAGATTCCTAATTCAGTTCTCTAGTTAGAATAGATTGCTTCGGAAGAGCTTCAATTTGCTGTGTGGATTGGTTGAAGCAAAACTTGGTTGGCAAATTTTGTAATCCTTTTTAAAGAACTCGAAAGCCAGAGATGCAGAGTTCTTTGGAGGTTTAGAGCCATGGGTTCACCTTTTACACGGGAAAACCAGAATTTGAGCACTAAATGCTTTGCGGTCTGAATTCTTCAATTTTTGCCTTTTCTTTGCTTCTGTCGAAGGTGACTGAATCTGAGCTGTCATTGGTTTATGCAGTTGCTGGAGAAAGCAATTGACAATTGCTAAGGATACAAGAAGAGAGGACATCCTATGCTATCGATTATCGTTGAGCCAGAAACTGCTAGCTGGTAGAAAGCTGTTCAAGAATCTGTTTGGAATTGTGAATGAAGCAGTGAAGAAGCTTGAAGCAGAAGTGGGTCCTTTAACTGGTTTGCCTGTGAAAGTGGGGAGAGGCATTGTCAACCGACTCTCTTCAGGACAAGAAGTTCAGAGACTATGTGCTTCTGCTGTCGAAGTACTGGACTCCATGCTTTCTGATATGAAATCGAATCAGTTAGCCAATCCTATTTCCCAAGGTAATCTAATAAAATCATGGCATTGCTGAACTATCGGGTTCTTATAATAGTATATAAGCAAGTGTTTTCCATTTCTCTCACACACAAATAGATATAAGTTTCATGTTGGCTTATTACCATGTTAATTTTTATGCTTTCTGTTGCCATTTGTGCCCCAAAATTTTTCAGATTGCAAAATGGTTGCATCAAATATGATCAGATTTGAAGATATCTGTCCAACATCTGTGACTGTGGTTCTGGGTCCTGACAATGCACTGTCAAGCAATGTGGGTTACTCCTTGTGGCATTACAAGGCCGATGATGACAAGGGAAAAACGGAGCCAACTTGTACTTTGTTTCCACCTGAAACAAGATTCTTTGTCTCAGGGCTCACTCCTGCTGCAGAATACATTTTCAAGGTCATATCGTTTGACAGTGTGAAACAGTTGAGCACATGTGAAGCTCGGCTCATGACTAGCAGTTTCACAGGATCAGAAGCAGAAAGAAGTCAAAGCCCAGCAACTAACTGCAGCACCCTTTCTAATCCTTCATCCCTTGAAGACGAAACTTATGTCACCCCATGCAGTGACTTAAAGGAGAACCGGGAAGATAATTGTTTTGATTTCTATAATAATGCCGAGAAGATTGTTTCCACCAATTTACCTGGTCAGCCAGCTGGTGAAAATGAAAACCCTTCCTTTGTATCCGATGAAGAACATGCTGTGAGAAATATCCGCCCCGGAGACCACTCTGATGCTCTAAAGCTTGAGGATAAACAAGCATCGGAGGGTCAATTTGGTGGGGCAATGAGCACCCCTGATTATCGATCAAGCACTCCTGTTAAGCGCATACCTTATGTGGGCCAAGACATGGGGTTGCCAATAACTCCTTGCAGGATGGAAACTTTGGAGGGGCCTGGTAGGATTGGATGGTCCAAATTGAGCCTCAAGGATCGAGAGATCGGATATGGGAAGGGTGAGGAGCCCCAGCTGAGAATTTTGTCGAAGAAGAGAAGCCGGGATGAAGAAGTATATGCAGGGAGTGATGCTTCCAATGAGGAATTTGAAAAATATGTCAAAGTGGTCCGATGGCTCGAGTGCAATGGGCATATAGAGAAGAGTTTCAGGCAGAAATTCTTGACTTGGTATAGCATGAGAGCCACAATTCAGGAAGAACGGGTCGTTAAGGTTTTCATCGACACCCTCTCCGACGATCCTGCATCTCTCGCAGAGCAGCTTGTCGACACCTTCGAGGACATAATTTCGAGCAGGAGAACTGCTGCTGTGCCATCTGGGTTCTGCATGAAGCTATGGCATTGATTGGTACAGAACCTCTGGGTTTGTTGCCATTTATTTCAAATCAAATTTGACCCGAGCCCGAAATAAGGTTGTCTTGGTTGAATTCTTTAGACCCAGAAAACATATTTAGGAAATGAAGATTGATGTCGATGATTTGTACAAGGTGAGTGGTCTCCCATTTAATTATTGTGCAAGAACAAAGAGTTTCGTACCCCTTTCATTTTTATAGAAGGAACGCTGTCTCTTAGTTGTCTGATGGAAACAAATTGTTTGCTTGGTGGACGATTATTGTACTGATTGTGCTGTATTTTCATGCATTTGAATGAATTTGATAAGCTAAGCTAATGGAGAACCGAAGCTTGTGTTTGATGGAATGACAAATCCATGAATGCTCGAACCACCGTGGATGAAAATAGCAGAAGAGGGATTAAGGGAGTTGATATTGTGGTGCTACACAGCAGGCTGTTCGGTTAATGGAGTACCATCATGGTCTTTTAGTAGAAGAATTTTATATTTTAACTAATAGCCATAGTTAGAAGTTAGGTAGATAAATGCTAGATATTAAATAGTTATTTAAATTATTTAAAGTAATCTATATTATTTATTTAACTAATTCTTAATTTTAATCGTTAGATAGATATAAAAGTTTATTATTTAAAAGGATATAACAACTCTCCTATTAAAGAAGTATCATTAATAAGTCAAATGAGCTTTCCTCATTTCATTTAATTTTCTATTTGAGGACACTCATTATCTATTTTGAGCCATCCTCATCCATTTTGATGAGTAATGTGTTGTTTAGAATTTTTTTTTATTATTTAAGTCAAATTATAAATAGGTTTCATTTAACTTATTAATTTTTGAATTGAGCCTAAATAATCTTCAATTAAAAATTTTAAGCTAAATTTTGAGCAATTTAATTATTTTATTGAATAATCAATATCCTCATAAACAAGTACTGATTAGAAAAAATATGTAACCATCTCACTTTGATATTCTGTCTTTTGTTATCTGCTGAGCTTCCATACATTGTTCTACTTACCAAAAACCATTGATATGTTATTTTAAAGAGGGGTTATTCTATTGATTTGTGTTTTTTTTTTTTATTTTAACTTACTCTCTCTTTGTACCATTCCTAAATCTTACAAGACAATATGTTGACTAGACTAAAGAGGGGTAATTCTATTGTCACATCAATACAACGTTAAGAAGAATAAACTTTAAATGGCCTTCATCATGATCGGAACTGTTTAAAAAGAGCAGTCAAAGCAAAGTATGCTGGTCAAAAAAGAGAGGAAAAAGAGAGCTTCAAGAGACAAGACATCCATCATCCAGTCCAATCTGGGCAAAAAATAAAGTAGATATGCATTCCAACTAAGGGTTTTGCTTTTGAATTTTGTAATAAGCCGCTCAAATATTAAATCTGTGTCTTTATAATTATAGAAATTTAATGTTTTATATCATAAAGATAGAACAAAATGCTCAATAATATAAAATAAACTCTTCATCACATTACCAAAAAGGTAGTCAAAATTTTGATTAGTTTTTATCCTGATAAAGCTGCTGTCTCTCTCAGCAGTTTGGTCAAGCCTCTTTCACCAGTGTGTGCACTACTACAGAGGCAAAATTAAAGGATTTAACCCAAGCTTTTGACCCTTTTTGATCCTAGGGATTCTCCAAGCTCACACGCAAAAAAATACAACAAATAAAAAAATAAAAATAAAAAACATTTGCACAAAAAAGCAAACGCCATGAAACAAAAGGGGTGCGTTATTTTCACGAAGGTCCGAATAGTCCCTTTTTTCATCCTTGATCCACAATTGAGCTTAGAAACGCATGCCCTGCGTATATAACACCACTCACGAGACAATGTCATAAGGCAGAAATAGAGGAAAAGGTGGGGGATAAAAAGGGAAACATGCATAGAGAGAACTTTAAGATGGTACTACATCTCACTAACTACTGCCCCTGTTAAATGGGTGCCAGTCAATGGGTACACTGCACCCCCTGCTGTCTCCAAATTGCTAGTCACTGGGTCCACCGCACCGCCAGTAGCCACGGTTGCTACCACCTCAGCTGCCGCCTCTAATATTGCACGCTAGTTTAATCTGCACGGATATTTCTGAGTTCTTCCAAAATCATTCCATCCCGAAAATGGGTGTCTGCAAATGTAATGCGGGTCCAACCCAGCTGCTACTGCCACCCTCGTAGTCGTTGCGGCCGCCAACATTACTTAGGTCTACCATCGGTATTCCATAATGTATGTTACATCCTACAGTGTTACTGCTACTGCTGCTGTTACTAATTTGTTGCTCTGCATAAACACTGCTGCCGCCACCAACACCACTGCCAACGCTCAAGAAGCCACTTTCTGCTTCATTAACAATTGAAGCACCTGTTGAGAAGTCCATGTTGAATACTGTAGTACCTTGGCAATTAGTTTGATTAGCAGAATCTTCAACGCCAGAGGAAATAGTAAGATTTTGTGTTTGGCTTGAGTTTTGGGTTTGGAATCCAAAAAAGGACCAGTAATCCGATGTATCTTGCTTAATGGGTATTCCATAGCAAAGCTTTGGGCATGATACCATCGAGAGGCTGCTCTTCTCGGGCTGCTGATTTTCATTTATACTATTGTCCCTGGAACCAGCTGTTGATTTGCTGGTAACGCCGCCAACAGGAAGATTGTTGCTGGCAATACTTTGAACATCATAACGAGTAATGTCGAAGTTGGTCACTGCATTTAGGCCACGAAATTTGATAGCAGCAATGTCATAGGCCTCTGCAGCTTCTTCTTGGGTGCCTGCCAATATTCATCACAAGAAGGACGAAAAATGAGAGGAAATTTTTTGCTTAAAGCTTGAAATGGTATTCATATTTTGATATTCTGAGTTTCAGCTACCACCAAAACTACTATTAGAAGCGTGTACAATAAACGACTTTGATCCCTAATTATCAGATGGCCTAGAATTAAAAGAAAATCATGTGAGCTTACTAAAAGTTCCAAGATACAAGTCTTTGTTGCCTGCCACTCTTCCTATTCTTGCTTGCCATCTGCCATGCTGATGGTGCCTGATAAAATAACATTCAAAAATAACACAGTTTGATCATTTACCCTTACCCCTTCTTTTTATTTTTACTTTGTCAGCATATGTAATACATAGGAAAACAAAGAATCAGAAACTAAAACCTTGTGACTCCTCTGTAAATAGACGCGCCTCTAGAAAATCCACTACTCTTCCTGTAAGTTCAACATTTCCAGAAAATAAGATATTGAATATATACTACATCTACAATGAATGAAGGTATATTACTCTTGCTCTTCTTTTTATCTAATAAAATTAGAATGAAAAAGGAAGATACTGCAACTTTGAGCAAAATATACAAGTACAAAATACCTTCGTAATGATGCGACGAACTCTTGCCTAGTCATGTGTTGCATCTCCTCTAGCTCTTTCTCATAGTCAGATATCTTACATAAAATCATATACAGAAAATTGTAAGAAAGATAACTTTGTTTCAATAATTTAATTGGCTTTTGTTTCTTTTTTTTTTTTTCAATTTTTGTTTTGAGGAAGCATACAGGAAAATTGGTGGTGGTGGCCGGACCCCAATACTTGAGAGCAGCTAGATCGTATGCTCTTGCAGCTTTCTCTTCTTTATCATACCCGCCTTAATTAATTGAATAAATAAATCAAAAAAAGAAAAAAAATAAAACAAAGTCTAAAATCAATGATACGATCCAGATTATCATGGATTCATGCAATACGGATCTTCACTATCAACACAAAAAACATCAATATATAATATAATCTTTCAGCATGGATAAGAAATACTTACCTAAATAAACTGTCGAGAAACAATTAATGAGGATCCATGAGAAGCAGCAGTTCATTATTCGCATGCCGCAGAAACAAACAGAACATTGATTAGAACGGAGTAAATATATAAGGTTTAGTAACATTGGCATGCAAGTCCGTATAAAAAAATAACCACATGCAAACTTCGTATTATATCTATATATGTGTGTGTGTGTGTGTGTGTGTGTAGGTCTGTAGGTGCACATCATAGCAAAATTAACTACAAAAAAACTAAAGGACTTCAGTAGTATCAGAAGCCAAAACATCCTTTTCTTTAAAGAACCAAAAAGAAAGAAAATATAAATTGGTGACTGATTTATGCATATCTGTTCTTAATGCAGATTCGAGCCTAACCCGTTTCCATTTGCAGGTTTTTAGCCTTGTAAACAGGAAGAGCGAACAGCTAAATTATCAGTCTTTTTATTTTACTAAACTTTCATTTTAAATTTTATTTAGTACCGATTGTATACTACACATAATTTTACAAAATTCATAATATTGTGATGGCATATGAAAAAAATTTAACAACAGACTCAAAGTTGGTGGACTCTACATGCTGGCGTAAGTTTTTATACACCAGAATACCCTAAACTTCTACTTTAAACCTTTTTACATTTCCAAAGATAAAGCATTCATACGATCCCCAAGATAGAGTAAGCATAAAAATGTTATACTGTACAAAACCAAAATTGAATAAAAACAGACAATAAAA
Source organism: Nepenthes gracilis (assembly GCA_033239525.1). NCBI lineage: Eukaryota > Viridiplantae > Streptophyta > Magnoliopsida > Caryophyllales > Nepenthaceae > Nepenthes > Nepenthes gracilis. The sequence goes on along the minus strand of BSYO01000018.1, from coordinate 13,641,701 downwards.
TTTTAAAAAGTAAATAACATAGAGATTATTTTCCTGAAGATCTAAAACCCAAAATAGAACTAGCATTCCTTGTATAGGAGTTTCTTTTTGATGGATATTAGGATTTGTTTTTTCCATATCATTCCCATTTCCATTTCTTGACACACACTAATCAACTACCCAAACGAAAAAAAAAAAAAATTAAAAAGAAAAATATCGAAATGAACCAGAAAACTGGGAAAAAATTAAAAGCAATTTGCGAAATAAAATTACCTTGGCGGCCTTTTCTGCTCTGGCCTTCCCTTCTGCAGCTATTATCCCACAAATGTGCTTCATATCTTCCTGTCCATCTATGCCTGCAACGTTTGTTTTTCAAAACAAAAATCAAAACAGATTTATCATCAAAATAAAGAAAATAAAAAAAAAAACCGAATATTAACCAGATAACACGATGGCTATCAAATTAATCAGTTGCAATTAATGTCATGTATTCAAGATTGCGCCGCATCTAAAATATCGCCCTATGATATAACATACAACCAACTTACCAAAAAAATTAAACAGCGTACAACTTTATCTCATACTTGGACAATTTCAGACAACACAAAGTCATTCAGGATGCTAAATAATTTCTTAGTAGAGATTTATAAGGTAAGCTACTATATATTGAATCTTTCTCTGCAATAAGATAGTGTTTTGTTAGATTAATATGAATTATTTTAGGGCTAAAAGAAATCAGAATACATGAAATCTTCATATTTAAACCTCAATCAGTCAATCGCAGACCGAGCCAAACTGTCCCATTTTCATCGATAAGATATCATGATGCAACTAGTGCGGGATCATCCGAGATCCATATCAGTAAATGATCCAACCATCAAATTTGTGCTCTTTTTGGGAGGAGTTCAAATTCCAGATATAAACTTTCAATAACGGGTGTTGCACTTGGTTCTTCATTAGCCACAGCAAGTTAATATAGACATATCAAGTACTTGAATTCGTCAAGCGAAAATACAAAGATGGTAATTACCGAGTAACACCACGATAGATAGAGGTGCGTTGGCCAAAGGTACTGTCACCAGTCTTCTTGGGCGCAGGACCCACCACGGGAACCGCAACAGCTTGTTTCTCGGCATCAGCATCAAACCCACGCAGGAAGCTAGCAGCTACTGCCTTCAGCTCCGAATCATATCCCGTGGCGGCAGCAACGGCGGTGATGGCCATGTTTCTGGATGCGGCGGCCGGAGATTCGATGGAGAGCGGGGCCACAGCCACTTGCAGACCAGCCCGGAGGAAGTTCTCGAGTCTTTGACCGCCACCGCTAGGGAGAATTGATAAGTCAGTTGCAGTAGCATCTTGTTGTGGGTTATGTACCTCAATGATATCACCTGAAACAAAGAAAACACTCTTACAAAACGAATTGTATTTCATGAAACCCCGAATCAAGGGAAAAAATGCTAGCTCGAAGTGGGTTTATAGCTCCTATTAGGATGAGATAGATGACCTGGAGCATGGGGAGAGTAAGAAGAGAAGGGATGGTAAAGGGAGAGTGGAGAGGAGTGATCCGATGAAGCGGAGTGCAGTTGGTCATGATGATGACGGTGGTTGGAAAGGGAGAAGGCAAGCCAGCTCTCATGGTCCATTCGCCGTCGATGGGCGCGAGATATATTCAGGATCACCTTGGAAAACAGCGCAACTGCTACAGAATAAGAGAGAGAAAGAGAGAAGAAGGGACGGTGAGTTTGACGGAGGAGGAGAGGAGGTGGAGGGCACAGATATAGAGGTGGTGGTGACGACCAACCTTGCACGAGCATCGAGGCCCTCGCCATTTCGCTAGGGATCATAGTGATCTTGTGGTTATTCAAATATCATTTTGGCCCTCCTTTTAATTTCTTAGGAACAATTTTTAAGTGGTATCAAGCCTTTCTAGTCAATTACTACTCACTGAAATTGAATTAAAAACCAGTTGTTTTTTGAACTTTATATTTTTACTAATTTGATTAACACTTTTAATTATGTTATAATTAAATTTTCTTCAACCCAAATTTACTGAAACGATGCATACCGTGAAATCCTAGTCAATCAAACGAGCTATCATTCATATTCTTACACGTATCATTTGCACCAAAGAACATCACGTGAATATATATAATTACATTAGTCCATCGATAAAAAAAAATCTAAAAATAAATATAATTTTTAAAAAATAACTATTTTTTCCCTTATTCATGTTTTTATAAAGTATTACTAAAATACGTGTATTATTTCTCATCTACTCATTATTCTATTAGAAATAAATTATAACTTCCACATTTGTTTGATTCCCGATACTGAGGCACACCATACTTCAAATTCCAGATCAATATAGAGCATAATCAAAAATTTAAAGTTAAATATGTTAAATAGAAAGGTTAAGAAAGAGAGAGATTAATTTCTAACATAAAATATTTGAAAATTTCCCTTTTATTATCTAAATTACCCAGCGCAACTATATAGCTTACTCACCAATCCTAAGACAATGGAGCAATTATGTTTTTTGTAAGTCTTTTAAAAACGATTTTATTTGACAAGCAGTAGAGTGGAATAGAGTTGAGGATAGAGATGAGAACAGCGGCCCAAGTGCATGTGGCAGGCTTTCATGGGATTACTGGGCGGTCTCCTTCTGGAGAGTGCTTTTATTAAATATATATATATATATACATATACATATACATATACAAGTAAAATTTAAATAATATTTGATACCCATGCAAATTAAAATATATTAATTTTATCTTATCAAAAATTATATATTTTATATTAAATTTTTTAAACGGTTCAAATCTAATATCTGAAATAAATGTAATGTTTTTAAAAAATTTAAAAATAAGATTATGGCAGAAAAATATGTAAAGGTGGCGTGCATGTGTTAGGGGAAGCGAGAGCGGTGAAGAGGAGACACGATGGCACTGCCTTATCTAGGTCAATTAGATCATAGAAGTATTAGAAAGATTTATTCACTTGGCGTTGGTTTCTCTTCTGCCACGTGGCATTTTTTTGGCCAGCCGATGACAAGAGTAAATATAAGCGGTCAATCAAAAATAGATATACGACAAAATTTTTTAGAAAGATATTTAAATTTCAAATTAACATATTAATATTTAATCATTATATTTTATCAATTCTCCATTACATGAAATTAATTGAGAATTGACAAACTATGAGATATGAAAAGAATAGGTAATAACTCCAGAGAGAGAGAGACAGAGAGGGGGGAGGGAGCGGCAGGCATATCTTGAACTGTGAAAAAGGCTGGTAGATCAGCGCAGGAGACGGCCCTTGAGAGGATCAAAGATGAATGATTTTAACTGTTTGACCAAAACACGGAATTAGGATTTAAGACGATTGTCAGATGGGGGAGAGCGACGCCGGGCGAGCTGAATTGATGCGCGACAAGCAAAACGAAGTGCATGGGGAGTGGAGGAGAGGGACGGTGCATGCAGGAAGGCACGTGAGGCCGATTTATTTATTATTTATTATTTTTTTAATTACCCCACTAAAGAGCCAGAGGAGGGTGGCCCATTCAATTCAATGCTTCCATTGCATCACGGAATGACCCTTTAACTTTAGGGCCCACTACAATCAGCACGTACCACCTATGGCGGCAATGCTTGTCCATTCTGAATTCAAACGCAGCCTTAATCACACAAGCTCCACCTTTTAAATAAATTAAAACCGTTTTTTTAAATATAATTTATTTTATTTTTAAATAAATGACTTTAATTTAATAATTATTTTTTATTTTTTAAAATAAAAATAACCAAGATTAAGGAAAAAACAACATTGATGCAATTCCCTCGACCATTCTTCCTTCGTCCCATCGATGAGGGAGTCAACCTGACTCTAGAAACCGAAGGGGGCTATATGCGGCAATTTATTATATTAAATATAAATTTAATGATATTTATTATGTGATATGAAACAACTGACGCTGCAATTCGATGATGAGATAGTGCTCTCTTAAATTGCAGATCTAAAATGGGATTCTCGGTCGACTCGTTCTGGGCTTGGGGCAGGTTGCAGATGCAGGACCGCTAGGTCGACTACTGCAAGAGGCAGATTTGATTGATAAGGTGAGGAATTAAATTGGCAAATATAAAGGCAGATTAGTGAATCCAATTTTTAAACTCCCTAATTTCATTTTAAATTTATTAAAATATATTTATAAGGCAAAATCTACCCCTAAGACTTGAGACAGAACCCTAGTCTAGGCCGGATACATCTACTTTTCACACGTTACACAAAAAATATAATGATGAGATTTATAATTAAAAAAAAAAACCCAAAACTCATCCAAATAGTTTTTATATATTTTTTATTATTAAATTAAATATCTAATAAATATTAATAATTTAAAATTTTAAAAATAACTATATATATATATTTTTTAATATTAAAATTTTGATCATTAAATCTCCCTCCAATAGTGAGAATAAAAGTATCAAGGATATAATATCCCCCTATATTAATGATATTATTTTATTTTTTTTAAATATATTATCTTTTAATTTAGACTACTTATATATAATATTACATTTTTTAAAAAATTAAACAATCACTATCTTCCAATTTAAGTACTTTATATAATTGCCATTATTATAATTTTTTAACTTGTCTCTTTTTCTTCTATAAAAGGATGTTATATAGTTTTATATATAGAAATACAAAAATCTTTTTTTTACTTTTTTTATAATTTCTACCTGATATCAATATTAAGTTTAACAAACTTACTAGCAACAAACTTCTTAACAACATTGCAATGATTCTTCGATATATTTTCATTAACTTTTTCAACAACTTTTTGACAGTCTTTCCAATAACATTTCTTGTGGCTGTTGTACTTACATATTTGGCTGATTCTACCCCTTTACAATCTCGTCTTTTATTTTAGCTAATCTTGAGATAATTGGCAATCAAGTTCGGTATCTTTATCGTATTCAATATATTTTCATCATAAATTCTTGACTTTTCATGGGATATCTAATTTTTCTTTAATATTGTATAAGATATTTTTAACTAATATCTATGTTATATATACTACTAATAGTTCATATATATATATATATATATATATATATACATCAATTATATTGGTCATGGTTTCACTCTCAAATTTTATATTCTAGATATTTATTATATTCTAAACTTATATTTAAATTTTATATCTATTTGCCAACTTATTAAATATATTTTCAACTTAACATTTTTACACAAAAGTCATGTTCTAAATCAGAAAGTAGGCTAACCCGTTAGTATCGGATATAAAATTGCTCACCTTTTTTAGCTCATATCTATATATCTTCCACGTTTATTTATTGTTATTGTTGTCTCTCCTAATATTTGGCACAAACAATTTGGTCATTTCTTATTGCCCATGTTCAATTCTTAGCCTCTACTTTCAAAAAGTTACTTTTGACTCTTTTAATTGCACATCTTATTGTTTAGTCAAACAACTAATCTTAATGCTATTTGATTTGATTCATTTATTTGGGATTCTATCCCTATCTACACTAAATATAGGTCTTATTAATTGGTTGATAGTCTAAGTATCAACCAATGCTAAGTATACTTCCGATTTTCCTTCCCACGCTAGACTCACTACTATAAAATGACAATTAGTTCTTTTAAACATAATATCTAACTCTGTACTATTAATGACGAATCTTTCTCTATTACTATTTATCATTAATTGGTTAATAATCTCATGTATCTTACTATTATCGGACATAATATTGCTTATGTTGTGCATTTGATCAATTAATTTATATCAACTTTGTGTTTTGTTTACTACACAATTGTTATTCATATTCTTCATTTTGTGAAAGTAGTCTATTTCATGGGCTATATTTCTTTTTTCAATCTTCCTTGGAGCTTCAAGTATATTATAATATTTATTGGATAGACAACTTTACAGATTGACGATTCACTATTAATTTTCTTATCTATTAGGAGATTCTCTCATCTCAGACCCTAGCAAAAAGTAAACCGTTATTACTATTCTAACACTGAAACTAAACATCATACTCTTACTAATAATACATTTGAATTCTTTTGACTTCATTGGCTTTTAGGATATCAGTATTCCCCAATCCAATAATATTCCTTTTTATTATGACAATCATAATATTATTTAGATTATTCACAATAATGTTTCATAAACACACAAAATATATCAAAATTGATTACCATTTTATATATTATCATCTCAAAGAAAGCACCCTCCATCTTCACCTAGTTTTTTCAGCTGATCAATTGGCTAATATTTTTATAAAAACTCATTCATATGGTCACCACATCAGTCTAATATTCAAACTCTAACAGGTTTCTTTCAAGCTATCTTAAATTTGAGAAAAATATTAATACTATAATATTTTTTTATTAAAGATATTATATCCTTTTCAAATTAAAAAAAATTACTATCTTCAAATTTAGACTACTTATATATGTTAGAATATATATTAAATCATTTCTAATTAAATGATTATTATATTTTAATTTAGGTAATTTATATAATTATCATTATTATAACATTCTTAGTTTAAACTATTTTTTCTTATAAAAGGCTAAACTGGTTTATAATTTTATATACAGAAATATAAGGTTTTCTTTTTCTCTCCTTTCAAATTTCTACAAGAAGAAAGATTTGTTACACCTGCTTAAAAAGGATAGCTCCCAAAGCATTAGCGTGCTTACCCCTTAACAAATAAAAAGAAGTTTTAGCGAGCTATGATAAAATCACTTGATCAAAATAATCATCATTACTCAATCAGCGTTTCAACACAAGTAATTTCAATGACTCCCCATGTATAACCAACACATCATAGACAACACAAATATCATAGCCAAAGCAAATATCATCGACAGCACAAATGCCACAGACAATGCTAGAATGAAACTCACACATGAATGTATCTAGTGACTTGGCCAATTTCATCCCCACAAACCACTCCCCCTTCTGGACACAAAGGCAATCGGGTAAGTCAATCATCATTAGAATGTTCAAAATCAACAGCCTGTCGATCTCAAATAATGTGCAGCTCACTGAACAAATGGTCAAAACCTCATCTCAAGACGGCTTACCCATGCTACAATGCATGATTGTCAAGCTTGAATCGCAAAGAGCTGATAAAAAAAATTGGGTAAGCTTACCCATGATCACCGATTGTCAAAGAATAAGCTGGAGTGGACTCAAAAGACACAGTGGGTCCAAGGAGAGATGTCACAATAGCAAAATCATTCACATATACTTGTGCAAAAACAATAAGCTGGAGTGGATTCATAATTTTAACAAAATCATGAGCGAGGAACAAGGGGATCCAAAAACAATATCATTCACATATACTAGTGCAACAAATAAGCAATTCTCCACTTGACAAATCATTAGGGAATTGTCAACATCTCTTGTAAGGTCACATTCTAGAAGATACATTTTCAATCTGTCACACCAAGATCACGAAACTTGCTTCAACCCATATAAGACTTTTTCTTAAGCATGCACACGTGATGTGGATATTTGGAATCAATAAATTGCTTGGTTGCTCAACATAAGTCTACTATTGAAGAAATCCATTTAGGAAGGCACATTTGATATCCATTTGGTTTAACAAAACCTAAAAGTGCAAAAATCTTTCTTATTGCTCAACTTTTTCTCCTTTTCATAGTAACAATGTACATAATAAATATAACATATTTGATAGGAACAATAACAATATTTTTAGAAACTACTTTAGTTCTTTCTCAAAAATACATTACAAAAGTTTAGCTTTATTATACAATATCTCAATTGGGTTATATGATGTTAGTTTTAGGCATGGGGTCTAATAGAGTTGCTTTATTTCATTTGATTATTCATTCAAAAGCATTATTATTTTTAGAATATGGATCTGTTAATCATTCCATGGAAACTACTATTATATATTCTCCAGATAAAAGTCATAATATAGTTCTAAAGCTAAAAAACGTTTGATGGACTGGATGAATTACCAAAGCAAAAGTCTCATCGAATGTAATCCCCTCAATCTGAATGTATCCTTTAGCTAGCAGCTATTTTTAAAAGTTCTGAATGCAGATAAAAAATATCTCCTAGATAAGCTTAAGCTTCATGAACTGACCCAACTTGGCCTTGTTTCTAGTGATGACACTAGTTTCATAAGTTTTGTTTGACATATCTACTTAGTGCCGATAACAATGCAATCCTTAGGCCTTTACCAATTTCCAGAAATAATTTCTTGTGGATCGTTTCACCTCCTCATGCCCAGTATAAACCCGAAAGTCATCATTTAACGTTTCCTCAGCCTGTTTGGGTTCACTTTGAGAGACATGGCAGGAGAAAGCTAGTTTATTCAACACTCTTCCTCTCAAAACATTCTTTCATTTAAGTTCCCAATGACATGATCTTTAGGGTGATTCAACCTGACTCTAGCTGAAGGTTTTGCATAATGGACATTGTTAACGTTAGAGGACCCACTAGGTTCAACTGCATCGTGATTCATCATTTTTCTCGTCCTCTAGATTAACTCTATTAGCACCAAGAGATTCCTCACCAAAGTCATCATCAACAACATTAATAGATTCCATTAAAGTTTGTGTATATAGATTGTACACTCCATAAGCTCTACTGGTTTGGGAGTAACATAAAAAAAAATTCTCTCATCACTCTTATCATCAAAATCTAGCTAGATTTTTCCTATCTCTCAAAATGTAACAAAACCTTCCAAAAAAATAAAGTACTTAATTGTGGGCTTCTTCCCCTTCACAATTCAATAGGGGTTATTTCAGTTCCGGGACACAAGTAACCCTTGATTAGAAATATGGCACATTGTATAAACAACCTCTCCCCAGAAGTATAAAGAAAGATTTTTGCTATGAAGCATAGCCCTTGCCATTTCCTAAATCATATGATTTTTTTCCTTTTAATAATTCCGTTCTGTGGAGGAATAATGGCAGCAAAATACTCTGGCTTATCCAATGTTCAATATAGATATCCTCAAAGGTAGAATTGCTTTTCCATGGTCACTCTTAATTCTAGCAATGGTGCATTCCTTCTCATTTTGGAATCTCCGAACAAGGCTGAAGCAACTTCAAAAGTGTCAGGTTTCTCTTTCAAAAGTTATATCCAAGAATACCTAGTGGAATCATTAACCACCACCCAGATATATCGTTTTCCTCCTAAGCTTTCAATCCTAGATGATTAAGTCCATATGTAAGAGTTGAAGAATCTCTTGGTAGAGATATCTATGGTCCTTTTTTTGTGCAGCTTTATTCTGCTTGCCAAGTTGACATTGACCACACACTATTTTCACTTTTCTCTCTTGGAAAGGCCAATAACAATCTCATTCTCAGAGATATTCAAATAGTTCTTGTAATTAACATGACCAAGTCTTTGATGTCAGAGTTTAGCAACTCCTATACTATGGCATCTCCAGCTAGATTTAGAGACCACTCAATAGCAGTAATTTGAAGTCATACCACTCATCACACCATTTTGATCTAGCATGGTATACTTGTTTTTTGAAATTTTGACCTCAAAATCTGTAACATAATCAAACATTGAACCAAGGTACGTGGTCAATAAAATACTAGAGCCTACTCTAACCAGAAAATCACAGAAGAAGAAATAATTAGCACAGGCAACAAAACATCTGTCAATAACAAAAAAAAAAAAAAAAAATCCATTTCAATGTTGTTGGTTCTATGTTATATTACAAGTTTCAGACATGAATACAAGTTCAACAGAAGTATTGTGGAAGTTTGTATTTTTCCATAGTTGGCAGATCATATCCAAGCACCAAGGTCAAAAAATAGGAGCTCAAATTCATCTGCCACATTTAAGGACTGATCCAGAATATTAGGTCAATATTGTATCTATTTATATGCTGTTGGAACAGCGTTTGCTATTAAAGACGGTTTTTAGTCAGTTCCATCTAACTAGATATTTATTATGACCACATGTCCCGACATATAACCTCAGTAAAACAAAGGTTAATTAGCAGAAATGGACATGCAGTGAAATTGAACTGCTAGATCTTTCTTTTCCACTAAGCTTCAAAGTAGGAAAACAAATTTATGTGGAGCAAAACATAGAAAGCAATTTCTTCTTTATTTATTTATTTATTTATTTATTTATGTTATGGAAGTAAATTGTTTGCTGATCCCACAATGAAAGTTTTGGGTGTGCCGTTGAGAGAACTGGAGTTCAGGTATTTTTAGGTACTCTTCTGCGGTCTGGACTCAGTGACAATGAAATTCTTTGCGGAGAAGTAAATCATTAGTTCTTCTTTTTGTTTTTTTTATTCTTTTTTTTTTATTCAGGCTTCCCAATATCTTCTTATAATGATTTTGGATGGCTGTGTTTTATGATCTTTTGTTTTGTTAAAGGCAGCAATTTTTTGTAAATAGGTGATACCCTATTGGTGTCTTTCCTTAAGACACCTTTTTTTAAAAAAAAAGAGTCATGCTCCAAATCTGTTGAAGAAAATTGAAGTAAGAAACAAAGAAAGCACAATTTCAAAAATATGCCTAGAATTTTACTGAACCATAGTTATAGTGAATAGGGTAATGACTCCCTCCCATCAGTAACTGCTTACCGGAAAGAAACACATCTATCAAACATATATTATCCAATTACGCCAACAATTCCATAAGGATTCAGTTTGGAAAAAGAATTTTCCCTTTATTCAATGGGAACAACTTGTTAACTAGTCTCCACCCTTCAACTATTCAAAATGACCCTGATTGTCAACTTTTAAAAATTATTATGCAGAGACGTGTCAATCTTGTTCTTAAGAGTGATATGCCCCTTCCAAATTAAAGTGAGAAAAAAGAACGAAGAAAAAATGAGAAAAGATATTTTAAAAAAAAAAAAGCAAAGAAAACAGGCACAATAGGAATCATACTGAGAGACCGCATAGCAAAAACATGTAATGCATACGCCTGGCCCAAGAAAAGGGATGTGCATGTTGTGATGCAAGGTGGACATAAGGGATAGACCAAGAAGAATAGTTAAAATCAAAAACAGACTTTGAGGGTTGAAGGTTGCAGCAGATTGTTTCATTACCAATTCACCATATGGTAATACCCTTCAGTCCTTCAATAACATACTACCCAAGAAACTGCAACATGACAAAAGTAGATCACGAAAACATAGGCTCATCAAACAAAGTACAAACATTAAGCAAGAAGGGTTCAATCTTTTACTTGATTCTGTGGGGAATAGCCTGGAACCCACTGAATGGGGCTCCAATGACTGAAGCTGTCACCTAGGCATCTGTTGGGGGAATAGTATGGTGATGTCTCGTTAATTTTTCAGCATCCAGATTGGGAAAAAAAACCAAAAAAAATCAACACGCCTGCACTTGTGCCTCATTAATTTTTCTTTTCAGTCAACCTGTTCCCCACTTTATCGATATGCATTTTGCAACAATTAGACTGTTAACAGGGATCTAGTGTGGTGGTGTAGAAATGAACATTCTATGAAGCTGTAGGGAAGCTCATTGAAATCAGTTATAGGCTTAAAAACATACCTGAGATTTGTAATATGAAAGATATCATTGAATGACTAGTGTGTGACAAATACAGTGGAAATCTGAAGACAACCACGTGTTTGGACGGGCAAGCAAATTTTTTTTGTGTACAAGTACTCAATGAATCAAATTAAACAACAGGATCATAGACAAAAAAAAAAAAAAAAAAAAAGAGTAGCATCCATATACAACATGCCAAAGCACCTACTACGAAGCAACCACTATTCTTAATCAGTTTGATCAGGTGCTAACAAGGGCTCCAGGTTCCACAGGAATTCTTTTTATCATTGCAATCCCTATGTAGCAAGATAATTAAGGCTGAGATTTCTTAATCAGTTCACTTTTATAAAAGCCAGAGTTATCCCATCAATTTTACTGTCCTCCTCCAATAGAGTAACAGTTGTCTGCTTCTACACTTGTAGAATTCCTCCACTTTCAATAAAAACATAACACTAGTATTCTGAAATTCGTGGTTTATTTTGTTGGGGCAATAGGTCGGTCGGACAAAATAACACAAAGTCACACACAGTGAAAAGGAAAGAGGAAGAAGAGACACACACAAATTTTACGTGGAAACACTTTCTCAACTAAGGGGAAAAACCACGGAACACAAAATCCACTACAAGTCCACTATATGAAAAATTGGTTACAAACCCCCGAGATGGAGTATCCACCACACACCCGAGAATAACAAAGAAAAACCTCTGCAGGGTAAATAAGAAAACACTTCTCCGTTTTCACTCTCTGTTTTTCTCTTTTCTTTCTCATTGGTGGTGCACTCCTCTCCCTTTTTCACACTTGGATCTCACACACTTAGCCTCCTCTACAACATGCCCAGCATACATACATATAATGATCTGCCTGGAGACTATCTACCAATAGGCGATGCGTGTGGACAAACGCCTATAACCTACCACTAATCTTGCTCACCAACTCTGCAGCTTGACACTTTCCACAAATGGAGCACATATTACAAGTCTGCTACCTACTTTGCAAAACCTACAAAACCAATTGCCTGCTACGTCAGCTGCCACGGTGTCCTTGGTGTTTCCATACCAGTAAACCAACCGGTAAATCCATTCATACCAAAACCGGCATTCCTGCCAAATGCTCCAAACCGGCGAAATGTTTCATTCCGAGTAAAATGCATTTTGGAAAAATGGCCAACCAGCCATTTTTCCAAATCCTGCCAACCTGGCAAACTAGGTATTTTTACTTTCTTCCAAAATGGCTAAATCTTCCATTTTGGCCAATTGGTAAATCTTGTGCATACCAGCTATTTTACCTTCACAACCAGTTAACCCTTTGATCGGAATTTCAATTGGACAAAATCTACACTTGCCATTTACTTTCTTAGCCAATCAACAAGTTGACCGGCCATTTTGCCTTAAGGCAAATCTGCGCTTGCCAATGGGCATCATTGGTGGTCCCGCTCCTTGGTCGCTGGCATCCATCAGCCGGTCAACTCGACCGGCTTCTGCTTTTTGGAAAGGTGCTTCGCCATTTTCTACTCCGAAAAATGCTCTCCGTCAATCAACCTCTGCATTGACCGTCTTTAATTCTCCATCGGTCAATCTCCGTTGACCGAAAACTGCTTTCTAGTTTTGCTCTCCACCAAATAAACTCCGTCATTTACTCTCCACAAAACCTCCGATGACAAGACTTGTTTATTGAATCACCAACAATGGAGTGACTAATCCCAACATATTTGTGGCAAGACTAGGACAAATAAAACACTTTCATTATACTCTCAATTTCATGCGTCAAAACCTTCACTAACCCTATACGTTCATATACTAACACAAATACATGATGGTGACTTGAATTTTATATCCACAAAAAGGATCTCCAATACTGACATAGAATATGAATCAGAAATTTCACAATATGAATATTCATAATCTCAGTTCCATCATGAAGAACAAACCAGCATCTGTAATCCTTGCAACCTTGTCGAATAGCATCCCAACAACTGTAAGCTGAAATCCGAATTTCTATTTTAACAAAGCAAGGATTAACTAAACGAAATTTAGCCTGAACAAATTATATTTCTGATATGCCTATATCAAATGAATAGAAATATGTACATTGTTGACAATTTAAAAAAATCCTAATACTGCAAACAATAATTGACTGAGGTCTCTGAATTTTTCACGAGTGAAAGATGCAAAGTTAATTAAGCAATAAGGATCATATAAGACTGAACGTTACAAGATATCTAAAACAGTTGAGCAACAAAAACTGAAGGATCAATTCCATTGACTAAAAGAACTATGACTTGAAGACTTATGCTTTAATCATTAAAAAATCACAAAGTAATTTGATCTAGTCCGGATTGAATGATAATTAAAGATCATATGAGTGAGGAGCGAGAGAAGGTAACCTTGGCAGGTGAGAAAGCGGGGTCGGCGGTAAGAGTAGCAATGAGAGGGCATCAAACCAAACCCAGAGAAGGCGTCGTTGCCGTCGAACTGCTTTCCATACATTTTCTTCAGAGATTCTAATGTAAATAAAAACCCTAACTGATAAAACCAAAGTCGATGAGTCGATATATGAGTCGTATTCTACGGAATCGTGGTTCTTGAAGTTCGCTTCGCTTCCCGCCCTTTTCACAAGACGAGAAAGAGCGTGCGTGGAACGGAAAATTTTAATGTCACGTATAAAGTATAAAAAAAAAAAAATAAAAATAAAAATAAAATAATAATAACAATAATAATAATAATAATAATAATAATAATAATAATAATAAATTATTATATAATATATTTTTTAAAAATAAAAATATATTAATAAAATTAAAAAATATTTAAAATAAAAGCTAAAACTCATATAAATGATTACCAAATATTCAAATATCAAAACGGATATTTTTATTTTAAAGATGAGAATTTATTTTTAAAAAATTTAAGTTTAAGTTTTTTTTAAAAAATATATATATAACCCATTGATTTATTTTTTTAAATATTAAGAAAATATAAAAATATTTCCTTACAACATCATAATAAATTCTTAAAAAAAATTTTATACTTACTAAATATTAAATAATTAAATATATATATATTGATGCGTCATGGATTTAAATTTTAGATGGATTCGAGTTAGTTGCTCCTTAGGCTTGTGTCGGGATCGAGTCTAGTCTCTATCCTGTATAGTTTGGATTCTTCACATCATAACAAAAGACGAAAAATTAAATGAAAACGGTTAGACTTGCTTTCTAATTTTTTTACCAATGTTCAAGTCATTAATTTTTCTTCAAAGATTGAGAAAGTAAAAATAGAGTATGCAATAGTCGAAGTCAGGAAGGGGATTTGTGAGTCTAGTTCAAAAGTGCATTCGGCATGGAGCGACTTTCGATCATAGTGCACTCGTGGAGAGTAGTTTTTCAGACTATTGGGTTCGCTGAGAACTAATAGTGGGAAAGAGAATAGTGATTGGTTGTTTTGAAGGATGGATCGCTTGCGCTAATTTGAATACAAGAGAATGTATGTCTTTAGAGTATATTCCCAAGGCTTTTTATAATCATCGGACCTCGCCGCCTTCTTTAGGCAGCACGGCAGTCTGTCAGCTGTTTGAATGGATCCTTTTCATCCAACGAAAGGATGCAGGCGCTATTGAGGGCTATAACGGTTGGGAGGAAGGAGTTCGTCTTCCACGGACATATCACATGCTGTGAATACTAAACTTCCATTGTGAGTTGTGTGCCGATTTGAAAACTTTTCTTCCGAGATGTGCACTGATTTGGAGCTTTTGTTTCAGAGAAGGTTGCTATTTTAGGAGATTCTCAATATCGCAATCAATTAGATTAGATGACCGTTACATGCAAGAAATGGCTCATGGGCCGTTTTTGACTTGGACCACATTTGGTTTGGGCCGCACCCGATTGCTTGGAAACTTTCTCTGATCAATTCGGATGTTGACTGTTTATGGGTCAATGGATTACGATTCTTCTGGGCTGATCACCTACTTTGGTCGGCTCACTCCAACCATCCCCATCATATATATTTATTAAGTTATTTTTAGATAAATAAGTGAAGTAATTTTATCTTTTATAGAGATAAAGAAGCTTAATTTTCATATCTTGACTATTTATTTTAAAATAAATAATTATAATTTAACTAATTTAAAAAAATTAAAAATTAATTAAAAATAATTATTTTAAATAATTAAATTATAATTTTTCTTTAAAAAATAGGCGATTAAATTTTAAAAAAATAACTGTCACCACCTATTTGAAAGATGAACCTCTCTTCAAATCAATTATATCTAGGGACTGATGATGTAATATTTCATTTAATTGGTTTTATTTAATGCAACAAAGTTGAAGAAAACAGATAATATGAAATGAGGAGAGTTCTACAAAATTACCCAAAACCAAAATTATACCAAATTTTATTTTTTTAATTATCAAGCGGGTCCAGTTTGACCGCCAAGAACTACGGCCGTCACCATACCGTAGCCACAGCATCTATTCCCCGAGCAAATCTCCGGCTTTTCCTGAGCCAGGTTGAGGAGAAGTAGCTGGAAAGCAGAGTACAAACCCGCCGAATATAAGGATTCTGCCACCAAGGAAGCTCACAGCCACATGATCGCGTCTAGGTGGAGGACGCAGCGTCGGGGCCGCTCAAACCACCAAACGTCAAAATTCTTTGGCCATTGTGAATTGATTATTGGGCATAAATCGGTCTTACATATTTAAAAATTTTTCAATTAAAACAAAATGTAAAATTAAAATTAAGAATCGTTACTAACATTTTACTATTAAAATTAATGCAATGCTACTTCTGCAAAATATTTTTCACTGATTTTTGATCTTTCAAGTCTCAATACTCCTTATAGATGGTATATTAACGGAATATCTGACTTAGGGACTAAATACCATCACCAATATTTGTGGACAATTCCCATCAAATTGCCCTGGTGGTTACCATGATGAGAGAAGTGGGTAGGCGGTTACACAGGAAATGTGGGCCAATATCTGTTGGTTTATCTTTTTTTTTTTTTGAAAACTATATAACCAACATGCTTCCACTTGGTTCATATTTCACTTAATGTAATTACCAAAATACATTAATCTTCATTCTTAATAAACAAATACATAAATTATAACGATAGGTGCTCTATAAATGAGCAGTATTTTTCACGTATTACAATATATCATATTTTTTAAGATATATTTGAATATGATAATGTTATTTTATGAATAAATTTTATATTTATTTTAGATCTAACAATTAATAATTTTTTAAAATAATCAACAAATGTGTACACATAAGTTTTTGAGAAATATGAAAAATAAATAAATATTTTATTAAATATCATTGTTCATCAATGAAATCACATAATGGGTCTTAAGCCCATACTAACTACATGATTCTTGAATTTTAATGGTGGCGTGTCCTTTCGTCAAATGATTAGCGATCATTAGTTCTGTACTAATATACTTAATAGTAAATTTCTTTCTTTTAATGCGTTCATTTATGGTTAAAAATTAAATGTTGATATATTTATTTTGACTGCTACTTTTATTATCTTTATCCAGGAAAATAACGGTTGAATTGTCGCAATATATTTTCAATGGTCTTAAGATGGAATCCACCACTCTAAGCCTAAATATAAAATTTTTCATCTATATACCATACTTTATAACTTCAAAATAAGAAATGAACTCAATTTTCACAGTGAAAGTAATAATTAAGGTCTGTTTTACACTTCGCCAGGATATAATTTCACCGGCAAGTATAAATATGTAACCAAATGTTGATTTATGTGAATCAACACATCGAATAAAATTTAAATCGGAGCAACCTAATACTTTTAAATTATCGGTTCGTCTATATGTAAGCATATAGTCCTTAGTACCTTAGTGATACCTTATCACTTTCTTAACAATTTTTCAATGATCCATACCTAAATTTCTCTAAAATATTTCTAATATTTCGATTGTAAAAATAATATTAGGTCTTATATATACTTGAGCATACCTCAAACTTTCAACAGCGAAAGTATACAGAATATTTTTTTTCCCGTTCAAAGTCATTTTTGAATATTGATTTAAATTGAACCTATCATTCTTCATAATGGTTACCACATTTGGTGAACAATCTTTCATCTAAAATCTCTATAAAATTTTATTGACATAAGTCTCTTGAGACAAATCTAAAATACCCCGTTATCTATTTTGATATATTTTAATACCAATGACATAAGATATATCACCTATATCTTTCATTTTAAATTTATTAGTAAAAACTTATTTCATCTCATATACCAAACCCTTATTATTAGATGCAACTAATATATAATCCACATATAAAATAAGAAAGTAGATCTTACTTTTATTAACCTTTTTGTATATATATTAATCAAACATATTCTCTTCAAATCCAAATAAAGAGATAACATCATCAAATTTAATATACCATTGATGGGAAGCTTATTTTAATCCATATATGAACTTCTTAAGTGTAATATCTCAAATTTTTATTCGAATTAATTTAATATTAATTATAATTTTGGGTAAATTGGGTGTGACAAAATTAATTAAATATTAAAAAATTTGGAAGGATATTTAAATCGGTTGGGTTGCCGCCCGAGATGTGCCCGTATTATCGCCCAAATATTAATTCAAATTTTGGCCTAAAAGAAAACTAAAATGGAATATATATATATTATATATTATTAAAAAAAAAGAAAAATAAAAGAAAAAAATTTTAAAGATAAGGACGGAAGGAGATTAGGGAGAGAGGGAGAAAAAGGAGGAGGGAGAGAGGGTTTCTAGTTTCGCAGTGGAGGAGGATGAAGGAGGAGGAGGAGAAGGGAGAGGAAGGAGGCGACGGCGACATGTGGCGAGGACGACACGTTGCCGGTGGTTATCGGCGGTTGAAAACTTGGCCAGTGGTGGTGGTGTAGCACAGAGGTGAGACCGTCGAGGAAACCGACAATGGTTGTCGGCATCAGTAGCATCGGCGCAGGCGAAGTGACACCGAGGAGGCCGGCGACGGCCGTTCGCAGTGGTGGCTAGTTGGTGTGGCGTCGTCATCGAGCAGCGGCAGCAGTGACAGAGGAAGCCGCATAGTGAGAGAGAGAGAGGGAGCGGCGCTCGGAGAGGAGGACGGCTGAGCAGCGGCGACAGCGGCATGCAGTGCTGTCACGATGGTTGTCGGCGGCAGCCAATGGTGGTCCACCGGTGACCGGCGATACCATGGGTGAGCAGCACGGAAGCCGTGTCGAGGAGAGAGAGCAACTAAGCGAGGGTCACGCACGGCAGGAAAGAGAGTGCCGATTGAGGTATTTCGGGACATTCTTTATTCAGATCTGTAAAGTATGAGGTTCAGACAAGTATCTGTAAACCCCCTTTTGGTCTAATTTAATTTTTGATATATTTTGGATACTGTTTAAAATTTTTACTGACATGTATGTATTTTTATACATCTGAATTATTTATTCTGGACATGCAAATATAGTTCATTGGATATTTTGGGGGTTGGTGGACTGGGTTTTATAATTTTGGAGAGTTGAATATTTTTCTAAAAGTTTGAATAATTTATTGGATACTGTATGTATTTATATTAATATATTTGTATAAAAATGAGTATGAAACTTTGCATAGGCCGTGCAAACACGTGTACGTGTCGGGTTGTGATCACTACATTTGGATTTAGATTATTGAATTTTTGGCCAACCTTTAGACGGGGAGATATTTATTATTTAGAAATTGCTTTCCGCCGGTAGAAAAGATTTGGAGTAGTTATCCTTCCTGTTTAGATAATTTGACTTGACCTTAAAATATATTCGAACATCCTAATATATCTGATAAGTTTAAGAAATGCACCTAAAGTCATGGGTGACAAAACATAGTAAGCAACCTTATCTATGGGTACACTGTACATGAATTTTGGCCTAATTTTCTCAAACTAATCTTTAAATAATTAGAATCCAAATTTGATGCATAATTTATTTTTTTGCATTAATTGGTATTGGACTTTGATTTGGATATGGATTTTTAGACTTAGAATTGATATTCGCCAATTTTTGCCTATAATTGGGCTTGCTATATCTCGTACAAACGATTTTGATTATATATTTTGATCCGGACCTTTGGAATATCTGTCGCGATACTACTTCGGCTTCTACGCACGCTATTGGATTATCTGGCTATCGGATTCTACCCTAAATCACAAGCTGATCGGGTTTCAAACTCGGACTCGGATTTGGACTCGAATCGACATCGGCTTTGGAATTGGTCCGAATCACCTATGTTTTGATTATATATATATTTGTATATATATATGTCGTAACAATGACTATTTTTAAAATTTGGACATTTATTTGAATTTGGATATTTAATTTGAGTACGAGACTACCATTGAATTTTGAAATTTGGATCTTGGATTTCGGTTGAATTTATTTTATCGATAATTTGGATTTATTCTGTAATTTAACGAGATTTTCATCCATTTGACATTTTCTCTAATTTATTGGACTCCTTTTAATTAAATACAATACTTGTTGGGCATTAAGCTCATTTTTCTGTTTTGTCCCTTCAGAATAGAAGATTCGGATGCATTGCAGGAGTTAGGACGTGACCTGTCAGCCATTCGTCTGATTCGGTGAGTTTTGGTTCTATTATTATTTAATTTGATAATTGATACGATTGTATTATGAAATTGGCCAGGTACAGGCCTATAATTACATATCGGGAATAATTTGGATATTATGCTATATATGATCATAAATTTTAGTTTAATTATTACCTCATTTACAATGATTATAGAGTAGGTCGTATTTATTTGTCCGAACAGTTATCCAATGAGGTCCTGTGTAAATTTAATTTTATTAAGTTGTATATTTTGGTTTGTCACATCCGGAGTTTTGGGACTTAGAATTAATTGGTTAAATTTTTTTAAAATTTTAAATTGTAATAAATTATTTTAATCGACCTACTTAGTTCGAGTTCATGATATTAAGCTTGGATACCAATTGATCATCATCAATAGAGGAGAATCTTTCTGATTATTTTATATAAATCTCTTCCTTAAAGTCACCATTTAAAAATATTATTTTCACATCCATTTATTATAATTTTAAATTAAAATGGGCAACTAATGCAAAAATAATACGAAAAAAATTTTTCTTAAAATATAGGAGAAAAAGTTTTTGTGTAATCAATTCCTTCCTTTTGAGTAAATTATTTAGCAACAGTTATATTTTATATATTTCGTTATTATCTAATGAGTTTTTCTTTATCTTAAAAATCCATTTACACTCTATAACTTTCACTCATTTAGGCAACTCAATAAAATTTCACACTCACCACAACTCATCAAATTTACATCTTTTTTCATGGTATTGTACTATAATTTTGATTCATTATAACTCATAATTTGTTAAAATATTTTGGAATTATTTTTTACTCTAATATTATAGTCAGACTATTATAAATATATAATGTAATAATTAGAAATTTTTGATTTTTTCATTTTAGTAGACATTTTTAATATTGTATCGATATTCTCAATAGGAGTATATTATACAACTATTTTAAGTAAATCCTGAATATTATTATTGGCTTTAATAATATCAACATTTTATGAAATAATATTGATTGACTATTTAACACTAATTTGAATTTGAGGGGTATTGTAAACAATAATCAATTTATCATATGAAGTGGTAGGTTGAGAATCCGAATGATTATTATTAGATACTGTGTTTTCGAATCTCTTACTCCCACTTATTATATCATTCTCGAGAAATTTCACATTTCTTAATTTTACAATCCTAGCGTTATGAGATAGACAGTAAAATTTATATCATTTTGACCGTTTAGTATATCCAATAAAATACCCCACTTATAGTCATTGGATCCAACTTCTTCTTATATGGATTATAAACTCTTATTTTAGACGGGCATTCCCAAACTCGATTTTTAACATTTTCATAACTTAAAAGAAGTTTTTGGAATAATTTTCACTGGAACATATTTTAATATATACACTGTCATTTTAAGAGTTTCAATCAACAGTGATTTTGAAATATTAGGGCAACTAAATATATTCTGCACCATATCTAATAATATTTGATTTCTTCTTTTACTACACCATTTTAGTTTGGAGAATTAAGCATAGTATATTAGGTAATTTTTCCATACTTTTGAAGAAACTTTACAAACGGACCTGGTATTTGTCCATTTATAGTATATCTATCATAATATTATTCACTTCTATCTGATATCGTGATTTTAATTTATTTTTCATATTATTTCTCTACTTTAGTTTTAAATATTTTAAAAGCATCTAATATATCGTGAATAACTATCAATGAAGATGATAAAATATTTCGGACCATATGATTTAATGTTTGGATTGTAAATATTTGTATGTATAATCTTTAATATGTCTGAACTCATCTTAGTATTTTTTTTAGATTTATTGGCCTACTTTTCTTTTATATAGTCCACACAAATTTTAAAATTAATAAAATCTAGAATAGTAAGTATTATATCATTTACTAATCTTTTGATTCTTTCAACAGAGATATGTCCCAATCTCCAATACCACAATATAGAAGAATATTCATTCACAATAAATTGTTTAATACCATAATCAAAATATACAGTATTATAATAGGTATGATTTTATAAATTCACACAATAAAAACATCAGACAGCATACCATTTTTAATAATATCA
This sequence comes from Nepenthes gracilis, assembly GCA_033239525.1. Lineage (NCBI taxonomy): Eukaryota > Viridiplantae > Streptophyta > Magnoliopsida > Caryophyllales > Nepenthaceae > Nepenthes > Nepenthes gracilis. The sequence continues at coordinate 13,619,471 of BSYO01000018.1, read as the reverse complement.
GTATTGCGTCCCTAGGTCCTCAGTTGTTGTTCAAATTATGGAGCCTTTAGATTTCTCATCGTGTGGAGGCATTCTTGAGCGGGTTCGATCTCTATCTCTATTAACCTAAGACCTACACAACACAAATAACAAATAGGAGGTCAGAGGTCCCACGAGATTTCTCCGACTGAAAGCACTTTGACTCTCAAATCAGTAACCCTTCGCAATAAACGAAAAGGGAAGCACACACTTAGAGGTGTGCAGGATTGTGTTGTGGATATGTAGGAAGTGTGTGAATGCCGAAATGGAAGATTGGTGAGCAGATAGTGGGAGGCCTAGCTCCCAAAGTGCAACGAAGTGGGTGGCTGACTATAATGGCATGGTTTTGGCTCGAGGAAAGCGGGAGCTGGTGATGTCATTGAGAGCTTACACATGCAGGAGCGTGTGTCTCGGTGCCAGGCTCTGATTTTCTTGCAAGTGAGTTGGTCGAATTGATTCGAATCGGAGGATCTAAATTGCGAATCCTCTCTCCTGAAGCAAGAAGAGGATTTAAGGTCCCTGTGCCTAGAGTCCTTAGCGCAAGAATCCCCTCTGCAGGGATCCGTTGGCCGCTGACAGTCGATGGCAATTGCCGGTGCGTCAGTTGTCGTCTTGCGGTGGCAGGCAGACCGCCGGGCATCGTAGGCCACACTTGGTCACCCTCTTACGCAGGGATTGGCTGAGGAGCTACAGGCTGCGGCGTGAGACATGGCTGGCAGCGCTGACTTTCTTACCATTGGCTCGCTTCCTCTGCGCCACCTCTGTTGCGTGTCAGCCACATTAATGGATTGCAGGCAATTTCCATTGGCTGGGGATGCGAGCCGCCATGTAGGCCACTTGGGACGTTGGATTGGATCTGCTGCATGGGCCGTTGTTCCGTGGGTTGGGTTTAGAATTTTTATTGGGCCTTAAATATCGGACCCAACACTAACCCCCCATGCCTGGGCCGACCTGTGGTCACGGCCTGACATGTCTTTCTGGGTCCAGTTCGCGGTGCTTAGTTTTTATTAAGTTGTGCCAGTGTTTATCGTATTCCGACTTGGTTCCTTCCCTAGGCGGTGGTGCAGACTTTTCTAGCGCTACGAGGATTCAACTCCTGGAAAGAAAGGATTGGCACGCCTGAGATTGCCCTGGGTTAGACGCTTTCCCTTCTCCGTGAAAGACAGTCGTTGGGGCACGTGCCAGATTAACTTTTGGCAGGGTGCCAACTCGTCTATAAATAGAGGGTACCTCCAACTGGCATGGCTCATCCGTTGGCTGACTTTTTTCGGAGCGATGCAAAGACCTTGGTGCATCCTCTTCTAGCGGGAGTCTGTGAAGGAATCGGGTGGACTAGTTGGAAATCTGGAACTTCTGCCGAAGACTGGACTTATGTCTCTTCCTTGGGTGATTCCTCGTGCTTGTGAGGGTGACTCGGCCACTCTATTGTTACCATGTGCCTCCCCCCATGCTACGATGGTTCGTGGTGCGCGGGAGGATCTCGGCGGAGCTATCATGGGGCACTTTGCCACCCGAGTAGTGCTTCACATGTGGTCTCCACTTCACTGGAACCACCCGCCAGCTGGTGAGGAGGTAGGGAGGGGAGCTCCAATGGGGGAAGAGTAGGTTCTTTTCTTGCATCTCTACCAGAGGGTCCTGAGCCGGGTATTAGTTCTACCTTTGTGGTTAGCATTGAGCTCGTACGTGGCGGTTGACCAACACTTGGCTGCTTCCTGCTGGCGTGGCTTGGCTTGTTGGGTTACCACCGGTGCAGCCGTGGTAATCCCATGTAGGTCACGTTCGCCAAGCACTCGAGCAGTCGCTCAGGGCTGATGCCCCATGCTGCATCTTCTCCCTCTTTTTGTACCTTTACTGTTGTAAATTTTATACTTTATAAAGAAAGTTTTAATTAGTAAGAAAAGTAGCCCTTTGTCTTCATTCTTATGTCTTATGGCATGCATTTTCTCGTACTTATTACTTCTTTGAATTACGATTCGTGGGAAATCTGCTCCTTCCGCCGCATCACACCTTGCTTCAAACATTTAAGCGTGTTTGAGCACTTGTGGTCGGCTTTCAGCCATCCTTGCCACTCGAGTCTTGGCGCAGACCGTCGACGGGGGGAGTGGCAGGAGGAGACTCTTGATGGCCAAGGTTGGAAGTTTACACATGCAGGGGATGTCACATCCGCCTAGCTGCCTGACGTATTAACTGTGCAAGAGATCAGGGGGCGTCGCATCATAATGATCTGTCGTGGAAAGGCGCTATTCCTCAGGGACATGTCACGTGGAAGGGACTGATTGGCTTCCCCTTGAAGCGTCTCCTCGAGGGTTCTTTGGCTATTTAAACTCCATGATTTCCTCCAAGGGTTCCACATCTTTTGAGTTACTTTGAGAGTACATGGCAAGCGCTATTCTCGCTTCCCTTTCTTCTTCATAGAGAGATCGTCGTCCTCGTCTGAGTCTGAGTCATCTTCTGGAGAGTTAGCGACGGACTCGCGTGCTTTGTGGGTTCGTGATGACGTCGTCCCTGTTGCTGTGGCCACAGGAGGTGGTGGTTCAGAGGCCACCGTTGTTGGGCCGATGAGGTTTTTGCAGGCCCCACCAGGCTTTGAGAGGGAGGGCGCGTCCACAACCTTGAGGGGCCAAAGGCCTAGGAGGGGGATCCCGCGCTCCAGCAGGTAGCCCAGGCTGTCGAGGGCTGCTAGGCCAGGGTGCAGGGTCTAATCGGGGAGGTCGAGCAGGTGAGGGCTCGAGCCGCATATTTTGAGAGAGCATGATTCGAATCGGAGGCAAGAGTAACCAGGTTGCTGATGCCAACTTGCAGGCTCGAGGCCATATTCTAGCTATTTAGGATGAGTTCGAGTGGTTTCGGGTGCATTCCGGAGAGGAACATGCGCGGTTGGAGGCTGAGTTGAGGTTGAGGCTCAGGCCGAAGGAAGTGGCTCCTGTACTGGAAAGAAGGTTCCAGGACGGCATCCATCTCATCCGTAGGCTAGCCAGACTAGAGGAGCCGAACTTCCGCATCGGCATCTTGGACTCTCGAAACTCAGACGTTAGGATTCGTGCCCATCTGAGGGAATTCATTACTCCGGACCCCCCAGGATCCAGTGAGGATGACCATTTGTAATATGTGGCCGTCAACCGCCTTAAGCTGTAAAAAAGTCTATTAGTGAAATACATAATAAACTTCTTACTTGGCTGTGCCGCTTGCTCGTACTTGCATGTTCCTTTTTCTTTTTTCTTCTTTTTCTTCTACTCCACCACCACCGCTTCCGCTAGTCAGGGTCTTTGCATTAAATGCGGGTATGACAGTGAAGACCTTGCCAGGCGGCTGAAGAGGTACTCATCGCCGGTCTGATGAGGGGCTGTGATTGCTTGACTCTTGGGGAACTATGGCGTTCCTTTCGAATGGGCACGTGGCCTGATTTTCAGGTAAGGACGTCGCTTAAGTTTTCCTGTGCGTTGGCGCCTCGCTGCCTATATAAATAGCGTCTCTGCGAAGTCTTTCCCATCAGTACTTTTTCATGTTTTGAGACTGCAACTCTTTCCCAAGTGAGCGAGATGGCTAAGAAGAAAGAATTCCCTTCGTCTTTGCGAGTTCCTAGATTGAGCAACCACATGGTAGACAATACGGGCTCTGTTTTGACCACGAGCACCATTGCTGTCCTAATGGTTGATTATGGCATTCCTCGGGACATGTTGTACCATGCTCCTAGCTTGGATGGTAGGGCTCGCACCCCTGCAGAGGGTTCGTTACTATTTACGAGCGTCACCTGAGAGAGGGGCTTCGTTACCCCTTATCGTGCGAGCTGACTGCCATTGTCGAAGCCTTGGGCTTTTCGGTGGGAGGCTTCACCCGAACGCTCTCCATTACCTGGTTTCGCTGTACATCTTCGCCCGCCTACATTTTGTATTTTTTGGTGCGATTGCGGTGAAGGTAATCTTTTGCTTTTCGGATGCAGATAGTTGGATCTCCATGTCTTCGAGAGCTAGCTCTCAATTTCGGGGGAATTCAGTGAAAAACTGGAAGAATCATTTCTTTTTCCTGCAGGAGTCATCAGATTCAGAGCGTTCATGAGAGTGGGGTCTGATCCCATCATTCTTTCGCAATGAGGTGTCCGACGAGGAGGTTTGGGAAACAGTGAAACTGGTCAATGCCATCAGTTCCCAGATGAAGACGTTCTCTACTCAGGGTTACTACCTGACATTCGACGCACTTGCTGCTGCCAAGTGGAGTCCAGCACCTAGCTGGTCCGTGGCTTGCTCTTCGAAGAGGAAGCCCATGGACGTTGTGATCCTCGGATCTTTGGGGAAGTACAATAAGGAGAGTTGCTCTCTACTAGAGTTGTCGTCGGATGAGAAGGAGGTTGAGGCCCTGCTGAAGAGGCTGAGGGAAGCCGGAGGCACTTCCACCAGGAGATCATAGCGGTTGGCCGAGGGGTCCACAGTACGAGCCTGCAGTCCAGTCCCGGGGGCAGCGTCAAGCGCCGAGTCAAGGGAGGGAGCCGTCGAGCCCTCACCGATTCCTACCGTAGCGTTGGTTGAGTATGGCATTACTGCGGTGGAATTTCACTCTGGAGGAGAGTCTCCCGTGGCTCCATTCGTTGATTTGGAGCCACCGGAGATGACTGTTGAGAGCGTGCCGGATGCGGAGGGCAGCACATCTTTTCTTGAGGAGTCGGAGGCTAAAATTAGGTATGAGGCTAGTCCACCAAAGATTGGCGTGACTATAGAGACTGTTGCTATTGGAACGGCTTGGGAGGCGGAGCCCCCAAGCATCCCCACGATATTCGATGCTTCGAGCCATCCCAGCTCTGGGAGGCAGTGGTCAGGTGCGTGGAGCCCCCATGCTCGCTAGCACCAAGATGGGGAGTCAGTCATCTGGAGACATCTTTTGCTCAGATACGATCATCTTGAGCTAGATACTCGTCTGCGGCTTGGAGTTCTGAGAATTTATGACCTTCTTTTTCCTGCGTAGGCTCCTAGTGAGGCTGATTCTTTCAACGAGCTAGTCACTCAATTGTACAGGAGCTCTCATTGTTTGCAGGAGATTGCACAACTCATGAGGACCAAGGTCGCTTCCCTCCAAGGGGAGAGTGAGAAACTGTAGGAAGAGAACAAGCAAATGCAGGAGGAAGTCAGGCCTTTGAGGACGGACAGTGGCCAGCTGACTCGAGAGTTTACGCTCCTGAGGCAGGAGGTTGAGCAGCTGAAGAAGACAGTCTCTGATCTCGAAGATGACAATTCTCGCCTGACAAGTGACCTCATGGTGCGGCTCTCTCCTTCGGAGGTGAATCTTGTCCTGGAGATCAGATTCTGGGACAACATCCGCCTGTGTCGTCGGATTGCTTCACTCATGTTTCCTGACGTTCCAGAAGGCATCTTCCATCCTGGCAACTCTGGGGTCTGTGATAGGTCCCGCCTAAGTGGCTTTCTTGAGGAGGCATATCCATCGGACCCTCAGAAGTAGCTTTGCTTTCTCTGCTTGTACATATCACTTTTTCTTTCCTTCCTTCATTGTACAACTTGTTAGCACCTTACAAATGAATGAGAAGTAAAGTACCTCCTTTTTTTCACGTGACGTCTTCAAGTGTGATCTCTGAGATAACATTTCATGTTTATCGATTAAGCTTGTAAAACTATTGTCGCCAAGGCCCCAATCCGGCACTTTCTTGTGCTATGCTCGTCATCCGTGGGAGGATGTCGTCGCATCTCGCACGCATGATGGGAAGCTCAATCGAGTAGAGTGGATGTCGTCGCAAGTCCCATTGAGTCACACTAAGGGCCAGCTGTATTTTCAAGCCACAACAGCTAGATTCTGGGTGCACACTGTTCCTACATTTAGGTGCTCGGACCCCGTTCAGGGCGTCGTCGCTATCCGGTGTTCGGTCCTAGCCCACGACCATGGTAGACTGAAGGTGCTCTCTTCTTCGGGAGAAGGTCACCACACGCTTGCAATTCTTACCCCCTAAGGTTTTATCGGCCATAAGTTGGGAACTTCAAAAGCTCCCAGGCCTAATTTTTGACCGAATAGGTCGTCGATGTGAGGCCAGGTTGGCAGACCTCTTGGGGTCCTTCTAACATGGAGTCAAAGTCTGTGCACGGCCACTACGAGGCCGTTCGGCGGGAAGCCAAGGTTTTGTGGTGGCAGCTTTCGGGCCATTTGGCATGGAGCTAAAACGTATGGGGCCGCTTGGGCCATTCGACTTGGGGTCAAGATTCTGAGGTGGCCGCCTTCGGGCCGTTCGGCGCGGAGCCAAAGGGTATTGGACCACTTGGGCCATTCAATGCAGAGTCGAGATCCTGAGATGGCCTCTTTCGGGCCGCATGGCGCTGAGCCAATGATTCATTTTCGGACGTGCAATAGTCCTCCGGATTTATGGGCAGTCTAAGTCATTTTTTTTTAGGAATGTTATGCATGCAAGCATTCACACAAATGAGAACACAAGCCAATCAGGAACAAGCAATTTTATTAAGTAAAAGCACAATGCATATACAAGCATTTCTCATGGTGTGCGTGTATGCTTTACCTAGGCCGATATTGTGCTATTGATAGTATTTTCTGAGGTTGGCGGCGTTCCAGGTCTGTGGAACCAGCTTGCCGTTCTTGACGCATAGCCTGTATGTTCTGGTCTGAAGGATCTCTGAGAAGAGGAACGGGGCTTCCCAGCCGAGGGAAAGTTCCTGTTTGCGACTTTTTTCACGGCCTCTGCACTTCGAAGGACTAGGTCTCCAACCTCATGCGGGCAAGCCTTTACCCCTTTATTGTAGTAACGTACGATGTACTGCTGGTAGGCTGCAATCCTCAGGCGGACTGTGTCTCGAGCTTCTGGGAGAAAGTCGAGGAATTCTCTGAGTCTTTGAGAGTTCATGGCTGGATTGAAACATTCGACCTGCAGGTAGCGTAGTCCCACTTAACGAGAACTACGGCTTCAGCCCCGTAGTAGAGGTTGAAGGGTGTCTCTCTGTTTGTTCCCGCGGGTGGTTTGGTGCGACCAAACAATGGAAGATAACTCATCAACCCACGAGCACCCTGTGCCTTCTAGCTTGGTCTTCAATTCGTACAATAGTATGCGGTTGGTGACTTCAACCTGCCCGTTTGCCTAAGGGTATGTCATAGTCGTATGTACCAGCCTGATGCACAAGTTTGCGCAATATTTGGTGAATCATTTGCCAGTAAATTGGATTCCATTATCGGTCACTATGACCTCAGGAATCCCAAATCGACAGACGATATTTTGATGGAGGAACTCTATCGCGTTCTGTTTAGTAATCTGAGCCAGAGGGACTGCTTCTACCGATTTGGTAAAGTAGTTGATAGCGACGACGAGGAATTTTCTTTGTCCAGAAGCTAGAAGAAGTGGTCCGATGATGTCGAGTCCCCACTGTGCGAACGGCCAGGGCGATTGAATATTACACCACCGCTCGTGAGGATGGTGCATCAAGGATCTGTGGACTTGACAGCTTTCACATTTCTTTACGAACTACAAAGTGTCTTGCTTCATCGTGAGCCAAAAGAGACCCTGCCGCATGATCTTGGACGCGAGGTTCTTTCCTCTTACGTGTGAGCCACATATGCCAAGGTGGACTTCACTCAGGGCATACTCAGCCTCCTCAAGGGTCAGGCACTTTAGGTAGGGAGTGGAATACCCTCGCTTGTATAGCCTCCCATCAAGAATCGTGTACCAGCCTGCCATCCAACTGATCCGTTTGGCCTCATTGGTATTTTTGGGTAGCGTTTCATCCGTCAGATACTTTCGATATGGGGTCATCCAGTAGTCTCCCTCGTCAACCCGCAACACCTCCTGGTCTAGACATCAATACTTGGATACGGCCAGGGTTTCCCGTAGGTCCCTGGCGTATTGCTCCGGATATCCTGTAGCTGCATCTCTAGCTGACCGGTCTGCTTTTTAGTTTTCTTCTCTAGGCACATGTTCAATCTTGGAGTGCTTGAAGTCTTGGATCTGGGCCTTGGCTTTCGTCAGGTACTTTACAAGTTGCAGGTTTGACGCCTCAAAGGTTCCCTTGAGTTGGTTGACCATGAGCTCTAAGTCATTACGCACGACCAGCGACTTGGCGGAGCATTCCTTTGCTAAAGGAAGTCCTGTTAGGAGGGTTTTGTACTCGGTCACGTTATTAGTGGCGGGGAAGGTTAGCGTAATGGAGTACTTGATCTCCGTGCCGTTCGGGGTCCGGAGGACAACTCGGCACCGCTACCTGTCTAGGTTGATGACCCATCCACGTTTAGGATCCATATTGGGATGTCGGGAGTGTCCACACCTTCCGGTCTGTGAGGGTCGTCTATAGTCGGGGTTGCCATTTCAACGATGAAGTCCGCCAGGGCTTGACCCTTGAGGGCCGGTCGCGGTCGAAATTGCACGTTGAACTCTCCTAACTTCATAACCCACTTGACTAGCCGTCCGGAAGTCTCCGGCTTCTATAGGATCGACATCAAAGGTTGGTCTGTCAGTATGACAATCCGGTGAGTTTGGAAGTAGGGCCGTAGCTTTTGTGCTGAATAGATGACTGTCAATACGATCCTTTCCACTTGCGGGTAGCGGGTTTTGAGTCCGTCAGTATCCCGCCACGTACTACACTTGTCACTATGCTCCTTCGTGCTCCCTGACCAACACGGATCTGAGCGTCGTGTCTGACGTGGCTAGAAAGAGGTATAGGTTTTTGCCCGCTCTTGGCGAGCTCAGGAGAGGTAGGCTGACGAGGTATGCCTTTAGCTCTTTGAAAACTTCCTCACATTCCTCTGTCCACCAAAATTTGGACGATTTCATCCCTCGAAGTGCCCTAAAAGAGGGCAAGTATTTTCTGTAGACTTGACCAGGAATCGTGAGAGAGCTGCCAGTCTTCCTAAGAGCTTCTACACCTCCTTTATTGCCCGTGAATGGTTTATGTCGAGGATGGCCCTGATTTTCTCTGATTTTGCTTCTATGCCGCGTTGTGACATGATAAAGCCTAGGAACTTTTCGGACGTCACACCGAATGCAAATTTGGCTGGGTTGAGCTTCATCCTACGTGTGCGGAGGACCTGGAAGGTTTCTTCCAGATCCTGGATGTGGTTGTCGACTTCCCGGGAAAGGATTGAGGGAGCTGGTGCGACAGGTGCTTGAAGAAGCCTCCTACTGCCAACATTGCGGCGAAGGCGTTGAGCATTAACTTGTCAAAGAGTTAGGGGATTCTACGCACCTTGGTGATGAAGCGGTTGAGGAAGCACTTCAGGCTTTCATCTGTCCTCTGGTGAAGGCAAACGAGGTGCCATGGTTGCTTTTTCTCTTTTTGGCTGGAGGCAAATTAGCTTAGGAAGCTGTCCGTAAGTTTATCAAATGAGCGGATGGAGTTTGGAGGAGGCCATGAAGCCAATGTAGCGCGTCCCCCCGGAGGATGACGGGAAAGCACTGGCACATCATGGCCTCACCTGCTCCCTAGAAAGACAGGTGAGTACGAAAGTAGTTGAGGTAGTCCATCGAATCCTTACTCCCATCATATCCTTCCGGTACGGGCATCTTGAACTTGCGAGGAGCGGTTGAGGTCTGGAGATCCATGGCAAAGGGTGATCTTCGCAAGTCCACCGAGGACCGGGTGGGTCTCTTCTTGTTCAGGAGATCCCAGAGCACACTCACCATTTCCTCCATCGGTGGGTTGGACTCGCCTCTCCTTGTGTTAATGAGGTCGTGGAGCTCCATGCGACCCTGCTAGTATTGGTGAATTCGTTGGTTGTAGCGGCTTTCCACGTGGAGTGGCCGCACTCTATCGGAATCTGTGGCTTTTGCCCCCCTTTTGCCGCGGGAATTATGGGGGTTACGCCACTCTGGGCTCTCTTCACACTCGTCTTGGCTGGGGTGGCTTCTAGCCACGAGTTGGCCCTGCTGCCGGAGGCCGCCAGGGCCCTGGCTTCGTCAAGCCGTTCTGATGTTCCCCTGGGGGCTCCTGCACGATGCCTTCCTCGCCTCAAGGATGACACCAGAAATGCTGGAGGAGCAGCCCCCATCCATGGTGTGCTCGTTCTATTGTGGAGGACCTGGATTATCAGCTTCATGTCACCCATGTCCACTGCTAGGAGGTGGATGTCAGGCTCCTGACAGACATTTGCATGGCTACCCACCGTGGGGTCGTCACCGCGGATGACTGCATCTCTTATTTCTAGAAAAATTTAGAATATAAAAAATCTTTTCTAAATACAAAATAAAGTCACTGCTCAAAATTAAATTGTATATTCTGATTGCTTCCATATATGAACACATCTTATTTTCGGATAAAATACTTTATTGTCTTTACACTGAGTTTTCTTAGGTTTTACAAACCCTATAAAGAATTTAAAATATGAATTATAGAGTCAGAATTAATCCGACATATATCATCAAAAATATTAACCATATTAGATTCACAATAAATAAATGAGAATGGATTACCTTTTTTTCAAGTCAATTTTGATATTTAACACAATTCTTCTTAATGTGTCTTTCCTTTTTACAAAAAAAACACTTGGATTATTTTTTAATGTCAGATTAAGGAGGTATTTTACCCTTTTTTTCTTCTTAAAATGAGACTTATTTTTTACTTATTTAAACATAAATACACTTTCACCTTATTTTATTACAAATATTCCTTTCTCTTGAGCACGCATGATTATAAGTTTATTAATTAGCTATTTATCCTTATGTGTAATATAAGAGATTTTAAAGAATCCATATTGTGGCAAAAATGTATTCAGAATATAACATATAAGGAAAGATTCAAACATATTTATCTTGAGATTCTTTAATTGAGCCGCCATATCTTACATTTGTATAATATGTTCACGCATATTTTTAATATTGGTGAGTCTCAAAGATAAAAATTTTATAATTAGGGTATTCGCAAGTACTTTATCTGAAATTTTAAATTATTTATCAATAGCCTTCAGTAAGCCCCGCACATTATTATACTGATCGACAGTGTAACATCCCGATATTTTGACACAAGTTATATAATAATAAATAATATAATATATTGATATTTATAAATATTATAAATAATAATATATATTAAATAATAATAATAAAATAAATAATAATAATAATAAATAAGAGTAATAATATATAGTAATAAATATTAATAATAATTAGTAATAAATAATAATGTCAAATGATATTATAATATAATAATAATATATAAGTAAATAATAATAATATAATATTAATATTAATAAATATTAAGAAGAAGGAGTGAAAATAGGAAGAAAAATGAACGGAGAAGAAAAAGAGAGAGGAACTGTCGGGCGATACGTGCGACGCCAATTTCTCCTTCTCTTGCCGATCATCCACTTTTCCTTCTTCCTCTCGATTATCAGCCCATTTTTCTCCTTTCAATTTCTCTAATTTCCTTTTTTATTTGTTGTATTCATATTCTTGTTCTGGGGGTCGCTGGCAAAATTAGAGAGAGGAAGAGAGTGGAAACGAGATAACTAAAAGCCTGCCGCTGGTGCCTGCCATTGCCGCCAGAGTCGATGCCGGAGACATCATTGTCAAGCCACCACCCGGAAGCCGCTTAAGACATGTTGAGGAAAATCAAAGGCATTAGGCAAGTGATTTCTTGTGATTTTCACTTCTCTTTTTGCTCTGCAATTAAATTTTCCTTTATTCTAATATGCTCCTTCCCTCTTAGAAATTTTCACTGATGTTGTTGAAATCGGGTTTATGTGTGGGTATTCTGTGAAATTTGTGGTAAATGTTGAAGTTGAGAAAAGAAATCAGAAATCAGGAAAAGCAGGACCTCGTGCTCTGTTTTCTAGCGGTTGGCTCTACAAATGAGAGATTTAGGAAATTAGTTATATATATATATATATATATATATATATATATATGTATATATCTTCTTGGGTGCGTATATATGCTATGTGTGAGCGTATAAAATATATATATATGTGTGTGTGTGTGTGTGTGAATATATGAGTCTGCTGTCTACAGTGTATAGACGTGGATGTGTATATGATATATATATATATATATCTGTGTGGGGGTGTAGTCGTGTGTGTGACAGTGTGGGGGAGTGAGTGTAGCCATATGGCGTGGGGGCACTGTGTCATGCTGCTGCTACTGTGCGTGTGTTTGTGTGTGTATGTGTGTGTGTGTGTGTGTGTGTGTGTGCTGCTGTGTGTGTGAGTGATTGTGTGCAGGAGTTCAACAGGGTGGGTGTGTAGGTGTGAAGCTGTGTGGTGAGAAGGGTGCATGTACTAATAATGTGTGTGTGTGTGTGTGTACAACTGTGTGTGTAGCCGTGTGTATGTGAGAGTGTGTACGTGAAATTGAGGTGCGTGTATGTGTGGTGTATTTAAGTGTGTGCAGTATGTGTTGGTAGTGTGGGTATATATGATTATAAATAATAGGTGGAATAAATATTAACGTTTTATATAAATATATGATCAGAAAAATGATTGACTTAAGTGTCGGAGGATAAATTGGAAAACAAATTCTACCATTTTTCTCTAACTTTTCGTCTTTTGTTGTGGTGTGTAGGATCCAAGCCTCGTAGGATGGAGATTGGACCCGACGTTAGCACGAGCCCAAGAAGTAGCTGAACCCGAATCCGTCCAAAACTCGGATCCATGATGCATCATTGATACCATCTGTGGGAAGCCAAACAAAAGGCCTAACCATTATTTTATCAACATCAATCTCATTAACAAATATGGTGAATACGAGAGCGCAAGCTAGCGTTCTAACAAAGGAGGTCATCTCCTCCGATGACGACCACTCCACTGGTAGCCGGGTAGGAGAGCGACCGGCTCCGATCATCCTAGCAATGGCGGAGCAAATGAATAAGATATTCCAAATGCTCCAAGCGCTCTGTATGCATCAGGGAAAATAGAGGCATGGGGCTCCCTCCTCTTCAACCCACACTCCGACCTCCAGGTGAGGAGGCCAAAAAAAGAAAAAGCCAACCAAGAAGGCCGCGCGACCAGATAGTTCCAGTGCCCTAGCGACCTCAAACACCAGAAAGCGTTCCATCCTAGAAGGGCAACTAAGTCGCGGAAGACCGGAGTAGACATGGAATAGAGGAACACCCGCAACTCCTGGGACGAGCAGAGGCCATCGGTTCAAGAAGGAGCCTCTCGCATCACTCAACTAGCAAACAGCAGCAGTTAACTTGTGTCACACTACTCAACCGGACACTCGGAGTTGAGAACATACCTCAATGCCAAAAAGTCCGCAACTTTCTCAAGGATGGAGGAGAAGGTTCAAAAGATATAAAACCGCGTATTCAAAGGAGAAGTTGGCAAACACTCGGCCTATTTGAAGAGATCTCCTTTCACCATGGAGATCTAGACCCAGCCGCTTCCACTGAAATTTAAAATGTCGGCCCTAGAACCCTATGACAGAAACACTGATCCCATGGATCATCTTGATCCCTTCCGCACTCTGCTCAACTTCCAGAGTCTAGAGAAAGCTTCTATGTGCCAGTGCTTCCCCTTACTCTAAAGGGGGATACCCGAATCTGATTCTATCGGCTCCCAGCAAATTCAATTCAGAGTTTTTGGGACTTTATTGATAGCTTCTTGGCTTAGTACGCCTCTGGCAGCCATGAGGAGAAGCAGCCAAGGAGCATAAACTAAAACTTTTCAGGCTTCACTCCTATTCATCCGACAGTTACTAGTGCATCTCATCTAATGGGGATAGTAAAATAATAAAATAGTGAACCAAATATTTAACAAGGCATATATTATATCAATGAACATGCAAACTTTACGTTTAAAACATTTCGAAAAGAATAGAGATTATTATCGGATGCAATGACATGAACTTGTGCACGTAAAACTTACATAATGTATTTTCAGATTTATTATCTTATTTTTTTTTAATCTTAGCAATCAAAGCATCTTTAAATCTTACTTCAGAGGAGTGCATCTCATCTAATGGGGATAGTAAAATAATAAAATAGTGAACCAAATATTTAACAAGGCATATACTATATCAATGAACATGCAAACTTTACGTTTAAAACATATCGAAAAGAATAGAAATTATTATCAGATGCAATGACACTCTATATTTTTGGGTTCTTCTTAATTCTCTCTTTCTTGAGAAAATGTTTAAAACTTATTATAATGTATTTTCATATATTTATTATCTTTTACGAGAAATGATGGTTTTAATCTTAGCCATCAAAACATATTTAAATCTTATTTTAAAGAAAGGATCGTGGCCCATAGGCCTTCTTGCGAGTCTTAGAAGCGCCGGGAAAGTAGTGGACAATCAAAAATCAGGTTGTCTATACTCCCACACAACCAAAGATCATAAACTCCTCTTTAAAACCTAAAAGTTGGCCGCTTACATATAATCCTTATAGATGAACCAAACGTCACTTCTTAACTCCACGGTTATATAGGTTCGGATATTGATATATCTCTGTAATATATAAATACTATAATATACTACCCGTAATATCATAACCTTGGTTCGGTTCTTATAGTTGTAAAAACTCTATATTTTTTTGGGTTCTTCTTAATTCTCTCTTTCTTGGAGAAAATGTTTATAATTTATGGCATATTATAAAGTTTTCTACCATAATTTCATATATTCATACTTGTACTTTTACCAAAATTTAATGATGGTAAAAGCATTGGCATGAAATGTTGAGTCTATAATAAAATGCAGAAATTTAGTGATTAATAGGGATTTAGTATGCACGGTGAAATTTTTGCTTACGCAGGCCAATTTACATATATTTTCAATTTATATATATATATATATATATATATGTATGATACTTTAAGGCATACATGAGCTACTGTACGAATTTAAGACATTTAAACCTCAATAATTTAGCAAGAATTAGCAAAATTTTCAATATATGTAGAATTTAGCAATTATATAAAATTTTAGCAGCAATTATATAAAGTTTCAGATTATATAAGCTAAATTTCATACATTTTTCAGCCCATATAGGACAGGCATTTAGTAATTAAAAGAGTGCATCAGCTATTGTATGAATTTGAAGCACAAACAACTCAAAGTTCAACAAGAAATGTGCAAAAATCAGCATAGACTTCTAAAATTTGGTAGCTTAATATTCTCGGGAAATTTTTAGTTTAATAAACCAACATGCATGATGACATTTCACAAAATTTAAACATGCATGATTATTAATTTAAGATTCCAGCGCATGCAAGAAGAAAGAACACAAAAATTCAATTCATAATACACTGTACTTAATTTTAGTATGAGTTCTCAAGAAATTTTTTCATAAGATCTTAAAAAATCGATATGCATGCAAAATATACACATTGTAACTTCAAAATCATAATTTGGAAGAGTATTAAAATAATAATGTTCACAAGAATTGGCAAGAAATCGACAACAAGTGAAAGATGAGCTTAAAGTGTACTTATCTTAACTTTAATTTACTCAAATCCTCACTTTGATCATCTTAATTTGAACGGTTGGAGCCTTCTCTCTCTTCTTCTCTCTCTTTTCCTTGGATTTCTCCCTCTCTTCCTCTCAAAATTGCTACAAAAATGACAAATTCTAAACTTGAGGTTCTTTTATAACAGACTGGTGCTTGAATATGGCTTCATAACAAATTCTGTCAATGATAGCTCAAGCAGCTCTCAGGCAGCCTCAAGCATGAGGGTTCTATTTTTGGCACCTCAGGCATGCATTAGACCATCATACGGTGCACGTCAAGCCTGTGTCAGGCTTGCATTAGGCACAAGTTATTCGGTTCAAATTTTGATTCTTTTGATCTAATTTTTTATATCTTTTGATCTTGATTTTAATTATAATAAATTAATTAATCATGATTATTATAATTTAAATACTTGAACCTTACAAATTATGGCCAATAGACCTTACCAACAAAATAAGTAAACAATCGAAACTTGAGTTGTATATACTCCCACACAATCAAATGGTATATGCTATTATTCAAAACTTGTTAGTGAACCGTTTACATATCATTCTACAAATGAAGTTGAACATTACTTCTTACTTGTGGATAATAAATTTGGATATCAATATACCACTATAATATATTTAATCACACTATAATTTACTATTCACTAAATAATAATGATGATCCAATACAATTCTTAGAGAACTTTATACTTTTATTCTTAATTCATAATTTTCTCACTACTGAAAAAAATACTTATATTTTACATCTTAGTTGTAGATTTCTCTTTCATAATTCTATAAATTTGTATCGTGTAAAACATAAAGTTGCTGTCAAATTTAAACTGGGATAAATTTTCAATAAATGTAATGCTATTTTGGCTTATAGTGCAGGAAATTCAACATAGATTTGTAAAATTCAACAACTCCAACAACTTTACTAAATATGCAGTTTTTTATGGCACATGTAAGACTTATATTTCTTGTAAAAATTTAACTAACCCTTAAAAATATAAGATGTTAAGTTAACACAATTATACAATCGAAACTCAATAAGAGTGCAGAAATCAGCTCATGAACATACATGTAGAGATTCTACTTGAATTTTCAGGACACTACATGAATTTTTAGAACCTATATAACCTATATTTAGTATCCTCTAAACATGCAAAAATGTTGTCTACGAAATTAAACATACAGATCAATAAACTAGAACTTCAAACCGTACATGAAGATAGAATGTAGTTTTCAGAATATATATATATACTATATAGTATTTTAGAATGTGCATGAAGATAAAATACAGTATTCAAAATATATATACACTATATTTAAATTTATGCATAAGATCTTATGAAATTTTACTATAAATACATGAAAAATTAATAAGAATGTTCAAATCAATCATTAATACTTCAAAATTATATCATAATTGAGCAATGAAATAAGAATTGCTCAGAAAATTTAATAAAGAATAACAACAATGGAAAGAAAAGTTTAAAGTGCACTTATCTTTATTCCAATTTATCAAAAAACTAACTTGGATAAACTAAATTTTAACTTCTATGGCGCTCTCTCTCTCTCTCTCTCTCTTATCCTTATCTACCTCTCTCTTCTCTAGAAAGCCTGACAAAAAATGACAAAATCAGCTGGTTAGTCTATATTTATACTACACGGCACTCAAGTGCCATTCAGATACACATCAGGTGACCTGGAGCTCTCAGGTGCAACTCAAGCGCTGACCGCATAGGTTTTGGTGCTCAAGCGTGCGTTAGATCTTCATCATGTGCAAACTAATATACTTTTCACGTACGGGTGTGCCTTAGGCGCCAATCGGGTATCCTTTATAAGATTTGATCTGATCCAATTTTGACTCTTTAATTTAATTTTTTACATCCATTGAGCTTAATTTTAATTAAATTTACTTAATCATTTAAGATTATCATAAATTAAAAACTCAGGCTTACACCTTACGATATTTTGAAGTAAGTCGTAATTATTTATTTGTCCGAATGAATAGTTTAGAAGATCCTATAATTGTTAATATTGTTATTATTATTATTTTGGATTATATTGATGTTATATTAGATCATGCTCGGATTTTGGAGTTGTTTGGTTATTATTTTATAAATTTTAGGATTTAATTTTTTTAAATTTTAATTATTTTAGATTATTTTTAAGACCTATTTTGATTCAGGATTGTAATCTGATTATTTACAAATGACTGGATTATTGTTATAAACTCTAATCTAACACTTGTTTGTTAGACGCACTAATTGATTTTTGCTCTGTCCATCCATCCCTCAATTCATACAACCATTTGTCGAAATTAGTTGCTCAGATTCATTAATTGTACAATCATTCAGTACCTCAGTCATTTATATTATTAGTAATCTGTTTATTCAGATATCCAGTAATTTGATCGGATTCTCTTCCATTTCATACTTAACATTTGACATTTCCATATCCGTACAGATTATGGGCCCCTCATAGCAACAGGTCGAGATGATATCATGCTAAGTAGTACCCAACAACATCAAATAAATGAACAAACTAAATTCATAATTAACTTATTAAAAGTTAATAGAGATAAATACAAATTGTACTCTCCTATTATCTTGCCGACTTCAAGTACCAAACTCTTTATAGGCTTAAAAAATCTAACATAATGTCAATATTTAAAGAATTATCATTCACCTTCTTATAATTCAACACCTACTATAGGAGCTCATATTCAAATCCTAAAACAAAGTAGGTAGAAACTATGTATTTTCCCTCATTTTAAAGCAATTGGTGGAGCTAATGTTTTTGTCTATAGTGGAGCTAATGTCCAAAAATCAAAGCATATATAATTTTAAGGAGATATATTTGGTACATCCTCTATAGTTAGCATTGAATAAAAACTTGATTGTATCAATTTTAAGATATAAAAAATTATATATAGTATTTTTTATGTATTTTTTACAACATTGACATTCACTCAATATTTAATCAAATAGTAATTTTTTTAAAAAATAATTATTTAAATTATTTTTTAAAATTTTAAATTTTATCAGTTAGATTTGTTTTTCATCTAATAAATTAGAAAGAGATATGCTTAAAACATCTCACTAAGAAGACACGACGACTCTGAACCCAAAGATTTCTTGTACACATCTTGTTAACTTGATGCCAAATGACTACATATGAGCAAGAAAGATATCTTATGCATAATACAATTAAAATATTATAATTTTGTAACAGATATATAGATTAAGGATTATAATTATATATATATTTATAATTTAAAATTAATTTTTTTAAATAAAAATATATCACGAATGACCCATCAGTTTATATTTTATTAATTATTAAATATGTATACTCAATTTAATTAATTATTGATATGTAATAAGTAAATAATATTAAAAATAATATGATAAATATATTATGTATATTTTTATTTTTATGTTGCTGAAAAATGGAGTTTTGCTCTTTTGAATGGACAGACGTCCAAGAGTCAACGGTCCCGCGTGGCCGGCAAGGCTTATCAGAAATTGGTCCCGCCAAATCGGAGGGCTACCAGGTGCAGGTCCGTCCTATTAATTCTATTTATTTAATAAAAATTTAAGAGATAAAGTTTAATTTTAAAAAAGATTAATATATGCATATATATAATTTTTTTATTATTTTTATAAATATGTGTATTCAGATAGTTTAATAATTTATAAAAAAATAATTTTAGATTATATTTGATATGTACCTCATATCTAAATCAATATTTGAATGTATCAAGTTGAACTTTTAAACCTCCTTATTCGAATCCTACATACCGCAATAATTAACGATATAAGAGGAATACGATACTTATCCCCTAATATATTATCGGATGTTTAAATTAAAAATTTTTCAAAAAATTAAAAAATTAAAAAATGAATATATGTGAAATTGATTGGATTTTGAGGATTTCGCTTCATAAATCTTAAAGTGTGAAAAAAGTGGCGATTGATGACGAAAGGTATTGAATGTCTTCTTTTTTTTCTCTGTCTTCCTCCCAATGTTGAATTAGGACTTTGCATTTATATCTTGGACATCAATTAATTCGTCTCCTACAAAATTGGCACAATTGCTGTCTAAATTATTATATTACTTGGATTCCAACTGTTATGTTAATTTTATAATCACTCAACAATTAATATTTAATATGTATTCAGTCATTATTACACACTTTAATAAAATTGATCATCTCTCAATTTTTTATAACCAATCATTAAGATTTAATATCAAATTTATTATCTTATTGAGTCATTAATCGGTCCAATCTTTAATTTTTTTGGTCACTAATTATTTGCCCGGTCAATAAAACATTAATTTAGATCAATTCCTAAATGAATTTCCTATTGAGTCGAACAATCCGGTTGTCCTAACAATTATATTTGGGCTAACGACTTACAAGTTGTGTATTTTTGTTGAGTCGGATTGATCATATTTAGACTATATCCAATAATATTATCTATAAAAATTTTATTTTTAATGTTTTTACCTGGGGGAGGGGAGATTTTGTTTAAAATAATTAAATTATAATTTTTTTAAAAAATAAACATTGTCACATCCTGAAACATACAAGACACCATCTCATCCTAAGTTTTAAAGGCCACCCATGTATTATAATATGATAAATTCTAAATCAAATAATATAAAATTATAAATTCTCAATGGACCTGATTTTAGAATTTGAACCATATATATTCATCTATAAAATAATAATTAATGATTTTAAATATATTATCGGATTTGTTTTCTCTCTCTGAGGACGTCAAGTAAGAGTAAAAAAATATAGCAAAGAAGGAACAACTTCAATTTTTTTCTTCCACTTTCATTCCTTTTTGGGAATTATATTTTTCAATGCTGTCATTCATAATTTTATTATCATATTTTATTTTATTATTAATTTTAAATCGTTCAACCCCTTCCTAAAAAACTATTTTAATATCACATTCTAAAAACAGAGGAAATATAAATAAATGTTAATTTTTTTTTAGCTTGTTAAGATCACAAAGTGTAGAACATGTTGCCAAGATATAACAAATTTAGCATAAGTTTTTTATATATTTATTAAAAATATCTTGTATTAAAATATTTTATGATCAAGTAAATAAGTCATCTAAAAAATTATTAGGTGTATATAAACATAAGCACTAAATACACACCTAATCCACCAAAATCCGCCCCCTCCCAATTTTTGTGATACTTGATTTTCAATTAAATATTATAATATCATTAATATAAATTGGGTTCAGTTTAAAAATAATTATATAATAAAAAATTTTTTAAAAATTAAATTATTTAAAATTAGACTTGACGCTTAAAAACACCTGTTTTCACATTCGTATGTGTTTAAAATAGAAGTTGCACACTTCCCACAATTTCCTAAGGCGCTCATGTTGTGGTAAAATGGTAGTGCACTGAGGTGCACCTGTAGCTCCGCTCATCCTCAATTTAAGTAATGTGTTAGTGTTTGAAGTGTGCATGTGTTAGTGCTCGTGTGTGGATGAGACTCAATGATGGTATCTAAGTTACATTTGATGGGGTGTTCATATATACCTGTGTAATGGAATGGCATTTAATATGTGCCTATCTGTTACTCATGCACTGAGTGCATTATTAAAAAGCTAGGTGCAACTATGGCAGGTCATTTCATGCAAAAAATGGAGAGAAGAGTAAAAAAAAAAAAAAAGAAGATGATGAGAGAGAAAGAGTATAGAGAAAATTTTGAAACTATATCTTATCAGATTTGTTAGATTAGATATACAAAATAAATATTTTTAAACGCAATCTTTGGTCTGTTTTAGAATATTTTAATTTTTGTTTATATTTTTTATTTTACTATACACGTATGTCACATTTTATCATTTATTTTAGATATTTGCGCATGTCTGTAGTTTTTATTGATTTTTTTAAAAAAAATGTTAGATTTATTGAAAAGTTTGAAAGATTTATTCTTTTTTTACAGAATAAATAAATATTTTGAGCTAATATATATATATATATATATGAATATTTATAAAGAAAAATTATAAAATTTATACATTTAATCTTATATATGATAATCTATATAATTATTCATTCCAGACTTTGTTTTATTTTGATATGAATCTATATTTTCTGCAATGTAAAAAAAAATTGTATTTTGTTTTACAGAATAAAAAGTTTTATGTTTACATTTTTTCATATAGTAAAAAGTTTTAAATTAATTTTATGATTTATTATAGAATCCATAATTTGATATTTTATTAAGAACAATTATAATAAATTGATAAAATTATATATATGAATGTCTTAATATATTATAAACATTTGAAAATTATATTTATTCCGATGACTAATAAAAAAAAGTAATATTTAACTCCATCTATAAGGTATATTTATAAACGACTCATTTACAAATCTAAATAGTAGTATATATAATTGTTCTTTAAAGTTTGACCTTTTAATATTTGATTCTCAGTTTTAGCGTGATTTTAATTCTCAAAATTTTTACCTATATCACATTTAATATTTAAAATATTTTAACCTTTTTAAAATGATAAGTTTTGACATAATTTTTAAATTTATCTAATTTTTAGACTTTTGAGCCTTTGGGATCACGTAGTATTTGGATATTTAGATAATTTTGTACAATTTAATATTATTTGATATTGGTACAGGGATTACAAATTTTGTATGGAAAATTAGATTTAGACATTTGATCTTTGAAACTGATGATATATTGGATTTTTTTGGCATGACATTATCAATTTTAAGACCTTTTTATTCGATTTATAAATATAATTTGTGTATATTTATATATATTTATTGAGTTTTAAACTCATAATTTACTACATTTTTAATCTTTCATATTACAAAGTTTTGGATTTACTTATCTAATCTTGGACGAAGATTATCAAAGGACATTATTATTATTTTGTTATTGGAAATGTATTTATATTTATTTTAAGATTCTGTTAGGATACGTCTAGTTGATTTATTTAGAGTTTATAATATTGTAATATATTTTTATCAGTATGGATATTTATATT
Source organism: Nepenthes gracilis (assembly GCA_033239525.1). Lineage (NCBI taxonomy): Eukaryota > Viridiplantae > Streptophyta > Magnoliopsida > Caryophyllales > Nepenthaceae > Nepenthes > Nepenthes gracilis. The sequence continues at coordinate 13,597,037 of BSYO01000018.1, read as the reverse complement.
GGTTACATATTATCATTATTCAATATTTGATATATACTTTTTCTTATATATAAGTTTGGTATGAGTAGATTGTTAAATTAATCTATTTGGAAATTGAATAGGGTAGTTTGATCAGGCAATGTGTCTACTATTGAGAGTCATAGATATTATATTATTTTAGATTTAGTTTTGTTCAAATTTGACCCTATAATTTGGGTTAATTGGGCCATGACTAATTCAAGGAAAAATATTTGAGTTTATTTAATAATTTATTTAATTACTTATTTGATCTAGAGCTGTAATAATTTTTATAAATGATTCAAGCTTTTTATCCACTCCTGAGTGCATTTTGTCTAAAAATGTCTATACTTGATATGTATTTAATCAATACATGAGCCATTTCACATAAACTATCTACACTTAATATGCGCATTAGTGAGTTTTATCCAAAGTATATGCATATTGATGTGAACCTGATTAATGTATGAGAAAACTTTATACAGAATATCCATACCTGATGTACGCTTAAGTGATATATATCTGTTTTAGGCATAACCTTCCCATTTATACTTTTGTGCATGATGTATGCCCATGTAATGTATATATGCCAAAACACTATTTTAAAAATGATTGCATATTTTTTTTTTACTTAATTTTTAATTATTTATTTACATATGTCTCTTATTCTTATTAAATATATATTAATATAGTGGGAAAACCGGTTATAACATCAATGCTTTTATTAAAAGTTACTTATTATATGACAAAATCAGAGCAATCCTTTTGAAATTAAATTGCTAAGATTTTCTCATTAAATAATTTTATCCATTAATTACACACCAACTCTAACCTAAACATTATTGGTACATTGGTGACGTTAATATTGAGATCTAGTAATCTATAGAGATTCATTAATAAATAAAGTGAGTCTAATAAGAAAATTAGAAGTTATCTAGTAACGTAATTATGAGCAAATTTAATAAGTTTTTTTAGTAAGGTTCACAAGTTAGAAATTTATTAATTAATATTTAATATATTTGTACCATTTAAATTATAAATTAACTCTGATATTGCATTTGTTTTACTGGTTAGAGAAATCCGTATAGTTTGAATTGATAACTATTAGTTATTGAGATTTTTATTTGTTATCAAAATCTGTGTTTTATTATATATATATATATATTTATTTATTTATTTTGATAATATAATTTTATATAAAAATTAATTTTAATTTACATTTAGTAAATAATATACATTTTGTATATTATATATTCATACATATTTTATTTTTACTAGTTTTATAGAGTCTAATGAACAGTAATTAGAGATCTTCTAAACTTTTAATAAAATTAATTGACACTAAAATAAAAATTAAAATAAATAATAATAATAATAATTACATAAATAAATGGATAACAAAAATGATAAAAAAAAAAAAAAATAAAAATTGTTTTAGGATTTTTTCCCCAGAAAAATGTGTACTCGATAGACATACAAATACTAGTAATAAAGCATTGCATTATGTTTTTTATATATTTATTTTCTATCTCACAAACACTACTTAATATTTATTTTTAATAATTATCCACGATTTTATTAATTAATTGTTTATTGGTCAAAAATCCCAAGACATTCATACAAAAACTAACAAGCTTCTAGAAGTGATTTAAGAATATACAAAATTTAAAAATTTAATATATAACCGATATTTAATGATCATGAATTACTTCAAATTTCGGTCCGTGGCGGTACAACTCGTTCGGCCGACTCGTCCGATTCTCGCACGGCAATGTTGTACTTCAAAAATAACCCCCCTTTTAATTATTTAAAATAATTATTATTTTAAAAAAATAATTAAAAAAAAAAACAAATTCCAATTGGCCACCGCCAGTTAAAACCTACGACCGCCAACGGCCCCAACAACAACCTCCGTTGAATATGGCGAATTCTGAAATTTTCCAATTGGATAAATTAATAAATTGATTATTTTTTAATATAATAAATTTAATATAATTTAAGAAAAAATGAAAAATACGAATAGATGTTTTCAGTAAATAGTAAATAATATGATATTTATTTTTTAAATAGTATATATTTTGTCTTATTTTATTTAGTGGGAAAAGATTAGGAAGCTGACTTCGCCCTTAAATTATTGAGGGCCCCGCAAAAAAAGTCAAATATTTGCTTGCCCAAAGGCGAGGGTCTGTAGCCGCATAGGTAAGAGTCATATTTCATAGCTCTTGCTTTATTCGACTCCCCCACAGCGCCACCATTAGCCATCATATCTGAACTTGACTGGTGGAGGGCGGATAGGATCTCCTCATCCAATATATTTAATTATGATATATTATATATATGAAAAATAATATATAATTATTAAATTATAATGATAGATTGTTTTATATTGGATGATTAAAGATGTGATATTATGTTTAAAAGTAAATATATTTTATTTTTTAAGGATATTTTTAGTGATAAAATTATATAAAATGTGACTGACAATCAGTTTTATTTTATATATTTTTTTAAAGTAGATATTATCTTAAAAGGAAGTTAGATTGACGTAATAGCTCAATAACTGTATTGTCTCTAAAAATTTATGCCAATGTATCTAATATTGCAATATGACCATCTATTCATAGGAAGATGATACGGTGGAGATAGATTGTTTTGGTATGTTGAGTAAAGGTATGATTTTTGTTTGAGTTCAAAACTCGGATTCACTAGATCTGGCACAGTAAAAATTCGAATCATCTGTCATCGTCAGCTACTAATTTAGTAGGTTCAAAAAATAACAGATATATAACATTTTTAACATAGAAACTCACCGAACCCCCTGTCATCGTCAGCTACTAATTTAATGGGTTCAAAAAATAAAAGATGCATAATATTTTTAACGTAGAAACGCTTTCTTAATTAAGGGAAAAAACTATGAAACAAATTTTGAAATAATTTTACTATATAAAATTATTTACAAAAACTCCGAGATAGAATATAAATAACCTATCCTAACTACATAAGCCCCCAAAGAACAGATAACATGAAAAATAATTACAAAGAGTAAGGAAACTCTAATTCCATTTTATCTCTCTGTTATTATTCTCTACGTCTTCTTATTGTGGTGCTATCTACTCACAAATATTTTATAAGTGTGGTGAAACGGTAACCTCTATTTCACCCCTGCACATATACGGCCTAGCGCACAGCGCCCATGGTATGGTGATTTCTTACATCGTGGCTTGACACAATTTTTCTTCTCCAGAAACCGCACTTTATAGAGGGAGATCTGGCCCAAATTTCACAATACACATGCTCTGCAAGTTGTGTATATCAAAAGCTATGCCATTTGCAAATTGCTTTCTGTCACTTTTCAGGCAACTTTTGGCGCATGGTGTGCATGTCTACCAACCCTAAAAAAATAACTTTCCGCTACGTCAGCTGCCAACTTTTACAATGTCATTGGGCTATTACTTAGCCGATCAACCTTTTGTTTATCGGATTCTTCTTTCAATCGGTCAAAATCCTATTTATCGGATTTTGCTATCAGTCGATTAACCTTCCTTTGACTGTCTTCTATTATTATCCGATCAACTTCTCATTGACCAGCTTCTACTGCTTGGCCGTACTCTTGCAACCATGTCTAGGCTACTCCAACAATTGCCCCTCCGGCAATTGTCACTTTGAGATTTACCGTTCCGACAAACGGTCTCTCCGAGATTTACTTTTCCCGACAAATGGTTTTCTTGGACTTTGTTGCAATCAGTTTGTAACATTCCGAATATCACGCAAAACTTATATGATTGATGACGTCCGTTTGTTAAGTCGCCCACAAATGAGTAACCAACCCTAACAAATTTTTCCTCATGACTCTATAGGGTGAAACATCGTCTTTACTCGACGACTGTCATCACCTCCCTTTCGGCAGCTTTCCCTCAATTGAAAACCTGGTGTTAGCTTTAACAAGTTTGAATGATATATTCTTCCGCTCCTTGAATTTGGAATAGTCCAACTCTCATTCAACTTCTTCCCTGCGATTGAATCATTCTCCTTTACATTCTATTTTTGCTACCTCAACTTTGTCATTGGCCCCTGGCTCCGCCCTTGGCCTTAGTTAGCTCTGTCCCTAACCCTATTGAGGTTCATTGTACTTTTATCATTCGTTCCAACTCCACACTAAATGACAATCTCCTCCTCGACGACACCAAAATTTTCACTTTAATGGCCGTAGATTTTGACGGCTGCATTTCTACGGTACTTCACTCAGCAGCTTTTCCTCTACAACAATTCACTCCACCCTGGTATACCGATGGTAGGTCAGCGCCTTCGCAGGTAACCCTTTCCGGTCAACACTTTTGCAAGTAGCCCTTTTCGAGCATGGGTTGATCTCAACTGGCTCTAATATCACTTGTTGGGTATCAGAGAGGGCTTGATCACAACTACCTCTCTGATACAACATGTTGGTATCAGAGAAGGGTTTGACTGCAATTTTAGTTTTGATACCACTTGTTAGTGTTCGAAATTCGGATTCACCCAATCGGACGCAGTGAAAACCCAAACCCCCTGTTATCGTTAGCTATAAATTTAGTGAGTACAAGGAATAAAAGATAAACAATATTTTTAACGTGAAAACCCCTTCTCAATTAAGAAAAAAAACTACGAAACAAATTTTGAAATAATTTTACTATATAAAATTGATTACAAAAACCTCGGGACAAAATACAAGCAACCTACTCTAGTCATACAAACCCTCGAAGAATAAATAATAAGAAAAATAATCACTAAGAGTAAGGAAACTTTCATTCGATCTTATCTCTCCGCTTTTCTCCTCTCCGTCTTCTCATAGTAGTGCTATTTACTCACAGACATTTTATAAGTGTGATGAAATAGTAACCTCAATTTCACTCCCGTACACATGCGGCCTAGCGCACAGTGCCCCTGGTGATTTCTCACACCATGGCTTGACACACTTCTTCTCCAGAAGCCGCACTTTATAGAGGGAGATCTGACCCAAATTTCACAACATGCATGCTCTGCAGGTTGTGTATATCAGAAGCTCTGCCATCTATAAATTACTTTTTGTCACTTTACAGGCAACTTTCGACACATAGTCTGTATGTCTACCAACCCTAAAAAGACAACTGTCCGCTACGTCAGCTACTAACTTTTCATAATGTCCTTGGGCCATTACTCAGTTGGTCAACCTTTCGTTGATCGGATTCTTCTCCTAGTTGGTTAACATCTTGTTGACCGGATTCTGCTTCGAGCCGGTCAATGAAAAGTTGACCGTCTTCTACTGTCATCTAATCAACTTCCTGTTCATCAACTTCTACTGTCCGACTGCCAATCGGCCATACTCATGAAACCCTTCTTGGCTACTCTGACAATTGCCTCTCTAACAATTGTCACTCCGACAAATGGTCTCCTTTGACAATTTCCCTCTGTAACGTTTCACTTCATCCCAGTGCACCGGTAGCAGGTCATCACCTTCGTAGGTAACCCTTTTCGGTCAATACTCTTCGCAAGTAGTCCTTTTCAGGCATGAACTGATCTTAACTGGCTTTAATACCACTTGTTGGGCATCAGAGAGGGCTTGACCGCAACCACCTCTGTGATATCACTTGTTAGTATCAGAGAAAGGTTTGATCGCAACATTAACTCTGATGCCACTTGTATGGTTCGAAACCCAGATTTATTCGATCCGGCGTAGCGAAAACTCGAACCTCCCGTCATTGTTAGCTACCAATTTAGTGGGTATAACGAATAAAAAACGTACAATATTTTTAACATAGAGACCCCTTATCAACTAAAGGGAAAAACTAGAGGAGAAACTCCAAAATAATTTTACTATGTAAAATAAGTTATAAAAAATCCCAAGACAGAATACAAGCAACCCACACTAATTACACAAGCCACTGAAGAACAGACAATGAAAAAAATGATCACCAGGAGTAAGGAAACTATCATTCCCTCTTATCTTTCTATTTTTCTTCTCTCCGTCTTTTCACCGTGGTGCTCTATACTCATAAATATTTTATAAGTGTGGTAAAATGATGACCTCCGTTTCACCCCCGCACACATGCAACCTAGCACACAGCGCCCCTGGTGATTTATCACAACATGGCTTGATACACTTCTTCTTCTCCAAAAGTCGCACTTTATAGATAGAGATTTAGCCCAAGTTTTCACAACATGCATGCTTTGCATGTTGCGTATATCAGAAGCCCTACCATCTGCAAATGGTTTTTAGTCACTTTTCAGGCAACTTTCGGCGTATAATCTGCACGTCTACTAACTCTTAAAAGACAACTGTCCGCTACGTCAACTATCAGCTTTCTATAATATCCATGGGTCATTACTTAGCCGGTTAATTTTTTGTTGACAGGATTTTTTCCAACTGGTCAACATCCCGTTGATCGGATTCTGTTCCCAACCAGTCATCTTTTTAACCGTCTTCTGCTGTCATCCGATCAACTTTCCGTTGATTAGCTTCTACTGCCTAATCGCTGCCGGTCGTACTCTTGTAGCCCTGCCTGACTATTCCGATAATTGCCCATCTGGCAATTGTCACTTCGAGATTTGTTACTCTGATAAATGGTTTCCTTTGAGATTTTCCTTCTCCGTCAAACGGCCTTCCTAAACTTTGCTGTAGCCAATTTATAGTATTTTGAATGTCACAAAAAACTTATGTGATCCGATGACGTTCATTTGTTAAGTCACCCATAAGGGAGTGACAAATTTCAATAATTTTTTATTTATAAACGTGAAGATTTTTTTATCCATTTTGAGATGTATTTTTAAGAGTAAAAAATCGTGTAGAATGCGACTAGTAATTAAATGCTTTCCATGCATTCCATAGATACAGATAATACCTTAAATTAGAGTGGGTCCAACTTTGAATATTAATCGCGGTGCCGTAGAGATGAATCTATACTAACATTTCTAACATAAGATCTTGACCATTCTTTGTTATGAGACTTTGTTGCATAGATTATCATACATCGGTCAAATAGAAAGGCTTTCATTTTTATTTGGAGACACATTTTAAAAAAATAATATTATATTAGATAAGTCTAACGGTTAAATAAGCCTCACTCATTATTCCAAGGTAAATAATATCTTAAATGAAAACGAGTTCGACCTTAAAATTTAATAATTATGCAACCTAGCAGTACAATCACTTCTTTATCGAGAAGTTGTGTTACGGGTTAAATTGTCTCATAATGGTTAAGTAAATAAATAAATTACGCTTAGAAATATCAAAATTTACTTCTTCATTTGAGACAAATTTTAGGGTAAAAGTTATATGAGACAACGCTAACGATCGAACACATCTCACTCAATTTTTCGGAAGCTGACAATATTTGGAATAAAAATAGGTTTGATCTAGAAATTTTAGATTAATACTTTATAAGAATTGAATATAAAAGAAACCTTATGAGTTTCATATAAATGAATATTCTTTATTTTTACAATTTTTTTTTCATATTTTTAAAAAACTAATTAAAACTGCTATAATTTTTTTTAATTTTAAAAATAGATAATCGGTAAAATATATTTCATGCTACAATATTTATAGAATGTTTAAATTAAAACAATCAAAATACATCGAAGAACTTATACAAAACTCAATCAGTTATTATAAAATATTATCGTAAAAATACTTATCTTGTCCACTTTTTCCAAACCTAATTAAAATATATTCCCAAATAAAGTAGGAAAGTTTTCCGAAAATGCTTCTGAAATCACACACACACACACGATGTGGCCCACATGGTACAAATTTGTCCAACTAAATGGGCTGTTAATTTTAATGAAAGTTGAAAACTGCCTCTAATTTGAAAACTCATTAGATAATATTATCAATATATAGATAATGACTGATTAAATTTCCATCTGACTCAATTTTAAAAAATAAAATAAATAATATCATATACTTTGATTTTTTTTATTGAATTGCGAACCCCACGTTCGACTTTTTATTTCCTTTAATTATAATCCAAAAAATAAAATTATTCTTCACCAACCGATATTTAACAATTCGAGAGGAATTAATGATCTATTTTTCGCAAATAATTTTAAGATTTTTTTAAAAAATAGCAGGTGATGGAAAAGTATACCTTTTAATTAATGGAGTTTCATTATTGATGCGTCTCGAATCCGAACTTTGAACAGATTCGAATGATCTTTTTATTGTAGTTATCTGTTTCAGTTTTACGTGTTGACACCACTAAACCGAACAGGAGCAAAGAGGTCGTGTCGGCGAAAAGTTGTCCATCGAAAACACTCCGACGCTCAAGTCGGTAAAACAATCTCCAAAAGAATGATAATTGAAATTAAGAGAAAGAGATAGATAGAGTGCGTTTTCTAAATGAAAGAGAGACGAGGATACCTTTTGAACTGGGAGGTGGGAAGGCGAGAACGGGTCGGGGAGGCGCTTGTTTGCCTAAGGGTTTCTGGTGAATGTGTTTGCGTAGCAGAAACGTTGGTGGTTCTTAGAGTTTCAGTAGCAGAGAAAGTGGGTCGATCAGAGCCTTTGTTTTTTTTGCGTTACAGAAAGCGTATGCGTGGGGAATTGAAAGCGTGCCTTAAATGGTGATTCGAAGGATTACTTATGATTGAGAGGACGATCTTCCTTCTTTGGAAGGAACGATTCCCCCTGTGATCCTTGGCTGGCTTACCTTTTGAAGCGGATGCCAGTTGCCAAGCTAAGCGAGATAGTTTCCTTCTGAGGCGGCAAACAGCTTTCCAAGCTGGTTACCTTCCTTCTGTGCATGTTACCGTTGGAGAGCCTTAATTGGCAAGGATTTGAAAAAATCTGGCGACTTCCTTATGCGAAAGGTGCCAATTTTATCAATGTCCATTTTGGGTGCCAGCTGGGATCGTGAAAAATCCCTGGAAAGCCGTTGTTGGCCTTTTGATGAATCATGGGCCTAAACGGACCAGGCCGTTAGTGTAGAAAAGCCTCTTTTGGCCCAACGTGCAGAACGCGGATGGTCAACGTTTGAGTTGACCGTCTGCAAGCGCGTTGGCCGCTCTCGGACGATCAACGCCAGTGTTGACAGTCCTAGACTTTTCAGCTTATGGTCCTGTTCTCCAACTGTGCCGTTAGAGAGTTGTTGTCCTTCTTGGGTTTCCGTTGACTTTTGGGCCGGCTCATCTTTGGTATACCCACTAGCCCCCGTGCCGGTGGCGAGTACGGCCTTGATATGTCCATGATGGGATGCCCTTAGTACTTCTTGGGTGTTTAGGGTCCCGTAGACCTTCATGAGAGTACATGGAAGAGAGTTTGGTCAAGATTATTGACCGTCTGGTCAATTCGGAATTGTTGACCCGTTTTGGTCATTCAAATTGTTGACCGTTTTGGTGATTCGGCATTGTTGGCCGTCTGGTCGATTAGGAGAACTGAATTGTTGTAATCGGTCAATTTGCGAAGAATCGAGAATTGTTGGCTTAGTCTTGGTAAATTTAGGAGGACCAGAATTGGTGACCGTCTTGATTAATTTCGGAGGACCAGAATTGTTAACCATCTTGGTCAATTCTGGAAGGTTTTTTTTTTCAGTTCTGACGAACGCGTGGCCATTAGCCGGTTTACAGGGCAGAAAGCGGCACGTGTCTCCCTTTGGTTGGGCGGAGATCCTGGCCATTAATGCGTCAGAGATCCGTACTTTTGTAGGGTCAAGTAGGTATGCGACACGTGGCAGGACCGAAGGCATCCTTAATGAGAGGTTTCGTGCTTGGCGCTTAAGTTTTCTTTCCAGACTTCGAAATTACTCACGCCTTCAGTCCTTCATCTTCTTCATTCCAACTCTTTAGGAGCACTTTCTAGAAAACCTAACTTTCTGTGTAACCATGACTTCCGTCGCCGATTTTGCATCTGTTCTGAGAGAAAACGACATCAAAGCTCTGTACGTCGAATTCAATATTCCGAAGGAGATTGCTTGGAGAGTTTCGAGTAAGGACGACAGGGCTTATGCTCTACTGGAGGGGCACATCACTGTTTATGAGGCCCACCTGAGGAGCGGCCTTCGTACCCGTTCTTAGGATGACCGAGTCTATTCTCAAGGCTGCCCCCATCGTCTCTCAGCTCCATGCCAACGCCGTGAGATATCTCTGTACCATGTGCATTTTCTGTCGAAAGCGTGGCAAGAAGCTTAAGATGTCGGGGGTTAGGGTTTTGTTTAAAATAAATCAAGGGGGAGAGTGGATATTGCTCGTCCTCCGTGCCGGAATAAAGATTAGTAAAGATATTTACGACTCGTTGAAGAACTGGAAGAACCGGTTCTTCTTCGTAAGCGTGTCGGCGGCTTGGCCCATTGCGAGGGAATGGGGCGAGGCTCCGAAGGCATATTTTGGGACGTCGACCGCAACGGAGATGGTGGCCTACGCGTGGCTGATGAAGGCAATAAAGGAGAAACCCGACGATTTTATTCGGGATTTTTTGGTTTCTCGAGAGGAAATGAGGAAAGCAAACTGGGGTCCGCCCTTCCCCAATTAAAAAACCTATGCCGCCCGTGAGGATGATGAACCGGAGGATTCAAGGGTATTCTCATCCGTATCGTCCCAGGATGAAGGTTTCATTGGTCCATTTGCCCGAGAGAAGGTCTTGGAGACACCTTCGCCGTCGTCTTCCTTCATCGATTGCATGGTAGCAGGATTTGCGGCGGGTGTTTGGGGGACCGTGGGCACGGGAAAAAGACCTACGAGGACTGGCCGATGGACTTAGGAGTCGTCTTGGCGCAGCCTGCTCCGCAAGCGGTTCCTGGTGCTGAATCGATGGGATCTTTTGAGGAGCCAGCTTGTGAGTCGGTGGCGGCCACGCGGACTTGTGTTGTGGAGCCAATAGTGGGGTTCGACTCTTCAGCAGTTGCTCCAGAGGCTTCCGGAGGGGATCCTACGGCAGCTACTCCAGAGGCTGCAAGAGAGGAGCCCGTGGCAGCTACTCCAGAGACTGCAAGAGAGGAGCCCGCAGCTGCCATGGGTGAGACTGAAGTGTTCCTGGATCGCATTCTGGATGAGGCAACGGCGAGCTTGGCGGGAGAGGATGCTCCCGGTCCACCGCCTCCTGGTCCACCGCCAACTGGGTCAGGTCTAGAGTCCAGGCCCGAGAGGCCCTTGAGGAAGATTTATGAGGTACGATTCTGTAATGGCCTCCTTGCACTTCTTTCTTCCCTTGTATTTATAACTTACACTTTATTTTTGTCTTCAGGAGTCAAGGAGGCTGATCTCGACCTTTTCGGAGGTGGAGCAATCACGATCACATCATCAAGGACAAGGAGGGCGAGATATCGCCCGGTGGATGCCAGCCGGGCCGCTTTCAAGAGGGGAGCACCGCGAGTAGACTTTTTGCCCTTGAGGCATCTGCGGGCATGGAGGCAAATCGCCCACCTGAGAGCTGAGAATGCCCATTTGAAAGAGGAGGAAGACCGGAGCAAGGCAAGCAAGAAGCAGCTTGCAGATCGGATATCCACCCTGGAGAACGAGTTCGGTCTTTGGATTTGCCCCCACGAGCTCGAGGGCATGCTCCCCGCCCGGATGTTTGAGGGGTTTCAAGTTTGTCGACATTTGTGAGGTTGATCGACCCTAATTTTCCCGTTCAGCACCTTCATCTAGAAAACCGCGGGGTGCAGCACAAGAACGACCTCGTGGAGGAGCCCCAGGATAGTCAAAGGCGGCCGCCGCCTCCTTAGCCTTTATACCCCCTTTTTTTTGTTTTTACTTGTAATTTTATAACTTTGTAACATTTTTTAAAGTAATGAAATGGAATTCTTTCGCTTTCGTGTCCATTTACACTCAATGCTTGTGTTTGCATGCTGTGTCACATGGGGCGGCCAATTGAGTTGGCCGGTGACCGTTGCTGGGTCGCCTAAGGAGCTAAGTCCCTAGGCTTGGCAGGTGGCTGTGTTAACCAGTCTAGTGGCGCCGTATAAGTGATAACTTCGGCAGCCCTTGTTGGAGAAGAAACGTTTTTCCCTTCGACCGTCGCTGACTGATCACGCTATATCCTCGTAGAAGAGGTCGTTGCACGTGCTATATAAGCCCCCTAAGGTTTCTCGACCGCTACTGGGCCACTTGGATGATCAAGGTTTAGACCGCTCATGGGCCACCTGGATGACCAGGGTTTAGACCGCTCGTGGGCCACATGGATGACCAGGGTTTAGACTGCTCGTGGGCTACTTGGATGACCAAGGTTTAGACCGCTCATGGGCTACTTGGATGACTAGGGTTTAGACAGCTCGTGAGCCACTTGGATGACCAAGATTTAGACTACTTATGGGCCACCTGGATGACCAGGACTTAGACCACTCATGGGCCACCTGGATGACTAGGGTTTAACGAGAGGATGAAGACCCTCTCGACTTATGGGCAGTTTAGGTCGGGTAACCTGTAAAGAAAACATGCACACGCACATAGGAGGGATGCTAAGTAAACACTTATTTTTCTCAAACTTAAAACAAGCAGGCAAATGTAAACAGTAATGCAGTTACATACCTGTGTCCGCTATTGGAAGTAGCTCCGGAGGTGGGTTGCGTTCTACTTTCGTGGAACCAGTTTCCCGTCCTGGCCTCGGAGTTTGTAAGCTCCGTTGCACAGTACGGCGGAGACAAGGAAAAGCCCTTCCCAATTAGGGGAGAGCTTGCCGACTAGCTTGCCTATGGCCTCGACGCCTCGCAGGACCAGGTGCCCCACATCGAATTGTCGCGCATTAACTTTTTTGTTATAGTATTGGGTGATCCGATGTTGGTAGGCTACTGTCCGTACTCTGGCAGCGTCGTGAGCTTCCTCTAACAAGTCTAAGTGCTCCCTAATTTTTTGGGAGTTAGTCCGTGGGTCGAAGGATTCCACCCTGAGACTTGGAAGCCCGATTTCGATCGGTGTCACTGCCTCAGTCCCATAATAGAGGCTGAAGGGTGTCTCGCGCGTTGGTTCCTTCGGGGTTGTTCGATAAGACCAAAGAACGGAAGGGTGCTCCTCCGCCCAGGAGCCCCCGGCGTCCTCCAGCTTAGTCTTTAACCCGTGGAGTAGCGTACGGTTTGTAACCTCTACCTGCTTGTTGGCATGGGGGTATGCCACCGAAGTGTGGACTAACTTGATGCCAAGATTGGTGCAATACTTGATGAAACGTTTCCCTGAGAATTGGGTCCTATTGTCGGTCACAACAGCCTCGGGGATGCCGAATCTACAGACGATGTTCTGGCGGAGGAATTCCAGGGCGTTATGTTCTGTTATCTTAGCCAATGGGACAACTTCGACCCACTTAGTGAAGTAGTCGATACGCACTATGATAAATTTTCTTTGCCCGTGGGAAATGGGAAGCAGGCCGAGGAGATCGAGCCCTCATTACGCGATGGGCCAAGGGGCCTGAAGGGCCTTCAGATTTGCGGATGGCTGGCGGTAAAGGTTGCTGTGAAGCTAGCAGCTTTCACATTTCTTCACAAACTCCAGCGCGTCTTTTTTCATTGAGGGCCAGTAGTAGCCTTGGCGCATGACCTTAAAGGCCAAGTTTTTCCCGCCGATGTGCGACCTGCAGATCCCGAGGTGAACTTCGCCTAAGGCAAAGTCAGCCTCCTCGGGAGTTAGACAGCGGAGATATGGGGTTGAGTAACCATGGCGTCACAGTAGTGGTCAACCTGAATGTACCCGGCCGGTTGTCTTCTTGACCCGTTTGGCCTTTTCCATATCATCCGACAATGATCTGTCCGTCTGGTAGCTAAGGAATGGCGTCATCCAGTTTTTCGCTTCGGAAATCTACATGGCCTCTCGTTTCTCTATGCTGGGAGCATTCAGGATCTCCCGTATGTCCCTCGAATACTGTTCTAGATTTTTGACTGCAGTGGCTTTGGCCAGCCGGTCTGCCTTTTAGTTTTCAGTTCGAGAAACGTGAACCACGGTTAGTTTGTTAAAACCCAAGACGGCCTCACTCGCTTTTGCCAAGTACTTGGCAAAGAGAGGGTTGTTTGCCTCGAAGCACCCGTTAACCTGGTTAATGATTAGCTCTGAGTCGCTGTAAACCGTCAATCTCCTGGCGGAGCACTCTTTGGCTAATCGTAAGCCGGCTAGTAAGGCTTCATACTCGGCAACGTTGTTGGTCGCCGGGAAGTCGAGTATGAGGGAGTATTTCACCTCAAACCCATCGGGAGTTGTAAGGACAACTCCAGCGCCACTGCCAGTGTCAGTAGATGATCCGTCTACGTGGTGAACTCCGACAAGCAGCTCCGAGCTTTCTTCGGGCTGTTCCTTGAAAATTGGGGTTGTAGTCTCGACAATAAAATCAGCCAGCGCCTGTGCTTTCACAACAGGCCTGGGCTGGAATCCGATATCGAACTCGCCTAATTCGATGGCCCACTTTACTAATCGTCCAGAAACGTCGGGTTTCTGGAGGATGTTTTTCAGCGGCTGGTCTATAAGGACCACTATTCGGTGGGCCTGAAAGTAAGGCCTCAACTTCCGCGTAGAGAATATTAGCGCCAAGGCTAACTTTTCTACGCGCGAGTAATGGGTCTCTGGGCCGGTCAACGTTTTGCTTACGTAGTAAATCGGCTGCTGAGCATCGGAGTCTTGGCGCACAAGGACAGAACTTAGGGACGCCTCCGAAACTGCCAAATAAGGATATAATTCTTCTCCGCTCTTAGGTAACACCAACAATGGCGGGCTGGCCAAGCATCGTTTTAGCTCATCGAAAGCGGTTTGGCATTCCGCTGTCCACTGGAACCCGTTGGATTTCGTTCCTCTAAGAGTTTTAAAGAAGAGCTGGTACTTGTCACCAGACTTCACAAGAAAGTGGGACAGTGTTGCCAGTCGTCCAGTTAGTCGCTGGACGTCCTTCACGTTCCGTGGTGGAGCCATGTCGGCGAGCGCCTTGATCTTCTCTGGGTTTGCCTCTATCCCCCGTTGGGAGACGATGAAACCCAAGAATTTATCGGAAGCCACTCTGAAGAAACACTTAGCTGGGTTCAGCTTCATGTGATGCTTACGGAGCACCTCGAATGACTCTTTCAGGTCGCGGATGTGGTCGCCAGTGATCTTACTCTTAACGAGCATGTCGTCGACGTAGACCTCCATGTTGCGACCAATCTGTTTTTCAAATATCTTGTTAACCAAGCGCTGGTAAGTTGCTCCAGCGTTTTTAAGTCCGAAAGGCATCACCTTGTAGCAGTAGGTACCCTGATCGGTCATGAACGAGGTGTGCTCCTCGTCCTCCGAACTCATTTGGATCTGGTTGTAACCCGAATAGGCGTCCATGAAGCTTAGCAGCCCATGTCCGGCTGTGGAGTCAACTAACAGGTCGATCCTGGGTAAGGAAAAGCTGTCCTTTGGACAGGCCTTATTGACGTCGGTAAAGTCGATGCACATCCGCCATTTTTCATTGCTTTTCTTTACTAAAATAACATTAGAGAGCTAGTCCGGGTATTAAACTTTTCTAATGAAGCTTGCGTCCAGCAGCTTCTTCACCTACTCTCGGATGGCGATCAGTTTTTCGACGGAGTGGTTCCTCCGCTTCTGCCTAACGGGTTTTACCGGAGTTAAGTCCCGCCTGTGGAAATCACTGTAGGGATTCGGGCATGTCTGCCGAGTCAGTAAAAGGTCGGTGTTCTTTAGTAGGAACACGACGCCTTATCATGTGATGGTCCGGTGAGTGAGCCGCAGATCTGTACACACTTCTTCGGATTCTCCGGTCCAGCGGGATTAGATCGAGTGGCTTCACTTTGACCTTTGTTGAAGGGTAGTCTCATCTCGTGGTCGAAGTTCCCCGGTCGTTTTTAGCTCGCCACTTGGGGCGTCTGCGACATATAAGCGAGTTCGTCCGATAATTTGGTCGCCCAACACTTCTCCGACACCGTAGGGTGTTGGAAATTTTATTTTGAGATGCGAAATCGAGGTAACTGCTCCGAATCTCGTCAAGACCCCGGCCTAGTATAGCGTTGTATGCGAGGGTAGGTCGACCACGGGGAAGGTGAGAGTGCGACTTCTTTGTCTTTGGATACGTCCCTAAGGTAACTTCGATTGAATAGTCCTTGAGCAGCACTGGTTCGTTATCAAGGCCGTATAGTGGGTCCTTAGCCGGTTTTAGTTGGTTCTTTTTTAGGCCTAATCTGAAGAAAACATCCAAGTAAAGCAAATCACGTGAACTTTCATTATCAATGAATACCAAAGCGGTGGTAGTCTACACTACCATCCGAAAAAGCGAAGGAATCTGAGGGATCGGCTGGGGGAGACTACATGGGCTAAGTCATCATCACTAAAACTAATTGAGTTGTCTGCCATGCACTGTTTCTTCCTCCCAATCTGCTGCTCCTCGCTGCCGGATGGATTTTTAGCAGGTCGAGTGGTGACCATGCTGATCACCCTCGCCATAACCCGATTCCGGGGTGGAGTCTGCTCCTGCCCCTCCTCGCCCGCCCGCCGAGCTCCGTCCGGGACCTCATCCCGGGACCTCGCCCAATTTGGTAAGGTGGCATCCGTGAATCGGCTCCGATCTCCCTTTGAGAGTCTTACAATCCTCGGTTGAATGGGACACAGACAATGAAAGTCAGCGTACTTTGGTAGTTTTCGAGTCTTTCTTGGTGATTTTAGCCACTTCAGAATTTTCTCCATGGATGACGCATGAGGACGTTTGAGCGCGTGTCCGTCAGAGGTGTGGAATTGGTGGGCCCATAGTCTCGTTACTGGGGGCCCGGTCGTGGCCTTCCCTTCAAGGGAGTGTTCTCCGCCGCCAGCCTCTCTCTTCCTTTCACCAGGGAACGACCGAGACTGATCCGCCCCTTCTGGACGTTTTGCCTCGTTGGCCTCCTCTGCTGCAGCGTAGGCTCGGGTGATGGATTCTGCCTCTCAGAAAGTCTGAGGATTTTTGTGGGCCAGGTGCTTGAAAAGGTCACCATAAGTCAGTGCAAAGATGAAACTGCCCAACTTCATCTCCTTTGTAATCCTGGGAATCCTTCTGGCCTCCGCCACGAAACGATCCAGGAAACGCCGTGGGTTCTCTCCCGGTTTCTGGTTTATGTGAGAGAGATGCCACAGTTGCTTCTCTTCCTGTTAACTCGAGGCGTACTGAGCCAGGAAGAGATCTATGAGCTCACGAAAAGTGCTGATGGTGCCCGAAGGGAGGTGATGGAAGACATTGGGCATCTCCTTCGGCGTGAGCGAAAAAAATGCAAGACACATCGTTGAGTCTTCTAACCCTTGTAGACTCAGATGGGTGCGGAAGTGATCCAGGT
Organism: Nepenthes gracilis; assembly: GCA_033239525.1. Classification (NCBI taxonomy): domain Eukaryota; kingdom Viridiplantae; phylum Streptophyta; class Magnoliopsida; order Caryophyllales; family Nepenthaceae; genus Nepenthes; species Nepenthes gracilis. Next base: position 13,579,845 of record BSYO01000018.1, on the reverse strand, counting down.
GGTCAACCCGATCACTGCCCCCATCGTATAAGTCAAGGGATGGCATTTTAAACTTCGCTTGCAGTGGACGGCTCAGGATCTCCGCAGTAAAAGGAGATCAGTTCAAGTCGATGGCGCGCTCCTCATCCTGGAACACACGGTTCCAGATTTTGTCCACTCGCGGATCGGTGCGAGCGACATTTGCTGATCTTTTGGAGTTGAGGTAATCCCTCAACTCCGTCTTGTCCCTGAAGGGTTCAGCAGCCGGTCGGCTGTTACTTCCAGTGAATCTAGCAATCCTGGAGGCTTGCTCCTAGGCTGCGTTGTTGTTTTCTATCCGAGAGTATCAGGGATTTCTTTTCTCCGAACTTTCTTGCGGTGACGTGCTCCCGGAGCGTTCTTCGGGCTGTTGCAGCTAGGACGCGGGAGGATTGAGCCGGATTGTCCCCTTTCCACGAGCCTTTTGGTAAGCCTTCTTTTTCCTCTGGCCACCTTTTAGTGGCGGGAGTAGGGATGGTCTTTTAGTGCGGCCGCTTGCCATATTGCTCGTTACGAGGCGCAAAGCATCTGAGAGGCACGATTGTTGGCCATGTCTACTCAACCAGTTGTTGAAAATAAGGCGGTGGGACTCGCCAGGCCCCGATTGACCATGGCACCAGCAGCGTGGTCTTGGTCGGGGTTAGCAGCATCTCTAGCGAGATCGCTAGCTTGGGCTCTCGTGTTTACCATTGTAAAATCAGAAGGTGAAAGAGAGTATTTGTGCAGATTTTGTGGTTGGCTTTTGTAAGCACTTCCCACAGACGGTGCCAATGATGCGTCTCTCCGGATCCGAACTTCGAATAGATTCGGATGATCCTCTTGTCGTGGTTTCGGCTCCGTTTTCTGAGTTGGATCCTGTACACTACTAAACAGAATAGGAGGTCAGTGTGTCGGCAGGAAGTTGTCCCACCGAAAACACTCCGACGCTCAAGTTAGTAAAACAATCTCCAAAAGAATGAAACTGAAATTGAGAGAAAGAGAGAGACAGAGTGTGTTTCCCAGATGAAAGAGATACGAGGATGCCTCCTTGAATATGGGAGGTGGGAAGGCAATAAACGGCCGAGGGAGGCGCGCTTGTTTGCCTAAAAGTTGCTGGTGAATGTGTTTGCGTAGCAGAAACGTTGTTGGTTCTTAGAGTTTCAGTAGCAGAGAAAGTGGGTCGATCAGAGCCTTTGTTTTTTTTTGCGTTACAGAAAGCGTATGCGTAGGGAGTTGAAAGCGTGCCTTGAATGGTGATTCGAAGACTTACTTATGATTGAGAGGGCGATCTTCGTTCTTTGGAAGGAGCGATTCCTCCCGTGATCCTTGGTGGCTTACCTTTTTGGAGCGGATGCCGGGTTAAAGCTAAGCGAGATAATTTCCTTAAAGGTGGCCAATAGCTTTTTGGTTACTTTCGTTACCTAAGTGTATTCTAGTTGGAGAGCCCTAGTTGGCAGGATTTGAAAAAATCGGCGCATGCCTTATGCGAGGTGCAATTCTATCCGATCATTTGGGTGCCGGTTGGGAATGTGGAAAATATCCGAAAAGTCGTTGTTGGCATTTGATGAATCATTAGCTGCATGAGCGGTAGGGCATATCGTAGAAAAGCCTCTTTGGGCCCAATGCATAGAACGCGGACGGTCAACGTTTGAATTGACCGTCTGCAAACGATCAGCTCCCTGACGATCAGCGCCTTGAGTGTTAGCAATCCAAGAAGCTTTTCGGCTCAGCGCGTTTCTCCAACTGAGTCGTTAGAGAGTTGACCGTCCTTTTTGGGTTTTTGTTGACTTTTTTGGGTCGGCCCATCTTTGGTATACCCATCAATTATAGTGAAATTTATATTTTATATTTTGTATTTTAAATACTTATTTTACGTGCATAGTAAATAAAAGCAAAGATATATGAATATGTTGGATATATAATTAAAATTAAAAAAAAGTTAATTCTTTTTATAATTAATAACCCCATTTAGAATGATGTACAGGCATTTAATACATAAATATCTACTCTAGATGTGTCCTTTAATAATCACTTTAGAATTATCTTTCTTATGAGTAATTATAATTTCTATTAATAAAAAACTCTATAAAAATAATTCGATAAAAAAATTTTACAGGCCATAAGAAAATTAAATGTTATAAAAATGAAAAATGTGGGTGACGGTTGATGTGATCGAAATAATAAAATCTTAAAACCTTTGTTTTAGTAATCATCAACCAATAAGAAAAGAGAAAATAATAAATATTTTTCTTCTAATTCAAAATTGAATAATATAAATAAATATAAAAAAGGAGGGGTCACGGGAATAATGCTACAGCAAGTCAGCATTGAACAAAGTTAGGCAGCTTTAGCTGTCGACATTGACCGGTAAGATTACAAATTTTAGTGGGGAAAAAAAATTAACGTGTCTCCCATACGACATATTAGGCAATATACCTAAGTATTTTCTACATTTAATATAAAAGATATTATATTATATTATTTATTTATATTAATTTAATTATAAAAAAATAAAACGACTGGTAGATATTATTTTACAAGAAAGTAACCCAGAAGGTTAAATTATATCTTATAAATATTTATATTTATTATAATTGCATTAACATATATTCATTTATATTTAATACTGTTTAGATATTATGTTTTATATTTTAAGTATTTACTTTAAGAATGGTGTTGGAAGATATATTCAAAAAATATATATTTAAAAATATTTTTTATATTTTATATTATTTAGCGAAAGCCCTATAAAACATATTCCATTAATTTTGTATTGGGTGTCATTCTTAACTTGTTGAAACGGACAAATCTAAATTTAGTTGCTTATTATTTTTTTTAAGCCCAACAATAAATAAAATTTACAAAACAATAATAATCAAAATAGCCAAATTAATTTTTTTTTAAAAATAAGCATATGAAATTAATCAGATCCAAGAAGCCTGTAAGGGACGGAGAAACTCTATTAGGGACGGCGTGAGAGAGGCAGGTTGGAACCCCAAGGCATCATCCCAAGTCCCAACTCCCCAAAAAGTCACCGGCATGAGGAGAGAGAGAGAGAGAGAGAGGGGAGGGGGGCAATTTGAGTGGTGACCTTGAGCCTTTGGTGGGATATAAAAGGGGCCTCACACCGGGTGAGCTGAGAATCCCCATAATTTTCCTTCATTTGCCTCACTTTTCTTCTTCTTCTCTTTGGATAGCAAGTGATAAGGGGGGATTCATTGAATGGCTCCTCACTGATTTCTTATATTTCTCTAGTCAATTTGTTCTCGCCCGATCTCTCTGTGCTGCTCTCTGTTTTGTTTTGTCCCGTTCCGTTTTCATCGAGTCATACGGCAGCTGAATCATGGCTGCTAGCAAGGGCATCAATCTTGAGGACCTCAAGAATGAAGCTGTTGATCTGGTAATTCATACTCCTTTTCGACTTCTGATTGATTGTTTATCTTCGTCTTCAATTGTTTTCGGTACCAGATGAATCGATGTGGTTAGTTTGCTTTTCCTCTCATTTTGGTAGCAAATTTCGATTTGGAGAGTGAGATGTCTCAAGATTGTATCGGTTCCTGTTTTGGAAGCTTGGGATTCCGTTAATATTCCTTTCATGTCGCTTTACTTTCCTGTTTCTTTCTGATATCGCTTTAAATTTCCTTGTTTTGGCTGGGAAAAATTGGTAGTTATCTTTCATCAATTGAAGAAGAATATAGTTACAAGTTATCAGTTCTTTTTATTTTTTGGTAACAAACTCTGACTTCCTGCCTGGTACGAGTCATATGATTATAACCAGAAGATGAATTTCTCCTATTATTAATGCTTATTCTATCTATGCACACCATTTTTTTTATAGGATAGGAGAAGGCTGTTAAATAGACATATTTTTTTTGACAGAACAAACAAGTTGATTATGTCTCGTAGCTCATGCTACTCCCTAATGAAACTAGGGCAAACAAACTTCCATTAGAATCATGTAAAATACTCTCTCAGATCCGATTATTTGTCAAATAATCGATGAAAGCACTAAATTAGTTATGCTCTTGACTGATAAATACACAAACTATGAACCTATGTTTTGATAATTCGCAGCGATACTTCTCTGAATCGTTTAATTTTTTAATACCAGATTTCTCAGAACATACAATTTATTAGCTGTATCTATTTTTCAGAAGTGAAGGATGCTCGTATAAAAGAAAAGCAAAAAACACAAAAATATGTATAAAGATGAATACAAGTAGTCAAAATTGGAGATTTTATTGGGAATCGTGACAATTATTTGATATTAAATTTCTCATTTAACTAAAGTATTCAAGCGAAATACCGAAAATTCCGCAGTTGCTTCAGATCGGGCCACAGCAAGTTGGACAGCCAGAGCAAATTGAGGAAGAAGATTTAAAGTCAGTCTTGTTTGGTGACGGAAAAACAGTTCTGATTCCATCCGGATAGGCGCGTAGATGGAAATCCCTTCCATTGGAGAGGAAAAAGAAGTGTCTGTTAGGTTTTGCTTTCCTTTGGGATTAGGGGGCTCCCGTGAGTCCGTATCCGTTGAGATTTTTAATATTTAACGATTTTTATTTTATTTTTATTAAAAATAATATAAAATAATATCTAAAATGAAATATTAAAATAATAGAACATATATAATTTATCAAAATCAAAAATATAATTATTATCATTTATTATTTTTCAATTTTTTTAAAAAATATTATCTTATAACTAAGGTCATAAATTACACCGGAGGGGTTCTCTCCTAATCCCTAATCCCTTTCTTGTACCCTTGGACTCCCTGATAAAAGCACTGAGGGTGATCAATGACAATGGCATTTTGGGAAGTTGATAATAATGATTCGTGATTCCAATTAATTATTCGAATATCTCGTCCTCTTCTGCTTGGGCATATAATTTGACTTATGCTATATTCTTTTTTTTTTTTTTTTTTAAATTTTTGAAAGTTGTTTCTAAAAATTCTGATTTACAATTTCTGTTAAAATAGAAATACTTTTTGGGGTTATTTTTTTTTTCCCAAAATCTAAAACAATAACTTGACAAAAAATTCGGAGTAACCTATAAAAATTTCAATTAAAACACTTCTTGGATAAAATCAATTTTATATAATTAAACAAAAATTCTTTTCAACAATAATATCAAATAGACATATAGCGTAGTCTTTACCCGTTGCTGTGACAACCGTTGACTATTTTTTTGCCCCATCCTATTATTTATTGATTGGAAATCTGACTGATCTAATGCTGCATTATTCATGTAGAAATTAGTTTAATCGAATGTATAAATCCTCTTGTTTGTTCTGTTTATATTTGTGTGTGTGCTTATTGGTTAGTTCTTTGACATTTATCGTTGAAGAATTTGCCTACTGTATATTTCCCAGCAAGAGAAGAAGTTTGCTTTCTCCGTGAAGCACGAGATGAGCTATCTATTCAGCTTTTCCATTTAAGTGAGCAAATTTAAGTTGGCCTGTTCTTCTGTGTAGACTTTTTTTCTGGTCCATTGGGGGCCCATATTGCCATTACGTATGCCCTATGGGAAAATAGTTAAAGTAATTTTTTTTAATATTTATCCTTAATTTTAAAAAAATTAAATTTTATATCATTAATAAATTATATATAATAACGTCCACTGCTTGTTTTTTTCAGAAGATTAGCAAGTGTCAAGTCTATTTAGGGTTAAAGTTGGGATGATTTTCCGTGACTATTATTTATCAAAGCTAATTCTAAGTCGCGAATTTTGCAAAAGCAAAATAAACGCTTTTTTTTGTAACACACACCACAAGGAGGATTCCAACAGCTAGAATGAAAATAATAACAAAAAAAACATAAGATAATATTTCATTTATTTTTTGATATTGTAAATATTTTAATATTTACAAAATAAAAAATATTTTTATTTTAAAATAATTTTATTTCCAACTGCCAGATTGTATAAATCCAATGATTAGAAAGAAAGCTGGAGAGGCTCTGGTTTCAGATTTTACTAGGCATCCTCCCAACTTATGGGCATGGTAGAAAACGAGGCTAGAAGCCCCCCCCCCCTCTCAAACAAAATGTGCCCTTTTTCTTTTAGAATTTCGGGGTAGAAAGTCTTTACTACGTACAGATTGTGTCCTTATTCTAATACGAGTATCTTTGCGGATTGAGCCTTTAGTTGTTGCCTCAAATCACCAATCCTCAGTCTTTCTGTACGATGAAAAAAATGTTCAACTATGGGAACGTTTAATAGATCGTGTACCATGTGTTTCGGGGTCAAAGTGATTTGCATGTTCTTATTTGAATAGCATAGATATAGGATAAAGTTATGATGACTACTTTTTGATAAACAGGATGTGACAAACTAGGGGTATGCTAATGAATAAATAATTAATAATTGTTATTTTCGATTACAGAGTTAATGAGAGGAGGGTGTGTTTTTCTTTTTCATTTTTAAAGGGTGTTTTACCGTTTGAAGAGATCCGTGGTTCAGTTGGTCCTTCCGTGGGGCGACTTTCTTTCTCCCCGTTTTGGTGGGCGGGGGATGCTACCTTTCCGCTGTGTGTTTCGGACTCTTTTGGCAATTATGCCTGAAAAATGAGAGGTTTGTCTGAAGTAAGAATTTATTTGTCTATTTTGGACATATTGGTATTTTTAATCCTATTCTTATAAAAATTTAGAAAATATAATTTATATAAATAAAACTTTATCTTTTTAGAATTATTTTATGTAAATATCAGATTTTAATGTTATTGGAAGTTTTTTAATATAACTATTTTCTTATATTTAAAGGTGACAATTACGTAATGCAATTCATTTTTAAAAATTGCAGGCCTGTTTTTCCGTTTATTATCATCTTTAGCCTAAAAATTTGACCAAACTTAATCTTTTCTCTTTTGTATAATCTAAACTATTAATTTAAAATAACTAAATTCTAAATTAATATTAAATTCATATAATTAAAATTACACTTATAATTACTAAAGTTAATTCTAATTTTATCATCCCAACTGACCTTTTAATGATTTTAGGTATGTTTGGTTGAACTGGGGGAAAAGAATTGCGATTGGTCAGAATTACAATTTCTAGTTTGGTTGCAGAATTGTAGAATTCTATTATTGTGTAATTGTTATTCCCACAAAATGTAGAATAACAATTCCCCACCCTTTATATGGGAATAACAATTTCACATATATATTTTATTTTATTATTATTATTATTATTATTATTATATTTATTATTATTATTATTTATTAGGTATTATTATTATTATTATTATTATTATTTTTTATTATTATTATTATTAGGTATTTTATTATTATTTTGTATTATTATTATTATTAGGCATTTTATTATTATTATTATTTTATATTATTATTATTATGTATTATTGTTATTATTATTATTAGGTATTATTATTATTATTATTAGGTATTATTATTATTATTTTATATTATTATTATTATTAGGTATTATTATTATTATTATTTTGTACTATTATTATTATTTTGTATTGTTATTATTATTAGGTATTATTATTATTATTATTATTTTGTATTATTATTATTATGTATTGTTATTATTATTAGGTATTATTATTATTATTTTATATTATTATTATTATTATGTATTATTATTATTACTTATTATTATGTTTATTATTATTATTATTATCATCATTTATTATTATTCTTATTTCACCTTATTCCCACCTTATTCCTCATACTATTCTAAACCAAACAATGGAATAATAATTCCCACCTTATTCTATTCCAACAACCAAAACATGGAATATGAACAATTCCAACTCTATTCCCATCCATTTCTGGAATAACTATTCTATTCCCACCTTATTCTATTGAAAAGAACCAAACATTAAGTGACCAGGAGGTGCCAAACATGGCTTCCACGCGTGTGAGCACACGCGTGGATCCCGTGGAGGGGGCGTGGAGTGACTTGTCTGTCTTCCCCTCGTTTTGCGGGCTTCTCTCTCCTGATATCTGTCAGTCTTCCTCTCATCGTTATGCGTGCTAGTACATTTTGGAGACTATTTATCCGGAATTTGGGAGACTATGTATCTTTTAAAGGAGACGCAGTTACTATCTGTGTAATCTTTATAATTAAATAGATTTTTAATGATAAATATTTAAAAATATAACAAATTATATTTGGTATTCTTATGGATTACTATTGGGAAAATTTTTTACGTTTTAAATTTTATCTGTTAAAATTTTTATTTAATAAATGACATATATATATGCTAAGTATATCTTCCTAAGGAGATGCACCTACCTTAAATCTAATTTATCCCCCAGTTTGTTTTAAAAGTCAGATGGATAAATATTAGAGATTATATGGAGTAATTTAAATAAATATTTAATAATAATTTATTTATTTAATTTTTATGAATAAAGATGAGAATCCTTTGAGGACCATAAGAGCTATCCATTGTTACGCCTTCTGATCTCTTTCTATCTAATAATTGATTCTGGCTGTTTATCATTTGCGGGTTCTAAATAAAGAGGGAACAACTATTTTGTTAATATAGGTGTTTTTTCAGAGTTTGATATAGGCTTGATGAAATTAATGAAGTTAGTATTCAGAGGATTTAAAAGTTATGAATTTGAGTTGTGGATACAATCCTTCACACAATATAAGGTAACTAATATATAATAGATTTAAAATAATTTGGTCTTTTTTGGAACCGTTCTAATGGTAGGTGCTTTATATACCTTACCAGATTGTTTTTTTTTTTTTTTTTTTTAAAGTTCTTTTAGAGCTAAATTTATGATAGTATGAATACCAGCCACATTGGCCGCTAGGATCGGTTTAAGGGTCCTTTGTATGGCCTTGTTCTGTATTTAGAGCTACTTTTCATATTTCCATATGTATTATCTGCACAGAAAATATGACTTGAGGGTTGCCCAATTAGCCTACAAAAAGAGTTGGAAAAAATAAATGCTTTTCCTCTTTCTTCCACTTATTTAAGAATGAAAAGTATGTATGAAGTCTGAATGTTATTTTTATGAGATAATTGACTTCACATGCACCATTAGGCCAATCACTTTGTGACATAAAAATAAGCTAGCACCAGTTTTCATTTTCTCCCTTATGTACCAGTGTATGTAAACTATCAATGTTGGAAATATATATATTTTTTTCTTTTGGGAATTATTTTATTGTTGGTATTGAAATAATATCATTATTCAATTGTTAAATCTGGTTAAAAATTATCGAAAACTTAATTTAAAGATTCTGAAAGAGATTTGCCACTATTAGTCACAAAAAAAAAAAATTGTGATAGTTGATTTATAATAATCTCAATAAATGTTTTTCTTATGTTAATGTTGTTTTTTAATTATTTCTAGTATAACCAGTTGAACCACTGGCTAATCAGTTGAATCATTTGTCAGATTGATTCAATCATGAGTTTGCTTCTAATAACTATCACAGCCAAGCAACTAATCTCTTTGCACGTTTTTTAAATGACTTCTAATAGTTGCCCATTAACAAATTTAAACTTGGAAATAACAATTACTTTTGTGAAATAGTCTAGAAAGTTCCCAAAAAATAGTGGATTGATCGATCATTTATTGGAGCAAATATTTTTTCCTTGCTCTCTTTCCAAAATCAGTTTAAAGAAATACCAAAACTTCAGGTGTTGGTGTCAAAACTACTGGTTGTTGTCTGAGTATAATTGGTCCTTTCGCAACCTTTACTGGCTTACCAGGTTTTGGGGAAACTCATGGTCATTCCAGAATACCAACATTGGCTTGGATTGGCATGTGGTCTAATATTTCTGTAATGTACGGGAAATTTAGTGAATGTACAGTGGAGTGAAATCCTGCCTAAGGCAATTTGAAACAATTTCGATTTCATCACAGTGTACTACTATACGCCGCATTGCAATAGCTTGCTAATAATTTCAGCCTAATTGATCTACACAATAATGATAGTGCTTCTTATCTCAAGATCAGAAAGTAAGTGTAAGGGTGACTCCTGGCCTTTTCTTTCATTTTTTTTTTAATTCTTTTGACAGAATACGATTGAGTTGCTACATGATTGAAAGTTATAAGGACACTTCCAAACAGAGTAGAATGAGGACACTTTTTCAGGAAAACATGGATGAAGTGGTATTGATCTATGATTATCCTTTTACAGGAAAACATTCCAATCGAAGAAGTCTTCGAGCAGCTCAAATGTAACCGGGAAGGGTTAACATCTGAAGAAGGAGCCAACCGTCTTCAAATCTTTGGACCCAACAAACTAGAAGAGAAGAAGGTTATTTTGTGTTCTTGCTAACGCTGCATCACTCAGGGGTTTATTTATTTTTCCTAATGGTCTTACTTTTTCCCCTTTCTTGGTTAAATTGAATAGGAAAGCAAAATCCTCAAATTTCTTGGGTTTATGTGGAACCCTCTCTCATGGGTCATGGAGGCTGCTGCTGTGATGGCAATAGCACTGGCAAATGGTGATGGGAAGCCCCCTGATTGGCAAGACTTTGTTGGCATTGTTTGCTTGTTGGTAATCAATTCTACTATCAGTTTCATCGAAGAGAACAATGCTGGCAATGCTGCTGCCGCTCTCATGGCTGGACTTGCTCCAAAAACCAAGGTAAGGAAAAGAATAAAAGAAATGGCGTCACACTAATTCAGGTTTAAGGATTTTGTGTGTTCTGAAGTACAAAAGATACCATGCTTGTATTTCAGTTTGATTAGTGGCCACTCTTGCTTCCCTTGATCACTAGAAAGTGAGAATGATGGGAAAAATACATGCTCCATGGTTACTCAAAGGGATTAGAAACATATTTGACTTAAAATATAAAAGCTGGGAGGGTAGGGGTTCTGTTACAAACAGTTTTCTTCTCCAGAAGGACTGAACTTCTAAAAGGCTATGGTTCAAAGCTACAAACCAAAACTTCTCTGAAGAGTTCATCTAAGAAGTTGAAATGAGAAATCACTGAAATCTTAGAAGGCGATTATCCTCACCGTGCTACTCCACAATACTTTTGGAAAAAAAAAAAAAAACTATACTAAAATTGCATGTTTGTAAAAATATAGTTGGCTAAAATAGGTTCCAAGTCATGTTTTTGAATATTAAAAAATGCATATGAACTTATTTTTGATGTTTCAATTGATGGGAATGTAGGTTCTCAGGGATGGTCAATGGAGTGAGCAGGAAGCATCAATTTTGGTTCCTGGAGATATTGTTAGTATCAAACTAGGAGACATCGTTCCTGCTGATGCACGTCTTCTTGAAGGTGATCCATTGAAAATAGATCAGTCTGCCCTCACAGGAGAATCTCTCCCTGTGACCAAGAATCCTGGGGATGAAGTATTCTCAGGTTCCACCTGCAAACAAGGTGAGATTGAAGCTGTTGTGATTGCTACTGGTGTTCATACCTTTTTCGGGAAGGCGGCACATCTTGTGGACAGCACCAACCAAGTCGGGCACTTCCAAATTGTCCTCACGGCAATAGGGAATTTCTGTATTTGTTCAATTGCAGTTGGAATGCTTGTTGAAATCATTGTGATGTACCCAATTCAACACCGCAAGTACAGGGATGGGATCGACAATCTATTGGTTCTCTTGATTGGAGGCATACCAATTGCCATGCCCACAGTTTTATCAGTCACTATGGCAATTGGCTCCCACAGGCTATCCCAACAAGGAGCTATCACAAAGAGGATGACAGCCATCGAGGAAATGGCTGGCATGGATGTCCTTTGCAGTGACAAGACAGGTACCTTGACTCTCAACAAGTTGAGCATCGATAAGAATTTGATTGAAATGTTTGTGAAGGGCGTGGAGAAGGACCATGTGGTCCTTCTTGCTGCAAGGGCCTCTCGTACTGAAAATCAAGATGCAATAGATGCTGCCATGGTTGGCATGCTTGCAGACCCTAAAGAGGTACATCTCTCTCTGTATTTTTTTTGCCCCATTGAATTTAAAATCTTAGCTTCTTGATTGGAGTTGACTATAAAGCACACCGTACTTCATGTGAAATATAGGCACGAGCAGGAATAAGAGAGGTGCACTTCCTCCCTTTCAACCCAGTTGACAAGAGAACCGCTTTGACATACATCGATGACAATGAAAATTGGCACCGAGCTAGCAAAGGTGCACCTGAGCAGGTACCTTCTTATTCTTTGAGAACACTACTTTTTTGGCCCTTAGCAATTGAAACAATGTATCTCATTCACATCATCCTTTGTTTATACACAATAGATCCTAGACCTCTGCGGGTGTAGGGAAGATGTTAGGAAGAGGGTCCATTCTGTAATTGAAAAGTTTGCTGAACGAGGTCTCCGATCATTGGCTGTAGCAAGACAGGTTTGAACTTCATCCTGATGTAGTTAAATAACTTTTGTTCAGTTTGACTGAAAGTGAATATCCTCTTTCATTCTTAAACTTTTACAATGTGCGCTGCAGGAAGTGCCAGAGAAAAGCAAAGACAGTCCAGGTGGACCCTGGCAGTTTGTTGGATTACTGCCTCTCTTTGATCCTCCAAGACATGATAGCGCAGAAACCATCCGCAAGGCACTTAACCTTGGTGTGAATGTCAAGATGATTACTGGTAAGCATCTCGTTTCTTATTGTAAGAATTTATAAGATTTAAGTTGTTTATGGATTGTTAAAATTTTCACATTATTTTACAATTCCATAATGCAAAAATAAAATATTCATAATATATATGAATCCATGCTTAGAATTCTTTCCTTAAAGAACTTGGAACCTTTTTTTCTCCATTCTTATCTCTCTTCTTTCATGAGAGTTCACAAAATTTTATATGTGGAGTTAGCATACATTTTTTTTGAAGGGTTTTTTAAATTTAAAGTCAATGAAAGTTTAAAAATCTCCTACAAATTCAAATATGAAAAATCGTCTACTCGTTATCTAGAAAAAAACTGCCCATATTTATCTTCAATAATTATGGTTATTTTTGTCATTTATAGGGTTAGAAGAAGACCAATATTTTAATTATTTTTTAATATTTTTTCATCAAAGACTGAACTTAATAAAGAAATGACTTTTTTAATAAAATATAACAAAAGTATACGAAATACAAACATGTTACATCATGTAGGACAATTCTTATATTGCTCTCTAATAAACTTTTTCTAATTGGCTAATTTATTACCTGAATATTGCAGGTGATCAGCTTGCTATTGCTAAGGAAACTGGTAGAAGACTTGGCATGGGAACAAACATGTATCCATCTGCTGCCCTGCTTGGACAAGACAAGGATCAGTCCATTGGTGCTCTCCCTGTTGATGAATTGATTGAAAAAGCAGATGGATTTGCTGGGGTATTCCCAGGTGGGTGATGATTGAATGGGATTTTTTTCTTTAAGAAGTTATATATGCCTCATCGTTGAAGAATTTGCTTCCTAAAATGCACAATTTTCATTTGTTTTACAGAACATAAATATGAAATAGTCAAGAAGCTGCAAGAGAAGAAACACATTGTTGGAATGACAGGAGATGGTGTCAACGATGCACCTGCATTGAAAAAGGCAGATATAGGGATTGCGGTTGCTGATGCTACTGATGCTGCAAGAAGTGCTTCTGACATTGTTCTTACTGAACCTGGGCTTAGTGTCATTATAAGTGCAGTGTTAACAAGCAGAGCTATTTTTCAGAGGATGAAAAACTACACTGTTGGTTTCTCTATTCTTTCCTTATAGGACCCTTTGCAACTTAAAGCACCATTCAAGATTGTTTCTAGTTTTAGCTTTAAGCTTAAGCAGACCGCTAAGCTTTCATCATCTTATATTTCTGTTTAACTTCTTTTGTGGTTCAAATTGCAGATTTATGCAGTCTCCATCACAATTCGTATTGTGGTATGTAGATGCTACCTAATGAACATGGCATAAAAATTCTCACAAAGAGTCCAGCTGAACCTTTTTTTCAATCAAATTTGCAGTTTGGTTTCATGCTTATTGCATTGATATGGAAGTTTGACTTTTCTCCCTTCATGGTTTTGATCATTGCCATCCTAAATGACGGTATTGTTTTCCATTAACAATTATGTATGAAGCTGTCCTTTTTTCCTGATCTTCATAGTCAGTCAAAGCAATTAACTCCTCCATGCATTGTTAGGCACAATTATGACAATTTCAAAGGATCGAGTCAAGCCATCGCCTGTACCTGATAGCTGGAAGCTTAAGGAAATATTTGCTACGGGAATCGTTCTAGGCGGTTATCTGGCATTGATGACAGTCATTTTCTTCTGGGCAATGCATGAGACAGACTTTTTCCCAGTACGTATTCCATTTTGCTCCCTTACTACTTTTCTTTGGGGTGCTTTTTGAAGGTTTCTTCGGGTTAGGTTAATGTCTGTTTTTGGAAACCTGTTTGATTGATTGTCTTTCATTCTAGTGGTACAGAAATATTATTATAGAATATACTTACCGAAAAAACTGGTGTTAAATGCAGGACAAGTTTGGTGTAAGATCCTTGAGAGGCAAACCTGATGAAGAGATGGCTGCCCTGTACCTTCAAGTGAGCATTGTGAGTCAAGCCTTGATTTTTGTCACTCGATCACGTAGCTGGTCCTATCTCGAACGTCCTGGGCTACTGTTGGTTACTGCTTTCTTAATTGCACAGCTGGTGAGGATCACATTTAATTATGCATACTGCAATCAAATTTGTCCTCGTAAGATTGCCAATAATCATTGAAACTGATAATTGATTTTGGTATTTTCAGGTGGCCACTCTCATAGCAGTGTATGCTAACTGGGGCTTTGCCAAGATTAAAGGAATGGGATGGGGATGGGCTGGTGTGATCTGGCTTTACAGTATTGTTTTCTTCATGCCCCTCGACATTCTTAAATTTTCCATCCGCTACATCTTAAGTGGAAAGGCATGGCTGAACCTGTTTGAGAGCAAGGTACATGTCTTCGCATCAAGAACTTTCTGAACAATATCAACAGTTGATCTCAGTCGTAGAAACCCTCCTAGGTTTTGACCCAACCAGGCCTGCCTGCAGTGAGCTTTATGAAAACATTATAAATATTTTAGGGTATGCATTATGAATACCAATTTTGTTAACTCAAACTAGGAGGCCCGTTTGGATTTCATGGGGCAATATACCCAAAAAGCCTGACACAGTGAAGTTAAGAGATAATTGAGTATATCATGACATTGATAGAATTTCATAAAGACTCTTATGGTTAATTATTGAAAAAAATTCTTGTGACTGTGACCTGCAAAGGGACCTTTATGTACCTCTAAATTCTCCTTTAAGCCGTGACCAATGTTCTCAATTGATGCCATACATGTGACCTGCTATTAAGAAAAGAATTGCAATAAAATAATGGAGGTTTGCAGTATTGGTCAGCCATAGGACCCAAGTAACTGGAAATAATCCCTCTCAAAAAAAAAAAAAAAAAAAAAAGAAAGAAGGTTTTTGTATATTTTGACCAATTCAAGGTGAAAAATGGGATTGTTCAGTTGATAAAACTGGGTATAAAGTTGAGCCAAAAGATCTAGCCATTCTCACTCTCAAGTTTGTTCACTTTCAGTACCAACATGCTCCATTTTTCTCAATGTTGAACCTAAATAATCATTGATTTCCATGACGCAGACCGCCTTTACGACAAAGAAAGACTATGGTAAAGAGGAGAGGGAAGCTCAGTGGGCTCTTGCTCAGAGGACTCTACACGGTCTACATCCACCAGAAGCTTCTACGACTCTCTTCCCTGAGAAGAGCAGCTATAGGGAGCTCTCGGAGATTGCAGAGCAAGCCAAAAGGCGAGCTGAGGTTGCAAGGTACATATGCCAAAAAAGCCATAAGCCTGAAATTCTCCTCTCTCCCAATCTGCCCACCTCGACAAAACAACTGAATGAACTCTCTTGTTTGCTGCATTTGTTTAGGCTTCGGGAGCTGAACACCCTCAAAGGGCATGTGGAGTCGGTAGTGAAACTCAAGGGCCTTGACATCGACACGAACCAACACCATTACACTGTCTAACATTCCCGAGACGATCAATAACATAAAGGTGAGAAAGGGACCGTAACTAAAGAGGAAACAAGGGGCCAACATCAGAAGTTGAAAAGGGCTCCCAAGTAGATAATATCTTTTTCTTTTTCTTTTTCCTTTTTATTTGGGGATGTTGAGGACAATTCTATCCAATGAATCCTCCTCATCTGCTTAATCTTTCTTTCATAAGACTACTATGAAGCGTCGAGGGAAAGGTTTGATCGGAAGAGAAGGAAAAAGACTGCGCCGAGAAAGAGTTTGTGTTTGGCTGGCTTGTTTGCCCTCTTGTAAGGGAGCATTGTTGCATCACCTATCACTTTGCGTTTACTAGTTCGGTCTCCTCTTCTCACCTTGATAATAAACACTCACTGTCTCTTATTATCCATATCCCATAATGTGATATATCTTTGTTTGAGTAAGTAAGGCCGTTTTGTTATAATCTTTCTAAATTTTAGATTTTCTTTATCCTCTCAAGAATCGGTATCATTTTAAACATAATAAAAAACAGATATTCAAATTATATTATAATATGTTATTTTAATCATAGCTACCTATATTATATTAATAAATGTCAATTATTAAGATTATCAGAGAACTTATTGCTTATGAGGACTATAATGTAACCCATGCTAGAGACTGTCCTAAACAAATAGCCAACTAAGGGCTTATTGTTTTAATAGTAAATGGTATATATAAGGTCTAAATCTTCTCTTTATTTGCTTGAAAAAGGTCACATATTTACAAATTATTCCTATATTTTTTTTCCTTATATGATATTGAAGTTGGTTCTTTGTTTCAACGTTACTTGTGTAATTGGTTTCTACAATTACCAAAAGACAAAAAGCATCACTTTGAGGTTCAACAATAAAGCTAGTTAAGTTATTCAGCCTTTATAAACTGAGTATTAGGTTGTAAAGGACTTTTAATATTGAGAATTTTACAGTAAATAGAACATCTCTTACATTATGACTTTAACTATCACAATCTATCTGACATAAATAAATAAATAAGATATTATATTATTTAAAAAAGTGTCAAAAGTATCTGTTAAATCTCACAAAATATATATATTTTATTTTAAAGTACTTTCAGCTCAATTAGTTATACTTAAACCGAGCTCATTTATATAAACCCGTAAATGAAGTAACATTTTTGAAGAATTAATTAAGTTGCATATTCAATTAGTTATACTCTGGCAAATGAAAAACAAGTAATAAAAATACCATTCGATGAATTTGGAATTCTTATGAACTTTTCTATGGATTAAAATGTGATAGATTATTATATAAATGAGTTAGTATTGTTAATAATAATAATAATAATAATAATATTTTTACAAGATTTAAATTTTAAGGCCTACGGCCTATCCAGAATATATCCATTGAGATATTCTTAAAAAAAAAAAAAAAAATCTAGGCTTGTAAATGTACTAATCTACCCCAAGGCAGTCTTTGACATTTGAATGCGGCTCAAACATTGAGACAAGCATTCCATAAATTTATCAATTTATGAAGGACAAGTATAAGAACTTAAATATAAAAGTTTCTACACTAAAGTCTCTTGATTTATAAGTTTACAATAATCATATAAAATATAAAATAAAAAATCAACAATCTTTAAACATAATATATGGATCTAGCAATCAGATGCTGCAATGTTAGAATGCTGTTCAAATATTGACCAAATCATAATATAACATTTGAACGTTAACTCGAATACCAGTTAAATGCTGCCCCAAAATCAATACAAAACTATTTAAGCGGTAATAAAATTTAACATATGGGCTCTATTGTTTATTTATTAGTACTTTACCTTGTTAAAACCAATTAACAAGTATACAAAGTCTTTAATCAACTAGAAGAGTAGAGAATGTCCAAGAAAATGGAAGTATTCTATTTGCCTCAGCATGCGTGAAAGTTGCATGTTTTTACCACACGTAACCACCCGCTCTCCTTCGTGAATGAGTCACCCAAACTCTAAACTCGGAACCATGGATGAAGTATTAGAAAAGTTGGAGGGATTTGCTTACTCTCTCTCTTCTTTCTCTCTCCTCCTCTCTCTCTCTCTCTCTCTAGCTGCCGCTTGGAAGGGATTTGGATGATGGGGGCAGCTAGGGTTGAGGTGGAATGAGAGTAAAAATTATGGTTTTGAGAGCAAAAAATCAATTAAATGAAGAAACTAAAGAGTTCAATGAGTGGTAGCTGCATTATGAAGGGGGAAGATGCGCACATCCCTAGCTGAAGTTAGGGTTAGAAGGGCGTTTAGGTTTTTTAAGTAGAATTAGAGTTTAGGGAGATTATTTGTTATATTTATTGTCTTAATGATTTATTTTTTAATTCTAATTTTATATATAAGCCTAGCATAATTTTTAAAAGAATTTTAATTAATAAAATAATTATTGAAAATTTTTTTACTATTTATTGGGTAAATTATCAAAACTTTTTTTGAATCTTTTATGACTTTAATTTGTATGAAATTTTTATAAGACTAATTCATACTTGATTGTAAATTTTTAATCTTATAAGATTTTATATTTCTCACTATTTTTATAATTAAATATCTCATTTAGATAGGATTTTAATTAATTTGAGTTTGAAATACTGGGTATTATAAGTTCCATAAAAATCATACATTTTATTATAAATTGGGCATACTAAATATATAATTTATTTAATAAAATATAAATTAATTGTATGATTTTATAATTTTAATCATTTTAATATATGAATTTGTATTAATGGGTCCTATCATATTATAGGCTTATTCAAAGTTAAGCCTATCTACCAACAAAACATCACAAAAAGCGAAGACCAAAAGGCCATGTGGTAAGCCCAATTGTAGCTGGTATATAATGGGTTGGTGAAAATAGAGACCCGTCAGACCCAACAGGTAGCCCTTTGCAATTCAACTAATCACGGTGTGGGAATCCTCCAACTCAACGGCGATAACTTGACCAGTGCAAAAAGCACTGACACGACAGGAGCTTGCCGTTAGTAGTCGAAGTCAATGCTTAGAGGGGACCGCCACGCTTGCTTGCATGTAGTGAAAAGGACGCTGCCGCTGTTGGCCTCAATGAATCACCCATGAAAACAGTATGGCAAATGTCAGTAAGAACCACCCACGGTCACACCACCACCGCAAAATGATAGCTGATGCCGGTGGCTTCTGTCAACGACCAATAGCCTAAGAATCTTGATGTGACAGCGGTCCAGCCTTGGCGCCAAAACTACACCGGGCCATTGTCTACAAATATCTCTTCTCAACTATTGAAGAAGAAGGGAAAAAGATCCAGAGAGGCAACATGAGAAACCCTAGAAGTAAACAATCCTAATAGAGAGCACTTTTCTCTCTCTCTCTTCCTCTTTAAGAGCAAATTCTCTCTCGAAGTTGCTCCCCATTGGGTGCACCATCAGAGTCTTACTCTCCACCTCTCTCAAAGCCACTCTCCGTCGAGCGCATCATCACGGAGCCAAGCCCTCCGTCACCACTCACTTTTCCCACATATGTGCATCCTTGCATCCTGTATCCTCCTTTTATATTTTTATTCTTTGAGAAAGATTTTTAATTTCAGTATTGGATGATAAATCGGGGAGTGAATCTTATAAATCTTCAGACTTCTTATTTTTTAGTTGTGTTGTGCAGGACCTAGATTACGAAGGATGGAAACCAAACTTGGCTCAATTCAACTCGATACGGAATATTAGGCAGCTCCATAATTCGTACAATAACCTAAATTCAAGGACGTATCATTAGCACCGTCTATGGAAATACAATTTAAAAGTCTAACTACCAACCACCACACTCACATTCACAATGAAAGGATGGTTAACACCAGAGCACAAGTTAGCACGTCGGTTAGGGACACTGTTGCCCAAGGTGATGACCCCTTAGTTGGTAGCCACGTGGGTGAGTGGCCTGAGCTTGATGTGCGCATACTTGCTGCCTAGATGAGATGTGCACAAGATGCTCCGAGTGATGTACGCTTGTATGAAGTAGAAGCATTCGGGGCCCTTCTCCCCGTCACTCAAGCTTTGACCTCGAAGCAAAGAAGCTGGAGATAGGCATACAGTTGAGAAGACCCCGTTGCCTACTAATGCCGAGGCCCAAGAATCCATGAGCAATAGGCCTCGGATGCGACTGGAGAGTCGTCCTAGTTGCGGGATGCAAAAGGAAAACCTAAAGGGGTGGAACCCACACTACTCTCGCAGCGACAGGAGGCCCTCAACCTGAGAAGAAGCTTCTTGCAATTCACGATCGCCATGGGCTGGCAGTCGCCAAGATCCACATCCCGCTCTGGACCATTCGGAGCCGAGGGCATTCCTCAACGCGTCTTCCTTGTGAATGGAGGAGAAAGTAGAGAAAATTTGGTAGCATGTTTTTAGAGGAGACGCTGGCCAACAGTCCGCCGATCTGAGGAGATCACCATTTACGATGGAAATCTGGACTTAGCCACTCCCTCTCAAATTCAAGATGCTAGCCCCGAAGGCTTACGATGGGAATATTGATCCCATAGATCATTTGGATCACTTCTGTATTTTGCTAACATTCTAGGCCCTAAGTGAAACTGCCATGTATCAATACTTCCCTTTGACTCTTAGGGGGTATGCCTGCATATGGTTCTACAGTCTCTAATCAAACTCGATTCGGTCATTTGAGGAGCTTACTGATTACTCTCTATCCCAATTCACTTCCAACTGAAAAAAAGAGAAGCATCCATGTCACCTCATCCACCTCCAGCAAAGGAGAAACAAGGGCTTGAAGCACTTTATGGTCCGATTTACCGCTGAAACCTCCAAGATATCCAAGTTCTCTGATGAGTTGAAGATAAATGCCTTTATCGCGACGCTAGAACTCGGCAAATTCTTCAAGCACTTGGCCTACTAGCACCCTTAGACTTTTAGAGAAATTGAAGTCATTGCCAAGGCCTACTTAGCAGTCGAAAAGGCTAATGAAACAAAATACCATGAGTGCATGGATTGAATCTCCGAGGGACCGGCTGGCAGGAAGAAGAGGAAATAAGATGGAAACTACCCCTAGGAGCCCCATAAGCAACCACAGTCTGAACCTAGTGTCCACTGGAAGTTCAGGCCCCCGAGTTTGACTTTCCTGAATGACACCCACACTAATATCCTAATATAGATTTGAGACAAGAAATTCTTGAAATGGCTAAAGGTATCGAAGAAGTTGGAGGGAGTAGATCAGTCAAAGTACTATCATTGCCATCGATCTTTAGGTCACAACATTGAGAACTACCGGATACTGTAGAAGGAGATAGAGGACCTAGTTTATAGAGGATACCTCACCAGATTCCTATGGAACCTGGGGTAGGCCTTCAGGAGAGCAGATGAAGACAGACAATAGCAACTAAGGAATCGAGTTATGGCCGGGGTTGTCAACATAGTGACAACCAAGCTAGCTAATAGCAACACCCTGGACTGTCCAGAGGCAACTTCCAGCAGTAAGAAGCCGAGGGTAGCGGTTGGGAATGATATTATTAATTTTAATGATGACGATATAGTTCATGTAATAACCCCTACTCTGATATTTTAGTTGTATCGGTGCTCGTTTTGAATAGTACGGTTAACTACCAACTGAAATGAGTATTCATTGATAATGAAAACTCTTAAAATTTGCTACCTCAATACTTACTTTAAATTTGGATTGAAAAAGAGTCAGAACAAGCCGACCGAGGGACCCCTCTATAGGCCAGACAATAAACCGGTGCCCATTCAAGGCGTTGTCCAATTGGAGGTCATGCTGGGGGCTTACCCTAGGATAGCCTTTAGGATACTCACATTTCTTATGGTGGACCTTCCATTGGTCTACAACATCATCTTAGGACGACCCTACTAGACTGCATTCGGGATAGTGACGTTGATCTCCCACATGAAGATAAAGTTTCCGACCCTGTACAACATTGGAGAGGTCTTAGGAATCCAACTAACCTATCGGATATGTTACCTGTCCCAGATCGCTCCAATGACCCTTGGCTAGTCAATCAAAGATCTCGACTTTTGTGATGGGACCACTATATTATAGGCTTAGTCAGGTGAGTTGACTGACCAAGTTTTTTTGGACGTCAGTGAGCCTAAGAAGTGCATGCAAATCGGGAGCTCCCTGTCGTGTCCCCTCCACGACCAGCTTATAACCTTCCTCGGGCAAAATTTTGATGTCTTCACAAAGATGTCCGCTAATATGCCAGGGATATCGATAGGAATAATGGTCCATAAGTTGGGTCTCGATCTTGATCACAAACCTGTCCGACATAACGGCAAGAACCACTCGGTTGAGAAATTTGTCACCATCCGCGAGGAAGTGACAAAGTTGCTCAAAGCGTGATTTATCAGAACAAGTTCAATATCCAAACTGGCTATCTAATATTATCCTTGTCAAAAGGAGTAATAAAAAATGGTAGATGTGCATCAATTTTAAGTCGAGTGAACCTTGTTTCGCTTGTAATGTGACTTTCAAATGGTCAAAGAACCTTAGTCCTACTATTGAGTGGCCCACACGTGGTCGAATTCTAAATCTCGATTCCGCTACCGAGTTGCCCATGTGCGGTTAAACACCACGGCCCGGGGCTTATGGCTAAAAAGTAGGACCTTCCATCAAGCGGCCACTGAAACCTTAGAGGGTTTTCACAGTATGCATGCGACAACCTCCTCCCGAAAGAGAGATCACCATCACTCGATGATGGTTAGTAGGTTAGGACCTAATGCACAATAGCTACGATGCCCTCTAATAGGACTGAGCACCAATGATCGTGTGCGGATGACAACCTAGGAGACCGCCTAAGCCCAACGGCTACGGCCATGATCTAGCCGACCCTAGTGAGGCTCACTCACAAATGTGCAACGACGTCCCATTCATGGGAAAGAGCACCTCCACGTAGAATCAAAGTGTAGCGACATTTCCCCAAAGGAATGAGCACGGTCTGGCTAATGCACCCAAGACAAGCCCAACGACAATGGCGATAGCGCTTAGCTGGCAAAGCAAAAAAGAAAGAGGGAAAGTGATTGAAGAAAAGCTCAATATGTAAGCACGAACACCAATAACAACACTCTCATAGGTATACTTATTTCATTACAATAATCAAAATGTACAAAGTGGCCCATCTGCCCAAGAAAAATACAAAATCAGCCTACTGCCCGAAGGAAGGACGATTTGAAGGCTGGGGTCCCACGCAAACAAGAAGAAGGTTTGGCAACATCACTGGCAAAGCCCAACAAATCTGACCGCTGCTGAACACTGACATTCCTCAGATGAAAAATCAAGATCGAAAAGCCCAAGCCCACTAGATTCACTATGCGCCGATAGAGATCGATGCTAGCCCAGTACCTATGGTCCATAGTCCGCTTGATCTCATCGGGGCTAAGAGAGGTCTTAAGCTTGCAATTAAGTTTGAGGATCTCATCTCGAAGGTAAGCATGACTCTGCTCTGAATCACACAGTGAATTATTGAGGGAGCAAACCTTCACCAGCGTCTCAAATAGTTCATTTTCAAAACGGGAGGCCCACTCCACCACAGCTCTGAACTCCTCCAGGTCGACATGGGTCTAGGCCTGACGGTCAATGAACGTGGCCAGTTGGTGGACCCTCTCTTGCAGCTGTGAGCAAACAAATTAGTTAGTCAAATGACATGAAAGTAAAGAAAAGAACCAATAAGGTGCACAAGAAATACATCAACTAGAGATGGCCTCTCTGAGGGCAGACGACTCGATGCGGCCTCGACCGCCTCCAAGGCCCAAGCTCTGGGGACTCGGAGTGAGGCGTTCCTGTACCCTCCATAGCTTCTTCAAACTCTTTTGACACCAAGGCCTTGGCTTTAGAGGGCACGGAATGAGGCGATTCCGTAGTCTCAGTAGCGTCCTCGGGCTCCTCCACTTCCAAAATCCCTAACTGTAGGTGCTCAAGGCGAGGCTCCTAAGTGACCTCCTCAGCACTCTCGTTAGCACCCTCCTCAACAGCTTTCTCAGTGCCTTCAGCTTTAACATTTCCCTAGGCCTCAAGCTCCGTGTAAGGCCTTCAATAGCCCCTACGGCCTCGCCTGCCTCGGCCACCTCCGGAACTTTCGGCTCCCGAGGCTCGAGGCAAAACATCTTAGCGGCCTCCATGGCTTCAGCAGCCACACTAGCCTCAATCACTTTGGCGGACGCATTGGGCTCCCCTACTGTCTCAACAACAACCTTAGCTCCTACCACCTCACGGACTTCCTCAACCTCCCCGGTTGGTACCTCGACTATCCAGTCCTCATAGGTGGCCTCCTCAACAATACCCGCTGGGAGGTTGAGCACAGATTCCTCGTGCGAAGAGGCTGTAGTGACAAGGACCTCATACTAGGACAAAACTTGGGCATTGACCTCTTGGTCACCCACAGCCAGAACTAGAGGCACGGGGGCTCGTTGCCCTTCGACCAACTTGACGGGCCCTGATGCTTGGCCTAAAGATGAAGCAAAAGCGAGAGCCATCCTCCTCGAAGAACATCTAGTACCCAAAATCCTCTCAACATGGCTTGATCCTTGCCGGAAGAGGAGTCAAATGAGGTATCCCGCCGCTTGGCCGGCTTGCTAGAGGACTCATGAATGACCAATGCCCTAGGCTTCCTTTTGGGTAAGGTAGGTGGCACGGGCACTGCACTAGCTCTCTTCGAGTGAGGTTCCCAATTGACCTCGGTGAAGGCCTCTGGGGTCAACCAATGGGCTCTATTGTAGAAGATATCGGCATGCTCCTAGACAAGATCCGTCAGCAGCCTCTCTCTGTTCCTCTCACGATCTCCCAATGTGGAGACAGGGTAAATGCTCACATTGCCCCACTCGTTAAAGGGGCCCACTCCGAAGGGACTTCCAAATAAAAGAACCGGTCCTTCCACTTCTTGGTTGAACCCGTGTTCACCCCGCGGAAATAGAAATCTGGATGCAGGGACATCAAAATTTAGTCTTTTCTCTTGTTAAATTGAAACATCACCTTCACCATCCTGATGCTAAACTTGTGGTCGTAATGGCAGGTAAAGATGCACATGGACACCAAGTACCGGATAGCACTGGGCTGAAGCCTCACAATCACGATGCCCAGACCCATCAAGATCTCATACAACTTTGGAGCTACTAGAAGTGAACCCTCTTTCATATGAGTCTCATAAATGGTGATGAACCTTTCTGGCGAAGAGTACGTCCTGCCATCTTTTCCCGGCAATAGGTAAACCATGTATCTCGAAATCTTATATCGAGTGAGCAGTGACTCAACATCGTAGGCAGTGAGAACATATTGGATCTTATTAGCCTCCTTTAGAGCCATGAATGAAGAAGCATGAAGGGAATGCAAGCACGAAGAGTAATTCGAAGGAAAAAGGGAAGTGAGGGAAATGGAAAACAACCCAGGATTTAAAATAAGCAAAAACTCAAGTCCCGAATGGTGTTGCATGGGAAATCAAAGAGCTGCCCTCATAATAGCAACAGCATGTGTCCGCCCCATGAGGTGACACGACATCCCTTTCCCATTGCCCGTATTGATGGCTTGACGCCTTGTTTCCCTACACGAACAGCACCTCCCAGTCGGACTCAAGCTGTCCAATCAATAGAAAGTTGCCGGTTCCAAGAGGACCTACTGCCAGATCGATGGACCTGACAGCGTATGACCCTGGTAGGCTTAAGATTGATTCGAGTGGCCTTCATCCTAATCTCATGTCCAAAATAGGCCGTCGTGAGTTTGGATCGCTCGAAGAATGAGCCATCGACAGACTGTGCGATCCGTCCAAAGGCCATCTAATAGCAAGAAGGCAACATTAAATTTAACAATACACATCATTAAAAAATAGACAACATGGCAAAATACAAGAATAATTGAAGATTGTATTTCGATCCATCTCGGGGTCTTAGACCCTCAACGTTGTAGACCCCAGTAGTAGCGCAAAGGGATAGGGTTCACCTCTGAGTTGGGTATTCTCATGCCAAAGGTCCACAAGCTTTCCCCAAGTCCTTTGAAAATCATCCTCGAGTGAGGCAATTTGATCTAGGGCTCGGGCATGGGCCTCGATGAGTCATTGTGATCTTGCCTCAAACTCAATCAAAGCTTGGGTGAGATGGTTGACCTGCTCTAAGCGCCACTGCTCTGTAGTGGCAGTGTCAACCTGGCGCTCCAACTTGTCTTGCTGCACACAAGCAACCTCCTTTGCCGCGCGGGACACCCTTTATTGCTGCCAAAACAAGAAGGAATGATCAGGCAAAGGCTATGGAGAAAAGTAGAACCATATAGCACAAGAATGCAAAAGCCCTACCTCCTGGAAAGGCGAATGTATTTGTTAAGAAGGCCTAGCAGACTCAGGACTTGGAAGTGCCCTTTGGGCCCTAGGGGGTTTAGCGATTGTAGCACCCGAGCGGTGCCCTTCCTCAGCAACTTCCTCATTCAAAGGGCGCTCTTCTCTAGCTTCCTCCGATGAATACTCATCGTTGATTCCCCCTACGGGCCAAGGTTCAAAGGAAAAGGAGGAAGACGCTATGCAGCCCATGGCAAGTTGAATTGGAATATCAATAAGGTCTCTGTCTGCCATCTGAAAACCAAGGTTCGAGAAAGACAAAGTGAAGATAGAAGCCTCTATGGAAGCTGAGTGATGAAGAAATGGTTGGTGGCTATCGCTTAAATAGCCAACGCCCCGCCAGGAACAACGTTGTTTGAAGGAAATGAAGTGACACACTCTCATTCCAGAGAGTTGTGATGTGTCTTTTTGGTGGCATCATAATGACGCGCAATGCGACACCTCCTGGCACATCAATGCATTTAGACGATTGATTGAAGCGACGACAGCGCAACTCAATTGATGACACCCCAGCTCATCATTTCACAGGCTAGTGAATTGATGGTTCATGATGTTGGCAGGCTTGAGGCAAATTTGACCTTCCATATCCCGGTTGAACGCTAGGATGAGTTGCTGTGAGTTGAACTGCCAGAAGACTGAGCGGCCAATAGGTCCAAGCTGTCAGGTCGACTAGGCCCGAGTGGCCAAAGGCATTATTTGGACATCTCAACCATTCAAGTCATGCAAAAGGGCCAGAAGACACAAGGTAAGAGAGAAGGCAGTTCTTGGTAGTTTTATTTATTAATTCTTTTACAAAGTACAAGATTCACATATTGATGGATGTACATAGTAAGAGAAAGAAAACAAAATACATGGAACAACGACCCGACGACATTCGTTTGGAAGCTGGTTGAAGAAAGAAACGCTCTAGGAGGATAATCACGACAAGAAGCACCTCGCAGCTGTGTTCCCATGGACTATCTTCCTGTTGAGCATCCCAACTAGAGCCGGGCGTGCCAGCGGATGAATGGAAAGCCATCCCTTGCAAGAATGAGGCATTAGATGCCGCCACCCTCGCATAGGAAGCCTCCTACCCAGAGATCCTCCATCGAGACTGGCCGTAGCCGTTGGAACAAAATTAGACCCAACGCGATGAAGATAGACTAGTCCCGAGCGGACTCCAGATGCACTCTCACCAGCAACTTTGGAAGTGACCCTAGCAAGAGAATCAAAAGCATGGCCACTTCCCTAGATCCGAGAGTACGTTGAGAGGAACGCCTGGCCTCTGAAGCTCCTTAAGGGGAGGACAACCGAATGCTAGCAGGAGGAAGATAACAATTGCTCTATGATCAATCCACCCTCATTACAACATCAAAGAGGTTGAGGGAGGAGTATCACGATAGACTTTAAGCACTTCTTTGAATTTCACAGAACTCCATCCGATCCTAGTGGGGTGTAGTGAAGGACCTATGCAGGCTATGAACTCTCACACCACTCAGCTAATACGAAAGTGAACCATGAAGCAAAGCACTAGAAGTCCCTCCATTTATAACCGAAGAGGAAGATCGACGAGCCATTAATGAGGAGTTATGCATGCTTGCATCTTCCGTAGGGAATCAATAAAGAACTAATGCCAAACCTCAAATCAGTGCCAAGATCTTTCTAAATAGAGCATCAAATCCTTGCATCCCTGTACGGAAAGCTGCAAGGTGCCTGGAAAAGAAGCATGACCATCGATAACTAATGCTAAAATGTCTTAGGAAGAAACATGCAAGTCGGCCTAGTTAGAGACGTCCCATCATCCAACATATTGGGAACCGGTGAGGTTCAATCACCTGGCATGGGGGGCTAGTTATGGGTCCCGTCATATCATGAGAAGATCCAAAGTCAAGCCCATTTGCCTACAAAGCCCCACGAGGAGCGAAGCCCAAAAGGCGATGCGGTAGGCCCAATCACGGCTGGCATATAATGGACTGATGGAGATAGAGATCGATTAGACCCAGCAGGCAGTCCCATGCAGCTCGACTAATTATGACATGGGAACCCTTCAACTCAGCGGTGATAGCCTGGCCAATGCGGAGGGCACTAAAATGGCAGGTGCCTACTATTGATAGTCGAAGTCAATACTCAGAGGGGACCGTCACGCTCTCTGCCCGCAGTTAAAAGGACGTTGTCACTTTCGACCACTGCCATCGCTAGTGTGGCTCAACGAATCACAAGCCAAAACATTTGGCAAATGTTTGCAAGGATCACCCACGGTCGCACCACCACTGCAAAATGATAACTGGGGCTGGTGGCTTCCATCAATGACTAACAGCTTGCGAATTCGGTGAGATAGCTATCTAACATTGGCACCAAAGCCATGCTAGACCATCGTTTACAAATATCCCTTCTCAACCGCCGAGAAGAAGGGAAAAATATCCAAGGAGACAACCTGAGGAACCCTAGAAACAAATAATCCTAATAGAGAGTACTTTTTCTTTTTCTCTTCCTCTCTCAGAGAAAATTCTCTTTCAAAGTCGCTCCTTGTCAAACACATCGTTGAAGTCGAGCCCTCCACCTCTCTCCAAGCCGCTCCTCGCCAAGCGCATCATCGGAGCCAAGCCCTCCGTCGCCACTCACTTTCCCCACATACATGCATCTTTTTATCCCACATCTTTCTTTCATTTTTCTATTCTCTAAGAAAGATTTCTAATTTAAGTATCGAAGGATAAATCAGAGAGTTAGTCAAACAAATTCTCTGATTTATTATTTTTTAGTTGTGTTACACAAGATTTAGGTTATTAGGGATGAAGATCGGACCCACTTTAGTTTGATCTGACGCGAAAGATCAGGTGATTCCTAATCCATATACTAATCTAGATCTAGGAACGCATTAAATATATATCATATTACATGAAATAATCTAACGTCTTTTCCATGATTTTACAAACAAGAGAGAAATTTAACACTTATTTAATCAATAATTTATTATATTCAACAATATTGGATGGTTTTTTTTAGGGGATAAGTATGAAGAATATTCTCTTTTCTTATTTTATTTATATATATTTTTTTTCAAAATTGTATTCTCAGCTATAATTTTGATTTTGATTTTATAATGGACAACATTTTTAATTACATTTGCCATATTTTGAGTTTTTTAGGTGAGTGTATATAAACTCAAAAAAGCTAGAAATATAAAAAAACTTAAAGTGAAGATGTATCTTATATTCTTTACATTTTGTGAACTGCAAAACGTAAAAATGATTAAATAGATAAAATTTTGTTCAATAGGATAAAATTCACAAGTTAGGAATAAGTATAGAAAAAAATAAAAATTACAAATAAAATTGAAAAGTTATAAAAATGAAAACATTTCTGATAATTTTTTTTTAAAGATCTTACCCTATTTTTGCATATCATTCGCCTTTTGTTCAAATACTTCCATTTTATAGGTTATCAGTTCAAGCTATAAAATATAAATTCTATATATTGTAATAGGACTGTTATATTTAATCATTTTAAAATTTATAATGTGAGTATTTTAAGGGGAAATGTTTTTTTAATAGCTAGCTTTATTGCAATAGTCAGTATTAATTTTATCAATAAAGTATTTTTAATTATATAATCATTTAATAATTATAATTAAATCCCACCATAATATGCCATAAACATGAGAGAAATGCAATAATTAATTTCAGCACATAAAATAAAGATAGACCACTGCCAAATTAATTATGTTTTATATATAATTAACTATATATATATATATATATACACACACATAATTGTATAAATAATAATTTTGAATACCTGATAAGTAATTATTATTTAAGGCTATAAGATCAAGGAAATGTGTCAACTCTTACAGTACGTTTGGTTGTTGGAATAGAATTAGGTGGGAATAGAATAGTTATTCCAGGGAATAGAAAAGGATGAGAAAAGAGTTGAAATTATTATTCTTATATTTGGTTATTGGAATAGAATAAGGTGTGAATTAGTATTCCATTGTTTGGTTTGTAGAATAGTATAATGAATAAGGTAAGAATAGTAATAATAATAATAATAATACTGATAATAGTAATAATAATAAACATAATAATAATAAGTAATAATAATAATAATATCTTATAAATAATAATAATAAATATAATAATAATAATATGTAATAATAATACCTAATAATAATAATATGTAATAATTACCTAATAATAAACAAATAAATAATAATACCTAATAATTAATAATAACAATAATAAATATAATAATAATAATTAATAACAATAAAATAATAATAATAATAACAATAAAATAATAATAGTAATAACAATATGTAATAATAAATAATACCTAATAAATAATAATAATAATAATAAATATAATAATAACAATAATAATAATAATATCTAATAATAATAATAATAATAATAATAACAATATGTAATAATAATAATAATACCTAATAATAATAATAATATAAAATAATAATAATAATAACAATATATAATAATAATAATAATAATAATAATAATAATAATAATAATAATAATAAATATGTGAAAATTGCAATTCCCACCTCATTGCTAACCAAACGAAGGAATTATAATTTTCGTAAAAATTATAATTTTTTTTTCCCCAATTCTTACAACCAAACACACCATTATATATGCCTATAATTATTAATAGAATTTACACGTCAAGAATTAATATCTAAGGCTTCTGTAGATCTGAATGGTTGACCACTTAATTTAGGAAAAAAATAATCATTCAAGTTGTAATAATAATAATTAAAAAACTCCATTCATACAAAAAAAAAAAAGTATTATATAAATATTTAGAAGAAAATAAGCATACAAATAAGAAAAAAAAACTATTTTTACATCTTTTTTTTTTGGATAATAATTTTGAACCAAAAAACATCTCAACTAATATAAAAATAATTTTAAAATAATAATATTAGATGAGACCTTTTAATTATTTTTAAACTATTATCATAAATTAACATATCTATTTTTTGTATTTGTTAAAGGGATATATAAAAATAAATATATAAATAAATAATATGTATGATGTGAGACCATAAAAAAATTAAAATTTAATTTTTTTGAATACTTAAATTTAAATAAAAAAAAGGAGAGAGGAATGAGGTGCATATGCAATGTGCCTTGAGAAGGGAACAACGCGTGTAAAATACCTAAAGAATATAATCAATTCTCAACTTCTTAGTGCGTCCGATATCATCATATTCAATCTAATTATTGATGCGCATTCAGAAAAGAAAAATCAGAATTATTTTTTAACTATTTTATTATATATATATATTTATATTTATATAAAAAAATATTTTAAAATAGGGGCAAAATATATTAGTCATGCAACAGGAAACTAACCATAAAATTAAATATATAAGATTGATAGATAATATGTAATATTATTAAAAATAATTGAAAAAATAATTAAAAAATAATGCTATAATATAAGTTAAATACTATATAGTATCAATTATATAGGATCTATATTATAAATATGCATGAAAGCATTGGATATTTCTCTTTTTAGCTAGCCGTGTACATGTTGCTTTTGGCCCCTCTTGCTTTTGGTGGGAAGTGATGTTTATTATTTATCTATTTATTTTATTTTTTAAAAATAAATCTACTTATCTTGTCATTTATATAATTTCTTCCACATATACTGAAAATATATATAACTTAGGATTTTATTAATTAGACATATGCTTCACTTAATAATTTATTTACATATTGGAAATGTCAAACGGTCCAGCATCAAACATTTGTAGTAATAAAAAAAAATAAGTTAATGTAATAATAATTATCAGATATCGTTTATATAAAATAAATAATTATAATTTACAGAAAATATCCTCATTAGTAGGACTTAAAGTTTTGAATTTATAAACGGGCATATAGACTATGATATGATTTTATAGTTTATTATAAGAAGACTTACCTAATTGTTTTCAAAATTTGTAATGGATTCTCTATGTTATTTGTATGTGTAATATTTACATCATTTTCAATGGTTAGTTAATATTATATGATAATATTAATATTATTAATATATCACTTTTTAAAATAAAATAAAGGATCTTTTAAAGGAAAGCCATTGAGGAGGTTCTTATTATCAAAAATACTATTTTTATAATTTATTTATGTGATGCGTTTTTGGATTTGGATTATTATACAAGTTAGAAAGCCGTTTATCTCTCTTGGTGAATCGAATTGAAGTGGGCCCCATATTTATCTCTAATGACCTAAATCCTACACACAACAGACAAACAAGAGTTTAAAAGATGATGAAGCCCACCTTTTGATATATCATTTAATACTCAAGTTAATAAACTTTCTACAATAGTGAGAAAAGTAGGAGAATGCGGGATGCGCGGATGTATGTAAGAAAAGAGATTGAGTGAATTGTAAAGGACTAAACTCCGGGAGGTGTACTCATAGGTTAAGTGGCTTGAGAGATGATGCATCCTTAGGCTTAGTGGTTTGAGAGGTGGTGTACTCGTAGGTCAAATGGCTTGTGAGAAAACAGATCAATGCTTTGGAGATGCTTGTCTATTCAGATTCTTTCTCTCAGAATTTTTTCAATGCTGTCGATCCCTCTAATCTTTCAGATTCTTTCTCTCATATTCTTTGGGATTCATAAACTTAGGGCAGATATAGCCTTCCTTAGACTTCATGGTTTACTTTTGCTCTCCCTAATATTTTTTTAAGCATGCATAGGAATTAGAGCAGTAATTATGACCCTTTTTTGAAAACATCAAAGGACTGCGCATGACATCTCGGGACTAACTATTACTATGGTAGAGGCCTTGTAGATATCAGTTTGGCTACTAGGACAACTATCGTGGTTGCACATGACCAATTCTCCTTGTTCATGCATGCTTTGTTGTCAGAATCGTTGGTGGCCATATGGAAAGGACCATTATGGGTATCGCATTGCATGTAATCCTAATCTTTTGCTTCCCGCTGCACAGTCATGGGCTGACTTGACAGGACTATCCACATTGTTGCATGGGCCTTCATTTGGATGGATTGTGTGGTAAGCCGCTATTATCTAAGCTCTCCCCGCCGATGATGTGCTTCCCCGCTATTATCTAGCCATTATAATTATATATTTTTATTATTTTTTAAAAATATACATTTGTCACAAATAAAATTTGAACTAACCTTACGTTTGCAATCAATTTTGGTTTAAAATGAAATATAATAAAATATAGTTAAATAACTTTATAATGTGCATTGAAGCTATTTGGATATTTTTTATTGGCGGGCCATGTGTTTTTTTAATTTTCTAACAACTTTAAAATTAGGCATTTGGTATAAATAACTTATAATGTATATAGAGGTTATAATTAAACAAGAGGACGACTAGATATAACAGGAATTCACCAAGCACATCATGAGTGGATTCATGATATTTTTTAAGGAGGTTACGGTGATTTATAAATAAAATTTATAAAATTAATTTAAAATATTTTGTAAAATTATATAAAAAAATTAATTCTTACTATGTTTATATCTATTTTTTTTATTTATGTAATTTTTTTAAGCTGGCCAATTAATCTCGTGCCTGATGGGGTGAATCCTCCCCTGGTCCCGGTGGTAGGGCAGAGATGGTAATCGCAGGGTGGCCGCCTGCCTCTCTCATTTTTTTTGTTTAATACAATTTGTTAAATTAGGGCATCCTTTTTTTTTTTTTTTTGGGTATAAATTAAAAAAAAAATTAGAAGATTCAGATTTACAGTTTAAATAATATTATTTAATTTTTTTATTAAATCTCTTCTATATTAAATTTAATAAAATACTTTATATTTATGTTACCATTTACTTATTTTATTAAAGACAATTAAATAAGCCTTCACCTTCATTTAATCTGTGTAATTCTTTATTTTTTTTAAAGGGAAAATGTAACCTTAGTTTTTCATAGACTAATTATTCTGTCCAATTTAGGGGGCAAAATAAAACAAGATCTATGTTGATGTGGTTGTCTTATGGACAAAATCTTACTATGGGCACCTTTAATAATGTTACATCTCTTTATCTATTTTTATTATTAGATCTATTTAAAAATAAATAGAAAAATAAATACTATATTATGTTTAAAAATATTTTAAAAATAACTAAAAAATATAGCTTGTTTTTCCTCTTTTCCTTGCCTTTGTTCCTTCAGCTTCTTGTTGCCTCTTTCCTCCCGCACAGGATGTCAAATGCCGGTGTTATTGATCTGGTGAAGTCATTGCTTTGTTATCTCTCAAATGGAAATTAAGTGGGCAAATGCCCCCTGGCTGCCTACACTTACTCTCCTCTTGAACTTCTCCCAATCAATCAACCATCATCCTTTGTGTTAATTGGATATCTGCAAACAATGACTGATGGTTGCAGAGAAGGATGCTCGATGCATGGATGAATGCATGAGAAGGGAAGATGTTGATTGAATTTGCTCATATCATGCTGCATTTTTGCAGCTGTTTCACAACAGTAATTCACAGCTTCTACCATTTGGTGAATTTTGTTGGTAGATGTTATTTGCTGATTCTGTTGTTTTTGATATTCTCTTAGTATCGTACCGTGTAATCGTGTGATTTTTGGTTATGAATTTAAATAATTTAAATAAAATATAATATAAAATAAGATAAAATTATGTATAATATATTTAAAAGTTGTCAAATCCTCTACTTAGCTCGTATATAGTAGAATTTTATGTATCCATATGTCATATTTATGTGATGAATTGTGCAAGATAATCCATCATTAAAAAAGCTAATTGATTTGGTCAAATCAGTATATATTCACGTGTACACGTAAGCGTATGTTTTTGTTAGTATTTCATATTTATAAATTTTTAAAATTAATAAACAATATTACATTTATTTTTATTATATTTTATAATAATAATATTTAAGATAATATTTGTTTTATTGTCAACTTATCATTCTTCCCACAACCAAATGATTCATTAAGATCTGAAATCAATAAGAAAAAATAATAATAATAAATAAGGAACATTGTTGTGGGCCAAGCCCATGGCTGATCTACTCTGAGTTTAAAAAAAGACAGGATCGGAGAGAAGGGAAGGCCACTTGATGCTCTCCTTCCCTTTGACCCACCTCCATTTCAGTCTTCCTCCCTTAAAAGACAACTCTTTTCACACAATCTCTTTCTCGTGTCCTCAACTTTGAAAACCATCCAAAATTTTCGGCAAGCTATGCATTATATGAACGAGGAAAACACATTTTAATCCTTTGTGGGTTTGATTTTTCTGCAATCTTTTCTACTTCGAATCGTGGGTCAAATCGACAGATTGGAAATGACTCAGCGAGGATCGTCCGATGTCCTCAGTAATCGCTGCTGGTCAAACCGCCCAACCTGTTGATCGTTCTGTGTCAATATTCTTGCTTGAGAAACGAAGGGAAAAAGGAAAGTGTTTTTTCAGAGATTTGATGGGTGGCAAGAATGCTGATGTCTGCCTAGGGTTGCGGCAGATATGAGAACGAAGCAGCAGAATGCTACGGCAACTGTTGCGTTAGCAGCTACAAACAACCTGTCTCTCGGCAACTGCGCGAGCGATTGCAGCTGTAGTTTCATCTGCCTTGTGTCGAACAACGGGCAGAAGGACGACTCCTGGAGAATTGAGTGTTGTAAGGAGTCCATGGGGAGAGAGTTCGATCAGCGAAATCTGGAAATCATAAGGAAGACGATGCTGTTGCACGAAGAGATTTTCAAACAGCAGGTAATCACCTTTCTTCTTATCATCATTCTTCTTTTTCCGTCACAAGCATGCAATTTTTTTTTTTTTTTTTTTTTGACTAATGATTCTTGTGGCATCAATTTATAATTATTTTACAATTTACTCTCTGTCCATAAAAAATTAAAATAAAAAAATGAGAAAATAAATTAGGAATTGTAAATGAGAGGAATAAATAACATTATTTATTTTTTAAGGGTTCTATGGTAATACCTTTTAGAATGCATTTATTTTAAATTCACTCTTTTTAAAAACAGTAAAATTATAGAGCTACTTATTTTTTATTATAGTTTTTGTATAATATTACTCTGTGCATTAATCCCATTGAATAAAATTCTTGGATCCTTCCTACTCATTGACAAAATACTTTGACACATTAATAATATTATTCTATTATAATTAGAAAATACTCATCGATAATTACTCTATGATAATTTATTCTTATTAAAAATAATAGAATTATAAGGTTTTGATCCTCTTGTTCCAAAAAGAATAACCTTTTATTATATTATGATTCCACGGAACATTAAGCATATTAAAACGAACAAGAGGTCAGCGTTAACGGCGGGATGTAATCCCACCGAAAACACTCCGACGCTCAAGTCAGTAAACCAGCCTTCAATGGAAGGAATTGAAAGAGAGAGAAAGTAATGGGAGAGGAGAAATGAGTGTCTTGTTCCAGATGTCAGAAAGGCGCAGGTCCTTTCTCGTATGCGGATGGTGGGAAGGCAGAGAACGTGTGTAAAGACCCGTTCGTTGCCTCGGAGTTTGATCGTGTTTGAGAGTTTGGCTGCTAGGAACCAGAGCTTGTTTCTCAGGGCCCTTAGGGTTCAAGATGAACGTGTTTTTTTAGTAGCAGAGCTTATGCCGTTCTGGGAGTTTCAATGTCTAAGAGCCTCTTTCAAAGCACGAGTCAGAGTATTCAAGAAAGCGTGTTTGAAAGCGTGCCTTGGATGGTGAATCCAGGACCTCTTTTATGGCAAAGATGGCGATCCTCCTTATTTGGAAGGAGCGATCGTTCCTATCTTCTGCTGTTGGCATTCCTTCTGGAGGCTGATGCTTGTTGCCCAATTGTGGAGGATTATTTCCTTCTCAGACGGTCAACCACTTTCCAAGTTAGCTTCTTTCCTTTCCCAAAGATGTTCGTTGAGGTTCCTTGGCCGGGCAGGAGTTGGGAGGATGGCGCCTTCCTTATTTTTAGGGCGCCAATCTTGCCGGATATTCCTTTGAGGCCGTGGAATATCCTTGGAGGATTGTGGCTGGCCTTTTATGACCCGATGGGCCTAAGCGGGTCGGGCCCATTCTTGTTTGAAGGCTTCTTGGGGCCCGATGTACAAGCGCGGGCCAGTCAGCGCTGGGTTGTTGCTGCGTGCGTGTGGCCGCCCTTATGAAAAGGCGTCCGTCGTTGGCCTCCATATGGGCTATGGGCACGAGTGAGTTAGGCCCATTCTTGTAGAAGGGCATTGTTTGGGCCCAACATGTAGGGGAGTCGGTCAACGTCGAGTTGACCGTCGGTGTGGCCGCCGCCTTCGTGGAGAACGAAGGAGAGCGGGATCAAAGTGATTGGCCGTGGGCCGAGAATGGAATAGGACCATCAGCATTGCAAAGCCTCTAAAGGCCCAACGAAGGCGAGTCGGCGTTGAGTTGGCGGTTTTTGTGAGTAAGTCGGCCGCCCGGGACGATCCAACGTTGGCCGTCTTCGAGCTTTCTCGCCATCTAGGCCCGTCTTCCTCTTGGGCCGTCGAAATGTTATTGGCCTTTACGGGCTTCGTTGACCTTTCTTTGGGCCGACCCATTATTGGTGTACCGATCATCTCAGCCCGCATCTTTGGTGGTCGATTTTTGGCTTTCGGTATGTTCATGATGGGACGTTTTCTTTGCTTTGAGAATCCTGTGAAAATTTATAAAAGCATGAAGGAGGGCTTGACCGGAATTGTTGAAGCCCAATTGATGCAGTGTTGGCCGTCTGGTCGATTCCGGTGTCGAGAATTATTGACGATCGCCCGCCAATTCGGTGTTCAATTGTTGACCGTCCTAGTCGATTATATCAAATTGTTGACCGTCAGTCCTTGGGCAATTAAGGGAATGATTTCTGCCCGACTTTTGGGTTTGCAAAGCGGCGGTTTACACGTGTCCTCCTTTGGTTGGGAGGAGATCTGGGTCATTAATATGCCAGAGATCCGTCCTTTGGCAGGGTCAAGTGGAGTGGCGACACGCGGCAATCTTGACGGTGCCACTAATGAGGGGTTTCGTGCGGGAGTCCCGTCCTTTGGCTGGGTCAAATGAGTAGGTGACGCGTGGCAGGACTGACGGCGTCCTTTGCATGTTTGGCGCTTAAGTTTTCCTTCCGTTTTTTGAAATCAGCTACGCCTCCTTCGTCTTCCTCATTCCCGTTTCTCAGACAAATCCTTCGAAGACACCCTGAAACTTTTTCCGACTATGGCTTCCGTGGCGGATTTTTCATCTGATTTGAGGGAAAATGATATTAAGGCTTTATGTGTTGAGTTTAATATCCCGAAAGAGATGGCCTGGAAGGTTCCCGGCACTGATGACAAAGCCCTTTGTCCACTGGAAGGCTATTTTACCGTTTATGAGGCTCACTTGAGGAGCGGCCTTCGCCTGCCGTTGCCGGAGGAGCTTCAGTCGATCATGGCGGCCCTGCAAGTACCCATTGCCCAGCTTTATGCCAATGTGATGAGGTATATCTGCACCCTATGCATTTTTTCCCGAAAGATTGGCCAAAAGTTTAGGATGTCCTGCCTTAAGGTCATTTTTAAGGTGACCCAGGAGGCGGAGTGGATTTCACTCAGCCCCCGTACGGGGATAAAAATAAATAAGGCCATCCACGACTCCCTGAAGAACTGAAAAAATCGGTTCTTCTTTGTAAAGGTGGGAGAGAAGTGGCCTATCGTGCGGGACTGGGGTAAGATCCGGACATACATTTGGGTATGCGGCGGAGAACTCGCCTACGCCCGGTGATCAAGGCGTCGGCAAAATCCCGATGAGTTTAGGAGGGATTTTTGGTTTCCCGAGGAAACCAAAAGGTTGAAACGGGACCGCCGTCCCCGGTTGAAAGCCGTATCCTCCGATTAAAATGTTGAGGCCGATGTCTCCAAAAAAGTTGATCATCCGCCCAATGTCTTCGGAGGAAGCTGCTAAGAGGGCAACTGCTACGCCCTCATCATCCTCGTCGCAGATTGATCTCGAGGCTGCCGGGATTTGCGGTGGTCCCGGCAACACTTCTGGAGCGGAGAGGTCCGTTGAGGACAGGCCGGCGGATGCCGGAGGAGTCATTCTGGCCTAGCCTGCGGCAAAGCTGACTCCAGACGCTGCCTGGATGGGATCTGCAGAGGAGCCAGCTCGCGATGTGCTCGAAGGTTCACGCGTTTATATTGTAGAGCCTTCGTCACGAGCCGATTCACCAGCCGCTGCTCCAAAGGCTGTCAGGAGGAAGGAACCTGCCGCAGCTGCTCCAGAAGCTGCAAGAGAGGAGCCTGCCGCTACCGTTGAGGATGATGAGCTCTTGGAGAGAATTCTGGAGGAGGCAGCGGTGTGCTCGGCGCAAGAGGATGCTCCTGGCCCTCCGCCACCTGAGCCTGGTCTGGAGGCCAGGCCTAAGGGACCCACGAGGAAATTAATGGAGGTATGATTCTTGACGGTTGATTCCCCATACCTTGTCCCTTCAAGGTTTCTATTCGTTGTTTGTGCGATCGTTGAAGGTCGCCTCTGCACTTTTTAAGGCAATGGTGCGGCGTGACGAGGCACTAGGCGAGAAGGAAAATTATGGATGCCAAGGGGCCGCCTCGGGAGGAGCTCCGTGGCCAGCCATTGCTCTCGAGTTATGGCGGGCGTGGAGGCAGAGAACGCCGAGCTGAAGGCGGAGGTTACCGAGCGGAAGGAAGAGGATGATCAACTGAAAGCGAGCAACAAACGCCTCGCCGAAAAGAGAACGAGCCGGGCCTCTCGGATAACCCCTCATGAGGTTGGGGGCGCACTACACGCCCGACTGTTGGAGGGGCTCAACATTGAACGTCGCGTTGTGCGGTTGATCGCTCCGGACTTCCCAGTGGAGCTTATCAATCAAAGAAACCGCGCAGCGCAATGCAAAGAAGATCTGGTGGGAGAGCCCAGGCTGGCCGGGGTGGTCCTTGACCACATAGCCTTACGTATATATTTTTTGTTTTTTATTTTTGGATAGCATGTAAATTGTAACATACTTTTTGTGAGCAATAAAATAGAAGCTCTTTTAGTCCGGTGTCCATTGCCTTTTATTGCTTTGTGTTTGTTGTTTGCATGAGTCGTTGTATGGGGTAAGGGCTTGGTTGGCGGCGGCCGATACATTGGTTGCCTAAGGAGATGAGCCCTCAGGCTTGGCCGGTGGTTGCATTAACCAACCTTGCGGTGCTGTCCAAGCGAAAACTTAGGCAGTCAATGTTAGAGAAGGAACGCTTCTCGTTTATTGTTTAATCACGCCATCCCTTCATAAAGGAGATCAGTGCGTGGGGTAGCTAACTTGGTTGTCAGGCCGCCAAGGAGTGAGATCCTTAAAGGCGGCGGTTCAACTGGTGGCGCCGTTCAAGTGAAGACTTGGGCTGCCAATGTTGGAGAAGAAATGCTTCTCCCTTGACCGTCGTTGGCTCGACGTTCTTGCTCCCGAAAAGAGATCGTCGCGTGTGCCATTCTTGCCCCTAAGGTTTTTAGACCTCTATGGGCCACTTGGATGACCAAGGTTTAGTACGACCGCTATTCACGCTCGAAAGACCCGAGGTTCGAGGACAGCTCATGGGCCACCTAGATGACTAGGATTTAAGACCGCTTATGGGCCACTTGGATGACCAAGGTTTAAGACCGCTCATGGGCCACTTGGATGACCAGGGTTTCAGACCACGCATGGGCCACCTAGATGACTAGGGTTTAACGAGAGGGTGAAGACCCTCCCGACTTAGGGGTAGTCTAGGTCGGGTGGATACCTGCAAGGCAAACGCAGTTCATATGGCCTAGGATTCTATATGCTAAGTAAACTCCCATTTTTTCAAAGTGAAAACAAGCACACGAATGAATGCACATGAGCGAGTAAGTGCGTACCTGGGTTTCCTATTGGAAGTAGCGCTTCAGGTGGGTTACGTTCCACGTTCGTGGGACCAACTTTCCGTCCTGGTTCCGGAGTTTGTATGCTCCGTTACGCAGGACGGCGGAGACAAGGAAAGGTCCCTCCCAGTTGGGAGAGAGCTTATTTCGGCCGGCCAGCTTTCCTGTGGCCTCGATGCCTCGTAGGACTAAGTCCCCAACGTCGAATTGCCGGGCTTTCACCTTTTATGTAATCTTGGGCAACTCGGTGTTGGTATAAATCAGGCGGCGTCGCAAAGTCAGTGCTCCCCGATTTTCTCGGGAGTTAACGTGGGTCGAAGGACTCCACCCTGAGACTTGGGAGCCCGATTTTAACCGGAATTACCGCTTTAGTCCCGTAACATAGGTTGAAGGGCGTCTCGCGCGTTGGTTCCTCCGGGGTTGTTCGATAAGACCAGAGGACGGATGGGAGCTCGTCAGCCCAGGAGCCCCCAGCGTCCTCCAACTTAGTCTCTAACCCGTAGAGTAGCGTACGGTTTGTGACCTCCACCTGCCCGTTGGTCTGGGGGTATGCTACCGAAGTGTGGACCAGCTTGATTCCAAGGCTGGTGCAATACTTGGTGAAGCTTTTTCCCGAAAATTGGGTCCCGTTATTGGTCACCACGACCTCAGGGACGCCAAATCTGCAGACAATGCTCTGACGAAGGAACTCTAGAGCATTGTGTTCTGTGATCTTTGCAAGCGGGGCAGCCTCGACCCACTTAGTGAAGTAGTCGATGCCCGTTATGATGAATTTTCTTTGTCCCGTGGCAATGGGAAATGGGCGAGAATATCGAGCGCCCATTCGCAAGAGCCATGGAAGCGAAAGGGACCCCGAGTCGGCGGACGGCCGGTGGTGAAGGTTGCCATAAAGTTCTCACACTTCTTAACAAATTCAAGCGCGTCCTTTTTCATTGAGGGCCAGTAGTAGCCTTGCCTCATAATTTTGAAGGCTAGGTTCTTCCCGCCTACGTGTGATCCACAGATCCCGAGGTGAACTTCGCCCAGCGCGTAGTCTGCCTCCTCGGGAGATAGACAGTGGAGATACGGAGTTGAGTACCCGCGTCGATACAGCCGTCTGCCAACTACCGTGTACCAGCCAGTTGTCTTTTTAATCTGCTTGGCCTTTTCAGTGTCCTCCGGGAGTGATCCGTCGGCCAAGTATCTAAGGTAAGGAATCA
Organism: Nepenthes gracilis; assembly: GCA_033239525.1. Lineage (NCBI taxonomy): Eukaryota > Viridiplantae > Streptophyta > Magnoliopsida > Caryophyllales > Nepenthaceae > Nepenthes > Nepenthes gracilis. The sequence continues at coordinate 13,537,567 of BSYO01000018.1, read as the reverse complement.
TCCAATTTTCTGTCTCGAAAATCCGCATGGCCTCCTGTTTCTCTATGCTAGGAGCGTTGGGACCTCCGCATGTCCCTCAAATAGCGTGGGACTACTCTAGCCTTTTGCCTTCCAATTTTTGCTCGAGGAATGTGAACCGTGGTCGGTTTGTCGGGCCCTAGATGGTCTCCTTTGCCTTCATGCACAGCCAAGGAAGGGTTGTTTGCCTCGAAGCCCCATTGACACAGTTGACGATTAATTCGGAGTCGGGTGGATCGCCAACCTCTTGAGCACTCCTTTGCCAATCGCAAAGCCAGCCAGGGTTTCGTACTGTGGCGTTGTTGGTATTTGGGGGAAATCAAGTTTCAGGGAATACTTGATCTCGAATCCGTCAGGGGTCGTTAAGATCACCCCTGCTCCACAGCCACTGTCCGTGGACGATCCGTCCACGTGGAGTGTCCATTCTGGGGCCTCACCGGGCTGTTCTTCGTTTTCTGTGGGCTGCTCCTCTTGAATTAGTGTTGTGGTCTCAATTATGAAGTCGGCCAGAGCTTGCGCCTTTATGGCAGGTCTGAGCCTGAACTCAATGTCAAACTCACCCAATTCAATGGCCCACTTTACCAATCGCCCCGAAACATCGGGCTTTTGGAGTATGCCTTTCAGTGGCTGGTCCATAAGGACCACTACGCGATTGAAAGTATGGCCTCGATTTGGGATTGCTGAAGATAAGTGCAGTGCCATTTTTTCAGTGCGCGGGTTGTGAGTTTCTGGGCCGGTCAATATTTTGCTCACATAATAGACCGGTCGTTGGATATCGGACTCCTGGCGCACAAGGACGGAGGCGGGGCGTTTCGATCTTGCCCAGTAAAGGTACATCTCCCTCCGTCTTTGGGTGATGCTAACAACGGTGGTGGCCCGGATATTGCTTCAACTCATCGAAGCGATCGGCGATCGGCCGTCCATTGAAATCCGTTAGACTTTGTCCCTCTTAAGGCTTTAAAGAAGGGTGGTACTTGTCTCCAAACTTCGCGAAAGCGGAGCAGAAGCGGCCCACCGCTTGATCAATCGCCGGACGCGTCTTTACGTTTCTCGGGGGTGCCGTATCGGCCCGGGCCTTAATCTTTTCGGGGTTTGCCTCAATCCCTCGCCGGGAGACGATGAAACCTAAGAACTTCCTCGAGGCTACCCCGAAGATACACTTGGGTGGATTTAGTTTCATTTGGTCTTTGGTGGAGCACCCCAAATGACTCTTCAGTCACGTATGTGATCGCCAAGTGACTGCTCGCTTGGACGAGCAAGTCGGCGTGAACCTCCATGTTGCGACGAATTTGCTTTTCGAACATCCTGTTCACTAGTCCGGTATGTGGCTCCAAGCGTTCTTTAACCCGAAAAAGGCATGATGACCTAGCAATAGGGTCATGAACGAGGTATGCTCGCCTGACTCGGACTCATCCGGCGGTTGAGCGAGAATAAGCGTCCATGAAGCTTAGCGGCTCGTGCCCTACTGTGGTGGAGTCAATCGGAGGTCAATCCAGTGGCAAGAGAAAGTCATTCTTTGGGAGCCTTGTTGGCGTCGGTGAAATCGACGCACATTCGCCATTTTTCGTTGCTCTTTTTGACGAGACGACGTTTGAGAGCCAATCCTTGGACTTCTCTAATGAAGCCGCGGCCCGACTTCTTCACCTCCTCTCGGATCGGGCGTCGATTTTTCGATGGAGTGGTTCCTCCGCTTTTGTCGACGGCTTTCGGTGCAGGTTAAGGCCGACTTGTGGACCATCACCTCACTGAAATCCCGACTATGTCTGCGGAGTCGAGGCAAAAGGTCTGCGTTTTTTGTAGAAACGCGATCCCGGTCGACGCGTAGCGGCGGTGAGTGAGCCGCCAATTTGGACACACTTGTCCGGTTCCCGAGGTCCAAAGTGGGACCAGATCCGTGGCTTCACCAGTTGCAAGGTGGTCTTGTCTCGGTGATCGAGTTCTCCCACCATGCCATTTTACGCCACTAAGGCATCTGGGCCATCACCGAGATCGCCCGGTGACCTAATCTCCCAGGACTTCTCCGACGTAGTAGGGCGTAGGGGAATTTTATTTTAAGATGTGGAATTGATGTGATCGCCCCGGCGTTAAGCACGGCTCGCCTAGTATCGTTGTAAAAGAGGGTAAGTCAACCACTAGAAAGGTTAGCACCACGACTTCTTTGTTTTGGGTAGGTGCCTGGGGTGACTTCGGTTGGATTGTCCCTTGAGCGGGCATCGGTTCATTGTCAAGGCCGTATAAAGGTCCTTGGCGGGTTTTAGTTGATTCTTTTTTAGGCCTAATCTAAAGAACGCAGCGTCCAAATAAAGCAAGTCTTTAGAGCTACCATTATCAATAAAGACTTGCTTGACTAGTAGTCCAGTACCATCTCAAACGAGTGCGAAATTACAAGGGGGGGTCGGCATGGGGAGATTACATGGTTTGAGTCACAATCACTAAAGCTAATGATGTTGTCTCTCTTGTTCACGCCGCTTCTTCCTCCCATCTGCTTTGCTCCTTCTTGTCCTCTAGGCTCTGGCGGGTCGGGTGGTGATCATGTTAACTACTCCCCGCGATCCGGTTCGGGAGGCGTCTGCTCGCCCCTCTTCATCATTTGCTCCCGGGTTATCCCATCAATCGAGTGAGATGTCCTCTCGCGAATCGAGGTCTTGATTTCCTCCTGCAGCGTCTTGCCTCTTGGTTGAGTGGGCAGAGCGGTGGAAATCGCGTGACTTAGACCGATTTACCGAAGTCTTTTGATGTCTTTCGCCACTCTTTAAACTTTCTCCACGGATCTGCATTAGGATGTTGGAGCGCGTGTCCATCAAGGGTGTGAAGATAGTGGGCTCGTAGTCTCTGCGTTATGAGGGCCCAGTCCGGCGCCGTTTCGGGCGGGGGTGTTCTCCGCCTGCTAACTTTCTTTTCCTTCTCGAGGCCGGGCGAGGCCGATCCCCCGTTACGACGTTTTGCCTCGTTGGCCTCTTCTCGCGGCGTAGGCCCCGATAATGGATTCCGCCTCGCGAAAACCGAGATTTTTTGTGGGCAAGTGCTTGAAAAAATCCCAGAAAGTCGATCTTGAGATGAAGGCCCAACTTCATCTCCTCGTAATCCCTAGGAATCCTTCCGGCCTCGCCCACAATCCGTAAAGAAGCGTGGGTTCTCTCCGGTTTACGCTTTATGTGGGAGAGGTGACTGCGAGCCGGGAAGAGGTCCGTGAGTTCACGAAAACCGCGACAGAGCTCGAAGGGAGATGGTGAAACCATATTCGCGTCTCCCTTGGCGTGAGCGGGGAAGCAGCGGCACATCGCAGAGTCTTCTAGCCCTTGTAGACTTAGATGGGTGCGGAAGTGATCAGTGGTCAACCGGATCACTTCCCCTATCGTATAAGTTAAGGGGACGGCATTTTGAACTTGGACGCAAAGGGACGGCCAAGATTTCTGCAGTGAAAGGAGCTTTTTGTCCAAGTCGATGGCGCGGCTCGTCCTTCCGGGAACACGTGGTTCAGATTTGGTCCACTGGGTCACACGAGTGGCGTTTGTCGATCTCTTGGAGTTTGAAATTCCTCAAACTCCGTCTTGTTCCGGCGGGTTACGCCTCTGTGGACTTGGCGATCTTGAGGCTCGCTCTCGGGATCGTGTGGCGGTCTTCCGCCTCGAGAAGTATCGAGATTCCTCCTTTCCGGGCTCTGTCGAAGGCGTACTCCCCGAGCGTTCCATTGGCATGTTCGGCCGGGGAACGCGGGAGGGACCCTGAGCTGGATTGTTCCTAGCTTTTCCGGGCCTCTTGGCCGGCTTCTTCTTCCTCTGGCCACCTTTTTTGGTGGCAGGAGCGGGAATAACTGCTGGTGGAGCCGCTTGTTGTTGTTGTTCTTTTTGCTCACAAAGCAGTTGGAGCAAGCGATTGTTAGCCTGCATCTGCTCCACCAGTTGTTGAATGTAAGGCGGTGGAACTTCGCCTGTGGCCCCGTTGACCAGGACATCAGCAGCATGGTCCTGGTCGGGGTTAGCAGCATCTCTAGCGGGGTCGCTAGCCTGTGCTCTCGTGTTCACCATTGTAGAAGCAGAAGGTGATAGAGAGAGTTTGTGCAGATTCTTTGTGGTAGGCTTTTCGTAAGCGCTTCCCACAGACGGCGCCAATGATGTGTATCTGGATCCGACTTCGAACAGATTCGGATTCCTTTGGATGGTTTGAACCGGCTCCGTTCACCGAGTAAGAATCCTGCACACCACTAAAACGAACAAGATTAACTGGTGGGATGTAATCCCACCGAAAACACTCACGCTTCAGTCGGTAAACCCAAAGATTCAATGGAAGGAACTGAAAGAGAGAGAAAGTAATGGGAGAGGGGAAAGGAGTGTCTTGTTCCATATGTCAGAAAGGCGCATGTGCTTTCTCGTATTCGGATGGTGGGAAGGCAGAGAACGTGTGTAAAGACCCGTTCGTTGCCTTGGAATTTGATCGTGTTTGAGAGTTTGGCTGCTGGGAACCAGAGCTTGTTTCTCAGGGCCCTTAGGGTTCAAGATGAACGTGTTTTTTTAGTAGCAGAGCTTATGCCGTTCTGGGAGTTTCAATGTCTGAGAGCCTCTTTCAAAGCACGAGTCAGAATATTCAAGAAAGCGTGTTTGAAAGCGTGCCTTGGATGGTGAATCCAGGGCCTCTTTTATGGCAAAGATGGCGATCCTCCTTCTTTGGAAGGAGCGATCGTTCCTATCTTCTGCTGTTGGTCTTCCTTCTGGAGCCTGATACTTGTTGCCCAATTGTGGATGATTGTTTCCTTCTCAGACGGTCAACCACTTTCCAAGTTAGCTTCTTTCCTTCCCAACATGTTACCGTTGAGGTTCCTTGGCTGGCAAGGAGTTGGGAGGATCTGGCGCCTTCCTTATTTGAAGGGCGCCAATCTTGCAGATATTCCTTTTGAGGTCGTAGAATATCTTTGGAGGATTGTGGCTGGCCTTTTTATGACTGATGGGCGTAAACGGGTCAGACCCGTTACTATTGGAAGGCTTCTTGGGGCCCAATGTGCAAAGCGCGGACGGTCAACGCCTGGGTTGACCGTCTGCGTCCGTGTTGGCCGCCCTTATGAAAGGCGTCCGTCGTTGGCCTCCATATGGGCTATGGGCTCCGAGTGAGTCGAGCCCAGCGTAGAAGGGCCTTGTTTGGGCCCAACATGTAGAAATCAGTCAACGGAATGTGTTGGCCTTCCGGAGAATGAAGGGAGAGCGGCGGGCGTCAATCGATGGGCGTGGGCGAATGGAATAGCACAGCCCATCATCGCCTGCAAAGCCTCTAAAGTGCCCAACGAACTCGTCGGCGTTGAGTTGGCCGGTTTGTAGTAAGTCGACGCCAGACGGGCGGTCAAAACGTTGACCGTCTTCGAAGCTTTCTGCGCTTTGGGCCCATCTTCTTCGCCGCCCGAATGCGTCGAAACTTTCTCGAACATTGGCGCTTTTTTTAATGCGATTATTGGCACCCATCACTTTCATTATATTATGGCACGAACATTAAGCATATTAACAGGTCTATTCCATTTCAATATCCATCCACCCCAACATCTATACAAAGAATTATATATAGACTATTAAAACTGCTCTTTCTAGCAACATCACTATTGTCTTTTTTATAATTTTTATTGTTGTCGAAACGATATGGTATAAAAAAATACTTTGCACAATAATAAGATTACTCTATTATAATTAAAAGGCCACAAATTTAAATCCATGATCCGTAAATCGTACGGCATCTCTGGCATCTGTCTATTACTGCCTAATGTGACCTCTATCCATGGCTCCCCTCCCCCCCCAAAAAAAAATAAAAAAAAGAATTAATTTGGCCGGATTCAATTTATTATGATAAAATTGAGATTTTGGTTGCAGGTGAGGGAACTCCACAGGCTGTACAGTGTCCAAAGGGCACTAACGGAGGAGCTAAGGGTTGAAGTCATGCCTGCTGAAGGAGAAGAATATGAAGCTGACAGACTGCATGAAGAACATGGCTTGGAGTTGACATTAAGCATTGGAGCTGGAGGCGGCAGCAGCAGCAGCCCTACTACTGCTACTACAACCACCAACACAGACAAAACGGAATCCAAATCCACAGGCCGCCAGTGATCAAATTTTTGTATGATTTCAAATAAACGATTGGAAGAATAACCCACATTAAAATTCTTATAGTTCTATTATATATTCAAATTACACATGCATTGTATATGATGCATTTCGGGTTTTTCATAGCCGCAATTGGCATCTGAAACAATCAACCATCATAAGGACAAAAGAAAATATCTTCAATAGACATAATTGTTCGAAAAAAATGCTACTATTTCTATAAAATACAAGTTATGTTTCCCGGACATTTTCAAAGGTGATATGTCCAAAAGATTTGGAGATCAAATCTGGGATGTGGTGAATGCAGCCAAGCATCAAGCAGAATCATCAAAAGCAAAGCAGAATGCAGCAACAGAATCAGTAAGGAATAATAAAATGGTTAGTAAGCAGCTGGGTCTTCAAGAATGCATAAAGGATTGCAATAAGCCATCCATTCCATATAAATAAGCTGCAACCCATGCACAGAAGCTATGAAAATTAGTTCTCTATATTCCATAATATCATCGGGAAATCTCTTTACAATAACAAAAATTATGGAAATGAAAATTGCAACAGATCTACCATGTCAGACTCGGGGAAAAAGAAGCAGAAAAATACAGAAGCAGCTCGAACAATAATCAACAAAATAAAACAAACATAATCTATGTATTTAGTGTTGGATCTTTGTGAGACGCCATGCCTGTTTTCTTTCATTTTGCAATTGCCTTGAATACTTCAATTTCACTTCTTCATTCTAACTACAAACTGGAATTTGAATAGAATATGAAACGGAAAAGATGCAGTAAGGTGAAGTACGAACATTAGTTGCAATGACAAAATGACAGAATAATAGTGGACATAAGCACCATAATGTAACCCTAAATTTAGATATATAAGACAACATGTGTCCAACTTTCTGTTCTTGCACAATTCGATAGCTTTTTATGGGTTGTGACTTCTACAAAGCCCTGGATTAGCTAAACAATTATTGTAGATAAAAAAGATTAAGTAGTCATCATTTAGAATCAAATCTTAAGATCAAATTTGCATGCTGATTCAATCACCAATATATAAATTACAGATAAATCACAAAATTTAACATGTGAAACAAGTATAATAATAAAATATCTAATAGAAAATTTCATGAGACTTAAACTAGAAGTTAACTTTTGAATGGTGTATGAATTTGTTTATTTCACATAGGTATGAATGGATCTTACTATGTGTGTGCGCGTGCGCATATAAGTGTGTAAATTATACTATCATTTAAAAAGGATAGTTAAGTGCATAAAGTTCCAACTCTATGCCAGGTTTAAGAAAGGAACAAACTACTATGAATCTATTATATATGGTTTTACATAGTATTAGCAAAAGGTTGTTTCACAACTCGAATTTTCAACCATAAGGTCACATGACAACAATTTTACTATTACACAAAGACTTCCTTTTATCATTGCTCGTGTGTGGGGGCTAGTACATGATACAAGAAGCTTAACAATGGGGTCGGGGGGAAGGACACCTGAAGCAAAAGAGGTGCATCAAGTTCTGCTTCAAGCCCAATCTAGATTGTTTACATTCTTCCATAGAAGAAACTGTACTTTGTTACCCTAGTGCAGCAGAGATGGTGCTACAGTTCTAATTCCAAACAAAACACTTGGATAATTGTGTCACGGCCTTGATTGATACGGATGGGAGGTGGTATGGGTCCCTCAGATTACCGGATGGAGTGCTCAACAGGCTTATCCAAGCCGTAAACTCCAGGATTATATTTAGTTATATTACAATTTTCTTCCACTATATTTTTATTTTATACTGGCTGATAGTTTTCTGTTATGCCACGTTATGTTGCTGTTATGCTGCAATTATTCTTCTTCTTCTGTTATTGTGGCTGGGTGGCATTGGCTGTTGAGTTGTTATTGCTTTAGTTGAGCTGGGTGGCATTGGCTGTTGAGTTGTTATTGCTTTAGTTGAGTTGATTGGCGTCGTTAGCTTCTAACTGACTTCGTTGGTTCCTGACTGTTATAACGAGCTGCTAAATTAAAAGAAGAGAATACGAATTACTTCTGGAACCCCCTATGCTTTTCATATCTCGGTCTCCCTCTCAATGTCCTCGGTCCCTCTGACTCATTCTCTCTTTCTCTAGTTCTCATTCTCTCTGTTTCTCTAGCGTGCTCTCTCTTTCCCTGTTTACTCGTTAACTGGCAATTGTGCAGGGAAGGCACAAGAAAAGCTGAATCTAGAAAGCCGAAATCTATCTGTAGATAGTTGGCTCTTGCTTGCCAACCTACTAGGGCTCAAAGGCACGTATCATTTAGTGCTCTTATTGATAGTGGGCCCGGCTCTTGGAAAAGGCTACCTGAGGAGGAGCTGACCGGCTACTGGTGCGCCGGGGTGGAGTGAAGCGTTTTAGAGTGAAAGCCGCCGAGGTTGGTGGCCCTTGAAGGAGGGAGAAATATTGCGAATCCTACATTGGAAAGTTTGAGGTAGAACCTCCAACTTATAAGTTTGGAGGACTCTTTCCTTATAGGGCGTCCTTTTGGGGTAGACTATTTCCCCGGACTTATACTTGCAATATTAGTGCTCTCGTTGAGAGAGAGATGGCAGAGGAAACAACTACTCGCTACAAAGCTCTGGAGGAGTCTATCGTTGAACTGGCGAAGGACTTGAAAGACATTGCAACTACGGTCCAACAACATGCAGAAGGTATGGCTTTCAACTCCACCCTCATCGACCATATCCAAAAATCCTTAGTTGAGCTCCTTCATTCTGTCAATTGCCTTGAGAAATAACCCTCGCTATCGCCTCTATTGCCAACCCCCGCTTCAATTACAACCCCGTCAGCTTCGATTGTGGCTCAACCCCCACAAGCCCTAAATCTCCTACCACAAACGCAACCGGGTAGCCCATTTGCTAATAATCTACGGCTACCTAAACTTGAGATTTTTTTTCTCTAGAGAGAACGTGTTCGGATGGCTCTTTTAAATCAATCGGTTTTTCCTGTGCCATGACACACTGCCAGAGCAAAAACTAACCATAGCAGTATTCTATATGTCCGGCGCGACCCTTCAATGGTACTAATAAATGCATATGACTTGGTGGGTGTCGACTTGGGAAATTTTCACCCAAAATTTGGAGCTTCGATTTGGGCCCTTGATATACTTGAACCACGAAGTTGCTCTCTATAAACTTCGCCAAACCAGCACTGTGGCCGCTAACTTGATAGAATTCGAGTCCCTCTCCACCGTACCACTGGGCTCTCCACCATGAATCTTTTGAATTGCTTTATTTCGGGGCTTCGTGATGATCTCAGGTGAGAGTTGTTATTGCTCAAACCCTTTTCCTTACCGGAAGTCATAGGCATGGCTAAATTGGTGGAGGAGAAATTGGAAGCTAGGCGACCACATCCTCAACGTCCATTACCTCCTAAGCAAACCGCAAATATTTGACAGTTCTAACAAAACCCCCCTCTTCCTCCAACCCTCCTCCAAGACTGCCTATACGACGGCTCACTCCTGCAAAAATGGCAGTTCGCCGTGAGAAGGGCCTATATTTCAATTGTGATGAACGATTCACTCCTGGTCACCGGTGTAAGCCACTGCAATTTCTATGTATGACTGCGGAGGATGACACCACGACACATCTAGTTTCATCGAAATCGGAGGACGACTTAATGGAGCAGGAAGCCCCAACAGATCCCTTTCAGGAAATAGAATTGCCGCCTACAGTCGTTGATGCTGCCCCCAACAATCTCATATGCATTGGAAGGACACTTTGTCCCTTCCACGCTGAGATTGCAGGAAATGGTTACTGGACAACCCGTGGTTGTATTAGTGGATAGCAGTTTTACTCATAATTTCCTATAGTCGCGCTTGGCCAAGCATCTGGAACTTTCCATCATTCCGTCCCAACATCTCAGCGTCACGGCAGGGAATGAAGATTCTTTATAGTGCGAGGGTTTGTGCTCTAACATTGTTATTTCTCTGGGACCATCCACTTTCAATGTAGATCTTCATTTGCTACCTATATACGGGGCAAATATTGTGTTAGGCGTACAGTGACTTGCTGCTATTGGCCCAGTATTGTTCGACTACAAGGCATTGTGGATGAGCTTTAATTATGAAGGGAGTTCTCCTACCCTCCACGGTCTGCAGAAACCCTCTATGTCCAATATGACCTTGGGCCAGTTAAGACCCATTCCAGCCGACTATTACTCTGGTGACAGACGAGAAGTTAGATTGCCCAATCTGCTTACCCTCCAATGTTGACCCTGCTATAACCACAGCCCTTCATGACATTCTTTCCACATTTGCTAACGTTTTTGACACTCCACACGGCTTGCCTCCACAATGCAACATAGATCACCGTATTCCTTTAAAAGCAAACACCTCACCTGTAAATGTCAAGCCTTATCGCTACCCCCATTTCCAAAAAGCTGAAATGGAAAAGTTGATATGTGAGATGCTTGATGAAGGAATTATACGCCCCAACACAAGACCCTTCTCCTCACCGGTATTATTGGTTAAAAAGAAATACGGCAGTTGGTGATTCTGTGTAGACTACAAGGTGCTCAATGCCATCACTGTTAAAGATCGCTTTCCAATTCCAACAGTGGATGAGCTATTGGACGAGTTACACGGAGCCCAGATTTTTTCTAAGCTGGATTTACGCGCAGGTTACCACCAGATACGCGTCTATTCGGAGGACATCCATAAGATAGTATTCCGAACTCATGAGGAGTTTATGAATTTCTAGTTATGACTTTCGGTTTGTCTAATGCCCCCTTTACATTTCAATCAGAGATGACTGCTATTTTCCAGCCCATATTACGGATGTTTGTCTTGGTGTTTTTGGATGACATATTAGTTTATAGTTCCTCCAGGGATCACCATTTCTAGCACCTAATTCAAGTGCTTCAGATTTTACGTGCCCACTCCTTCTATGCCAAACAAACAAAGTGTGAGTTCGATTGTACCACATTGTCTTATCTAGGACACATTGTGTCGGCAGCAAGGGTAGTAGTGGACCCAACAAAGATTGAGGCCATCCAACGCTGGCCCATGCCCACGAATGTCTGACAATTGCGCGGATTCTTGGGTTTGTTTGCTACTATCAGCATTTTGTAGCATGATATGCTCAAATCTCAGCACCACTTACTAAATTACTGTGGAAGGATGCCTTTCTGTGGACCGGTGAAGTTGAAATTGCCTTTACTGCCCTCAAAATTGCTCTCACTCCCACCCCCATTCTAGCCTTACTAGATTTTTCCAAGCCCTTTGTAGTGCAAACAGATGCTTTCGGATATGGTGTGGGAGCAGCACTCCTCCAGGCTAGCCACCCTATAGCCTTTTTTAGTAAATAGCAAATAGCTCAGGCCCAGACTACAGGCAACTTCCACGTACATCAAAAAACTTTGTGCTGTTATGGAGGCGGTCAAACGGTGGCGGCAGTACCTCCTGGGTGCTAAATTTACTATCCAGATTGACCACCAACCCTTCAAGACGTTATTAAATCAAACTATTCACACCCCGGACCAGCAGTGTTGGATTACGAAACTGATGGGTTATGACTTTGATATTGTGTATTAAGCTGAAAAAGAAAATGGTCCTGCCAACACTCTGTCTCGGGTTTCGGAAGCCTCTTGTCATGCTTTACAAGCAATATCTCAGCTGGTCGTGGCGTTATTATCAGTACTACGCAAATTTTATGCCAGGCATTCCCCATCTGTCGAGCTCGTCCAATCCATTATGGATTGACCAGGTGAATATGCAAATTACTCTTGCCGAGACGGATTAATATTCTATAAGAATCGAATTTTGGTTCCTCATGAATCAGCGTTGCAAAATGATATTACAAGAATTTCACAATTCACCAATAGGGGGGCATGCGGAGTTTAGCATACTCATGCGCGAATAGTTGCCACTTTCTACTGGCCTCAAATGAGGAACGAGATCCGTGACTATGTCTCGGCTTGTACAATGTGCTAGCAGGCTAAATCTCTTAACAAGCCTCCCCAAGGTTTGCTCCAACCGCTTCCAATTCCAGGACAAATTTGGGAATGCCTCTCCATGGATTTCATTACGCACCTACCTCTTTCGCAAGCCAAGACTGTCATCCTGGTGGTGGTCGATTGGTTATCAAAGTATGCTCACTTTTCTCCATTAAGCACTCACTTCACAGCCACTACTATTGCCGAAATCTTTATCAAAGACATATGCCGGTTACATGGGTTCCCGGTTGATGTCGTCACGAATCGAGACCCCATCTTTATTAGTCAATTTTGGAAGGAGCTGTTCAAATCCCAGGGTACAAAATTATCCACCAACAGTTCGTATCATTCGCAATCGGATGGGCAAATAGAGGTCGTTAATCGCTGTCTGTAAGATTACTTACGTTGTTTTACTGCTAGACGACCCTCTACTTGAGTTCAATACTTGCCTTGGGTTGAATGGAGCAACAATACAGCATGGCATTCCTCAATCAAAATGAGTCCCTTTGAAGCAGTGTATGGTAGACCCTTTTCATCATTACTAGACTATGTTCAGGGCTCGTCACCAGTGGCAGCAGTGGACGAGCTACTCACTGGCCGAGTAGGACTGCTAAGGGACCTTAAAGCTTAACTCCAGCAAGCACAACTCCACATGAAAAATCAATCCGATGCTCACCGAACCGATAAAGAGTTTCAATTGGGAGATTTAGCATATGCAAAACTACAACTATATCAACAAGTTTTGGTCGTGCACCACCAATCCAACAAGCTAGCCAAGCGATATTATGGGCCTTTCCGTATCTTAGAGCACATTGGCGCGGTCGCATACAGGTTGGAATTGCCGACGCACTTCAAGATTCATAATGTGTTCCATGTTTCCTTGTTAAAGCAAAGCCGCAGTGATCTCTCTCCTCCATATTTGGACCTGCCTACCGAGGCTTGGGAATCCCAGCCCCTTCTTATTCCCCAAACTTTGCTAGGTTTCCGGCAGCTCCTTGTCAAGGGGCGCCTCATCCCTCAAGTGTTGGTGCAGTGGCAGTTTCAGGCACCCGAAGATACTACGTGGGTGTCTGTGGCTGAAATTCTTTAGAATTTTTCTTCATTTAACCTTGAGGATAAGGTTCGTTTCGATAGGAATAGTAATGTCACGGGCTTGATAGATGCGGATGGGAAGGCAATTCGGGTCCCTCAAATTACCAAACGGATTGCTCAGCAGGCTCATCCACACCGTAAATTCCAGGATTATATTTAGTTACATTGCAATTTTCTTCCACTATATTTTTTTTATTTTATACTGGCTGATAGTTTTCTGTTATGCCACGTTATGCTGCTGTTATGCTGCAATTATTCTTCTTCTGTGATTGTGGCTCGGTGGCATTGGCTGTTGAGTTGTTTGAGTTGTTATTGCTTTAGTTGAGTTGTTAGGCGTCGTTAGCTTCTAACTGACTTTGTTGGTTCCTGACTATACATTGTAACGAGCTACTACAGTAAAAGAAGAGAATACGAATTACTTCTGGAACCCCCTATGCTTTTCAAACCTTGGTCTCCCTCTGTGTCCTCGGTCCCTCTGACTCATGCTCTCTCTCTCGTTCTCATCTTCTCTATTTCTCTAGCATGCTCTCTCTTTCCCTGTTTACTTGTTAACTGGCGACTGTGCAGGAAAGACACAAGAAAAGCTGAATCTAGAAAGCCGAAATCCATCTGTAGATAGCTGGCTCCTGCTCGCCAACCTGCCAGGGCTCGAAGGTACGTATCAAATTGTTAGTAAATTAATGCCATTATCATGCACACTATCCAATATATAAAATTTGAATTATAACACCACTGAAATGGCGCTACTCCATCAAAAACTTCTTGAGTAGGAGACTATTTAACCTGAATATTCACACATGTAGTCAACCTGCAGTAAATTAAAGATACGTTGAGCATAGCTTATGAAACAACTTCTGAAAATATTTAGTGAGTGGATAGCCCTCAAAAAGCTTCCCACATGAGTTGTTATAGGCTCTTTCAACAGGTTTCAATTCAAAACCTTTTCAAGAACAATCCAAAAAGCATTTTTGAAAGTAATAAACGCCCTGAAATACCCAGAATCTCAAATCAACAGACAGAAACTGGTTTTACAGTGGATGAATATTTATATTTCTATAGACCATAGAGATAACAGCAAATGTGACATTGCCACACAAGAAAGGCCAGAACAATATAACAGGTTCCACATTTGAAGTAGTTTCACAGCAGGAAATGCTACGTACTACAAGGGGAGGGGAAACGTCAAATAGAACAGCCTGTTAAGAGCTTAGTTGAAGAAATCTTTTGGCCATGGGATGTTTGGCCTCTTCCAACTTATGAGGATTCAAGATTTCGACCACTGAACCATCCACCAGGAGGAACACTATATCTGCAATCCTCTGTATCTGTTTGATGCTATGAGACACCATAACCATTGTCATCCCACCATTATTCTTCAACTTCACAAAAACATCCTCTATGTTTTGCGTAGATATTGGATCCAAGGCACTTGTTGGCTCATCCAATAGCAATACCTTCAAAATTAATATGGAAAGATGTTTCCCAACATTTGCTACTTGCTAGCATGAACATAATATAATTTCACTACCTAGCCAATTAAATATAATTTAACTATGAGGCTGAATGTAATTTCTGACATAACATAAAACCATGAGCCAGATTCAACATGAAATTAGTTGGTTCAAGTCAGGAAATGTTTAGCATGTTTACTGAAGGTTGAATAGGAATTGACATATTTAATAAGTAGGTTGATATGATGCCATTGAACCATTTTTATATCTAAATTAAATTGATCTTTATAAATATTTACCTAACCCTCCCGATAATAATTATATCAATCCTAACAATCCCCTTGATTATAATGATACTTATGCAACTAGATGGAAGTCTAATTGTGTGATTTCCTAATGGATGTCATCTAATTGAGTGTTGCTGGCAGTCATTTTTATTATTAAAACTTATATATCAATTTTTAATACATTTAAAATAGCAAATCTAAAATAGTTGACAATAATATATCTGTCGACAACTACAGGAGTTACATTGGCTAATGACATATTCTCCACAAATTGGTACATGAGATTGTTACTACTAATATGGTTAAATAGGTTGACAGAAAGATGGCTTAAACTAGTCATGCTTTGTAAATAGGTGGACATGATTGGACATACTAATCAGAAGGAAGGGTAACCTACAGTTCAATGTTGTAAGAGATCACTGTCCACATTAGTATTACACTCCTTCATATTCCACTACCTCCAAGGTACTCTTTCACCTTCATGTATACATCCTTTAATGGCACCACCTGACATCTATAAATGCGAGTGATGTTTATCCTGTCTTTGATTCATCAGTCTCTACTTTTACTAGAGTTCAAACTAACTTCAGCAAAAGAACTCTGGTTCAACACATGGGCTTACATGTTCATAAGTTCAGTTAGTCTCAAACAGCCAGATAAGCTAGCGTGGCAAATCCAATTTGGATCTCAACATGGATCTTGGCTCCATTGGAAATTTAGTGCATGAGCATTTGCTTCTTTTTCTTAATGTGAGGCCAGTTGTAGCATGCAAGGGAATTGTGTTACAACGGAATGATGGGTAGTTTGCTAGTGCTGTGATGTGAGACATACAGGAAAACAAGAACAAAGAAAGAGGGATAGTTAGTTGGCTGAATTTGTTTTTTGATTGACTTGATTGATGGTTAGCATATATCATTTATAGTAGTTCCCACAAATGGGAACCCATATCTCAATTATTCCTAAGGCTGCTAATGCAGATCCCCAAAACTAGCTATGTGCAATCTTAACTTGTAAATAACCACAAAATAAAGAATATGCCTTTTAAATAGTTCAACAGGCTCTGACTCAATGTCAAAGTGTAACAGAATTCGATTCTAACAGAAAGATTTTAATAAGAATACAACTCAGCATTGAATGAAAGCAATTCAAAAAAAATGGGTGGAGGCATCATATCTTAGGTTATAGGGAGAGTGTGGTGTACAAAGCCATAATCCTGGCATAGGAGATTGATTGTTTTTGTAGTTTCAGCCCATGACATCTAACTCATAATAAAGCAATCTCACCATTTTGTCAATGCTCATCTTCCACATGATTGCCACAACAATGGTAAGACTGGTTTTATTACCTCTAAGACTGGTTTTATTACCTCAGGTTGATTTGCAAGAGTCCTAGCAAGTGCAACTCTTTGTGCCTGTCCAACAGACAGTTCACTGCTACCTTTATGATAGAAGGATGGATCAAGATCAGCCAGGGTTAGCAGTTTGTACACCTGCTCGTCACTTAACTTTATGCCTCTCAATTGAGGTCCATAGCGTACATTATCTGCCACTGTACCTGCACATAAAGCACAGTTCTTGATTTGCATATTGATTTATTTACAGTTATAGTCTCTTTGTCAGCACATTTACAATTATATATTTGCTTATCCTCGTTAGCCTATATGCTCAAACAAAACAATGTAAATGGTGGCAAAGAGTACAAGACTTTCAAATCTAAAGGGACCAATTAGGAAACACTCTAAATCATAGAGATATAATAAAATATATGATCAACTAATATTTATGGTCATGCAGCTTTACTGCTGTATTGCATAAATGTTATTTTTGTAGTTTGACCTCGAGATGTTCAGTTCACAATGCAACAACCTTATCATTGTTAATATTCAATCTCTTTAAACAAAATAATGTACTTGATAAAAACATCCAATTGAGATCAATTTTTGTGGATTTTTTCCCAAGACACAAGGGAACACCTTCCATCAACTGTGTATCAAGTGGCAAAGTTTTTTCCTTGTGAATGACAAACTAGGAAAATCTTGATGTGTAAAATAGATCCAATTGATTGAGTACAAATCAAATTGACTCAAATCAAATCTGTGATAAAATTAACTTAACCGATAAAGATCAGAACTTTCTTAGTAATTTAGCAAGGAAAGATATTGTCCCTTTATTTTGAGGGTGCCACTGTATTCTAAAGATATAGGGTTTTTTCAAAGAATAAATATGATCAATCAATTTTTATTAATGCCATATCAATTATTCTTTGTGTTAGGTTGGTCTTTAGTATTGACAAATTTTGCAACATTGAGTTGTATATTGAGTCTATTATCTTATTTTATTATATCTTTTGTATTTGAGTGCTAGATAGAAACATGATAACCGTTCAAACTATTTCATATCCTGGTGCTAAATAGAAGCTAGATAATAGCTTAAGCTTTATATTTTGAAGCTAGATAGAAACTAGCTAATTGCTTAAGTTTTGCATACTAAAGTTAAGTAGAAGTTAACTAACAGTTTAAGCTAAATTGCTCCAGAAGTATCATGAGCTACCTTGTGTGTGGTGAAACTTTCAGAGGCAAATCACAAGTTGATTGAGAGATGGCCGCACCAGCCATGCACTTTTGGAGGCAAACCATATGTTAGTCACGAGATAGCTATTCAAGCGGGATGCAATTTATACTGACTATTCAATACTTGAAACTATTTTGACTATAGGTTTTTACTATGTTTTTAAAAGAACAAACCTCCCACAATTTGGAAAAGGCACAAAAGATTTGAATTGAAGAGATAGAGAGCATTCTTTGTGTGACTAAGTGGGTAGTGGTGAGATTTGAGAGAATCACTTGTTTCTGGATAGAATTTTCTTCATTATTTGAGATGAGAGACTTGTTGTTTTAATGCCTCTCACTTGTTTTGATTCTGAACCTTACAATCATTAGCCTATAAACTACAGAATGACCGATGTGAGGTGTGTGCGGAAATTTGAGGTGTGTTTTGATAGAGGTTCGATCAACCAGAGATCCAATCAGAGAGTCCAGAAAGTGCCCAGGTAGCTACGCATTTGTAGATTTAAGAAAAGTCTTAGATATTCACGTGTCCGGTGCTTGCAGGTTAGAGGATTTGGTGTGGCTGTTCTTCAATATGTAAATTGACTCTTTTCATATAATGAATTTTTATTAGACGACTCAAAGCTCGAAGGTTTTCTTGGTAAATGATTTGTTCAAGAGTTCCCATTTGTCACTAAATATTGTATTTTCTCTATTTTCACATTTTACTTTATGTTATATATATGATAATAGTGATAATTTATATTTAATCATCTAAATACATAATTTATTTACATATATTGCAGTTTGGATTTTTATTTTGTATTTCCGTAAAGAAATACTATTCATCCTCTTTAGATTTTTGTAGACCGAAACGTCGTTTTTATCGAAATTCATTGATCAGCCACTGACAAATTATATTCTGCATATAACAACACCGTTGTTCTAATCCCAGAAGGCCTCCATCTCGATCATAAATTTTTCAGAGTGCTAGCAAGGACATTCATTAGTTAAGATGATACAAAATATCTTCTGTTTGCTATAAATCAATTAATAAAGGTAATGCCTAAATTTGGTTAGAACATAAACGCTAGCGAGAATTATCCCTCTATTAGATATATTTTCTAGGGTTTGAAATCTGCAGGGAGAATGAAGGTCGGGGGGGGGGGAGGAAAGAAAGACAAAGGGCATGGTTGGTACCTTCGAATAGAGCAGGGAGCTGGAAAAGCATGCCGACTTTCCGGCGAAGTTTGAGGACATCAAGATCGCAGATATCACGGCCGTCCAAGAAGACGGTCCCAACAGGAGGCTCCCATAGACGATTCAAAGATCTCAGGAACGTCGATTTCCCGCTCCCACTGGGCCCTATTATCCCCACAATCTTGCCCTTCGGAATGTCCACGCTCACGCCATTCAATATGAGCTGACCTGAATCTGACTCCTTTATCAGATCCCTTATTTTGAATTTTATAGCCGGCCCATTTTCTGGCTCCCCGCCGTCCTCCTCCGCGTCAACCACCAATAGATGCTCTTCCGCTTCCTCTGCAGATGGAAGAACACAAAATTAGATCATTTTCTAACTAATGTTCCCCTCTTTTTTCTCCCCCCCCCCCTTTGTTCTTCATTTAAATGAAAATCCAAGATGTGGTATTATTGAATACTTAAAAAAAAAAAAAAAAAAGAGATGGGAAGATATGTGCGATCTGGGTACCTTGAAGAGATGGCATGGCTTCTCCTCTGTGTCTACTGAAGAGGCTGGAATGAGACAGAATATCAAGTGTTTTTTTTTTCTTCGGTAATTTATGTAGAATAGCAGGTTAGAAGTGTGGTTTTGTTGGAGTTGACACAGAAAAAGCCTTCACCAGTAGGAAAGCTTGGAGTTGACACAGAAAAAGCCTTCACCAGTAGGAAAGCCCCAAGGAGGAACAAGTGAGACTGCGCCATCTGATTGCCTTCACCAGTTGAAGTGTTGCTGTCGGTTATTGCCCTCTCTCTCTCTGTCTCTCTCTCTCTCTCTCTTTCTCTTCATTGCCTCTCTCAACCCTTGTCATCTCACATCCGCGACATTTCTCTCTTTTAAAATGGTGTGTCGGCGGTTAATAAAATTAAGAGGATAAAAATAATAGACACTTACACACATAATAAGAAAATAGAAAAAAAATTAAAATATATAATTTTATGGAAAAAATTTTTTCTGAATAAAAAAAAATTATGACATATTTAATTCATAAAAATCTCACTATAAAATTTTTGGTTATAAAAATCTTAATTACATAAACCATTGGAGAGTAGAGAACATAATAAGAATAGAATACAATAGCAAAATAATGACTCATTGTTTTTCTTTCCGTTTTTTTCTTCCGTGCTCTCTTTCTCTTACTCTCTTTGCCACTCCATCGCTTAGCATACACAGATATATATCTGCACCGAGTGACCATCTACTTTCGTAAGGTGATTGCATACACAACAAAATTTGCCACAAACTGTACGAGATGCCTTCTTATTGAGAGTAATTAACCTGCTCTGCAAAACAGCTACCAACTCTACAAAGTTTGTTGTTTGTGTAGGCTTTACAGGTCAGTTTTTCAGACAATTTGTCCTTGACCATTGACCAAAGTCCTCAGTCTTCAGGCAATGTTCTCAGCCGATAATTAAAGTCCTTGCCCATTAGTTCATGTTTTCGGTCATCTCTCAGAGTTCTTGTCCTTCAAAGTTCTTGGCCATCAACTCATGTCTTCGGCCATCACTTAGAGTTCTCGTTTTTGAATAAGAGTCATCGTTCTTCAATCAGGGTCATCGTATTTTAATCAGAGTCCTCGTTCTTCAATCAGAGTCTTCGGCCTTTATTTCATTTCAACAAAGTATAACCACACTGACCTTTATTTCATTTTGGCCAAGTATAACTACTGTGGCTTTTATTTTACTCGAGTGCGCAACAAATAATACTTCCCATATGAGAGTGACTCAAAATCGGAACAATGCAAACCGATAAGGACATTGTTTTCCATTCCATTCTTATCATATTTAATTTTTTGATTGTTTTTGGCTGAGATTTTGGAATTAGGTTAAATTTTTGTTCAATATAATCATGAATAAAGTGTTAAAGTTTATAAAATATGTAACATTTATTCTCTTACTATATGGTTAGGATTATGTATTTGATTTTTATTTTTTTAGTGATTCAAAATTTATGAGTTTTCTAGTTTCAAAATTTTATAGGTTTGATTAAAAATATATTGAAATTTTATTACAAATTTCAATGTCATAGTTTCTAAAGTTTAAAAAATTAATCTTATTGTGTGAATTAATAACAATGATTGTTTAATTTCAGTGATTTTTGTATTATATGGTTAAATGCCTGCTATGTGGTCTTCAATTTTTTGATTTTTGTAAATTTTCTGGTACAATTTGACAAAATATAATTTACTTTTGAACCAATAGTTCTTGTCATCTTAGATATTAGTTCCGGAGGTAATGTAAGTTGCACTATAATTTGTATTTGCTTTCTCTGATATGCTTTCCTAGTTTTCACTTGAAAAAATGATATCATTTAGGTAAATTGTGCATATGAATTTATTGTGTGTATTTTTATACTTATATATGGACAAAGTATTATATGTGATATTTTTACTGTTTATTGATATATTATCTGAATAGTCATTATATTTATAGCCTATGTTATATGATGAAGAATTTTAACATATTATAAATATAATTTCTAAACAATATCATTTACTTGAACTTTAAATGATGGCATTTAGCTCTTTGAAAAATATGTGATATAGAGAATGTAAATAATGTAGCCAATGAGTAGCTCAAGTGTGTGAAATGTTCCATCTTGATATGGTTAAGGGGACGTACTATATTTATGTAATATCCTTACATGATGAAAGGATTGTATATTGAGAACAATTATGCTAGGCAATTTTTTAGTTGTGACAAATGCAATTTAAGGGCACTAGTAAGTGCAATGTTTTTTTTATTATGAAGATTTATTGGCTAATTAATGAACTTTTAAATGCGCATTTTATTTTTATATAAGATACAAAGTAATGTAAATATTTTAAATGGTATGATCCATCACTGTGCATTTATTGTTAAAGGATAAAATATCAATAATTTCTGTGGAAGGCCTAATTATGAGCACAAAAATATCATTTGGACATGAAATGTGACATATTGGGACTGGTCACACAATTGTAGGTGCTCAACAAACCGGTGACGTTATCGGAGGTTGCACAGGACTTGTGTAGAGTGTTGCAGACTGGCTGCAGCGAGAAGGCCAAGGACTTTATGCAGTAAAAGTCCCAAGGACTTTATACAATAGAAGGCCCGAGGACTTTATGCAGTAAAGGGACGAGGACTTTGTGGAGTCGGACGGGTAGCAAAGCGTGGATAGCCAAGGTATGCGGACGACCAATAAGGCAAATGGCAGATGTATGGACGGTTGATAGTGCGCGGACGGCCAAAGAGGCAAAAAGGCCGATTGATGAAGCACACAGAATTTACCGGTTGGTTTACTGGTATGGAAACGCCAGAGGACATGGGCTGCACAGTAATGACCGAGGATATGAGATAATATTCGAGGTCGTTGTTATTGCTTGGAGATATTAAGGAACGTTCGAGAACTCTGTGATGACTAACGGCATAGAGAACGGCTGATGGTCCACGGACTTGAGGGCAGTAAGGACCGAGGATTTCGTGACAGCTGACGTAGCAAGCAATTGGCTTTGCAGAGCAGGTTGCAAAACTGCAGGTGTGCGTCGTCTGTACAGGTAGTAGGTTGCAGAGTTAGTGGGCAAAGTTGGTGGCAGGTTACAGAGTTGGTGGCAGACGATTGTTTAGAAGCAACTTGCCTATTGGTAGATGCTCTCCACGTCGGCTCCTTATAAATATGTATGTTGAGCATGCGGTGGAGTAGTGGCAAGGTAAGACATAAGAGTGAGGGAGGCGATCAAGTCTCTAGAAGAAGCTTACGGTAGTGAAGTCCACGAAGGTGAAAAGAAAGGAGAGGGGTACACCACCAATGAGGAAGGAGAGAACAAAGACAGAGAGTAGGAGAAATGAGAGTTTTCTTATTTACCCTGAAGAGGTTTTTTTTTATCCAACTGAGTGTGTAGCGGACACTCCACATTGATGGTTCTTTGTAACCAATTTTTACATAGTGAACTTATTATAAGTATTGTATCCCGTAATTTTTTTTGGTTCGTGAAGGATTTTTTATATAAAATTTGTGTGTGCTTCTTCTTTTCTATGTTTTTTTATTTTTATAATATCTCATGAATCTAGTATGCCCTATGTTACATTTATGGTTATGTTCAAGTATAATAGACAGTAGTATAAATTTTTTATTATCACATAAAGTCACATTAATTTTGGCTTTACAACCTACTTTTATTGGATCATTCTGATTTAAGAATATTTATTGTATTACTTTTCTATCATATCATAATGATTACATACAAGAATGCAATATTTCTTCACCCCATCAATATAATTCTTTGAACTTTTTTCTCATGGCTCCAAAGTTAAGATGTTTCACATATCATTAATAATTGTCTTACCTCAATATCGGTATATATATATATTTGCTTTATTACAAAGATTTTTTTTTGATCTAAGTAAAATTACTTTAAAAAATGCTATAATTTTTATTTTTGCTTGTTAAATATTCTTAACATGTATTTAGAGTTACTGAAAAATTATTAATAAAAGAAATTTTACAAAAAAAAAAAAGAAGGTATACTTAATACTGTCAATCGTAAATTTTTACCATGAAACTCAAAAAAAGATTGAATTTACACAAGTAGGCTATACAAAAATTAGAAATTCTAATGCATAGTATTAAATTGATGTTTTATAGACTATTGATAATATTAATATACTTATATTATCAAGACAAGATCAACTTATATATGAATCCATCCTTACCTCTTCTAAATAAATAATAACAAAAAAAAAAACATACAACTGCATCAACCATTTCAATGTAGAGACATATTCTCCATACATGTAGCTGAACAATTGCCTCCTTTTTAGTGACTGACATTGAAGTTGGAGGCTTTCCTTATTAAGGAAACAACAATATTAAGGTACTCCCTTTTACTAGTGGCCACGAGTTTTACGAGAAACTCTTGAAATCTGAGAAATAAGTCATCCATGATTGCTGCTCCAAAGTCCTTAGCCAACAGGGGTTCTGCTATTGCCCTTATGCTATCTGCAATATATTTGGCACGCACTTTAGGGTTTGAGCTGTCACAACCAGCATCCCATCCCACAGTAAAAGTTTTAAGTTTGTGGAGACTAAACGATCCTTCTCCCTCTATCAACTCTACCACTTCTTCAACTGTGGGGGTATAAAATGGCCAGTTAAACGTCTCCAACTTTTTCCTTTCAATCAAGCCCTATATTTGGTATTGGATCGAAAACATTTGTTTAGTTTCATAAGGTACTAGAAAAAGAAGAAATACAACTATTCATAGCTATCAAAAATGAATATAAACATTCCTTTCATTGCACAATAAAGGTTTTTAATTATCTGACTTCTTAGATTAAACAATATCAACTTTGACAAATCATTTTGTATAGACTAATATGATTATATAGATTTAGAGATGTCAAAAGATTTCCTGGATTGTTTCAAGAAATAAAGGATGGAATTCCTCTTTCGTTATGCTATATATAACTTAAGGCCTCAAATAATTTTATTTTAATAAATATTCTATATACTAACATTTTATTAGTTCATACTTCATATTATAGTAAAGTGAAATAATATATAAAAAAGTAAGATTATATTTGTACCATGTATATGAATCAAAGTGTCAACTATAAGTATCTCTAGCAGATAATGAAAGTATAAAAAATATCTATAATGTTATAGTGCTATAAAAACTTATATATGATTGTTATGTCAAATCATATATTTTATGATTTGGAACAACTACAATATAAAAACTTATTCATGATATAGTTAACAATAACATTGTAATTAAAAGAAAATGGTGCTCGGTAAAGTTCATAAAAGTACCTCTAAAGCCATGTCATTAAGAATAGTCCCAACATGCTCCATTATGTAATGTGAAAAAGCAATGTGATATTTAAATCTAGATGATAACTTGAAAAGATATATACAATAATGAACAATAATAAAGACCCGATTTTGGTGACGAAGTGTTTCGTACCCGCGTGTCGAGAAAACACTCCGGTTTCAACGGGTAAGTGAAGCAATGCACTATGAAAATCCAAAAATTATAACCCGGACTTACAAAATCAATCCTAATACAACTAATCGACTCTTTCGGTTTTTCCGTCAATCGAAATGAATTTTCAATCAAGTCTCCTTCTTCACGAACCAAGGTCTCCAAGATGGTAGAATGACAAAAGTTTCAATATTTGAAACTCAAGGTTTTGTCTTTTTTTTCAAGAGAGACTAAATCAATGATGCATGAAAGGCTTTTCTCTCAAGTTTGAAGACAGGCTGTGGCAAGAGGTTTCAAAAAATTAATATGAATTTAATGAACAACAATAGCCCCCTCGATAAAGAGCCGGACGTTTTAGACTCGAGTGGTATCGAGCGCGAGCGGGAAGGCTTTGGACGGCTCGGCGAATGAGGGCACCGAAACTTTAACCCGACAAAAAAATGATGTCATATGGTCACGGAATATGCTAATTAGATAAATATCTCTAACAGATCGGAACTTTTGCTGCTACCAATGAATGTGAGACCATACAACCTTCAACTGTAATTTCTTTGGAACGAGACGTCAAAAATAATGCAAAATCATTTTTAAATTGTGTGTAGTATGCTTTCCACACTGGCGGAGGGCTTGTTCGTGTAATATATATGTTTTTCTTGTTCCATACCTCTCCATGTCACTCACCAATCCTTTTGGCACCTATTGATATAACAGAAATTAAACCATAATTTAGAAATAAGATTGAAAAGAAACTAGTAAGGGCGTTACAAAAATCTTTAAAAAACAATGTATGCATAGAATATGAAAAACTAAAATTGTACAAGAGTGGCCGCCAAACCAAAGTAAATAATATGCACTCATACATACATACCAAGAGTTAATTATTGCATGTAAAAAATATGAACGTGATCCTAATATAATAACTAATTGGTCCAAAAGATTAAAACATTAAATTAATAATAAAATCCTATTTTTAACAGCATTGCAAGCCAATGCTATATTGCTCAATTGATTAGTTATGAAAGAGTATTACCCCTTTGCGTATTATCTATAACTCAACTTGTGCTCGGCGAAAAACTCATGCAATTGTCTTTTGCTTAGAGTATGACATAAATGCAAATTCACTTCTTAAGTATTCCAGAGTTTTAAGCAAGTAAGTAAATGGGCAATAACAGTTTTATATTTAAATAATGGGTTTTCGGCTTTTATCTGAAATATTTGGATATCAGATAGTTAGTTAAACTATATACAAGGTAAAGTGAGGAGAAAATCGTTGAGATGAAATTCCCAATAGATGGCAAACAACATTATGTTGTGTAAGGCCCAAGGTTGCCTACTCGAGATAGCCAATGAACACCGCACAAAGATTGAACAAAGTGTAAGAATTTATTAGGATATAGCCTTCCATAAAACGATCTAGAAGTAGCAAAAACAAAGCATCGGCTACATTCAATCCCATCATTTTCTTCAAGCTGCTTATAAAAGCTTGGCAATGACTCGAAGAGCGTATTGAAATCATTTCCAAGAAGGTCGTTTAGTAGCATATTGAATTCAGGTGTTTGACAGTTCGATTTTTGACATTCGCAATTGATTTTGTCAGTCACTTCTAAAACAAAGGCTAGAGAATTAGTTTTTGTGGAGCAACCCAAATAAGCCATGACGAGACAATCAAGCATTAAGGTATTGTACAACTTATTTACATTTTCTTTAATCATTTGCTCTGTCTTCATGAATACTATTATCTGTTATAGAGATAAATCATACAAAAAATAATGCGTTGAAATACATGAAAAAAGTGTGACAAAAATGCATATAAACATGCCTCAAAAAGATATATAAAGGTCAAATATTTGCTCGTATAGAATTTTTATAATAATTTAAAAGTCTAGAGTTTAAACTATCAAAATATTATTAAAATACAGAAATTAAGCTATTTACATGCATATTAACTTTTTCCAATCTACTATTTATTTTGTGATTGCATAATTGTACAAATTGAACCTATTGTGCTCTAATTTATTTCTATATACATTCATATATCAATATGTATTCAAGTATGTGTATGTGTGCGCTTGCGAGACCAATTTAGGTTTTTGTTATAGACATATAAATATTAGGTTTACATATTCTTTTCAAATTTGATATCTATCTTTATAACTTAGAAGATTAATATTAAAATTGTTAGAGATATTTGTCTTATTGGCATATTCCGTGACTATATGTATCATTGTATTAATGTCGAATTCAGGTTGTCGGGTTTCAGGTCCGCCCTTGCCGAGCCCATCCATTGACCGCCCATGAATTTCGAATCTCGCTCGAGCGTAAGAGGGGTGGCTTTCGATCTCGCCAAAAACGCTTGAAGGTAGCCCGCTCGATGCTCGCCCCGGCCGCTCGAGCGCAGGTTTTCCACGAAACCTCACGGCCGCTGCGCCGCTCGAGCCCTTGAGCGCGGCAAAACGGCAATTTTAAACGCGTTTTGGCTCCACTATAAATATTGGACTTATGTTTTTGAATCCTAGGAATTTGGTGAACTGATGTGCATGCCTCTTTGAGAAGAAAACCCTCTCATGCTTCAAGATCATTGTTTCTTCTTTTGAGAAAACTAACTACTACAAGAGTACTCTACATGTTCATGAAAGTTTTCTCACCAACTCTCTTTCACCATTGAAACCTTGCCTTCTAGAGACTCGTGAAGAAGGTGACTCGTTCAGTGATTGGAAATTCAAGTGGTTCAAGGGAAGATTGGCGAAGATCGGAAGAGCGGTTTTGCTGCGCGGGCAAATCCAAGGAGTTCCGGGCTCGTAAGTCGGGAGGTTAGCGGTTACCACCGCGTAAGTTGATTTTTATAGTGCATTGCTTCCCGGCCGTTGAAGCCGGAGTGTTTTTCGATACCGTGGGTATCGAGTTTTCACTTCGTCACCAAAAATTGTGTCTTTATCTCTATTGTTCATCATTACTATATTGTGCATGATTGCTAGTCTCGTATGCATCTAATGTTAAATATCTTTTACGTGTATCAGATATTTATTATTTATTGTTGCTTCCACTATATTTTTAATGGGGTCGAATAACGTTATGGTCACCCCGATTCACGACCCCGATCTAGATGCATTCTAGCAATCACTGTCCGTTCCTCCCTATTTTGATGGGAGCAATTATAAATGGAAGCTCGGATGAGAGCCTTCCTAAAATCTCTAGATGAGCGTGTTTGGGTGCGTACCCAAGTTCAAGGTGGACTCCACCCACTAGTTCCTCCAAGAATCTAACCAAAAGACTTATCTTCATGGACCAAGAGAAAATGCATGTAATTGAAAGAACATGCTATTTTTATGGCTGTACGATGAATTTAAACGTATTTCAATGTGTGAGACTTCTAAAGATGCGTGAGACATTTTAGAAATTACTCATGAAGGCACGAAGCTTGTTAAAAATTCAAAATTGTAAATACTCACCACTAGATTTGAAGAAATAAAAATGAAAGATGATGAGACCTTTGATGAGTTCTATTTCAATTAAATGATATTGTGAACCACATTTAATTTAGGGAATTAATGCGAGAATAAAATTGTTAGAAAAGTTCTTAGGTCATGAACGATTTAGACCTAAGGTCACGGCTATCGAAGAAAGCAAAGACTTTGATAAAATGAAGATTGAAGAACTTGTAGGATCCCTACAAACTTTGTTCAGTCAAGGAAAAACAAATCATAAAATCAAGTAGGGAAGAGCGAAATGATTTTTAGAATCGTAGTGATGATGAATTTTCCCTATTTGTCAAGAATTTTAGAAAGTTTTTAAAGACAAATAAATCTTCATCGAACAAATCGATGACAAACTCACCAAATTTGAAAAGGCGTGAACTTATTCCAAATTGATGAATGTAAAGGCTTTGGTCACATCGGGCTGAATGTCCAAACTTTAAACGCCAACCTTTAAAGCTAATGTGACCTTAGAAGAAGAAGATGATGAACAATGAAAAGCTCCGCCAAATGACGCGTTATGTAACTTGGAGAGAATATTAATCAATCGATAACTCGAGGCTGAGTAAGCTGAATTTGATGGCCTTCAAGAAGTTTACTGTTTAGGGAATATTTGAAAGTAAAGAAATTAAATAGAACCCTAAGCATCGGATCAATTTGAAAACTACAAAAGGTAGATTCTAAAAGCCAAGAGAATCGAAAGTCTCATTTTCTAAACAAATCACGACCCAATTTGAGGCCACTAGAAGAGATTTGAAACAATTCTTAAATGGGTCATGCAAAACTTGATCATATGCTTGGGTTGGGTAAAAGTGGAGAAAATAAACATGGGTTGGGATATGATGAAAATATGTTCGAAATGACGTGAAACCCAAAACAATTTTTATTGCCTCGCGAAAATGCCACAAATAACACATCAAAAGTCACTAAGCAAACCGACTCGTCGTGTGCCTCCAAAATTTGTCCCAAGTCATTTGCAAAATTTACCCAATCAAAAATGGTGAACAAATCATCAAAATCAAGTCTTCTATCATCATAAATCAAAGATATATGGAACCGTTCCTAAGTTTGTACCTACTTGTCATGCGTGGTGAAAAAGTTGGCTACATTCGTCCTCGATGCTACACCGTGAATTCTTTATACAATGAAAGAAAATGGCCAAGAGTGAACAAACTCCTTGATCATATTCAAAAACTAAATGAACAAGTACAAAGATTAAACCAAAAAGTAAATTCGGGGGAGAAGCATTTGGGTTAAGAAAAGTGAGCTAAATTTTGATTGAATGGCTCATATACTGTTCTAAACAAGAGAAAAAATAAAAATAAAAATTAAAATAAAAAAAAAGGAAAAATAATTGATTTCTCCTCGCTCGCCTTGAGCTCGAGTGGCGTTGAAGCCCGGAGTGTTTTTCGAACCAGTTTTCACTCGTCACCAAAAATTGTGTCTTTATCTCTATTGCAATTGCTAGTCTCGTATGCATCTAATGTTAAAATGTGTATCAGATATTTATTATTTATTGTTGCTTCCGCTATATTTTTAACGGGGTCGAAACACGTTAGCACGAAACGTGCTTTTTCAAAAATAACATATCAAATATTAATTATATTACCGTTATATAAAGAAGGACTTACTTGAAGGAATGAGTTGCTTGCATAAGTAGTTGCTCGGAGTCCACCATTCATGTTCATGCCCATAATTATACATTAATATTTTGTTAAATGAGTTTTGGTGATCCTATTAAGAGTATAAAGTGTTGGGGATCACTCCCGTGAAAAAGTTCTAGTGAATTTTTGCTGGGCAAGGCTCGAGACAGTCCAACGGAAGTTGAGTTTGGTGATGACTGGATTGCAATGTTAATCGGTTTGGAGGTTTAGTTAATCGGTTTTAGAGATTCGGAGGGAGTTTTGACCGGTCAGCAAGTAAGCCTACGGTTGGCCGCCCGCTTGAAAATGCCAACTTAGCAGATTTCTTGGGGATATGTGACAGTTTTCTTAGCGTTTTTATGAAATATTCACATTGTTGGCAAGATTAATTAATCATCCTTTTATGTGAAGAAGATTTCTAGTTTAAGGTATGCGTGTGCGTTTTTTTGTAGAAGATTGTGAGAGTAAGAGAAAAACGGTGAAGGAGTGCTCTTTGATTTCTCTTTGTTCTCTACTGTTGTCTCCAAAAATCTCATATAGTGAAATACGTTTCAGTGGACGGATTGTCCCGTGGTTTTTTTCTTGATTGAGAAGGATTTTTCACGTAAAAATTTGGTGTTCATTGTTTATTCTTCATTCATATTCCTTACTGTCTTCATTGGACCGGGAAAGTAGTCCGCCCTCTTTCCCAACAAGTGGTATCAGAGCTAGGTTTCAAACTCTGTTTTAATGGCATCCTCATCGTTAAAGAATCTGTCATTCAACTTACAACTTCATTCTCTAACAAGAGAGGGTGAAGAAGAAAGGGACAGGAAGGCGTTGAAGAAGAAAGACGAAAAAATTGACGATGAATGGCAAGATAAGAGGGATTTTACAAAGCATGCCATTAAAAACAGCGGACAACACACTCTCCAAAGTTCTTGCCTAACCGATCCGGCGGAGGTTTGGGAGAGTTGGAGAGTCGTTACAAATCCAAATCTCTAACAACCCCGATCGCACGTAAAGCGAGTTTTATGGCTTGGCTTGTGATCCTCAAGGAGGAGTTTCGAGAAACACTTGGATGAGTTTAATCGGATATTGACGTAGATGTCTGCGCTTGATGATGAGATCAAGGAGGAGGACAAGGCGTTGGTCCTGTTGGCTTCACTGCCGGCCACCTATGACCATATCGTCACAACCTCGCTGTTCGGCAAGGATACTTTAAGATTGGATGAAATTATTGCCTCTCTACTCATGAATGAGTCCAGGAGGTCACAAGGAACCTCATCATCTTCTCATTCTAAGGTCCTGGTGATCGAATCTAGGGAAAAAAGCAGAGGTCGCCACCTGAAATCGGGAGAGAAGAGTCACAACAAGTTGCGATCCAAATATCAAAATCTGGAGTGCCATCATTGTGGCAAAAAGGGCCACATTAAGAAGCATTGCTTCAAAGCGATAAAATGTAGAGAAGGAGAAAAGCAGTCACAAGTAGGGATCTCTGTTGACATGTCAAGGAGAGGTTGATGTAGATCTGGAATCTGGTTGGGTAATTGATTCGGGGCGCCATCCTACATGTCACGTCTCGGAAGGGACTATATACATCCTATCTCGGGTGATTTTAGAGTAATTAGGATGGGTAACAAAGAAATATCTCTGTTGAGGCGGAGGAGATATTATTCTGAAATACAAATAATTTTGAAGGATGTGCATCACGTTCAGGACATTCGTTTGAATGTCATCTCATCCCATCGACCGGATGATGAGGGCTATTTTGAAGGTAAATGAAAGTTGACGGCAGGGTCTTTTGTTTAGCGAAGGAAAAAGTATTTCAATTTGTGATGGAGCATGGATGGAGATGTAAAACGCAACTGTAAGGAGACGAGAGGATTTGTGACGGGAGGTTGGGCCACATGAGTGAAAATGGATTGTCTTGAAGGGCCTAATCAAAGGCGAAGAGGACGGGATGAAAACGTGTCCTTGTCAGTCGGAAAGAGAAGAGTATCTTTCAATGGAGTTTTAACCCCAAAAATCGGATTGCTTGATCTCTCAAAGAGAATTCGATCGGTGGTGCTCGATATTTTGTTTCTTTTTGTCAAGAAAGGATGGCATTCAAGGCCAAGGATCAAGTCCTTTGTATTTTTGAGCAGTTTTATGCTCTCGTGGAGCGTCTGACAGGGAAGAAATTGAAGACCGTCCTAAGTGATAATGGCGGTGAATATTTGGAACCTTTTGATAAGGTCACATGGTATTAGGCATCGAGAAAACACCACCGAAGATATTGAATAACGGATGAATTGACGCTCTTGGAGAGAGTACGTTGTATGCTCCGAAGCAAAACTTAATGCATTTGCGAGAGGCACTCTAGACGGCGGCCTACATTATCAACAGTCACCGGGTGAAGTGGCGAGAAAAAGATGCAAAATACGAGTGTTCGGATGTATACATGTTTCAAGAGATGAAAGGATGAAATTGGAGCCAAAGACGATGCAATGCGTCTTTCTCGGCTATGGAGAGGATGAGCTGGGTTACAAATTTTATGATCCTGCCACAAGGAAATTAGTCCCGTTAAGAGATGTAACATTTGCCGAGAATGAGACGATTGAAGACATTGGCAGGAAGGCAAATTGTAATGATAAACAGACGGACAAAGTAAGTATCAAAGAAGAGTTTAAACGGTCAAAAATGGCGGTCCATTGAAGATGGAGAGGAAAGCCATGCCTGCAAAAGAAATCGCTATTAGGCGATCCTCCAAAAGTATGTAATCTTGCGCAGTGAAATATAAGATTATGAAGAGGCTATTGAAGGCAAGGAGAAATGACTGAGGCCATGAAGGATGAGATAAGTTCTCTTTATGAGAACCATACCTTTGATAATTTCCCAAGGGAAGAAGTGAAGAACAAATGGATCTTTTGGGTAAAAACGGACGAAAACTCCAAAGCCAAGGTACAAGGCACGATTGGTGGTGAAAGGTTTCAATGGAAATGAATTGACTTTGATGAGATAGTAGAAATGCCACCCCAAGACGAGGTGGAGAATGGATGTTACTCCCTTCATGGAGAGCTTATTACATGGAACATCCCGAAGGTTTAGAGTCTAAAGGCATATAAGCTAACAAGTGGTACAAGAAGTTCGAGTCTGTTATGTTCCGAGATACCGCGGACTACTCATTGTATTTATGCAGGAGGTTTTGATGATTTTGTCATCCTTCTCTTATATGGATGACATGTTGATAGTTGGACGGCATATCAATAGGATAAAGAAGTTAAAGGAGTATTACGGTCATTTGCCATGAAGGATTGTGAAACTCTAATTTTATTCAAGAAAACTATCTTTATTCAACATGGACAAATATGAACACATTCATCATTATCGAGAAAAGAATATGTCCTAAGTAGGAAGCCTAATGTATGCCTCGTGCAGGATATAAAGGTGAGAGCCATTTTCTATTTAGGGCAAGGTTTTTGTAAAATGGATCAGACGAGGAACTTCAAGAGGTGCTTATGTCTTGGAAGTGACAAAATTAGTGGGATATTAGAGATATTGACACACGCAAATCCACATCGGCTTACTTGGTAAAATTTCAATTTCTTGGCAATCCAAGCTACAAAAGTGTGTGACTCTATCCACTGGCGGGCCGAATATATTGCAATCACGAGAGATGTGCAAGGAGATCTTTGGATGAAGAAATTTGTTCAAGAGTTTCTTCAACGGGAGAAGTATTCTATAATAATATTAAGAACTCTTCATCGAGATCCAAGCACATCGATGTATGGTACCATTGGATAAATAGAAGTTTAATTATATAATAACTAAAACTTTACGAAGAAGAATGAAGTATCTTTGTCAAGAAGAAATGGATCCAACTTACGGTCATGAGGAAGTTTGTTGGGGATCACTCCGTGAAGAAGTTCTAGTGAATTGAGAACTAATCGCTTTGGCTGGCAAGGCTCAGACGGTCAATGGAAAGTTGACCGGTTTGGTGAGCAAGGTTTTAGACGGTCAACGGGAGCAGATTGGTGGTTAACACTATGTTAATCGGTGTGGAGGTTTAGTTAACGGTTTTTGAGAGATTCTTGGAGGCAACTTCTCACTCCCAGTTATGAGTGTGTGTTGACCGGTCAGTCGTAAGAACGCGGACGGCCTACGGAGTCGTTTTTTCTAGCAGGGAATATTCACATTGTTGGCAAGGATTGGTCTTTTATGAAGAAGATTACCCTAGTTTAAGGTGTGCGTGTGCAGTTTTTGCGAGAAGATTGTGAGTAAGAGAAAAACGGTGAAGGAGTCTTTCTTGATTTATCTTTGTTTTAACCGTTGTCTCCAAAATCATATAGTGAAATACGTTTTAGTGGTGATTGTCCCGGGCTTTTCCATTTGATTGAAAGGATTTTACGTAAAAAAAGTTTATTCTTCATTCACTTACTTGTCTTCATTGAAAGTAGTCCGCCCTCTTTTGATTCTACCCATATCCTATCATTTTATCAATTTCTTATTTTTATTTTTATTAAATTGAAATTATATTCAGAAAATTCATAAAAATTGAAACAATTTAAAAGAAAAACATATTTTCCTATCTTATTTTTAGGAAGTTTAACATCACATAAGTTACAAGTAATAGCCATTTCTCTTAAGGAAAAGTAAACTTTATCTGTCGCACAAACTTCCCGACCTTAAAGTCACTTCAAGTTCACTTTTACACCAAAAAATTGAGTTTCAACATGTAAAAGATAAATGGATAATAAATTATGGTTCACAAATATTATTTACAATCTTAGGAATTTGATAAATATTAATTTTAAAAAATTAAATGAAGTTGAATAGAAGGGTCAGACAAATGTGTATTGGTTAAATTATTACTTAGTAAGGAAAAGTGTTTGATAAGCTGATCAAGGATTTTAAATTGAATAAGAGTGGCTGAAAAAAGACACCAGCTAAGATAAAATTTTAAGATGCCAAGAATGGTTATAGTTAAAATAGAATTTGGAAAGAACATATCTCAAAAGTAGGCAAAAATTTATAATTATTAAGTCAGATTAAATTTGACACAACCGTATTATTCAGCCAAAAAAATCATAACCATATCTTTTTATATCTAAATAGGAGTGGTTTGGATAGATACATTATTATTTTTAAAATATTTTATTTAAAAAATTTATATATATATATAAATACCTAAAAATATAAATTACTTTAAAAATTATAATATTTAGATTAATATATTAACTAAGATGTATTTAAATAAAAAATTTTTATATAAAAATTATTAAATTATATAAAAATATAATCTACTAAAATGATCGTTTTTAAAATTAATATTTATTTAAAAAATATATTTTAAGACATGTAGAATAATTTTTGATTAAAATCAAATTAAAAAAAAAAAGTGTCAAAATTAGGAAAAAAATTGCAATTGTTAAGTAAAATCGGGTTTGAGACGATGCTGTTATTCGGGCAAAAAGTCATAAAATTGGCCTTCTATATCCAAATAAGGCCAATTTGGGTTGGTACAAAGGCAGTTTTATCTTTTTAAATATTTTATATAAAAAATTTATAAAAATATAAAAGTTCTTAAATATATAAATTACTTTAAAAATTATAATATTTAGATTAACATGTATGCATTTAGATGAAAAATCTTTAAATAAAAATTAATAAATTATATAAAAAGATAATATGCTAAAAGGATTCCTTTCAAAATTGATATTTATTTAAAAGAATATATTTACAAAAAAAATATATAAAAATATGTGGTTGGCTAGGCCGAAGAAATCAATTTCATCCATGACTTTATTCGGTTTAAAAAATTAATTGGGACTAATTTTTTAACTATATATATCCATAATGCTCGTATACCTTGATCAAATTTTGAAAATTTTGTTCGATCGAACTAGATTGATCAAATTGTCCAATTCTAATTTAGTCTAACACATAACATAAAATGATAAATAAAAAACATTATAAGGCAAATGTGATACATACCCTAGATAACCAGTGGACACTATACAAAGAGTGAACAAAGTGTATGAACTTGCAAGGAAATAGCCTTCCATAAAATGATCCAGGAGTCCCACAAACAAAGCATTGCCCTAACTTGGTTCCTCTTTCATCTTCAAGCTTCTTATAAAAGTTTGGCAATGAGGTGAAGAGGGTATTAAAATCATTGCCTGGGAGATCGTTTAGGAACACCTTGAACTCAGGTGCTCGGCAGTTCAATTTTTGACATGCGGTGTTGACTATGTGGATAACTTCTGAAACGAGCTCAAGTGAATTAGTTCCCGTTGAGCAACCCAAGTCGGTCATGACTAGAAAATCAGGTTGTAAGGTGCAATATAACTCCTCTATGCTCTCTTTAATTACTTGCTTTGTCTTCTCAAATATTGTTCTCTGTTATGAATTAAAATTATAATAAAAATTAAACACAAAAAAAGATTGAAGACGATAGATCTCTTATGAATATGAAATTCTTTAATCTCTTAATTTAAATTCAAGCTGAAGACAAAATCATAAAAACAAAGCAAATTATGTTTAAAAATAATGACAAAATAAGAAAAAATCAAATTTAAATTCAAGTGGATTGGGAGAGGGTATTATTTAAACTTGTGAAGGTTCACAGTGTGATCCCTATGGAGGAAAGATATTGAAGGGCAACGGAAGATGTCATCAATAAATGTGAGAGATCCCCCGTAAGGTTGTGAGAAAATATTTATTTGGTTTTAGATTACTCTATTATGAGTATCATAATAAATAGATAGTTATTTAGAGGACAAGCGATACTCACGTGTGGTGCGCTTGAGTGAAAATATCACGCAAAAGTCACATGATAATCATGCGAGGGTCGACTAAGGATTGGTTGAGGGCCATTCGAGTGATAAAAAAAGATGAAGGGTCATACGTTGTTTGTATGATGGTCCGCCGATAGTTGATTGAGGGCTAGTAGAATGGCATATAATAGGTATATGAGGGATGCACATGATTGATTGTTCAGAGAAATGGCGCCGGATGCATACATAACGGAAGTATATGCATAGCTTGTCCAGAAAAGTCACATTTGATAAGTGTTTGAATAACATTCATACGTCATTTGTCCAGGAGGTCACGCCTGATACGTGCCTAATTGGCACTCATGTTTTATTTCTATTAGAAAGTTACACTTGACGTGATTTTAGGGTATATAAAATTAGTTTTCTTTCATAAGTGGTGCCGCATAGAGAAAAAAGAAAAAGAGAGAAGATAAAGAAATTTAGCATTTGATTCAAATTCAATTTGATTTTCATTTTTTACCAAGGTTTGGTATATTATTTTAGTATTATTTTTTAGGATGTATTTTTATTTTGTTACTCTTATTTCTCAATATATTTTTTTCCTGTGGGTTACTAGGTGTATAGTTTGAATTTAAATTTTATTTTAATCAGGATTAATTAATCTAAAATAATTAAAGTTAGGGTTAAATGAGAAATAAATTTGCATCAAAAAGTTATGGTTGAATCGGGTTACATCGAATTGATGGATGCCTAGTCGGCACCCAATGCATGCCAATACATGTTTCGGGTAGGAAAATCGTGCCTAACTTTTGCCTGAATAGAGTTCGAGCATACTTTTCAGTCACCCATACTTGATGTACGTCCGATGGACTCTGAACTCATTGAGGCAAAGTACCAACGCCTGATGCTCACCCAATGTAGTGCTCATGCACTATCATGTTTGGCCATGGCGCTTGACACGCACTGGACAAGCGTTTGAGCGTCACTTTGCTATATATATCGTATCCAGCTAAATTTCAATTATTTTTTGTAGAGATTTGAAAGAGAAGAGAGAAGAGGAGGAGAAGAAGAAAACGAAAGTGAGAAAGGAAGCTAGAGAAAGCAAATTTAAGTGGATCAAAGTAAAATTTTGGTAAATTAAAATTAATATAAGTGCATCCTAAACTTCTCTCCTTTGTTGCTATTTTTTTCTCACTTTTTTGAGTATTTCTTATTTCAAATACACATATATGATATATTTTTGTACTTAAGATAATTATACTTCATATGCAAAAATCCTTACTCCCATTCTGTGCAATTTTTATTAAAATCATATGTTTAGTTTATATATTTTGGATTATTAAGTTATTTTTTATAATTTTCTTGCATACATATGTTAAATTAACAGTTATATAACTTTTGTAAGCTTTAGTTTCATATATAATATCGTTGCATGCTTCAAATTCACAAAGTTTATTTCTTACATGTTCTAAAAACTCTGTAATTTGTCCTAGTATGCATGTTATTTGAAATAAAATAATAAAATTTTAAAATGTCACTAATTTTCTTACAATTTAGTTTGAAAAATTTATAATGTAGCCCTTGTATGTTAAAAAACTCAGTATATTTAAATTTTTGTAAAATGTTTATGTACTGCATGATAATTATTTGAAAAGATTATGAAAATTTTTTTACAATTTGTTAAATGACTAAGAATATTTTTTTTTTGAATTGAGAAAATATAAGAATTATATAAAATTGTGGAGAGTTTTCATAATTTAAATATCAAATCATTATAATAAGTTTAGTGGGTAATATATTATGACATATTTTAGCATATTATAGTGGTAATTAAGGTTTGAATCTATCATCCGCAGATAAAATAATATTCGACCCCGTTTACACCTTTATATGTAGTATGACTATCTAGGGATCTTAAATAATAGCGTAAGGTATTTGGTTGTGTGAAAATAAATATAACCTAAATTTAGATTATTCGCTCATTTAGTTGATAAAGCCTTATTGGCTTTTGGTCCATAAAAATTGTATAATTAAGTATAAATTAAGAATATAAAAAAATTTCAAAAGCTATGTGCATTATCCTAGAAATTCAGAGCATTCCATTGAATTTGATTAATTGTTTCTTTCAACATACTTTAATGCAAATTATATATTAATTTATGTAAAAATATATGCATTACTGAGTTTTTGATTCATTATATTTCTATTTTTTACTAACCCATTCTGATTAAAGGTTTAGGCACTTGTAGGAAGGTAATGTTTTAATGAAGGAGCTAAAGCAAAGAGATTTCAAATTAGATCTAAAAAGGAAGCATATGTTATATTTTATTTTAGATAGTTTTGATTTTATATTAATTTAATTATGGTATTATAGTAAGAATGATGTTGTTGAATTATAATTTTATTATAGTTATTCAGATATTTTGATTTTATTTGGATTAGATATGACTCATTATATAAGGTCATACATCATATTTTGGTTGATATTCGGAGCCACCTAATGATGTGGTATTTTAGGTCCTGTATTCAGGTCATATTATTTTTATTTTGGTTGGTTAATATATCAATGTGAAACTCACATCTATGATTATTTAAGTTGCTAATTTTTAATGTATTAATATCATTAATTATAGATGATAAGATTGAGTTTTAGGACTTGACACTAGTATGTTGGGGGATTTACTATTCTACTATTCTTTACTCGTGTTTGTAGTAAAGAGATTTTAGATAGAATTATTTGAACAATACTATTATTATAGTGTATTAGTTTAAAATTTATTCCATAATTTATCTCTTAATTGAGAAACTTTTTTCACATTAAAACGTTATATAGTATTTTATTTTTTATACTCATGAGTTTAGTTGTTAATATTTGATAGTGAGTCAATTTTGTTTTGGTATGTCAAATGTCCTTATTTTGGCCAATTCCTAAAATAATTGGGTCTATCAACTTAATTGAAGGTGGTTGGGTCTCAAAGGGTCCATTCCCCCTTTAAGAATCAGAATGCTCATCTGAAACCGGTAAGTACTATCCTTCCACTTGTAATATCGTTCCTCAATTTCACTATCGGGGTGTGCTGGAGATGGGTGTGGAGAAGGCACCGTCTAGAGGCTCATCTACCTATTCTGGCTGCCGGGAAATGTTGTGGGGGCCTCTGTCATGAAGACATGCATTGAAAGCTTTACATCCTCTTCTTGAAGCTTCTAAATAAGATTGATGCGAGTTCCATATCGGAGAGTTAGTTTTAAAGTGGGTTTGTTTATTAGTTTAAGGGGCTCTTCTTCCTACTAGGCTAGTCTTTTGGGACGGGCTCTCCCCTAGGACTTACGCTCGCAACAAAGAATGTGAGGGATTGATTAGTCCAACCTCTTTGATGAATGTGCAGCAAAGAAGGAATGTATATTTTCTTTCCCCGCGTCTACTTATCATATTAATGGGGGAATGATTTATACTATTTCTGCGATAAATATGGAGGAAGCTTAGCCTTCGAGTGTCCAATTAGATCCTATATTGGTCCATATAACTGGAGATTTTCTATAATTTCCACAAGTTCCTCTATTCCTAGGGCACCCAATAGGCTAGGTCACCCCACCCTAGATCTTGGGCATTCTTGATAAAAACTAGTCCAATCTAAAGAGGGTGCTCGATTCTCGCCCCTATCTTTCTTTCTGCCATGCACTAATGAAGAGAAAGTGATTGTTAGGCCCTTGCTAGAGATAGCTCTTCGTGGGGTGGAGTTATGGAAGAACTCCATTTTGGGACATTTCATTGGAAAGAAATTCCCCTTCCCTGTGCTAGAAATTGCTGCCCGCAAGCACTGGTAGAAGTTTGGCCCAACCAGAACCATAGTTAATCAAAATGGTTTATTCTTTTTAACATCTCAAACTTTAATGGTTTGCGATCCATTCTTAACAATGTCTCCTTGACTATTCCTAAGTAAACCCATATTTTTAAATGAATGGAAACCAAATATGAATTTGAGCAAGAAGGAACAAAAGATTGCCCCTATTTGGGTAGTTTCTTTGAAGACCCTTTGAAATTTCTATTATTTTCTGACTCAGACAATAACAATGTCATTATTTAGCACTTTTCAAATCTCAGGGGGAGGACCATGAGGAGTGGTATTCATGACCCTAAAAACCTTTGGCCATTTGTCTTGAAAATGAATTTGGCTAACATTCTTTTGAGCCTTGTTTATATTTCCTCTATTGACGATACTCACTCAATTGTGTTCAGCTTTAGTGACTCCAATGCTCCAAGCAAAATGGGTTCTATGCTACCTTTTTCAAGAAATCTTGGGACATTGTGGGTTAATCTATCTCCCACATGGTCATGGATTTCTTTCAGAAGGGGTGGCTTTGGAGTAGATTAAGTGTACGACAATTTGCATCATTTTGAAGGTCAGCTCACCTTCTAGGGTTACTGTTTTTGACCTATCGCTTGCTGTAACGTAATCTATAAAATAATATCCAAAATCATTTTGAGTTGGCTTAAGGCTACTCTCCCGATCCTTGTTAGCCATTGTCAAATGGCCTTTGTGGAAGGTAGTAACAATAGGGATAATATCTTTGTTATCCAAAAGCCTCACAAATACTACTTGAATGAGGGCCCTAATAGATGTGCTCTAAAAGTTGACATTACGAAAGTTTATGACTCGATCAATCGGGACTTTATGATTGGTGTTTTGAACATGATGACATTTCAGACAAGTTCTTCAATTGGATCAAAGAGTGTATTATCTCTTCTATGTTTTCTATCTTCGTCGATGGGGAGACCTTGGGCTTCTTTGAGAGTTAGAGGGCCATCCACTAACGTGACCTTTTGTATCCCTATCTTCTTTTTTTTTTTTCACATGGAGATTTTTCATAGTATTATAAAAGTCAAATCTCCAATAATCAAGACTTTTTCTTTCACCGGAAGTGGAAAAGACCCATCACTACAATGCTGGCTTTTGTGGATGTATCCTCTTTTTTTTTACGGCCGATTGTAAATATGTGGAGACCATCTATGATTACCTTGGGGATTTCTCCTATTTCTTGGGGGTGGTTCCTAATTCGAAGAAAAGTGAATACTTCATCTATAGCCAAGAAAGCTAGAATGTTGAGACTAATGTGGAGATCAATGGATCTCAAATGACAACTCTTTCTATCCACATCTTGAGAGTTCCTCTCATTTTGTGTGTATTTGGCATCTTTTGACTGTCCGGTATTTATTGAGAGGATCTCCTGTAGACTTATATATTGGAAGAATTATTAGGTTTCCTTTGGTGGTGGTCTTTAGTTGATTTCCTCAGTCTTTACGAATATTCATAATTATTGGGTTTCCATACACATTATTACTAAATTTACAATGGAAAGGATTAATAAAATCCTTAAGAGATTTTTATGATATAACTCTAATTTTGACAAGATCTTTGCTAAGGTTGTGTGGAACAAGGTCTGCACTTCCAAAGACAGGGTGGTCTGCGTTTCAAGAATTTTATTGCATGGATCAAAGCTTTTTTGGCTAGAGATTTCAAGAGGCTAGTGGTGGGAGGTGACTACTCTATTTGGGTGAATTGGGTTAAGCGTAATCGCATTAAGGACAAGTATATCTGGAATGTTAAAATTTTCGAATAAGCCTCTCAAATTTTCATAAGATTGTGAAGTTTCATAATTCACTTAGACCATTTGTGCAGCACAATATGGGCAATGGAAAAAAACATATTATGGTTAGATTTTTAGTATCCTGTGGGTTCTCTTATTGCCACTTTCCATGACCATATTGCCCTTGGGAAGGGCATCCATTGGCATGTAAAAGTTGGCTCCATTATTTCTAGTAACCAATAGAGATGGCTATTGCGGGATCTCCTCTTTGTGGGCTCCTTTGTTAGATTTTAGCCATTCTATGATCCTAGCCCCACCTCTACATATTTTATTTGTCGGGACATTGAAGTTAATAGCCTCTTTTTTGTCTAGTTGGCCTAGAGTAGCTTTTTGCTGATGCATCTAGAGCTGACTTAGGTTGCTCTCGTTTGGAGACCTAGTCACTACCCTTTTCATACTTTTTATTTTTTGGCTAATCATTAGAGGTGGTTTTGAGACTTTAGGCACCCGTTGCTTCCTCCGCCTTCCCTTTTATTATGTGCGTTGCAGAACTATTAATATATCGCATCTTTTCAATTGTGAAGCTACCAAGAAGATTTTGAAGGTTTGCTTAAATGTCAATCATGCATGACCATGCAACAATTAAAGTAGAGTCATTGAGTAAGCAACCACCAAATGGAATTTTCGGTCTAGCTTCAATCTTCGCTTTAGATTGGCTCTATTAGCCACGACCGACTTTATTTGGAGGGATCGAAACGCCAACATTTTCGATGCATCATTTTGCTTTGATAGGGAAAAGACTACCTTGACCATCCTCAATTTTCTCTCGCTTAAAAAACTTCAAAGTGATGTGGATCGTCCATTATTACATTTTTTGAACTGTATGTGTTTTCATTGGTTTTTCTTATTGCTTAAGGCTTCATCATTTTGAGCATTTGTATTTGCATAGATTAGGTTGTAATCGGCTCCTCTTTAGTTTATTTGGATTATTTGGAGTCCTTATATATAATTTTTTGGTTGATATATATATAGCTCCTTTTTAGTTTATTTGGATTATTTGGAGTCCTTATATATAATTTTTTGGTTGATATATATATATATATATATATCCAAAAAGTACTTATCCAAAAAAGAAAAAAAATTTTGCAGAGGTATATAACATGTGGGAGCGAGGACTTAAACAAAAAGGCACGTTATTTGGTACAACAGATATTCTAAATTTCTTTCATATTTTCTCCAAGTATATTTTCTAAAAGAATGTTGTCAAAATTTTATATTATAAGTTCTGCAAATGTAATTTTCTAGATGAATATGGGATACTTTATAAAGTAAAATTGGATGCACTTGGACAAACAACAACTAGTTTAGAGCAATCAACCGGATGGCAGTTAAATCAAAGAGGAATATTGGAGACGATTGGATGGCTAGACCAACATTGGTGACTATAATTTATTTCTTTCAAAATAAGGAGTGATGCGTCCTCGATCTAAATTTCGAACGGTTTCAGATCGAACTGTTCGTCGGATTTCGGTCACCATTCGTTGAGCTTAGGATCGTACATACTACAACTTAAAATAAGAGGTCAGGTGACGGTGTGATTTGATCCCATCAAAAATATTCTGACGCTCAAATTAGTATAAAATCGTCTGAGAACAAGAAGGTGAAATGCAAAGATTACAAGGATAGACGCTTGGAGTGCATTTGAGAACGTAGGTGCACTCGTGGAGAGAGTGGCTTGGTTTGAGGTTGCTCGTATAAAGCAATTTTCTCTTGGTACTTAGTTTGCAGGGGACCAGGTGTAGAGAGAACAAGGAAAGCGTCAGAAAGTTTGAGAGTATAGGGAGTTTTTGTCAGCTTTAGCTTGTTAGAGGGCATTTTGTAGGAAAAAAAGAGCGTGCCTGTGGAGTGAATCTCCATAACGTTTTATAGCTATGGTCTTACACTGCCTTCCTTGCATCGACAAGCAGGATGCCCGCCTTCTATGGGAATCGTTGCCTTTCCTGTGTGAATGCGAGCGCCATTCTTGGCTGTAACGGTCAATAAGGCGTATCCCTTTCCTTCTACTTATGGTAATCGTTAGAATTTCTTCTATAGATTGCACTCCGATTCGTGCGCCTTCCTCCCAGGATACGCTTCTGATTATGGGAGGTTGCCATTACAGTGTTGATTGCCTTTTTCAGAGGTGTAGAAAATCAAGGCAAATGACCGTTGAGGTTTGGGGAAGCGTGTGTGGGCTGATTTAGATATGGGCCGTGTTCATTTTGGTCTGCAATCGGCCTACTTGTTGCTCCTCCGGTCAACAGAAGTGTTAACCGTTCTAGGCGCAAATAGGCTGTTGTTGCTCTTGCGCCACTTACTCTTTCTG
Organism: Nepenthes gracilis; assembly: GCA_033239525.1. Classification (NCBI taxonomy): domain Eukaryota; kingdom Viridiplantae; phylum Streptophyta; class Magnoliopsida; order Caryophyllales; family Nepenthaceae; genus Nepenthes; species Nepenthes gracilis. The sequence goes on along the minus strand of BSYO01000018.1, from coordinate 13,493,123 downwards.
GGCCAGCCCACTATTGGCGTCCCCATCTTTGCAATAACGTCGGCCACTCCAGCCAGTTCTCTAGTAGCCAGCTTCACTGGCTAAGCATCCATCTTAGTAATTGGCTCCTGCAATCCGGCGGCTTCAAGCAACAGCTTCACTGGCGCGACTCTCGCTGCCAAGTCACCCTGCAGTGATGGCTCAGCGTCAACGTCTCCCATAGCGGCTTTCTCAATGGCTCCAAAGTCAGCCATAGAAGCCTCAAACCCCAAGAGCTCTCCAACTCTAGCAAGCTGCACATCCATCTTGTAATCTGGCTTTGTGGAAGACGAGGAAGCAAGCTCAGCTGGTGTGGCCATTTTCTTCCCAAGGCTGCTAGGAGCATCACCGATCGTTGGAGCACTGGCTTCGTTGATGGTGAGAGCGCCGGCCTTCCTCTTATGTTGCGATACCTCCAGCGGTGGAGGTCTGATCTTCTGAACCTGCGAAGGAAGACTCCAACGAGCTATCTTGGCCTCCGCCCCGAAAACGAGGCGATCCCTCCTGAACTCGGAGAGATGCCCCTTCATCAACTGCAACAGTGGCTCTATTGCCTCCACTGCCTCCACCTCTTTCTTGGAAGGCTTCTCGGTGAAAGTATTAGGGACCTTGCCCCAATTCCGGGACAAGGGCCAACTGTTAGCAACATGAATGAAAAAGAACCGGTCATTCCAGTTCTTAACTGACTCATAAATCACGCTGCGAATATGCAGTGCCCGTGGAGATAAGGAAATCTAGTCCCCACTCTGGGTGAACAGGAACATCACCTTGACAGCCTTCACCGTCTGCATCCGTGAACGGTGGCGGAGGAATATGCACAATGAACACAGATAACGCACATCATTTGCATGAAGTCGTGTGATGAGAACACTGAATGCCTTGAGGATGCACAGTAGCTCCTCTGGAATAGGGAGGTGAAGCTCACTCCACAGGTGTGCCTCATATACTATGATGTGGCCAGCAGAAGAAGAGCAAGCCCTATCCTACTCACTAGGCATTGAAAAAACAATGTGTGAGGGGATGTTAAACTCAACGAATAACTCCCTCACCTCACTAGTAGAAATGATTGAGCCGATTTCAGTAACTGAAGGAGCCATGGGATCAGAGCAAGAGGAGGAATAATGACTTAGATTTTTTAAGAAGAAAAGTATGAAAAGTTTGAATTGACGCACGGTTTTTATAAAGCTCATAGCTGTTGGAGTAAGGTGGTGCATCGAAAAGGCGCGACAATCATAACGGACACGTGTCGATTCAAGAGAGGGCGCCTTCAAATCGAATCCTCTAGCGAATTAGTTACAAGGATTGTAAATTCACTAGATGATGACACATGGCAGAGAACGACAAGCCGCTTAGAGCACTGAAATGACTTTGTGGCCCTTCAATTACCTGTCTGGCATCATTCTCAACCCACACCATTCTCCTGATTCTAGCATTACGATCAACAAATTTGGTCAACGCTCTGTCCATCTAAGTCCTTCGGATTCTAACACGATGGTCAACGGATCCGGTTAACTCTCTCTCCAGCCGAGTTCTCCGGATTCTGACGTTGCGCTCAACGAATTTGGTCAACGTTATTGTCTACTCAATTCTCCGAATTCTAACGTTGTGGTCAACGAATTTGGTTAACATACTTTCTGGCTTAGTTCTCCGAATTTTAACGATGCGGTCAACGAATTCGGTCAACATTCTTTCCAGCTCAGTTCTCTAGATTCTGACGTTACGATCAATGAATCTGATCAACAATCTTTCTGGCTCAATTCTCCGAATTCTGATGTTGCGGTCAACAAATTCGGTCAACGTTGCCTTCAGCTCAATTCTTCAAATTATCACGTCAGGTCAACGAATCCAGTCAACATCCACTTTAGCTCAATTCTCCGGATTTTCTCGTGGCGGTCAACGAATCTGCTCAGCATCATTTTCAGCTTCGTTCTCTGGATTCTAATGTCGCGGTCGAAAAAATTCGGTCAACTCATGTTCAGCTCAATTCTTTGGATTCTAGCATTGCAGTCAACAAATCCGGTCAACATACGTTTTCTCTCCGGATTCAAGTGCAACGGCCGGCAGACCTGTTTGAAACCTTGGATCTAGAACACAGCCAGACGCATCCCATTGTGAACATATCGGAGGCCAAAATCTCAAGCCACCGGCATGAGGGGTTAGTGATTAGGATGCAATAGTGGGCTGGCCTAAAAGGAGTAAGTGAGCCAAAAGCAACAGTGGCCCGTTTGCGCTTGGGACGATCAACACTTCCGTTGACTGGAGGAGTAGCAAGTAGGTCGGTCACGATTCAGGATGAGTGCGACCTATGTCTAAATCAGCCTACACGCACTTTCCCAAGCTTCAATGGTCATCTGTCCTAATTTTTCGTACATCTAAGAAGGGCAATCACCACTGTAACGGCAATCTCCCAGAATCAAAAGCGCATCTTGGGAGGAAGGCGTATGAATCGACGCACAATCTACAGAAGAAATCCTAACGGTTACCATACGTAGAAGGAAAGGGATCCGCCTCTTGACCGTTGTAGCCAAGAATGGCGTTTGCATCCGCGCAGGAAAGGCAACGATTCCCACAAAAAGCAGTCATCCCACTTTGCTACGCAAGGAAGGTAGCGGTGGACCATAGTTACAAAAGGCCATGGAGATTTACTTCATAGGCACGCTTTCTTTTGCCTACTAAATGCCCCCTAGCAAGCTAAAGCTGACAGAAGCTCCTTATACTCTCAAGCTTTTCGATACTTTTCTTATTTTCTCTACACTTGGTCCTCTGCAAACTAAGTATCAAGAGGATACTGCTTTATACGAGTAACCTCATACCAAGCAACTCTCTCCACGAGTACAACTACGTTCTCAAATACACTCCAAGTATCCATCATTGCATTCTTTGCATTTCACATTTTTATTCTCAAAAGGTTCTATACTGATTTGAGCGTCGAAATGTTTTCGATAAGACCAAATCTCGCTGTCATCTGACCTTTTGTTTTAAGTTGTGGTGTGCAAGATCTTAAACTTGGCGGACAATGACAGGAATTCAACGGATAGCTCAATTCGAACCCGTTCGAAATTTAGATCCAGGACGCATCAAGGAAAATAAATTATTTTTAAGACAAATAATTTGTATACTAGTGATTAACTATTCATTTGATCTGAAATTATTTGACAATAAAAATACTCTAAAAAAATAAGATAAAAAAAAAGAGTTATGGAGGGACATGCACAGCATTCTTATGCATATGTTATGTCTTACTATCGCACTAGTTAGTTTGATCACATTTTTAGTCATATTTTTGTGATGAAATGCCTTCTTACTTGATTGTTCTACTTGTAATTGTTGTATTTTTTGAGGCGAAATCATTTCTAGTCAATGATTTTGTCTTGTTCAGACTTATATATATATAATAATTTGTTTATATATAACAGTAAGTTGATTGAAGGAAAGAGAGAGAGAGAGAGAGAATTACCTGCAGCAAAGAGTTGCCTGCATAACTAGTTGGCCCAACTCCTCCATTCATGCGAAGCACTTTCTCAACCTCCATAGACTGATCTCCCTCCACCCTTGCAGCAACCTTTCTCTTCTTCTTCTCCTCGCCCACGAATAAGTGCATGTGTATCTCCATATTTATGACTCCAACGAAGGTTTTAATAATCTTTCTGTAGCGTGTCGTGCATGCAAGCCCAAAGATTAGCCTTTTTTTATTAAAGCCTTCCAGCGCACAACCCACAACCCATCTTTGGATTAAGTTTTGAATGGCTAGGATATAATATTATTTAAAAATATTTAAAAAATATGGAAGTATTTTTATTTTTGATTTTTTAAATAATATGAGTATTTTAATACTTTAAAATTTTAAAAAACAAAAAAAAAACTTATTTCAATTATCTTAAATTTTATTAAATAAGCCCATTCTATCGGAATAGATAATTTTTTAAACAATAGGCTGTACCAGACCACATGCTACTGGCCTTAGTTGATCTGTTAAAATAAGATGAGAATGAAGATGGTTGGCATGACACTATTCTATAAGAATTGATGTGGATAAAATATTATATCAATCATTTAGTTTAATTACATTATTTAGTTTGACTGCAAAAATTGCAAGGTTTTAAGGGAGATCGGGTTATTAGGTTTGTTGCGTACCACGAATTCGGATCTTCCTATGGATTAGGGGGGCCGCAATCGAATCTTCAGGTTGGATCGATCTGATACGGATCCGGTCACCATAACCTCAAACCTGAACCCTGTGTAATACAACTAAAAACAAGAGGTTAGAGGATGGAGAAAATTGCTCCCACCGTATATCCTCAAACGTTCAAATCAGAAATCTTTTCAAAAAAATAGAAAGATACAATAAGGATATATAGATGCATATATCAGTTGAATGATCGTTTGGAGGTACACCCGCACGTTCAAATAATAAATGGCTTAGAGGTACACCCGTAGAGGGTAGCTTAGAGATGCACTTAGTAGAGGGGCGGCTTAGAGATGCACCCACAGAGGGGTGTCTTAGATGCATAAATTGTATGATTGTCTGTGTATTATTGGAATACTCTAGAGGGATGGCCAATCATTTGAATGGAAGATTTTCTGGAGGGAGAGGAGAGATCGCTTCTAAAAGAATTGGAGGGCAGGGCTTTCTGGACGAGAGAGAAATTCCCTGAATGAGGACAAAGCCTCCTAGGATGGAGGGTTGGCCTCCTTAGGATGGAGGGCTGGCCTCCTTAGGTATGACCTTATGGACAGAGCATATAGCTCCAAGAAGGCTACACGGTAGAGCCTCCTTTTGGATTTTCCTCTCCGGTCTCTCATCTAGGTCCTTTTTCCCTTATAGATTTTCCTCGTCCTCTTTTTATCCTCCCTCTTGGGATAGATGGTTGGTTTGCATTTTCACACCTATCTTTCCCATTTTCTCCCTTGAGAATGAAGGTGTATTTATAGAGGTGAACGATGGTTGAATGACCATCTACGAACAAGAATAAGATGAAATGATTTTTACCGGTTATATGTGAAACGAGCTGTCATGATTAGGCTGATCAGTTTTAACCACTAGCCATCTGGGCAGATTGGGCCAATTGGGACGTTGTTCATGTAATGTCTCCGGGCACCCGTTTATAAATATTGTCCGCTTTACCACACAGGCATACAGTTTTATTACTAACAAATGGCCTCCATCACCCCCAAGACGCGTCCACAAGGAAAATGTCTCCACGACTCATAAAGCATGCTTCGTTCCCCTCTCAATTCGATGTGGGACTCCACAGTCCACCCCCCTCAAAGAGGCCCAGCGTCCTCGCTGGCACACCGAATCAGACTCTGGCTCTGATACAATTTGTAACGTCTCTGGATACCCGCTTGTGAATATTGTCGGCTTTGCCACACAGGCGCACGATTTTATTCCTTGCAGACGGTCTTTACCGCCCCCAAAACGTGTCAATAAGGGAAAGGTCTCTACGACTTATAAAGCATGCTTCGTTCTCCTTCCCGTTCGATGTGGGACTCCACAGTTCTTTTCTTGAGCTTACTTCTTCTTGGGTTGGGTTTACCAAACCTATCACTAACCCTTGATACCGGGTGGTTCAAAATTTTTAACCCTCGATATGCTTATGATGGTATTCATCTGTAGGTCTGGATAAAACACTATTGCTGTCTAAACCTTGCGATTACCGTTGCCGAGTTTTTACACATATGTTTAATTGGTGTCGCTTGGCCCTACCAGGAGAAGGTCGTAACGCTGACAAAAGGGTGGTTGCCAGTTAATCCTTGAGGCTATTATTGCCGGGCTTTTACTAGCCTAGGCCGTCGTCCGCATGTACGCGTCGGTGCTCGGTCCTATTAAAGGACGTTGTGGCATTTATGCGTGTAGTCCTACTCTGTTGTTGACCGCCATTGATTAATGGTGCTCACTCCTTTGGGAAGAGGTCGCCGTACTCATACTGAAAAGGCCCCTAAGGCTTTAAATTTGACCATGCATGGGCCGCTCGGTGATGGGATCGAGGTTCAAATCCGACCTTATAAGGGCTACTCGGTATGGGTTCGAGGTTTAAATTCAACTGTTTCTGAGATGCTTGGTTTGGAACCAAGTTTTGTTGACTGGTGAATGGAACTTCACTCAACTTAGGGACAATCTAGGTCACTCGAAGATATGCAATGATGCGAGCACTCGTATGAGTAGATAAAATATTATGCTATTAATTAATCATGGTTCAAGGAAGCAGTATGATACAAGCAAAATTAACCTGGATTCGGCTTGGAATTGTCGTCGATATTCAAAGTAGATGGTGTGCCATGTTTTTGGAGCGGTGTCGTCCATATTGCTCTTGGCTTTAATCAGTGCTTGATGAGTGAATCAATTTCCTGGCTGTCATCGGGCCTTGTCACTCGTGGCCACTTGGGCGATGAGGTTATCAATCCACTGGCTTTTCAGCGAATGCTGGACAGCCACAATTCAGTGGGAGTTGAAGGGCGAAGCCTTCAGCGTAACATCTTCGGACATGCGCAAATCGAAATAGCTGAAACTGTAAGAAGAATATCAACAAATACGGTTGTGTTGAGTTTGGTCACTCATTCTGTGATTTCCACAAGTTCCTCTATTCCACGGGCACCTAATGGGCTAGGTCACCCCACCCTCGATCTTGGGCATTCCTGATAAAAACTAGTCCAATCTAAAGAGGGTACTCGATTCTCACCTCTATCTTTCTTTCTGCCATGCACTAATGAAGAGAAAGTGATTGTTAGGCCCTTGCTAGAGATAGCCCTTTGTGGGGTGGAGTTATGGAATAACACCATTTTGGGACATTTCATTGGGAAGAAATTCCCCTTCCGTGTGCTTGAAATTGCTGCCCGCAAGCATTGGGAGAAGTTTAGCCCCACCAGAGCCTTCGTTAATCGAAATGGTTTCTTCTTTTTAACCTTCTCAAACTTCAATGGTTTGCAATCCATTCTTAACAATGTCCCCTTATTATTCCTAAGTAAACCCATATTTTTAAATGAATGGAAACCAAACCTGAATTTGAGCAAGAAGGAACAAAAGATTGCCCCTATTTGGGTAGTTTTTTGAAGACCCTCTGAAATTCCTATTATCTTTCAATTCAAACAGTAACAATGTCATTATTCAGCACTTCTCAAATCTCATGGGGAGGACAATGAGGAGTGGTCTTCATGACCCTAAAAACCTTTGGCGATTTATCTTGGAAATGATCTTGGCTAACCTTCTTTTGAGCCTTATTTATATTTCCTCCATTGGCGATATTCACTCAATTGTGTTCAGCTTTAGTGACTCCAATGCTCCAGGCAAAATGGGTTCTATGCTACCTTTTTCAAGAAATCTTAGGAGATTGTGGGTTAATCTATCTCCCACATGGTCATGGATTTCTTTCAGAAGGGGTAGCCTTAAAGTAGATTAAGTGTACGACGATTTGTATCATTCTAAAAGTCAGCTCACCTTCTAAGGTTACTGATTTCCGATCTATCGCTTGCTATAATGTGATCTATTAAATAATATCCAAAATCATTGTGAGTTGGCTTAAGGTTACTCTCCCAATCCTTATTAGCTATTGTCAAATGGCATTTGTGGAAGTTAGTTACAATGGGGATAATATCTTTCTTATCCAAAAGCTTCACAAATACTACTTGAATTAGGGCCCTAATAGATGTGCTTTGAAAGTTGACATTACGAAAGTTTATGACTCGATCAATTGGGACTTTATGATTGGTGTGTTGAAGATGATGAGGTTTCAGACAAGTTCTTCGATTGGATTAAAGAGTGTATAATCTTTTCTACATTTTCTATTTTCGTCAATGGGGAGACCATGGGCTTCTTTGAGAGTTAGAGGGGCATCCACTAGGGAGACCTTTTGTATCCCTATCTTTTTTCTTTTTTGCATGGAGATTTTTTATAGTATCATAAAAGTCAAAACCCCAATAATCAAGACTTTTTCTTTCACTGGAAGTGCAAAAAACCTAACACTACAATGATGGCTTTTGTGGATGTATCCTCCTCTTTTTTTTTACGGTGGATTGGAAATCTGTGGAGACCATCTATGATTGCCTTATGGATTTCTCCTATTTTATTGGGGTAATTCCTAATTCGAAGAAAAGTGAGTGCTTCATCTGTAGCCAAGAAAGCTAGAACATTGAGACTAATATGGAGATCAATGGATCTCAAATCATAACTCTTTCTATCCACATCTTGAGAGTTCCTCTCATTTTGTGTCTACTTGACATCTCTAATTGTCCGGTATTTATTGAGAGGATCTCTTATAGACATTTATATTGGAAGAATAATTAGGTTTCTTTTGGTGGTGGTCTTTAATTGATTTCCTCAGTCTGTACAAATATTTATAGTTATTGGGTTTCCATCTTCATTATTACTTAATTTACAATGGAAAGGATTGAGAGAATCCTTAAGAGATTCTTCTGATGTGACTCTAATTTTGACAAGATCATTGCTATCGTTGTGTGGAACAAGGTCTGCACTTCTAAAGACATGGTGGTCTAGGTCTTAAGAACTTTATTGCATGGAGCAAAGCTTTTTTGGCTAGAGATTTCTAGAGGCAAGTGGTGGGAGGTGACTACTCTATTTGGGTAAATTGGGTTAAGCGTATTTGCATTATGGATAAGTGTATCTGGAATGTTGAAATTTGCAAATCAGTCTCTCAAATTTTCATAAGATTTTAAAGTTTCATGATTCACGTAAACCCTTTGTGCGGCACAATATGGGCAATGGAAAAAAGCATATTATGGTTAGATTTTTAGTATCCCATGGGTCTCTTATCGCCACTTTCCATGACCCTATTATCCTTGGGAAGGGCATCCATTGGCATGTAAAAGTTGGCTCCATCATTTCTAGTAACCAACAGAGATGGCTATTGTAGGCACTCCTCTTTGTGGGCTCCTTTGTTAGATTTTGGCCACTCTATGGTCCTAGCCCCACCTTTACATATTCTATTTGTTGGGACATTGAAGTCAATAGCCTCTTATTTGTTTGGTTGGCCTAGAGTAGCTTTTTGCCGATGCATCTAGAACTAACTTAGGTTGCTTTCGTTTGGAGACCTACTTACTACCCTTCTCATACGTTTTATTTTTTGGCTAATCATTAGAGGTAGTTTTGAGAATTTAGACACCAGTTGCTTCCTCCGTCTTCCCTTTTATTATGTGCTTTGTAGAACTGTTAATATATCGCATCTTTTCAATAGTGAAGCTACCAAGAAGATTTTGAGGGTTTGCTTAAATGTCAATTACGCATTACCATGCGACAATTAAAGTAGAGTCATCGAGTAAGCAACCACCAAATGGAATTTTCGGTCTAGCATCAATCTTTGCTTTAGATTGGCTCTATTAGCCATGACCCACTTTATTTGGAGGGATCGAAATGCCAGCATTGTCGATGCATCATTTTGCTTTGATAGGGAAAAGACTATCTTGGCCATCCTCAATTTTCTCTTGCTTAAAAGTCTTCATAGTGATGCTGATCGTCCATTATAACATTTTTTGAATTGTATGTGCTTTCATTGGTTTTTCTTATTGCTTAAGGCTTCATCGTTTAGAGCATTTGTATTTTCATAGGTTAGGTTGTAATCGGCTCCTCTTTAGTTTATTTGGATTATTTGGAGTTTTTATATATAATTTTTTGGTTTATATATATATATATTTATCCAAAAAGTACTTATCCAAAAAAGAAAAAAAAATTGCAGAGGTATATAACATATGGGAGCGAGGACTTACATAAAAGGGCATGTTATTGGGTACAACAGACATTCTAAATTTCTTTGATATTTTCTCCAAGTATATGTTCTAAAAGAATATTGTCAGAAGTTTATATTAAAAGTTCTTCAAATGTAATTTTCTAGATGAATATGGAATACTTTATAAAGTAAAATTGGATGTTGTTGGAGTTTAGAGCAATCAATCGGATGGTGATTAAATCGAAGAGGAATATTTAGAGCAATGAATCGGATGGTGATTAAATCGAAGAGGAATATTGGAGACGATTGAATGGCTAGACTAACATTGGTGACTATAATTTGTTTCTTTTAGAATAAGGAGTGATGCGTTTTAGATCCAAAATTTGAATGCATTTGAATCGAGTTGTCTATTGGATTTTGATTACTGTCCGCTGAGTTTAGGATCCTGTACACCATAACTTAAAATAAGAGTTAGGTGACGGCGTAATTTGATCCTATCAAAAATACTCTGACACTCAAGTCAGTATAGAGGCTTCTGAGGTCAAGAATGTGAAATGCAAAGAATGCAAGGATGGATACTTGGAGAGTGTTTGAGAATGTAGGTGTACACGTGGAGAGAGTGGTTTGGTTGGAGGTTACTTGTATAAAGCAATTTCCTTTGGGCACTTACTTCGCTGGGGACCAAGTGTGGAGAGAACAAGGAAAGCATCGGAAAGCGTGAGAGCATGGGGAGCTTCTATCAGCTTTAGTTTGCTAGAGAGCGTTTAGTAGGCAAAATAGAGCGTTCCTATGGAGTGAATCTCCATGGCCTTTTATAGCCATAGTTTTTTGTTGCCTTCCTTGCATAGCAAAGCGGGATGCTCGCCTTCTGTGGGGATTGTTGCCTTTCTTAAGAGGATGCGAGTGCCTTTCTTGAATGCAATGACAAAGAAGGCAAATCCCTTTCCTTCTGCACCTGGTAATCGTTAGGTTTTCTTCTATGAATTGTGTGCCGATTCATGCGGCTTCCTCCCATGATATACTTTTTATTCTGGGAGGTTTCCATTACAGTGGTGATTGTCTTTCTAAGAGGCGTGGAGAATCAGGACAGATGACCGTTTATGCTTGGGGAAGCGCATGTGGTCTGATTTAGACTTGAGCTGCATTCATCATAGGCTGCGACCGGCCTACTTGTTGCTCCTCCGGTCAATGGAAGCGTTAATCGTCGTAGGCACAAATGGGCACTGTTGCTCTCGGGCCACTTACTCCTTTTTGGCTGGCCCACTACCGGCATCCCCATCACTTGGTGGCATCCCCAGCTCTGCAATAACGTCGGCTGCTTTAACAAGTTCTAAGGTAGCCAAGTTCCTCGGCTGAGCATCCATCTCAACGATTGGCTCCTCCAATCCGGTGACTTCGAGCAACAGCTCCACTGGCACAGCTTGCACTGCCAAGGCACTCAGTAGCGATGGCTCAGTGCCAGCGTCTCCCGTAGCGGCTCTCTTGATGGCTCCAAAGTCAGCCATAGAAGCCTCAAACCCCGAGCGTACTCTAACTCCAGCAAGCTGCCCAGCCATCCTGTATTCTGGCTTGGTGGAAGACGAGGAAGCATGCTCAGCTGGCGTGGCCCTTTTCTTCCCAGGGCTACTAGGAGCATCATTGATCGTTAGGATGCCGGCCTCGTCGATGGTGAGAGGTTTGATCTTCTGAACAGGTGAAACAGGACCCCAACGAGCTCTCCTGGCCTCCTCCTTGGAAACCAGGTGATCCATTTTGAACTTGGAGAGATACCCCTTCACTAACTGTAACAGTGGCTCCACTGCCTCCACCTCTTTCTTGGAAGGCTACTTGGTGAAAGTATAAGGGACCTTGCCCCAGTCCCAGAACAAGTGCCAACTGTCAGCAACACGAACGAAAAAGAACCGTTCCTTCTAGTTCTTAACCGACTCATAAATCATGCTGCTAATACGCAGTGCTCATGGAGATAAGGAAATCCAGTCTCCGCTCTAGGTGAACCGAAACATCACCCTGACGGCCTTTACCGTCAGCATCCACGAATGGTGGCGGATGAATATACACAACGAACACCGATAAAGCACAGAGTTTGTGTGAAGTTGTGCGATGTGAACACTGAATGCCATGAGGATGCATAATAGCTCATTTGGAATAGGGAGGTGAAGCCCACTCTGCAGGTGTGCCTCTTATACTGTTTTGTGGCCACCAGGAGGAGAGAAAGCCCTACCCTACTCACTAGGCATCAAAAAAACAATGTGTGAGGGGCTGTTAAACTCAACATATAACTCCCTCACCTTACCAGTAGAAATAATTGAGTCGATTTAAGTAACTGAAGGAGCTATGAGATCAGAGCAAGAGAAGGAATAAGGACTTAGAATTTTTAAGAAGAAAGGTGTGGGAAGTTTGAATTGATGCCCGCTTTTTATAAAGCTCACAACCATTGGAGTAAGGCGGTGTATCGAAAAGGCACGATAATTATAATGGACACGTGTCGATTCCAGAGAGGGCGCTTTCAAATTGAATCCTCCAGCGAATTAATTGCAAGGATTGTAAATTCACTACATGAGGACGCGTGGCAGAGAACGATGGGGCACTCAGAGTACTGAAACATCTTTGTGGACCTTCGATTACCCGCCCAGCGTTGTTCTCAACCCACACCATTCTCCGAATTCTCGCATTATGGTCAACGAATCCGGTCAACGTTCTATCCAACTAAGTCCTCCAGATTCTAACGCGACGATCAACGAATCCGGTCAACTCTCTCTCCAACTGAGTTCTTTGGATTCAAACGTTGAGGTCAACGAATCCAGTTAACATTCTTGTTGACTCAGTTCTTCGGATTTTAACGTTACAGTCAATGAATCTGGTCAACTCTCTTTCCGACTCAGTTTTTCGGATTCTGACGATGTGGTCAATGAATCCGGTCAACAGTATTTCCGGCTCAGTTATCTAGATTCTGACATTATGGTGAACAAATTCGGTCAACACTCTTTCTAGCTCTGTTCTCTGGATTTTGACGTTGCGGTCAACAAATTCGGTCAACATTGCGTTTAGCTTAATTCTTTGGATTATCACCTCAAGTCAATGAATCCAGTCAGCATCCTCTTCAGCTCAGTTCCCTAGATTATCTCACGGTGGTCAACGAATCCGTTTAACATTACTTTCAGCTCCATTCTTCAGATTCTAACGTTGTGGTCAACGAATACGGTCAACTTTTGTTGAGCTCAATTATCTGGATTCTAGCACTGCAGTTAATGAATCTCGTCAATATATATTTCTGCTTTGGATTCAAGTGCAATAGCCAACATACCCGTTTGAAACCTTGGATCCAGAACACAACCAGATGCATCCTATCGTGAACATGTTGGAGGCTGGAGTCCCAGGCCACTAGTAAGGGAGGCCAGTGAAGCAGACGCTAGTAGTGGGTCGGCTCAAAAGGATCAAGTGGTCCAAGAATAACAGTGGCCCATTTGCGCCTGAGACGATCAATGCTTTTGTTGACCGGAGGAGTAGCAAGTAGGTTGGTTGCGGCTCAAGATGAACACAACTCATGTCTAAATCAATCCACACGCGCTTCCTCAAGCCTCAATGGTTATCTATCCTGATTCTCTGCACCTTTGAGAAAGGCAATCACCACCGTAAACGGCAACTTCCTGGAATCGAAGTACATCCGAAGAGGAAGGCGGGTGAATCGGCGTGCAATCCACAGAAGAAACCCTAACAGTTACTATATGTAGAAGGAAAGGAATCTACCTTCTTAATCATTGTAGCCAAGAATGGTGCTCGTATCCGCACAAGAAAGGTAACGATCCCCACAGAAGGTAGGTATCATGCTTTGCTAAGCAAGGAAGGCAACAGAGGACCATGGCTATAAAAGGCGATGGAGATTCACTCCACAGGTACGCTCTCTTTTGCCTACTAAACACCCTCTAGCAAGTTGAAGCTGACTAAAGCTCCCTACACTCCCAAGCTTTCCGACGCTTTCCTTATTCTCTCTACATTTGGTCCCCTGCGAACTAAGTATCAAAAGGAAAATGCTTTACATGAGCTACCTTAAATCAAGCGACTCTCTCCACAAGTGTACCTACATTCCCAAACATACTCCAAGTATCCATCATTGCATTCTTTGCATTTTACCTTCTTGTCCTCAAAAGGCTCTATACTAATTTTAGTGTTGGAGCGTTTTCGGTGGGATCAAATACCGCCGTCACCTGACCTCTTGTTTTATATTGTGGTGTGTAGGACCCTAAGCTTGGCGGACGGTGATCGGAATCCAACGGATAGTTCGACTCGAACCCATTCAAAATTTAGACTCAGGACGCATCAAGGAGAATAAATTATTTTTAAGAAAGATAATATGTATACTAGTGATTGACTATTCATTTGATCTGAAATTATTTGACAATAAACATACTCTCAAAAAAAAAAAAAGAGTTATGTGGGATCATGCACAGCATTTTTATGCATATGTTTTGTCTTACTATTGTACTTGTTTGTTTGATCACATTTTAGTCATATTTTTGTCATGAAATGCCTGCTTACTTGATTGTTCTGCTTGTAATTGTTGTATTTTTTTTTGGCAAAATGATTTCTGGTCAATGATTTTGTCTTGCTTAGACGTTGATCGAAGAGGAGAGAGATAGAGAGAGAATTACCTACATCGGAGTTGCCTGCATAACTAGTTGGCCCAACTCCTCCATTCATGCGAAGCACTTTCTCAACCTCCATAGACTGATCTCTCTTTGCCCTTACTGCTGTTGGGTCTGGTCATTTTCTTGTGGGTAATCTAACAAATTGATTTGTCATCGAAAGATTTGTGGAGAACAAATCCGGAGAACTGTGGATTCCGATCAATTGGAGGTTGACCGTCTGAGGGCTGCAGGAGTACTGTTGGATGGCGGACGGGCAATAGAAGACCGTCAATGGGAAGGTTAACCGGATGGCAGCAGAAGACAGTCAACGGAGGTTGACTAGATGAATGCTGATGATGGTCAATGAGAAGTTGACCGGCTGAGTAATGGGCCTAGGAGATTGTGGAAAGTGGCAGTTGACAGCAGACAGATATCTTTCCAGGTACAGTACAGAGTATGCGCCGTCTTGCAAGGCATGGGCGTGCAGGAAACTCAAGAACTGGGAAAGACATGGTACCAATTATCTGCAAGATAACCAGTTGGACAGATGGAATCAGGTGGAGCCATGACGTCTATATATGAACACCAGGAGTTTCAAGCAGTGTGTGGTATGTGAAAACCACCAAGGGTGTGGTGAGAAGACACTAGTGTGGGTGTCCAGAGGAAAGCCACCGCGTGTGTGGGCTTGGCACCAAGGAGAGCACGGAAGTGCCAGTAGATGCGGGTTGCACCGGGTTGGTGTGGGAGACAACACTAGGGGAGCTGTTTGCCGGCCGCATGAGTGCGGGTTCACCAACACTTGCAAAATGAGAGAGTAGAGAGAACTATAGTGAGGAGAGAAAAAGTGAAAGAAAGAGAGAGCAGTGAGGAAAATACAAAGTGTGAGACATTTGTATTCTCGTACTCTTTTCTTTATTTTTGTCTTTAGGGCTTGTGTAGTCAGGGTGGTTATTGTATTCTATCTTTGGGTTTGTATAACTATTTTACATAGTGAATTTATTGAAGGATTTTGTATCCCGTAATTTTTTTCCTTAGTTGAGAAGGGGTTTTCATGTAAAAAAAATATTATGCATCTCTTATATTCCTTATTCCTACTAAATAGTGGCTGACGATGACCAGAAAATTCGGATATTCCGCTACTATCGGATCAAATAAATTCAGATGTCAAACCTTAACAATTGCAACCTTGCTCTTCTTCTTCTCCGCACCCGCGAATAAGTGCATGTGTATCTCCATATTTATAACTCCAACGAAGGTTGCAATAATCTTTCTGTAGCGTGTCGTACTTGCAAGCCTAAAGATTAGGTGGGGTGGGGGACTGCATGCACAAGTGAAGAAGCCTTCCAACGCACAACCCATCTTTGGATTAAGTATTGAATGGCTAGGCTATAATATTATTTAAAAAAATTTTAAAAATATGGAAGTAGTTTTATTTTTTATTTTTTAAATAATATGAGTGTTTTGATATTTTAAAATTTTAAAAAATAAAAAAACTTATTTTAATTATCTTAAATTTTATTAAATAAGTTGCTTCTATCCGAATAGATAATATTTTAAACAATAGGCCATCTCAGAGCCCATGCTACTGGCTTTAGTTGATCTGTTAAGATAAGATGATGATGAAGATGGTTGGCAATCTCATATTCTATAATAATTGATATGGATAAATATTATATCAATCATCTAATTGAATTACATTATTTAGTTTGACTATAGAAATTGCAAGGTTTTAAGAGAAATCGGGTTATTAGGTTAGACATTTTCAATGGTTTTTCCTTCTATTTTTTTATGGCGAAATTGCAAGGATGAACTAACCAAATAGATAATGAGAGGATCACATTTGATATGATAACAGAAGTTCTAAAATTTAAAAGGACTTAATAACCCTTATTTAATCTAATTATGGGCAGCAAAATCCGCCTAAAGCATCAAATAATCTCTAATAATTAACTCTTGATTAAGTATCAGCTGGCTAAATTAAGGGGGGAGGAATTGGTGGTTAAAAACAGATGAGTAGGGGGATACTGTTTTACGAAGTAGTATTTTTGCCTAATATATTTTATTTTTTAATCATTTAAAAAATAAAAAATAAAATAAAGATTTTATTTTGTGAATCAGTATTTCCCAATTCAGAAAACCGGTTCCTCGATCATTGTTCTTGCGTGCCATAAGTGACTGCATCATATTCTCTTGCCTTTGTTGGTATTTTATTATATATATATTGGTTGGAAGTGATTCTGTCTTTCTCTATTTGGAGTTGTTTCAATGAATAAATGGCAAGTTGTTCTTCCTCATTCGGGACTTTGGCGTGTCTTGAGATGTACATGGATCATTGAAAGTTGTCTTTCTCTAGCCAGTTCTAAAGCAAGAGGAAAGGATGAGGCCATTGTTAAGTGTCATCTAAATTTTCTGTTTGATTGGCCCATTTGAATACTAAATCCAAAAAACTTACAGTGTGACTTAATTTAAATGAAGGTAAGTGATAAATGTATCTTATTTTTAACCACATCTATTATGATATATATATAACATTTGTATTGGAATTTTGATTATAATGTTAAAAATAAAATTTGTATTATTTGTTGCTATCGGATAATATGATTAGTTGAAAATATAATCAAATATTATATATTTTTTCATCTAGAAATTAAACTTAAAAAATAAATATTGCCTCTAACCGGATAATATGGTATCAATTAGAGTGATACCAACAGACAGATGAACAATTATTGAGAATATGGCATTAGCTGTGAGAATTGAGAGGCTTCAACTTTTAAGGAGATAGAGATACTTGTTCTCTTAATTATGATCATTACCTTTTAAATAGGTAATAATAATTTAATTATTTTAAATAATTAATTTTAATTGAGTTTTTATTTTTAAAAAATATAATTAAATTATAATTATTTATTTAAAAAATGATAATCTAGATACGAAGAAAGAGCTTCTTCATATCTATATCCGTAAGAGATAAAATTCTTAGAAATCCCTAGCTGTTGGCCTCATCTTTCCCATCCTCCACGTCGCCAGCTGCAATGAGCTAACTCCACCCAACCTCCTTCAATATCTTTTACGAATGATAATATTGATAATATTAGTTTATTGTATTATCAACTTAAAAAAAAAATCATAGAATTTTATATGAAAATTGATATTAGCTTAAGTCACAAAGTAATTCATGAATAAAACCAAAAAAAAAAAAAAATCAGGATAAAAAACAAAAAATTCAGTTAAATATATAAATATGACTGACATTAAAGTAAAAATTAAAATACAATTATAATACAAAAAATCAAAAATAAAATGTTAAAAAATTTCAAAGGTACGTACGAGCCTTTAAGTCGATTTTATTGCCTTATGTTGGAATAATATATAAAATATCCTCAAATTTTCTTAATTTTATTCTCCACATTTACCTTCTTTGACATTTACTTTCATTTGTTTACATTTCGAAAATCTTTGGCACGATATGCATAGTACAAATTGTGCTTGAGCATTTGGGCAAAATTTACAGTAATTTGATGTAACATAATTTAATCTTGAAGAAATATAAATTATAAAATTAACTATAAAAATGTCTTAATTTAACAGTAAATACTTAGTAATTAAGAGTTTGAATTATAAAAATAATCTTTTATATAATATAAGATAAAATTATATATAATAAATTGATCAATAATTTAATTATTTTTAAAATTTTAAATATAATAAAAGTTTTATGTACATAAATACCGTCCACAATAAGGCATGCCAACACTACATGCAAATTCTAATTAAAAATAATAATATTAAATACTTATACTATTTTTGTAAAAAAGATTTTTTTAAAAAAATTTTAAAAAAATTAATTATTTAATATTAATAAAAAAATTCTAATTAAAAATAATAAATTAACTCATCTTTTAAATAACAGGGCCCCGAATTCTGCCTTTGCCCCATACATTTGCCTATTTCACCTACTTTCAAGCGGCCACTGTCCTTGCCGACGGATGACAACTTTATTAAATATATGTAGAATGGTTTACTACATAAAATTTAATAATAATAAATATAAAAAGTTATTAATATTTTAAAAAATTAATCATCAAAAAGTCTACTATAAAGTATAACACTTCTTTTTTCAATAATTATCAATTCAAAGCGCTTGCTTTGCATAAGTAGCATTGAATTATTTATCTAATAGCCTAAATTTAATTTTGTATTTTAAGGGTTTTTTTTTTTTTAATGACATGGATAGTTTAATATTTTACCATTAAAAGAACCATAAAACTATATTTATAAATTTTTTAACAAAATTAAATGATGGTTTTTGAATCAGCCTAAATTTAATGATCCAAATATGAGAATTTAGGCACTGATTCATACTCGGTGAAGCAAACCCCAGTCATAATTGTCAAATATCATATATTGTTATATTTTATAATATTATATTTTTAAATATATAATATTACATAATCAGGATATTTTATAAATATTTTTTATATTTTATAATCATTACTTTTCATATACATTTTACATCGATCACTTTATATAACTGACCGCTCATTTTAAGATTTATCACTTAAGATATACAGATATTATTATTTATATTGTGTGTCATTTAAGTACTCCTCGTTAGATTATTTTCAATGACAATATATATACATTTAAATTATTAAGGCAACATGTGAGGCAGCCATTCAATCCTCGTTACTCTCAACTTATACATATATATGTTTAAATTATTGGGATCATGTCAACTTTTTGATGACTTCATCATCTCATCGTCTAAAAGCAAGAGAAAAGAAAAAGAAAACACAGCTGCATGATCAACCACTTTACTTCGACGTCAAATCCTCTTGCAGGCATGCAATTGAACAGTTGGATCCTTTTTAGGGATTTGAGGATGTTGCTTCTTTCAAAAGAGAATCAACATTTATTCCTTTATTTATAATCAGTGGATCAACTTTTAATATTTGTAATTTAAAATAAAACATAATAAACATAATTAAAATTTTAGAACTTTTTAATAGTATTAACATCTATTTAATATTGAATCCAATACAAAAAAATGAAAAAAAACTAGGATATTGTTTAAAATTTAAATTCACATTAAAATTTTTAATTCTGACTGTGATATGATAAGAGCATAATAATTCTTCTTGAGAGAAATAGAATACCGCAACCTCTTTCTTAGGCATTGGCATTGAAGTTTGAGGCTTTCCTTATCAAGGAAACTACAATATTAAGGAATTCCGTCTTACCGGTGGCAAATATTCCGACGAGTAATTCTTGAAATTCGAGAAAATA
The DNA here is from genome assembly GCA_033239525.1 of Nepenthes gracilis. Taxonomy (NCBI): domain Eukaryota; kingdom Viridiplantae; phylum Streptophyta; class Magnoliopsida; order Caryophyllales; family Nepenthaceae; genus Nepenthes; species Nepenthes gracilis. The sequence goes on along the minus strand of BSYO01000018.1, from coordinate 13,473,514 downwards.
CAGAGAATATTAGCAAATAGGAAATACCGTACACTTGTATATATTATTTTATTTGTTTCCTTTTATTTTTTTCCCGTTGTAATTTCCCACATTAGTTTCTTTCCTTTTTGTTTTTCTTTTCTTTGTAATATATATTTGCCTGTGCTCTGTATTCAATAACAAGGCAGAATGAATAAAATGGCTTGCGTCCGCCTCCTTCATCATTACATCGTCCTCTCTCTCTGAGCTCGTCGGTGCCGACGCTCAGCAATCCTTCTTCTTCTTCGCCTCCCGTCGAACTTTACATGGTATCAGAGAATGGCGTCTCCACCATCCTTGCCCGAATCCACATCAAACACAACTAACCCGTCCGCTACCTCTTTGCATGAACAGATGCAACTTCAAACCCTCACAGACCTCACAAATCCCTTCAGATTGGAAATCGGTGACAACCCGGCCATCACTCTGGTCGCCGATTTACTCACCGCCGACAACTACGCCACCTAGTCCAGAGCCATGCGTCGAGCCTTGCGAGCCAAAAACAAGATTCAGTTCATCGAGGGCACTATTCACAAGCCGAGTGACTCAAGCGATCCCATATTTGAGATTTGGGGGCGTTGCAACGATACGGTGGTCTCCTGGATCCAAAACTCGGTTAGCCCATCGATTAAAGCCAGCGTCGTCTTCGTCGATGATGCCTTCGAGCTCTGGAATGAGCTTCGCGACCGGTTTACCCAACAGAACGGGCCAAGGATTTTTCAATTAAAGAAATCGTTGGCTGGGCTGATGCAAGAACAAGACCCGGTGAGCGTGTACTACGGTAAGCTTAAAACTTTGTGGGATGAACTCTTGATTTACGATCCTCTTCCAAGTTGTGATTGCGGCAGATGAAATCTTTTGCTGACAAATACCAACGAGATTGTGTTATATAATTTTTGATGGGCTTAAACGATTCTTACTCTAATGCCCGAGACCAAATTATGATGATGGACCCCCTTCCCTCTGTTAACTGAGTGTTCTCGGTCATCCAATAGCAAGAACAGCAGCATCACATGCTGTCTGTGGCCCAGAATTTGAACACAGTGGCCTTAACTGCCAAACGGAACCCTAGCTCTTTCAAAAACAATGTGAAACCGAATACCAAGAAGGACATGCCCTTCTGTGTTTATTGTAAAATTGCTGGACATTCTGTCCAACAATGCTTCAAAATCGGTAATGTCGATGCGCCCGTTTGCTCCCACCGCCACAAAACTGGGTATGTTGTTGAAAAGTGTTATCTATTGCATGGTTTTCCCCCTAATCACAAGGCCCACGACAGAACTGGGAATATCACTTCCTCTGCCAATTTATCAAGCTTCAAGCACCATAAGAATATAATTGTGCTTGAGCATTTGGGCAAAATTTACTGTAATTTGATGTAACATAATTTAACCTTGAAGAAATATAAATTATAAAATTAACTACAAAAAAGTCATAATTTAACAGTAAATACTTAGTAATTAAAAATTTGAGTTATAAAAATAATCTTTTATACAATATAAGATAAAATTATATATAATAAATTGATCAATAATTTAATTATTTTTAAAATTTTAAATATAATAAAAATTTTATGTCCATAAATGCCGTCGACAATGGGGCATGCCAACACTATATGCAAATGGTAAACAATAAGATATCTCAAGACTACTATATATCCATTGGCCTAAAGGTATTTTTAGGTTAGATTTGACCAATCCAGATTTAAATAAAAAGCAGATAATTTGGGTATCCAAATTTAAACCTAGTCCCAATCAAAAAATTTTTGTTTTCAAATTGACCATATTAGTGTGTTTTTAATTAATTGAGTTGAAAATATAGTTTACTAATAAACATTTAGATTTATAATCTATTAACAAGAATTTATTTCATAAAAAGCTTTCAAAAAATACTTTATTGATTAAATGGCAATATTAATATTCTAAATTTTAATTTTTTTATAAAATAATTGAAATATTTCCGACTCTCAAATAATAACACAGCTCAGCAAGCATACGTGTTGTTCTAAAGCTAAAATATATATCATATAAATGACCTAAAGATTAAATAAGTATATATATATATATATATATATATCATACTTGTTTTGAATCTAAGTTAGGGCATAGTAAACTTAATAGATGTTAAGATAACCAAGATTGCTTCACAAAATAGGTAAAAATATCCCATTAGTTAAAATAACTTAGTAGAATACAATAAAATTTGTGTGCTAAATATTATTCGTAGGTTTAGGTATTGAAAGTTATAATAACTAATAATAGAACCAATTCTCAAATAAAAGGTTCATAAAGTATTATGCCAGTTTGGGGATTAGATTGATCCAAACCTCAGTTTCTTACTCTCAAATAAATAAGCAAGTAGAAGTAACAAATTAACTAATAATACATGAATTGAAAACAAAGCTCGATAATGCAGGGGATGTGTGGGTAGATAAACTTCCATTTGTTCTGTGGACCTATCAAACAACTCCTAGAAAGTAAACTCGGTAGGTATCCTTTGTAATGGGATAGAAATAATAATCTTAGCGGAGATTGGACTGTTAAGTTACTGAGTTGAGAACTTTACTCCTAAGCTAGATTCTTAGCTTATGATACAAAATTTGGATCCTTTAGAGGAAGCAAGGGACATAATACACATTCTGTTAGAAGCTTATCAACAGAGAATTGCTTAATATTACAATAAGAGGGTATAGGCACAAACTTTGATATTGGCAACTTAGTATTAAGGAATATCGAAGCAACCAAAAAGTTTGCCACAGGAATAAATTGACACCAAATTGGGGAGAACTGTTCCTAGTGTCAACAATACTTTAAATGGGGTGTACAAGCTACACATCCAAATTGAAAATCTAGTTTCATCAATTTGAAACTCCCTTCAACTCAAAAAGTATTATCAATAGCAAGATTGACTTAGAAATATAGAGGTATGTCTTATCCCGCATTTTGGAATTCTTGTATGTTATTATTTCCTCGTCAATTCGATTTACTTTTAATTTGCATGTTTGTATGTGATAACATAACCCCGAGTGATCTTGTGTTAGACAGATAGTTTAAACATCCTGTTTGTATATGTGCTGATTCTAAAAAAAGGTCATGGTCAGGGTTTAATAAAACTATACAACTCCAAGTATGGTCACCCACAATCAATTATAAAAACCTTAGAGGCTTGATAATCAAGTGTTTAATTCTATATTTGGGAGGTTACAAAGTCAAACAAAACAAGGTTAATAATAGTCATTCGACCTATAATACTTCAGGGGTACTTCTCTACACAAGTACTAATACACCCTCCCAAAGATATGCATGATTAATCAAATGTTTAATGATTAGGGTCCAACAAGCAAGGCGATGATGACCAAACAACTTAGGATAAGGAATGAATGTATATTCAAAAGTTCAGCCAATTAGGTGGAATTAGTCGAAAGGTTTAACTAATAATCCAACCAATAAGTGGTGCAAAAGTTTACAAGTAAATAACTAAGGGGGTTAAATCACCAAATCAGTATAAATAAAGTATAAAATTATATTCAAAGATTATCAAGTCTGAGCAGGTACATTGGAAAACCAAGTACGCTGATTTAGTTATAAGGGATACAAAGAGTTGTAACATTCTAGGTTAGGGAATGACTCGACTATCCTATGGTTGGCGTTCAAGATAGGATCTTGAAGGATAGAAACTCTCTAGTTTTGAAAAATCTCTAACATCAAAGGTCAAGAGAGCTCCCAAATTTCTTACATACAAGTAGCCGTTTGAAAATTCGGAAGTAATTAAGGAGATGATCCTAATGCATATAGCAATTCTTTCTTTAGAACATGAGTCTAATATAGACCAAATCTATTTAGCTCCGATACTCCTACTCAATACCTCCTCAAGTTTTAAGTATTCTGCTTGAAGCCCCATCCTGTGTGAAGACGTGTTTTTGTTATTGATCAAGCAAGGGAAGCCTTTTATTTATAACCACAGCAGAACAACAAAGGAATAAACCCGATATTAAATTGTAACGAATGGTTACAGAAACCAACGGATAACTAGGCACAATAAACAAACAATAATAACCAATAAATGATACGTTTAAAGTGGTAAACAGTTGCAAAATTTTAGTAACGATTGGTCTCAACCAATGTAACATTTTGATTAAATAGTCATACTAATTCTACAAAGACAGGTTGATTGGCATTAAGACTATAAATACACAAACTCCTTTTAGTCGAGGGGGACCGAAAGTAAAAATGTAAAGACAATTACAAAACTCTTGCATCATTTGAGTTCCACAGAACCAACTTCTCTTGTTCAGTTAATATCACGCTTTTAAACTCATCATTGTTCTCAATTTATATTTTATTCTCGTAGAAATATTTTTAAATTAAATATCGGAAGATATTTCGAGGAGCGAATATTGTATTTTCTCATCTATTGTTAACTATTATGGTGTGCAAGTTTGGATTAAACTGTTTGAAGATCCGATCTAGCTTAATCGAATGATAATTTAGATCCCATGATCCAAATTAAACGGTCCTAAGGTATGACTTGGCTAAATCGGACAAAATACAGATTCCAAGTACATAGCAAAATTTATAAATCATTAAATAATTTAGATTATGAAAACTTTAAAAACAAAAACCTTTTGATGATGAAATGACAATATAAAAATTTAAGCCAAAATTTACAAGAAAATTGAAATCTTTTTTTGAATTATAAAACAATTCATCAAGCATATACTTTATCCCAAATT